>JAWRVZ010000040.1:4012500-4612500 GCA_037043235.1 Rhodeus uyekii | reverse complement strand
CACACACCTAGTTTGGTCAGAAAAGGCTAATGCATTGCGGAGATAAAGCCTCAATTTCATTTTGGCGACTTTTACCTCGGATTCTTTCGCGAGTTAATCGTAAACGGTTTGACGAATCAACTTTCTTTATATATCGTTTTGTCCACATTGTCTGGAGATGACGTGGTTCAATTTTCGTGAAAATCGGACAAACGGCCTAGGAGGAGTTCGAAAAAGTAGGTTTTTCAAAAAATTCAAAATGGCGGGAAAATTTTCATGACGGAAAATGACGTCATAGGGTGCAATCGAATCGTCTTGAGCCAAGGAATTAGAGGACGAAAGAATTTTGTTTCTAGGACATACGGTTCAAAAGTTATTTACGTAAACGTGAGTGCAACTTTGGACAATTGGTGGCGCTATTGAGATTGAGTTAGAGACTTCAATTTTGCTATGGTCAATGATTGGACTGTCCTTTATGAGTGTGCCAACTTTTTTTCATTTTCCCGCTTACGGTTCTATGGGCTGTCATAGACTTCAATGGCAGAAGAAGAATAATAATAAATATAGCTGCTAGCAGCCATCACGGGGCCAAGCGAAAGGAGGGCTGTCATGCCGACATAGCTGGCATCATCAGACCAACGGCAATAAGAATCTAAAGACATTTCAATATGACTTAAGTCTAAATGGCTGAAAAATCATCAATAAGGTCTTTAGTAATTCGATTTAACGGTTTATCACATTCGACCAACAGGCAGCTCTGTAACCAAATTGTAGTGTCAATTCATGTGGTACATTGAGAGTGTGGTGACACTGACACATGCAAAGTTTGCTTTCAATTGGGTAAACCATTGCAGACAGAGCACTAAAGTCATGTGTTTGTTAAACATAGCATCTTATTAGAAAAATCGAAATGGCAGACGCTCAAAATGGCCGATATGGGAAAATTTGGTATCACAGGACTCGGCATGACCCACTGGATCTAAAGACAGCAGTTTCATGATTTTTAGACAAAGCGTTCAGGAGTTATAGTCAAAAATGTCAGTTTTTTAATATCTCCTGACCACTAGGGGGCAGAGCGCCAAAACTCTGCAGGTAGCCTCAGACCATGATTGACATAAAACACACCTATTTTGGTCAGAATACGCTAATGAGTTACGGAGATATAGCCTCAATTTCAATTCTATGGCCATTGTGTCGAATTCTTTCGCAAGTTATTCGTAAACGGTTTGGCGAATCAACTTTGTTTATATACCGTTTTGTCATGATGGTCTGGAGATGATGTGGTTTAATTTTGGTGAAAATTGGACAAACGGTCTGGGAGGAGTTCGAGAAAGTAGGTTTTTAAAGAAAAACAACATGGTGGACAGGAAGTTTGGCCGACTATGACAAATTTGGTATCTGTGTTCTCGGTTTGACCCAAGGAACGTATAAAGATAATTTGTTTTACCATAGGTTAACGTACTCAAAAGTTATTAGCATATTTGTAAATTTGGTTATAACTTTTGACCACAAGGTGGTGCTGCCTCAAAACTTTTTGAGTCGTATCAAGGTTAGGTGCCGAAGACACATATTGAGTTTCGTAACAATACGCCAATATCTTTGTTAAATATAGCAATTTATGACAATATTCAAATGGCCGACGCTCAAAATGGCTGATATGGGAAAATTTGGTATTGCACAACTCGGCATGATGCACTGAATCTAAAGAGACCAGTTTTATTATTTTTGGCCAAAGCGTTCAGAAGTTATAAGCAAATATTTAACTTTTTCATATCTCCTGACCACTAGAGGTCACAGCATCAAAACTCTGCAGGTAGCCTCAGACCATGATTGACATAACACACACCTAGTTTGGTCAGAAAAGGCTAATGCATTGCGGAGATAAAGCCTCAATTTCATTTTGGCGACTTTTACCTCGGATTTTTTCGCGAGTAATTCGTAAACAGTTTGACGAATCAACTTTCTTTATATACCGTTTTGTCCACATTGTCTGGAGATGATGTGGTTCAATTTTCGTGAAAATCGGACAAACGGCCTAGGAGGAGTTCGAAAAAGTAGGTTTTTCATAAAATTCAAAATGGCGGGAAAATTTTTATGACGGAAAATGACGTCATAGGGTGCAATCGAATCGTCTTGAGCCACGGAATCAGAGGACAAAAGAATTTTGTTTCTAGGACATACGGTTCAAAAGTTATTTACGTAAACGTGAGTGCAACTTTGGACAATTGGTGGCGCTATTGAGATTGAGTTAGAGACTTCAATTTTGCTATGGTCAATGATTGGACTGTCCTTTATGAGTGTGCCAACTTTTTTTCATTTTCCCGCTTACGGTTCTATGGGCTGTCATAGACTTCAATGGCAGAAGAAGAAGAATAATAAATATAGCTGCTAGCAGCCATCACGGGGCCAAGCGCAAGGAGGGCATTAAATGTCATGCCGACATGACTGGCATCATCAGACCAACGGCAGTAAGAATCTAAAGACATTTCAATATGACTTAAGTCTAAATGGCTGAAAAACCAACAATACGGTCTTTAGCAATTCGATTTAATGGTTTATCGCATTCAACCAACAGGCAGCGCTGTAACCAAATTGTAGTGTGTGGTACATTGAGAGTGTGGTGACATTGACACATGCAAAGTTTGCTTTCAATTGGGTAAACCATTGCTGACAGCACTAAAGTCATGTGGGAGGAGTTCGAAAAAGTAGGTTTTTAAAGAAAAATAACATGGCAAATCGGAGGTTTGGCCGAATATAACATATTTGGTATCTATGGTCTCGGCTTGACCCAATGAACACATTAAGACCATTTGTTTTACAATAGGTTAACGTCATCAAAAGTTATTAGCATATTTGTAAATTTGGTTATAACTTTTGACCACAAGGTGGCGCTGCCCCCAAACTTTTTGTGCCGTATCAAGATTAGGTGCCGAAGACACATATTGAGTTTCGTAACGATACGCCAATCCATTTGTTAAATATAGCAATTTATGACAATATTCAAAATGGCCGACGCTCTAAATGGCCGATATGGGAAAATTTGGTATCGCACGACTCGGCATGATGCACTGAATCTAACGAGACCAGTTTTATGATTTTTGGACAAAGCGTTCAGGAGTTGTAAGGAAAAATGTCACTTTTTCATATCTCCTGACCACTAGGGGGCACAGCGCCAAAACTCTGCAGGTAGCCTCAGACCATGATTGACATAACACACACCGAGTTTGGTCAGAAAACGCTAATGCGTTGTGGAGATAGAGCCTCAAGTTCATTTTTGCGATCATTACGTCGGATTCTTTCGTGAGTTATTCGTAAACGGTTTGACATTTCAACTTTCTTTGGATAACTTTTTGTCAGCATGGTCTGGAGATGATGTGGTTCAATTTTCGTGAAAATCGGACAAACGGCCTAGGAGGAGTTCGAAAAAGTAGGTTTTTCATAAAATTCAAAATGGCGGGAAAATATTCATGACGGAAAATGACGTCATAGGGTGCAATCGAATCGTCTTGAGCCAAGGAATCAGTTGACAAAAGAATTTTGTTTCTAGGACATACGGTTCAAAAGTTATTTACGTAAACGTGAGTGCAACTTTGGACAGTTGGTGGCGCTATAGAGATTGAGTTAGAGACTTCAATTTTGCTATGGTCAATGATTGGACTGTCCTTTATGAGTGTGCCAACTTTTTTTCATTTTCCCGTTTACGGTTCTATGGGCTGCCATAGACTCCCATGGCACAAGAAAAAGAATAATAAATATAGCTGCTAGCAGCCATCACGGGGCCAAGCGCAAGGAGGGCATTAAATGTCATGCCGACATGGCTGGCATCATCAGACCAACGGCAGTAAGAATCTAAAGACATTTCAATATGACTTAAGTCTAAATGGCTGAAAAATCAACAATACGGTCTTTAGTAGTTCGATTTAATGGTTTATCACGTTCGACCAACAGGCAGCGCTGTAACCAAATTGTAGTGTCAATTCATGTGGTACATTGGGTAAATTGGGTAAACCATGGCTGACAGAGCACTAAAGTCATGTGTTTGTTAAACATAGCATCTTATAAGAAAAATCGAAATGGCAGACGCTCAAAATGCCCGATATGGGAATATTTGCTATCACAGGACTCGGCATGACCCACTGGATCTAAAGAGACCAGTTTCATGATTTTTGGCCAAAGGGTTCAGAAGTTATAAGCAAAAAAGTCAGTTTTTGATAACTCCTGACCACTAGGGGGCACAGCGCCAAAACTCTGCAGGTAGCCTCAAACCATGATTGACATAACACACACCTAGTTTGGTCAGAAAAGGCTAATGCATTGGGGAGATAAAGCCTCAATTTCATTTTGGCGACTTTTACCTCAGATTCTTTCGCGAGTTATTCGTAAACGGTTTGACGAATCAACTTTCTTTATATATCGTTTTGTCCACATTGTCGGGAGATGATGTGGTTCAATTTTCGTGAACATCGGACGAACGGCCTAGGAGGAGTTCGACAAAGTAGGTTTTTCATAAAATTCAAAATGGCGGGAAAATCTTCATGACGGAAAATGACGTCATAGGGTGCAATCGAATCGTCTTGAGCCAAGGAATCAGTGGACAAAAGAATTTTGTTTCTAGGACATACGGTTCAAAAGTTATTTACGTAAACGTGAGTGCAACTTTGGACAGTTGGTGGCGCTAGAGAGATTGAGTTAGAGACTTCAATTTTGCTATGGTCAATGATTGGACTCTCCTTTATCAGTGTGCCAACTTTTTTCATTTTCCCGCTTACGGTTCTATGGGCTGTCATAGACTTCAATGGCAGAAGAAGAATAATAATAATAATAATAATAAGAACCGGAACAAAAACAATAGGTGCCTCCGCACCTTCGGTGCTTGGCCCCTAATAAGAACCGGAACAAAAACAATAGGTGCCTCCGCACCTTCGGTGCTTGGCCCCTAAATATAGCTGCTAGCAGCCATCACGGGGCCAAGCGCAAGGAGGGCATTAAATGTCATGCCGACATGGCTGTCATCATCAGACCAACAGCAGTAAGAATCTAAAGACATTTCAATATGACTTAAGTCTAAATGGCTGAAAAATCAACAATACGGTCTTTAGTATTTCGATTTAATGGTTTATCACATTCAACCAACAGGCAGCGCTGTAACCAAATTGTAGTGTCAATTCATGTGGTACATTGAGAGTGTGGTGACAGTGACACATGCAAAGTTTGCTTTCAATTGGGTAAACCATTGCTGACAGAGCACTAAAGTCATGTGTTTGTTAAACATAGCATCTTATAAGAAACATCAAAATGGCAGACGCTCAAAATGGCCGATATGGGAAAATTTGGTATCACAGGGCATGACCCACTGGATCTAAAGACAGCAGTTTCATGATTTTTAGACAAAGCGTTCAGGAGTTATAATCAAAAATGTCAGTTTTTTAATATCTCCTGACCACTAGGGGGCAGAGCGCCAAAACTCTGCAGGTAGCCTCAGACCATGATTGACATAACACACACCTATTTTGGTCAGAATACGCTAATGAGTTACGGAGATATAGCCTCGCTTTCAATTCTATGGCCATTGTGTCGAATTCTTTCGCGAGTTATTCGTAAACGGTTTGGCGAATCAACTTTCTTTATATAACTTTTTGTCATGATGGTCTGGAGATGATGTGGTTTAATTTTGGTGAAAATTGGACAAACGGTCTGGGAGGAGTTCGAAAAAGTAGGTTTTTATAGAAAAACAACATGGTGGACACGAAGTTTGGCCGACTATGACAAATTTGGTATCTGTGTTCTCGGTTTGACCCAGGGAACGTATAAAGATAATTTGTTTTACCATAGGTTAACATACTCAAAAGTTATTAGCATATTTGTAAATTTGGTTATAACTTTTGACCACAGGGTGGTGCTGCCTCGAAACTTTTTGAGTCGTATCAAGGTTAGGTGCCGAAGACACATATTGAGTTTCGTAACGATACGCTAATATCTTTGTTAAATATAGCAATTTATGACAATATTCAAAATGGCCGACGCTCAAAATGGCCGATATGGGAAAATTTGGTATTGCACGACTCGGCATGATGCACTGAATCTAAAGAGACCAGTTTTATTATTTTTGGCCAAAGCGTTCAGAAGTTATAAGCAAATATTGAACTTTTTCATATCTCCTGACCACTAGGGGGCACAGCGCCAAAACTCTGCAGGTATTCTCAGACCATGATTGACATAACACACACCTAGTTTGGTCAGAAAATGCTAATGCGTTGCGGAGATAAAGCCTCATTTTCATTTTTGCGACCATTACGTCGGATTCTTTCACGAGTTATTCGTAAACGGTTTGACATATCAACTTTCTTTGGATAACTTTTTGTCCACATTGTCTGGAGATGATGTGGTTCAATTTTCGTTGAAATCGGACAAACGGCCTAGGAGGAGTTCGAAAAAGTAGGTTTTTCATAAAATTCAAAATGGCGGGAAAAATTTCATGACGGAAAATGACGTCATAGGGTGCAATCGAATCGTCTTGAGCCAAGGAATCAGTGGACATAAGAATTTTGTTTCTAGGTCATACGGTTCAAAAGTTATTAGCATAAACGTTAGTTCAACTTTGGACAGTTGGTGGCGCTAGAGATATTGAGTTAGAGACTTCAAATTTGTTATGGTCAATGATTGGACTGTCTTTAATGAGTGTGCCAACTTTTTTTCATTTTCCCGCTTACGGTTCTATGGGCTGTCATAGACTCCCATGGCGGAAGAAGATGAAGAATAAATATAGCTGCTAGCAGCCATCACGGGGCCAAGCGCAAGGAGGTCATTAAATGTCATGCCGACATGGCTGGCATCATCAGACCAACGGCAGTAAGAATCTAAAGACACTTCAATATGACTTAAGTCTAAATGGCTGAAAAATCAACAACACGGTCTTTAGTAATTCGATTTAATGGTTTATCACGTTCAACCAACAGGCAGCGCTGTAACCAAATTGTAGTGTCAATTCATGTGGTACATTGAGAGTGTGGTGACATTGACACATGCAAAGTTTGCTTTCAATTGGGTAAACCATTGCTGACAGAGCACTAAAGTCATGTGTTTGTTAAACATAGCATCTTATAAGAAAAATCGAAATGGCAGACGCTCAAAATGGCCGATATGGGAAAATTTGGTATCACAGGGCTCGGCATGACCCACTGGATCTAAAGACAGCAGTTTCATGATTTTTAGACAAAGCGTTCAGGAGTTATAATCAAAAATGTCAGTTTTTTAATATCTCCTGACCACTAGGGGGCAGAGCGCCAAAACTCGGCAGGTAGCCTCAGATCATGATTGACATAACACACACCTAGTTTGGTCAGAAAACACTAATGCGTTGCGGAGATAAAGCCTCAATTTCATTTTTGCGACCATTACGTCGGATTCTTTCGCGAGTTATTCGTAAACGGTTTGACATATCAACTTTCTTTGGATAACTTTTTGTCAGGATGGTCTGGAGATGATGTGGTTTAATTTTGGTGAAAATTGGACAAACGGTCTGGGAGGAGTTCGAAAAAGTAGGTTTTTAAAGAAAAACAACATGGTGGACAAGAAGTTTGGCCGACTATGACAAATTTGGTATCTATGTTCTTGGTTTGACCCAAGGAACGTATAAAGATAATTTGTTTTACCATAGGTTAACGCACTCAAAAGTTATTAGCATATTTGTAAATTTGGTTATAATTTTTGACCACAAGGGGGTGCTGCCTCGAAACTTTTTGAGTCGTATCAAGGTTAGGTGCCGAAGACACATATTGAGTTTCGTAATGATACGCCAATATCTTTGTTAAATATAGCAATTTATGACAATATTCAAAATGGCCGACGCTCAAAATGGCCGATATGGGAAAATTTGGTATCGCACGACTCGGCATGATGCACTGAATCTAAAGAGACCAGTTTTATTATTTTTGGCCAAAGCGTTCAGAAGTTATAAGCAAATATTTAACTTTTTCATATCTCCTGACCACTAGGGGGCACAGCGCCAAAACTCTGCAGGTAGCCTCAGATCATGATTGACATAACACACACCTAGTTTGGTCAGAAAACGCTAATGCGTTGCGGAGATAAAGCCTCAAGTTCATTTTTGCGACCATTACGTCGGATTCTTTCGCGAGTTATTCGTAAACTGTTTGACATATCAATTTTCTTTGGATAACTTTTTGTCCACATGGTCTGGAGATGATGTGGTTCAATTTTCGTTGAAATCGGAAAAACGGCCTAGGAGGAGTTCGAAAAAGTAGGTTTTTCATAAAATTCAAAATGGCGGGAAAAATTTCATGACGGAAAATGACGTCATAGGGTGCAATCGAATCGTCTTGAGCCAAGGAATCAGTGGACATAAGAATTTTGTTTCTAGGTCATACGGTTCAAAAGTTATTAGCATAAACGTTAGTTCAACTTTGGACAGTTGGTGGCGCTAGAGATATTGAGTTAGAGACTTCAAATTTGTTATGGTCAATGATTGGACTGTCTTTAATGAGTGTGCCAACTTTTTTTCATTTTCCCGCTTACGGTTCTATGGGCTGTCATAGACTCCCATGGCGGAAGAAGATGAAGAATAAATATAGCTGCTAGCAGCCATCACGGGGCCAAGCGCAAGGAGGGCATTAAATGTCATGCCGACATGACTGGCATCATCAGACCAACGGCAGTAAGAATCTAAAGACATTTCAATATGACTTAAGTCTAAATGGCTGAAAAACCAACAATACGGTCTTTAGCAATTCGATTTAATGGTTTATCGCATTCAACCAACAGGCAGCGCTGTAACCAAATTGTAGTGTGTGGTACATTGAGAGTGTGGTGACATTGACACATGCAAAGTTTGCTTTCAATTGGGTAAACCATTGCTGACAGCACTAAAGTCATGTGTTTGTTAAACATAGCATCTTATAAGAAAAATCGAAATGGCAGATGCTCAAAATGGCCGATATGGGAAAATGTGGTATCACAGGACTCGGCATGACCAACTGGATCTAAAGACAGCAGTTTCATGATTTTTAGACAAAGCGTTCAGGAGTTATAATCAAAAATGTCAGTTTTTTAATATCTCCTGACCACTAGGGGGCAGAGCGCCAAAACTCTGCAGGTAGCCTCAGACCATGATTGACATAACACACACCTAGTTTGGTCAGAAAAGGCTAATGCATTGCGGAGATAAAGCCTCAATTTCAATTTTGCGACCATTACGTCGGATTCTTTCGCGAGTTATTCGTAAACGGTTTGACATATCAACTTTCTTTGGATAACTTTTTGTCATGATGGTCTGGAGATGATGTGGTTCAATTTTGGTGAAAATTGGACAAACGGTCTGGGAGGAGTTCGAAAAAGTAGGTTTTTAAAGAAAAATAACATGGCAAATCGGAGGTTTGGCCGAATATAACATATTTGGTATCTATGGTCTCGGCTTGACCCAATGAACACATTAAGACCATTTGTTTTACAATAGGTTAACGTCATCAAAAGTTATTAGCATATTTGTAAATTTGGTTATAACTTTTGACCACAAGGTGGCGCTGCCCCCAAACTTTTTGTGCCGTATCAAGATTAGGTGCCGAAGACACATATTGAGTTTCGTAACGATACGCCAATCCATTTGTTAAATATAGCAATTTATGACAATATTCAAAATGGCCGACGCTCTAAATGGCCGATATGGGAAAATTTGGTATCGCACGACTCGGCATGATGCACTGAATCTAACGAGACCAGTTTTATGATTTTTGGCCAAAGGGTTCAGGAGTTGTAAGGAAAAATGTCACTTTTTCATATCTCCTGACCACTAGGGGGCAGAGCGCCAAAACTCTGCAGGTAGCCTCAAACCATGATTGACATAACACACACCTAGTTTGGTCAGAAAAGGCTAATGCATTGGGGAGATAAAGCCTCAATTTCATTTTGGCGACTTTTACCTCAGATTCTTTCACGAGTTATTCGTAAACGGTTTGACGAATCAACTTTGTTTATATATCGTTTTGTCAACATTGTCAGGAGATGATGTGGTTCAATTTTCGTGAACATCGGACGAACGGCCTAGGAGGAGTTCGACAAAGTAGGTTTTTCATAAAATTCAAAATGGCGGGAAAATTTTCATGACGGAAAATGACGTCATAGGGTGCAATCGAATCGTCTTGAGCCAAGGAATCAGTGGACAAAAGAATTTTGTTTCTAGGACATACGGTTCAAAAGTTATTTACGTAAACGTGAGTGCAACTTTGGACAGTTGGTGGCGGTAGAGAGATTGAGTTAGAGACTTCAATTTTGCTATGGTCAATGATTAGACTCTCCTTTATGAGTGTGCCAACTTTTTTTCATTTTCCCGCTTACGGTTCTATGGGCTGTCATAGACTTCAATGGCAGAAGAAGAATAATAATAATAATAATAATAAGAACCGGAACAAAAACAATAGGTGCCTCCGCACCTTCGGTGCTTGGCCCCTAATAATAAGAACCGGAACAGAAACAATAGGTGCCTTCGCACCTTCGGTGCTTGGCCCCTAATAAGAACCGGAACAAAAACAATAGGTGCCTCCGCACCTTCGGTGCTTGGCCCCTAAATATAGCTGCTAGCAGCCATCACGGGGCCAAGCGCAAGGAGGGCATTAAATGTCATGCCGACATGGCTGGCATCATCAGACCAATGGCAGTAAGAATCTAAAGACATTTCAATATGACTTAAGTCTAAATGGCTGAAAAATCAACAATACGGTCTTTAGTAATTCGATTTAATGGTTTATCACATTCAACCAACAGGCAGCGCTGTAACCACATTGTAGTGTCAATTCATGTGGTACATTGAGAGTGTGGTGACATTGACACATGCAAAGTTTGCTTTCAATTGGGTAAACCATTGCTGACAGAGCACTGAAGTCATGTGTTTGTTAAACATAGCATCTTATAAGAAAAATCGAAATGGCAGACGCTCAAAATGGCCGATATGGGAAAATTTGGTATCACAGGACTCGGCATGACCCACTGGATCTAAAGACAGCAGTTTCATGATTTTTAGACAAAGCGTTCAGGAGTTATAATCAAAAATGTAATTTTTTAATATCTCCTGACCACTAGGAGGCAGAGCGCCAAAACTCTGCAGGTGGCCTCAGACCATGATTGACATAACACACACCTAGTTTGGTCAGAAAACGCTAATGCGTTGCAGAGATAAAGCCTCAATTTCATTTTTGCAACCATTACGTCGGATTCTTTCGCGAGTTATTCGTAAACGGTTTGACATATCAACCTTCTTTGGATAACTTTTGTCACGATGGTCTGGAGATGATGTGGTTTAATTTTGGTGAAAATTGGACAAACGGTCTGGGAGGAGTTCGAAAAAGTAGGTTTTTAAAGAAAAACAACATGGTGGACAAGAAGTTTGGCCGACTATGACAAATTTGGTATCTGTGTTCTCGGTTTGACCCAAGGAACGTATAAAGATAATTTGTTTTACCATAGGTTAACGCACTCAAAAGTTATTAGCATATTTGTAAATTTGGTTATAATTTTTGACCACAAGGGGGTCCTGCCTCGAAACTTTTTGAGTCGTATCAAGGTTAGGTGCCGAAGACACATATTGAGTTTCGTAACGATATGCCAATATCTTTGTTAAATATAGCAATTTATGACAATTTTCAAAATGGCCGACGCTCAAAATGGCCGATATGGGAAAATTTGGTATCGCACGACTTGGCATGATGCACTGAATCTAAAGAGACCAGTTTTATTATTTTTGGCCAAAGCGTTCAGAAGTTATAAGCAAATATTTCACTTTTTCATATCTCCTGACCACTAGGGGGCACAGCGCCAAAACTCTGCAGGTAGCCTCAGACCATGATTGACATAACACACACCTAGTTTGGTCCGAAAACGCTAATGCGTTGCGGAGATAAAGCCTCAATTTCATTTTTGCGACCAGTACGTCAGATTCTTTCGCGAGTTATTCGTAAACGGTTTGACATATCAACTTTCTTTGGATAACTTTTTGTCCACATTGTCTGGAGATGATGTGGTTCAATTTTCGTTGAAATCGGAAAAACGGCCTAGGAGGAGTTCGAAAAAGTAGGTTTTTCATAAAATTCAAAATGGCGGGAAAAATTTCATGACGGAAAATGACGTCATAGGGTGCAATTGAATCGTCTTGAGCCAAGGAATCAGTGGACATAAGAATTTTGTTTCTAGGTCATACGGTTCAAAAGTTATTTACGTAAACGTGAGTGCAACTTTGGACCGTTGGTGGCGCTATAGAGATTGAGTTAGAGACTTCAATTTTGCTATGGTCAATGATTGGACTGTCCTTTATGAGTGTGCCAACTTTTTTTCATTTTCCCGTTTACGGTTCTATGGGCTGCCATAGACTTCAATGGCAGAAGAAGAATAATAATAATAGGAACCGGAACAAAAACAATAGGTGCCTCCGCACCTTCGGTGCTTGGCCCCTAAATATAGCTGCTAGCAGCCATCACGGGGCCAAGCGCAAGGAGGGCATTCAATGTCATGCCGACATGGCTGGCATCATCAGACCAACGGCAGTAAGAATCTAAAGACATTTCAATATGACTTAAGTCTAAATGGCTGAAAAATCAACAATACGGTCTTTAGTAATTCGATTTAATGGTTTATCACATTCAACCAACAGGCAGCGCTGTAACCAAATTGTAGTGTCAATTCATGTGGTACATTGAGAGTGTGGTGACATTGACACATGCAAAGTTTGCTTTCAATTGGGTAAACCATTGCTGACAGAGCACTAAAGTCATGTGTTTGTTAAACATAGCATCTTATAAGAAAAATTGAAATGGCAGACGCTCAAAATGGCCGATATGGGAAAATTTGGTATCACAGGACTCGGCATGACCGACTGGATCTAAAGACAGCAGTTTCATGATTTTTAGACAATGCGTTCAGGAGTTATAATCAAAAATGTCAGTTTTTTAATATCTCCTGACCACTAGGGGGCAGAGCACCAAAACTCTGCAGGTAGCCTCAGATCATGATTGACATAACACACACCTAGTTTGGTCAGAAAACGCTAATGCGTTGCGGAGATAAAGCCTCAATTTCATTTTTGCGACCATTACGTCGGATTCTTTCGCGAGTTATTCGTAAACGGTTTGGCGAATCAACTTTCTTTGGATAACTTTTTGTCATGATGGTCTGGAGATGATGTGGTTTAATTTTGGTGAAAATTGGACAAACGGTCTGGGAGGAGTTCGAAAAAGTAGGTTTTTAAAGAAAAACAACATGGTGGACAGGAAGTTTGGCCGACTATGACAAATTTGGTATCTGTATTCTCGGTTTGACCCAAGGAACGTATAAAGATAATTTGTTTTACCATAGGTTAACGCACTCAAAAGTTATTAGCATATTTGTAAATTTGGTTATAATTTTTGACCACAAGGGGGTGCTGACTCGAAACTTTTTGAGTCATATCAAGGTTAGGTGCCGAAGACACATATTGAGTTTCGTAACGATACGTCAATATCTTTGTTAAATATAGCAATTTATGACAATATTCAAAATGGCCGACGCTCAAAATGGCCGATATAGGAAAATTTGGTATCGCACGACTCGGCATGATGTACTGAATCTAAAGAGACCAGTTTTATTATTTTTGGCCAAAGCGTTCTGAAGTTATAAGCAAATATTTAACTTTTTCATATCGCCTGACCACTAGGGGGCACAGCGCCAAAACTCTGCAGGTAGCCTCAGATCATGATTGACATAACACACACGTAGTTTGGTCAGAAAACGCTAATGAGTTGCGGAGATAAAGCCTCAATTTCATTTTTGCGACCATTACGTCGGATTCTTTCGCGAGTTATTCGTAAACGGTTTGACATATCAACTTTCTTTGGATAACTTTTTGTCCACATTGTCTGGAGATGATGTGGTTCAATTTTCGTTGAAATCGGAAAAACGGCCTAGGAGGAGTTCGAAAAAGTAGGTTTTTCATAAAATTCAAAATGGCGGGAAAAATTTCATGACGGAAAATGACGTCATAGGGTGCAATCGAATCGTCTTGAGCCAAGGAATCAGTGGACATGAGAATTTTGTTTCTAGGTCATACGGTTCAAAAGTTATTAGCATAAACGTTAGTTCAACTTTGGACAGTTGGTGGCGCTAGAGATATTGAGTTAGAGACTTCAAATTTTTTATGGTCAATGATTGGACTGTCATTAATGAGTGTGCCAACTTTCATCATTTTCCCGCATACGGTTCTATGGCCTGCCATAGACTCCCATGGCGGAAGCGGAAGAAGAATAAATATAGCTGCTAGCAGCCATCACGGGGCCAAGCGCAAGGAGGGCATTAAATGTCATGCCGACATGGCTGGCATCATCAGACCAACGGCAGTAAGAATCTAAAGACATTTCAATATGACTTAAGTCTAAATGGCTGAAAAATCAACAATACGGTCTTTAGTATTTCGATTTAATGGTTTATCACATTCAATCAACAGGCAGCGCTGTAACCAAATTGTAGTGTCAATTCATGTGGTATATTGAGAGTGTGGTGACATTGACACATGCAAAGTTTGCTTTCAATTGGGTAAACCATTGCTAACAGAGCACTAAAGTCATGTGTTTGTTAAACATAGCATCTTATAAGAAAAATCGAAATGGCAGACGCTCAAAATGGCCGATATGGGAAAATTTGGTATCACAGGACTCGGCATGACCCACTGGATCTAAAGACAGCAGTTTCATGATTTTTATACAAAGCGTTCAGGAGTTATAATCAAAAATGTCAGTTTTTTAATATCTCCTGACCACTTGGGGGCAGAGCGCCAAAACTCTGCAGGTAGCCTCAGACCATGATTGACATAACACACACCTAGTTTGGTCAGAAAAGGCTAATGCATTGGGGAGATAAAGCCTCAATTTCATTTTGGCGACTTTTACCTCGGATTCTTTCGCGAGTTATTCGTAAACGGTTTGACATATCAACTTTCTTTGGATAACTTTTTGTCATGATGGTCTGGAGATGATGTGGTTTCATTTTGGTGAAAATTGGACAAACGGTCTGGGAGGAGTTCGAAAAAGTAGGTTTTTAAAGAAAAACAACATGGTGGACAAGAAGTTTGGCCGACTATGACAAATTTGGTATCTGTGTTCTTGGTTTGACCCAAGGAACGTATAAAGATAATTTGTTTTACCATAGGTTAACGCACTCAAAAGTTATTACAATATTTGTAAATTTGGTTATAATTTTTGACCACAAGGGGGTGCTGCCTCGAAACTTTTTGAGTCGTATCAAGGTTAGGTGCCGAAGACACATATTGAGTTTCGTAACGATACGCCAATATCTTTGTTAAATATAGCAATTTATGACAATATTCAAAATGGCCGACGCTCAAAATGGCCGATATGGGAAAATTTGGTATCGCACGACTCGGCATGATGCACTGAATCTAAAGAGACCAGTTTTATTATTTTTGGCCAAAGCGTTCAGAAGTTATAAGCAAATATTTAACTTTTTCATATCTCCTGACCACTAGGGGGCACAGCGCCAAAACTCTGCAGGTAGCCTCAGATCATGATTGACATAACACACACCTAGTTTGGTCAGAAAACGCTAATGTGTTGCGGAGATAAAGCATCAATTTCATTTTTGCGACCATTACGTCGGATTCTTTCGCGAGTTATTCGTAAACGGTTTGACATATCAACTTTCTTTGGATAACTTTTTGTCCACATGGTCTGAAGATGATGTGGTTCAATTTTCGTTGAAATCGGAAAAACGGTCTAGGAGGAGTTCGAAAAAGTAGGTTTTTCATAAAATTCAAAATGGCGGGAAAAATTTCATGACGGAAAATGACGTCATAGGGTGCAATCGAATCGTCTTGAGCCAAGGAACCAGTGGACATAAGAATTTTGTTTCTAGGTCATACGGTTCAAAAGTTATTAGCATAAACGTTAGTTCAACTTTGGACAGTTGGTGGCGCTAGAGATATTGAGTTAGAGACTTCAAATTTGTTATGGTCAATGATTGGACTGTCTTTAATGAGTGTGCCAACTTTCATCATTTTCCCGCATACGGTTCTATGGGCTGCCATAGACTTTCATGGCGGAAGAAGAAGAAGATGAAGAATAAATATAGCTGCTAGCAGCCATCACGGGGCCAAGCGCAAGGAGGGCATTAAATGTCATGCCGACATGACTGGCATCATCAGACCAACGGCAGTAAAAATCTAAAGACATTTCAATATGGCTTAAGTCTAAATGGCTGAAAAACCAACAATACGGTCTTTAGCAATTCGATTTAATGGTTTATCGCATTCAACCAACAGGCAGCGCTGTAACCAAATTGTAGTGTGTGGTATATTGAGAGTGTGGTGACATTGACACATGCAAAGTTTGCTTTCAACTGGGTAAACCATTGCTGACAGAGCACTAAAGTCATGTGTTTGTTAAACATAGCATCTTATAAGAAAAATCGAAATGGCAGACGCTCAAAATGGCCGATATGGGAATATTTGGTATCACAGGACTCGGCATGACCCACTGGATCTAAAGAGACCAGTTTCATGATTTTTGGCCAAAGGGTTCAGAAGTTATAAGCAAAAAAGTCAGTTTTTGATAACTCCTGACCACTAGGGGGCACAGCGACAAAACTCTGCAGGTAGCCTCAAACCATGATTGACATAACACACACCTAGTTTGGTCAAAAAAGGCTAATGCATTGGGGAGATAAAGCCTCAATTTCATTTTGGCGACTTTTACCTCAGATTCTTTCACGAGTTATTCGTAAACGGTTTGACGAATCAACTTTCTTTATATATCGTTTTGTCCACATTGTCGGGAGATGATGTGGTTCAATTTTCGTGAACATCGGACGAACGGCCTAGGAGGAGTTCGACAAAGTAGGTTTTTCATAAAATTCAAAATGGCGGGAAAATTTTAATGACGGAAAATGACGTCATAGGGTGCAATCGAATCGTCTTGAGCCAAGGAATCAGTGGACAAAAGAATTTTGTTTCTAGGACATACGGTTCAAAAGTTATTTACGTAAACGTGAGTGCAACTTTGGACAGTTGGTGGCGCTAGAGAGATTGAGTTAGAGACTTCAATTTTGCTATGGTCAATGATTGGACTCTCCTTTATGAGTGTGCCAACTTTTTTTCATTTTCCCGCTTACGGTTCTATGGGCTGTCATAGACTTCAATGGCAGAAGAAGAATAATAATAATAATAAATATAGCTGCAAGCAGCCATGACGGGGCCAAGCATTAGGAGGGCATTAAATGTTATGCCGACATGGCTGGCAGCATCAGACCAACAGCAGTAAGCATCTAAAGACATACCAATATGACTTCAGTCTAAATGGCTGAAAAATCATCAATACGGTCTTTAGCAATTCAATGTAATGGTTTATCACGTTCGATAACTCAGCGCTGTAACCAAACTGATGTGTCAAATCATGTGGTATATCCAGAGTGAGGTGACAATGACACATGCAAAGTTTGGTGTCAATAGGGTAAAGCATTGCTGACATCCAGCTTTAAAGTCATGTGTTTGTTAAGCATAGCATTTCATGACAAAATTCTAAATAGCTGACGCTGAAAATGGCCGATATGGGAAAATTTGGTATCGCACGACTCGGCATGATGCCCTGAATCTAAAGACAGCAGTTTCATGATTTTTGGACAAAGCATTCAGGAGTTATAATCAAAAATGTCAGTATTTTATATCTCCTGACCACTAGGGGGCAGAGCGCCAAAACTCTGCAGGTAGCCTCAGACCATGATTGACATGACACACAGAAAGTTTGGTCAGAATACGCTAATGCGTTGCGGAGATATAGCCTCGCTTTATTTGGTGGCCATTTGGTCAAATTTGTTCGCAATTTTATCGAAACCTGTTTGACGAATCAACTTTATTTTAATAACTTTTTGTCAGCATGGTCTGAAGATGTTATGATTCAATTTTGGTGAAAATTGGACAAACGGTGTGGGAGGAGTTCGAAAAAGTAGGTTTTTAAAGAAAAACAACATGGCGGACAGGAAGTTTGGCCGACTATGACAAATTTGGTATCTGTGTTCTCGGTTTGACCCAAGGAACGTATAAAGACAACTTATTTTACCATAGGTTAACGTGTTCAAAAGTTATTAGCATTTTTGCAAATTTGTTTATAACTTTTGACCACAAGGTGGCGCTGCCTCGAAACTTTTTGTGTTGTATCAGGCCCAGATGCCGAAGACACATATCGAGTTTCGTAACGATACACCAATGTGTTTGTTAAATATAGCAATTTATGACAAAATTCAAAATGGCCGACCCTCAAAATGGCCGATATGGGAAAATTTGGTATTGCACGACTCGGCATGATGCCCTGAATCTAACGAGACCAGTTTTATGATTTTTGATCGAAGCGTTCAGAAGTTATAAGCAAATATTTCACTTTTTCATATCTCCAGACCACTAGGGGGCAGAGCGCCAAATCTCCGCAGGTAGCCTCAGACCATCATTGCCATAACACACACCAAGTTTGGTCAGAATACGCTAATGCGTTGCAGAGATAAAGCCTCGCTTTCATTTCTGCGGCCATTTTGTCGAATTCATTCGCAAGTTATTCGTAAACGGTTTGACAAATAAACTTTCTTTTAATAACTTTTTGTACGCATAGTCTGGAGATGATGTGGTTCAATTTTCGTGAAAATCGGACAAACGGCCTAGGAGGAGTTCGAAAAAGTAGGTTTTTCGTAAAATTCAAAATGGCGGGAAAATTTTCATGACGGAAAATGACGTCATAGGGTGCAGTCGAATCGTCTTGAGCCAAGGAATTAGTGGACGAAAGAATTTTGTTTCTAGGACATACGGTTCAAGAGTTATTTACGTAAACGTGAGTGCAACTTTGGACAGTTGGTGGCGCTAGAGACATTGAGTTAGAGACTTCAAATTTGCTATGGTCAATGATTGGCTTGTCCTCTATCAGTGTGCCAAATTTTATCATTTTCCCGCAAACGGTTCTATGGCCTTACATAGACTTCCATGGCGGAAGAAGAAGAAGAAGAAGAAGAAGAAGATGAATAATAATAATAAAGAACCGGAACAATTACAATAGGTGCCTCCGCACCTTCGGTGCTTGGCCCCTAATAATAAATATAGCTGCTAGCAGCCATCACGGGGCCAAGCGCAAGGAGGGCATTAAATGTCATGCCGACATCGCTGGCATCATCAGACCAACGGCAATCAGAATCTAAAGACACTTCAATATGACTTAAGTCTAAATGGCTGAAAAATCAACAACACGGTCTTTAGTAATTCGATTTAATGGTTTATCACGTTCAACCAACAGGCAGCGCTGTAACCAAATTGTAGTGTCAATTCATGTGGTACATTGAGAGTGTGGTGACATTGACACATGCAAAGTTTGCTTTCAATTGGGTAAACCATTGCTGACAGAGCACTAAAGTCATGTGTTTGTTAAACATAGCATCTTATAAGAAAAATCGAAATGGCAGACGCTCAAAATGGCCGATATGGGAAAATTTGGTATCACAGGGCTCGGCATGACCCACTGGATCTAAAGACAGCAGTTTCATGATTTTTAGACAAAGCGTTCAGGAGTTATAATCAAAAATGTCAGTTTTTTTATATCTCCTGACCACTAGGGGGCAGAGCGCCAAAACTCGGCAGGTAGCCTCAGATCATGATTGACATAACACTCACCTAGTTTGGTCAGAAAACACTAATGCGTTGCGGAGATAAAGCCTCAATTTCATTTTTGCGACCATTACGTCGGATTCTTTCGCAAGTTATTCGTAAACGGTTTGACATATCAACTTTCTTTGGATAACTTTTTGTCAGGATGGTCTGGAGATGATGTGGTTTAATTTTGGTGAAAATTGGACAAACGGTCTGGGAGGAGTTCGACAAAGTAGGTTTTTAAAGAAAAACAACATGGTGGACAAGAAGTTTGGCCGACTATGACAAATTTGGTATCTATGTTCTTGGTTTGACCCAAGGAACGTATAAAGATAATTTGTTTTACCATAGGTTAACGCACTCAAAAGTTATTAGCATATTTGTAAATTTGGTTATAATTTTTGACCACAAGGGGGTGCTGCCTCGAAACTTTTTGAGTCGTATCAAGGTTAGGTGCCGAAGACACATATTGAGTTTCGTAACGATACGCCAATATCTTTGTTAAATATAGCAATTTATGACAATATTCAAAATGGCCGACGCTCAAAATGGCCGATATGGGAAAATTTGGTATCGCACGACTCGGCATGATGCACTGAATCTAAAGAGACCAGTTTTATTATTTTTGGCCAAAGCGTTCAGAAGTTATAAGCAAATATTTAACTTTTTCATATCTCCTGACCACTAGGGGGCACAGCGCCAAAACTCTGCAGGTAGCCTCAGATCATGATTGACATAACACACACCTAGTTTGGTCAGAAAACGCTAATGCGTTGCGGAGATAAAGCCTCAATTTCATTTTTGCGACCATTACGTCGGATTCTTTCGCAAATTATTCGTAAACTGTTTGACATATCAACTTTCTTTGGATAACTTTTTGTCCTCATGGTCTGGAGATGATGTGGTTCAATTTTCGTTGAAATCGGAAAAACGGCCTAGGAGGAGTTCGAAAAAGTAGGTTTTTCATAAAATTCAAAATGGCGGGAAAAATTTCATGACGGAAAATGACGTCATAGGGTGCAATCGAATCGTCTTGAGCCAAGGAATCAGTGGACATAAGAATTTTGTTTCTAGGTCATACGGTTCAAAAGTTATTAGCATAAACGTTAGTTCAACTTTGGACAGTTGGTGGCGCTAGAGATATTGAGTTAGAGACTTCAAATTTGTTATGGTCAATGATTGGACTGTCTTTAATGAGTGTGCCAACTTTTTTTCATTTTCCCGCTTACGGTTCTATGGGCTGTCATAGACTCCCATGGCGGAAGAAGATGAAGAATAATAATAAGAACCGGAACAGAAACAATAGGTGCCTTCGCACCTTCGGTGCTTGGCCCCTAATAATAAGAACCGGAACAAAAACAATAGGTGCCTCCGCACCTTCGGTGCTTGGCCCCTAAATATAGCTGCTAGCAGCCATCACGGGGCCAAGCGCAAGGAGGGCATTAAATGTCATGCCGACATGGCTGGCATCATCAGACCAACGGCAGTATGAATCTAAAGACATTTCAATATGACTTAAGTCTAAATGGCTGAAAAATCAACAATACGGTCTTTAGTATTTCGATTTAATGGTTTATCACATTCAATCAACAGGCAGCGCTGTAACCAAATTGTAGTGTCAATTAATGTGGTACATTGAGAGTGTGGTGACATTGACACATGCAAAGTTTGCTTTCAATTGGGTAAACCATTGCTGACAGAGCACTAAAGTCATGTGTTTGCTAAACATAGCATCTTATAAGAAAAATCGAAATGGCAGACGCTCAAAATGGCCGATATGGGAAAATTTGGTATCACAGGACTCGGCATGACCCACTGGATCTAAAGACAGCAGTTTCATGATTTTTAGACAAAGCGTTCAGGAGTTATAATCAAAAATGTCAGTTTTTTAATATCTCCTGACCACTAGGGGGCAGAGCGCCAAAACTCTGCAGGTAGCCTCAGACCATGATTGACATAACACAAACCTATTTTGGTCAGAATACGCTAATGAGTTACGGAGATATAGCCTCGCTTTCAATTCTATGGCCATTGTGTCAAATTCTTTCGCGAGTTATTCGTAAACGGTTTGGCGAATCAACTTTCTTTATATAACTTTTTGTCATGATGGTCTGGAGATGATGTGGTTCAATTTTGGTGAAAATTGGACAAACGGTCTGGGAGGAGTTCGAAAAAGTAGGTTTTTAAAGAAAAACAACATGGTGGACAAGAAGTTTTGTCGACTATGACAAATTTGGTATCTGTGTTCTCGGTTTGACCCAAGGAACGTATAAAGATAATTTGTTTTACCATAGGTTAACGCACTCAAAAGTTATTAGCATATTTGTAAATTTGGTTATAACTTTTGACCACAAGGTGGTGCTGCCTCGAAACTTTTTGAGTCGTATCAAGGTTAGGTGCCGAAGACACATATTGAGTTTCGTAACGATACGCCAATATATTTGTTAAATATAGCAATTTATGACAATATTCAAAATGGCCGACGCTCAAAATGGCCGATATGGTAAAAATTGGTATCGCACGACTTGGCATGATGCACTGAATCTAACGAGACCAGTTTTATTATTTTTGGCCAAAGCGTTCAGAAGTTATAAGCAAATATTTAACTTTTTCATATCTCCTGACCACTAGGGGGCAGAGCGCCAAAACTCTGCAGGTAGCCTCAGACCATGATTGACATAACACACACCTAGTTTGGTCAGAAAACGCTAATGCGTTGCGGAGATAAAGCCTCAATTTCATTTTTGCGACGATTACGTCGGATTCTTTCGCGAGTTATTCGTAAACGGTTTGACATATCAACTTTCTTTGGATAACTTTTTGTCCACATTGTCTGGAGATGAGGTGGTTCAATTTTCGTTGAAATCGGAAAAACGGCCTAGGAGGAGTTCGAAAAAGTAGGTTTTTCATAAAATTCAAAATGGCGGGAAAATTTTCATGACGGAAAATGACGTCATAGGGTGCAATCGAATCGTCTTGAGCCAAGGAATCAGTGGACATAAGAATTTTGTTTCTAGGTCATACGGTTCAAAAGTTATTAGTATAAACGTTAGTTCAACTTTGGACAGTTGGTGGCGCTAGAGAGATTGAGTTAGAGGCTTCAATTTTGCTATGGCCAATGTCTGGACTGTCCTTAATGAGTGTGCCAACTTTCATCATTTTCCCGCATACGGTTCTATGGGCTGTCATAGACTCCCATGGCGGAAGAAGATGAAGAATAATAATAAGAACCGGAACAGAAACAATAGGTGCCTCCGCACCTTCGGTGCTTGGCCCCTAATAATAAGAACCGGAACAGAAACAATAGGTGCCTTCGCACCTTCGGTGCTTGGCCCCTAATAATAAGAACCGGAACAAAAACAATAGGTGCCTCCGCACCTTCGGTGCTTGGCCCCTAAATATAGCTGCTAGCAGCCATCACGGGGCCAAGCGCAAGGAGGGCATTAAATGTCATGCCGACATGGGTGGCATCATCAGACCAACGGCAGTAAGAATCTAAAGACATTTCAATATGACTTAAGTCTAAATGGCTGAAAAATCAACAATACGGTCTTTAGTAATTCGATTTAATGGTTTATCACATTCAACCAACAGGCAGCGCTGTAACCAAATTGTAGTGTCAATTAATGTGGTTCATTGAGAGTGTGGTGACATTGACACATGCAAAGTTTGCTTTCAATTGGGTAAACCATTGCTGACAGAGCACTAAAGTCATGTGTTTGTTAAACATAGCATCTTATAAGAAAAATCGAAATGGCAGACGCTCAAAATGGCCGATATGGGAATATTTGGTATCACAGGACTCGGCATGACCCACTGGATCTAAAGAGACCAGTTTCATGATTTTTGGCCAAAGGGTTCAGAAGTTATAAGCAAAAAAGTCAATTTTTCATAACTCCTGACCACTAGGGGGCACAGCGCCAAAACTCTGCAGGTTGCCTCAAACCATGATTGACATAACACACACCTAGTTTGGTCAGAAAAGGCTAATGCATTGCGGAGATAAAGCCTCAATTTCATTTTGGCGACTATTACCTCAGATTCTTTTGTGAGTTATTCGTAAATGGTTTGACGAATCAACTTTCTTTATATATCGTTTTGTCCACATTGTCCGGAGATGATGTGGTTAAATTTTCGTGAAAATCGGACGAACGGCCTAGGAGGAGTTCGAAAAAGTAGGTTTTTCAAAAAATTCAAAATGGCGGGAAAATTTTCATGACGGAAAATGACGTCATAGGGTGCAATCGAATCGTCTTGAGCCACGGAATCAGTGGACAAAAGAATTTTGTTTCTAGGACATACGGTTCAAAAGTTATTTACGTAAACGTGAGTGTAACTTTGGACAGTTGGTGGCGCTTTAGAGATTGAGTTAGAGACTGCAATTTTGCTATGGTCACTGATTGGACTGTCCTTTATGAGTGTGCCAACTTTTTTTCATTTTCCCGCTTACGGTTCTATGGGCTGTCATAGACTTCAATGGCAGAAGAAAAAGAATAATAATAATAATAATAATAAGAACCGGAACAAAAACAATAGGTGCCTCCGCACCTTCGGTGCTTGGCCCCTAAATATAGCTGCTAGCAGCCATCACGGGGCCAAGCGCAAGGAGGGCATTAAATGTCATGCCGACATGGCTGGCATCATCAGACCAACGGCAGTAAGAATCTAAAGACATTTCAATATGACTTAAGTCTAAATGGCTGAAAAATCAACAATACGGTCTTTAGTAATTCGATTTAATGGTTTATCACATTCAACCAACAGGCAGCGCTGTAACCAAATTGTAGTGTCAATTCATGTGGTACATTGAGAGTGTGGTGACATTGACACATGCAAAGTTTGCTTTCAATTGGGTAAACCATTGCTGACAGAGCACTGAAGTCATGTGTTTGTTAAACATAGCATCTTATAAGAAAAATCGAAATGGCAGACGCTCAAAATGGCCGATATGGGAAAATTTGGTATCACAGGACTCGGCATGACCCACTGGATCTAAAGACAGCAGTTTCATGATTTTTAGACAAAGCGTTCAGGAGTTATAATCAAAAATGTAATTTTTTAATATCTCCTGACCACTAGGAGGCAGAGCGCCAAAACTCTGCAGGTGGCCTCAGACCATGATTGACATAACACACACCTAGTTTGGTCAGAAAACGCTAATGCGTTGCAGAGATAAAGCCTCAATTTCATTTTTGCAACCATTACGTCGGATTCTTTCGCGAGTTATTCGTAAACGGTTTGACATATCAACTTTCTTTGGATAACTTTTTGTCACGATGGTCTGGAGATGATGTGGTTTAATTTTGGTGAAAATTGGACAAACGGTCTGGGAGGAGTTCGAAAAAGTAGGTTTTTAAAGAAAAACAACATGGTGGACAAGAAGTTTGGCCGACTATGACAAATTTGGTATCTGTGTTCTCGGTTTGACCCAAGGAACGTATAAAGATAATTTGTTTTACCATAGGTTAACGCACTCAAAAGTTATTAGCATATTTGTAAATTTGGTTATAATTTTTGACCACAAGGGGGTCCTGCCTCGAAACTTTTTGAGTCGTATCAAGGTTAGGTGCCGAAGACACATATTGAGTTTCGTAACGATATGCCAATATCTTTGTTAAATATAGCAATTTATGACAATTTTCAAAATGGCCGACGCTCAAAATGGCCGATATGGGAAAATTTGGTATCGCACGACTTGGCATGATGCACTGAATCTAAAGAGACCAGTTTTATTATTTTTGGCCAAAGCGTTCAGAAGTTATAAGCAAATATTTCACTTTTTCATATCTCCTGACCACTAGGGGGCACAGCGCCAAAACTCTGCAGGTAGCCTCAGACCATGATTGACATAACACACACCTAGTTTGGTCCGAAAACGCTAATGCGTTGCGGAGATAAAGCCTCAATTTCATTTTTGCGACCAGTACGTCAGATTCTTTCGCGAGTTATTCGTAAACGGTTTGACATATCAACTTTCTTTGGATAACTTTTTGTCCACATTGTCTGGAGATGATGTGGTTCAATTTTCGTTGAAATCGGAAAAACGGCCTAGGAGGAGTTCGAAAAAGTAGGTTTTTCATAAAATTCAAAATGGCGGGAAAAATTTCATGACGGAAAATGACGTCATAGGGTGCAATTGAATCGTCTTGAGCCAAGGAATCAGTGGACATAAGAATTTTGTTTCTAGGTCATACGGTTCAAAAGTTATTTACGTAAACGTGAGTGCAACTTTGGACCGTTGGTGGCGCTATAGAGATTGAGTTAGAGACTTCAATTTTGCTATGGTCAATGATTGGACTGTCCTTTATGAGTGTGCCAACTTTTTTTCATTTTCCCGTTTACGGTTCTATGGGCTGCCATAGACTTCAATGGCAGAAGAAGAATAAATATAGCTGCTAGCAGCCATCACGGGGCCAAGCGCAAGGAGGGCATTAAATGTCATGCCGACATGGCTGGCATCATCAGACCAACAGCAGTAAGAATCTAAAGACATTTCAATATGACTTAAGTCTAAATGGCTGAAAAATCAACAATACGGTCTTTAGTAATTCGATTTAATGGTTTATCACATTCAACCAACAGGCAGCGCTGTAACCAAATTGTAGTGTCAATTCATGTGGTACATTGAGAGTGTGGTGACATTGACACATGCAAAGTTTGCTTTCAATTGGGTAAACCATTGCTGACAGAGCACTAAAGTCATGTGTTTGTTAAACATAGCATCTTATAAGAAAAATCGAAATGGCAGACGCTCAAAATGGCCGATATGGAAAAATTTGGTATCACAGGACTCGGCATGACCCACTGGATCTAAAGACAGCAGTTTTATGATTTTTAGACAAAGCGTTCAGGAGTTATAATCAAAAATGTCATTTTTTTAATATCTCCTGACCACTAGGGGGCAGAGCGCCAAAACTCTGCAGGTGGCCTCAGACCATGATTGACATAACACACACCTAGTTTGGTCAGAAAACGCTAATGCGTTGCGGAGATAAAGCCTCAATTTAATTTTTGCGACCATTACGTCGGATTCTTTCGCGAGTTATTCGTAAACGGTTTGACATATCAACTTTCTTTGGATATCTTTTTGTCACGATGGTCTGGAGATGATGTGGTTTAATTTTGGTGAAAATTGGACAAACGGTCTGGGAGGAGTTCGAAAAAGTAGGTTTTTAAAGAAAAACAACATGGTGGACAAGAAGTTTTGCCGACTATGACAAATTTGGTATCTGTGTTCTCGGTTTGACCCAAGGAACGTATAAAGATAATTTGTTTTACCATAGGTTAACGCACTCAGAAGTTATTAGCATATTTGTAAATTTGGTTATAATTTTTGACCACAAGGGGGTCCTGCCTCGAAACTTTTTGAGTCGTATCAAGGTTAGGTGCCGAAGACACATATTGAGTTTCGTAACAATACGCCAATATCTTTGTTAAATATAGCAATTTATGACAATATTCAAAATGGCCGACGCTCAAAATGGCCGATATGGGAAAATTTGGTATCGCACGACTCGGCATGATGCACTGAATCTAAAGAGACCAGTTTTATTATTTTTGGCCAAAGCGTTCAGAAGTTATAAGCAAATATTTAACTTTTTCATATCTCCTGACCACTAGGGGGCACAGCGCCAAAACTCTGCAGGTTGCCTCAGACCATTATTGACATAACACACACCTAGTTTGGTCAGAAAAGGTTAATGCATTGCGGAGATGAAGCCTCAATTTAATTTTGGCAACTTTTACCTCGGATTCTTTCGCGAGTTATTCGTAAACGGTTTGACGAATCGACTTTCTTTAAATATCGTTTTGTCCACATTGTCTGGAGATGATGTGGTTCAATTTTCGTGAAAATCGGACCAACGGCCTAGGAGGAGTTCGAAAAAGTATGTTTTTCATAAAATTCAAAATGGCGGGAAAATTTTCATGACGGAAAATGACGTCATAGGGTGCAATCGAATCGTCTTGAGCCAAGGAATCAGTGGACAAAAGATTTTTGTTTCTAGGACATACGGTTCAAAAGTTATTTACGTAAACGTGAGTGCAACTTTGGACAGTTGGTGGCGCTGTAGACATTGAGTTAGAGACTTCAATTTTGCTATGGTCAATGATTGGACTGTCCTTTATGAGTGTGCCAACTTTTTTTCATTTTCCCGCTTACGGTTCTATGGGCTGTCATAGACTTCAATGGCAAAAGAAAAAGAATAATAACTAGCAGCCATCACGGGGCCAAGCGCAAGGAGGGCATTAAATGTCATGCCGACATGGCTGGCATCATCAGACCAACGGCAGTAAGAATCTAAAGACATTTCAATATGACTTAAGTCTAAATGGCTGAAAAATCAACAATACGGTCTTCAGTAATTCGATTTAATGGTTTATCACGTTCAACCAACAGGCAGCGCTGTAACCAAATTGTAGTGTCAATTCATGTGGTACATTGAGAGTGTGGTGACTTGACACATGCAAAGTTTGCTTTCAATTGGGTAAACCATTGCTGACAGAGCACTAAAGTCATGTGTTTGTTAAACATAGCATCTTATAAGAAAAATCGAAATGGCAGACGCTCAAAATGGCCGATATGGGAATATTTGGTATCACAGGACTCGGCATGACCCACTGGATCTAAAAAGACCAGTTTCATGATTTTTGGCCAAAGGGTTCAGAAGTTATAAGCAAAAAAGTCAGTTTTTCATATCTCCTGACCACTAGGGGACACAGCGCCAAAACTCTGCAGGTAGCCTCAGACCATGATTGACATAACACACACCTAGTTTGGTCATAAAAGGCTAATGCATTGCGGAGATAAAGCCTCAATTTCATTTTGGCGACTATTACCTCGGATTCTTTTGCGAGTTATTCGTAAACGGTTTGACGAATCAACTTTCTTTATATATCGTTTTGTCCACATTGTCTGGAGATGATATGGTTCAATTTTCGTGAACATCGGACAAACGGCCTAGGAGGAGTTCGAAAAAGTAGGTTTTTCATAAAATTCAAAATGGCGGGAAAATTTTCATGACGGAAAATGACGTCATAGGGTGCATTCGAATCGTCTTGAGCCAAGGAATCAGTGGACAAAAGAATTTTGTTTCTAGGACATACGGTTCAAAAGTTATTTACGTAAACGTGAGTGCAACTTTGGACAGTTGGTGGCGCTAGAGAGATTGAGTTAGAGACTTCAATTTTGCTATGGTCAATGATTGGACTCTCCTTTATGAGTGTGCCAACTTTTTTTCATTTTCCCGCTTACGGTTCTATGGGCTGTCATAGACTTCAATGGCAGAAGAAGAATAATAATAATAAATATAGCTGCTAGCAGCCATCACGGGGCCAAGCGCAAGGAGGGCATTAAATGTCATGCCGACATGGCTGGCATCATCAGACCAACGGCAATAAGAATCTAAAGACATTTCAATATGACAAGTCTAAATGGCTGAAAAATCAACAATACGGTCTTTAGTAATTTGATTTAATGGTTTATCACGTTCGACCAACAGGCAGCGCTGTAACCAAATTGTAGTGTCAATTCATGTGGTACATTGAGAGTGTGGTGACATTGACACATGCAGAGTTTGCTTTCAATTGGGTAAACCATTGCTGACAGAGCACTAAAGTCATGTGTTTGTTAAACATAGCATCTTATAAGAAAAATCGAAATGGCAGACGCTCAAAATGGCCGATATGGGAAAATTTGGTATCACAGGGCTCGGCATGTCCCACTGGATCCAAAGACAGCAGTTTCATGATTTTTAGACAAAGCGTTCAGGAGTTATAATCAAAAATGTCAGTTTTTAAATATCTCCTGACCACTAGGGGGCAGAGCGCCAAAACTCTGCAGGTAGCCTCAGACCGTGATTGACATAACACACACCAAGTTTGGTCAGAAAACGCTAATGCGTTGCGGAGATAAAGCCTCAATTTAATTTTTGCGACCATTACGTCGGATTCTTTCGCGAGTTATTCGTAAACGGTTTGACATATCAACTTTCTTTGGATAACTTTTTGTCAGCATGGTCTAGAGATGATGTGGTTTAATTTTGGTGAAAATTGGACAAACGGTTTGGGAGGAGTTTGAAAAAGTAGGTTTTTAAAGAAAAACAACATGGTGGACAAGAAGTTTGGCCGACTATGACAAATTTGGTATCTGTGTTCTCGGTTTGACCCAAGGAACGTATAAAGATAATTTGTTTTACCATAGGTTAATGCACTCAAAAGTTATTAGCATATTTGTAAATTTGGTTATAATTTTTGACCACAAGGGGGTGCTGCCTCGAAACTTTTTGAGTCGTATCAAGGTTAGGTGCCGAAGACACATATTGAGTTTCGTAACGATACGCCAATATCTTTGTTAAATATAGCAATTTATGACAATATTCAAAATGGCCGACACTCAAAATGGCCGATATGGGAAAATTTGGTATCGCACGACTCGGCATGATGCACTGAATCTAAAGAGACCAGTTTTATTATTTTTGGCCAAAGCGTTCAGAAGTTATAAGCAAATATTTAACTTTTTCATATCTCCTGACCACTAGGGGGCACAGCGCCAAAACTCTGCAGGTAGCCTCAGACCATGATTGACATAACACACACCTAGTTTGGTCAGAAAACTCTAATGCGTTGCGGAGATAAAGCCTCAATTTCATTTTTGCGACCATTACCTCGGATTCTTTCGCAAGTTATTCGTAAACGGTTTGACATATCAACTTTCTTTGGATAACTTTTTGTCCACATTGTCTGGAGATGATGTGGTTCAATTTTCGTGAAAATCGGACCAACGGCCTAGGAGGAGTTCGAAAAAGTAGGTTTTTCGTAAAATTCAAAATGGCGGGAAAATTTTCATGACGGAAAATGACGTCATAGGGTGCAATCGAATCGTCTTGAGCCAAGGAATCAGTGGACGAAAGAATTTTGTTTCTAGGACATACGGTTCAAGAGTTATTTACGTAAACGTGAGTGCAACTTTGGACAGTTGGTGGCGCTAGAGACATCGGAAGAAGAAGAAGAAGAAGAAGAAGAAGATGAATAATAATAATAAAGAACCGGAACGGAAACAATAGGTGCCTCCGCACCTTCGGTGCTTGGCCCCTAATAAGCTGCAAGCAGCAATGACGGGGCCAAGCACAAACAGGGCATTGATGTGGCTGGCAGCAAAAGACCAATTGCAGTAAATGCATTTTAAGATGATTTTAGGCTAAATGGCTGAAAAATCATTAATACAGACACTGTAATTTGATTTAATAGTTTATCGCTTTGGACCAATAGATGGCGCTGTGTCCGAATTGTTAGAATGTGGTCCGAGTAATGTCACAATGAAATGTGCAAAGTTTGGTGTTATTTGGACAAAACATTACTGACATAGAGCATTAAAGTCATTTTCTCATCACTACCTCAAATTTGTAATTGTGGTATACGAAAACGGTTTTGTCTATTGACACGAAATCCATAACTTTTTGTCAACACAGTCTGAAGATGATACGATTTGATTTTGGTGAAAATCGGACAAACGGTCTGGGAGGAGTTAGAAAAAGTAGGTTTTTGAAGAAAACAACATGGCAGACAGGAAATTTAGGCAAACTATGTCAAATTTGGTATCTGTGTTCTCGGCGTGACCCAAGGAACATAATAAGATAATTTGTTTTAAAATAGCTTAATGTAATCAAAAGTTATTAGCATTCTTGTAAATTTTGTTATAACTTTTGACCACAAGGTGGCGCTGCCCCGAAACTTTTGGTGTAGATTCAAATCAAGGTCCCAAAGACACATATTGAGTTTCGTAATGATACGCCAATGCGTTTGTAAAATATAGCATTTTACGACAAATTTCAAAATGGCCGACACCCAAAATGGCCGATATGAGAAAATTTGGTATCGCATGACTCAGCATGATGCCCTAAATCTAAAGAGACCAGTTTTATGATTTTTGAACAAAATGTTCAGAAGTTATGAGCAAAAAACTCACTTTTTTATATCTCCTGACCACTAGGGGGCAGTGCGCCAAAACTCTGCACGTAGCCTCAGATCATGACTACTATGACAGACACAAAGTTTGGTCATAATACGCAAATGCGTTGCGGAGATATAGCCTCAAGTTCATTTTTGCGGCAAATTCGTTGAATTCTTTCGCAAGTTATTCGTAAACGGTTTGATCAATCAACTTGATTTCCATAACTTTTTGTCTCCATAGTCTGGAGATGATGTGGTTCAATTTTTGTGAGAATCGGACAAACGGCCTAGGAGGAGTTCGACAAAGTAGGTTTTTCATAAAACTCAAAATTGCGGAAAAATTTTCATGACGGAAAATGACGTCATAGGGTGCAATCGAATCAGCATGAGCCAAGGAATCAGTGGACGAAGGAATTTTGTTTCTAGCTCTTATGGTTCAAGAGTTATTAGCATAAATGTAAGTGTAAATTTGGACAGTTGGTGGCGCTAGAGGGATTGAGGTAGAGACTCCAAAATTGGTGTGGTCAATGATTGGACTGTCCTCTATGAGTGTGCCAAATTTCATCATTTTCCCGCATTCGGTTCTATGGGCTGCCATTGACTTGTGGGTGGAAGAAGAAGCGGAAGAATAATAATAATAAGAACGAGAACGGATACAATAGGTGCCTCCGCACCTTCGGTGCTTGGCCCCTAAATATAGCTGCAAGCAGCCATGACGGGGCCAAGCATTAGGAGGGCATTAAATGTTATGCCGACATGGCTGGCAGCATCAGACCAACAGCAGTAAGCATCTAAAGACATTTCAATATGACTTCTGTGGTATATCCAGAGTGAGGTGACAATGACACATGCAAAGTTTGGTGTCAATAGGGTAAAGCATTGCTGACATCCAGCTTTAAAGTCATGTGTTTGTTAAGCATAGCATTTCATGACAAAATTCTAAATAGCTGACGCTGAAAATGGCCGATATGGGAAAATTTGGTATCGCACGACTCGGCATGATGCCCTGAATCTAAAGACAGCAGTTTCATGATTTTTGGACAAAGCATTCAGGAGTTATAATCAAAAATGTCAGTATTTTATATCTCCTGACCACTAGGGGGCAGAGCGCCAAAACTCTGCAGGTAGCCTCAGATCATGATTGACATGACACACAGAAAGTTTGGTCAGAATACGCTAATGCGTTGCGGAGATATAGCCTCGCTTTATTTGGTGGCCATTTGGTCAAATTTGTTCGCAATTTTATCGAAACCTGTTTGACGAATCAACTTTATTTTAATAACTTTTTGTCAGCATGGTCTGAAGATGTTATGATTCAATTTTGGTGAAAATTGGACAAACGGTGTGGGAGGAGTTCGAAAAAGTAGGTTTTTAAAGAAAAACAACATGGCGGACAGGAAGTTTGGCCGACTATGACAAATTTGGTATCTGTGTTCTCGGTTTGACCCAAGGAACGTATAAAGACAACTTATTTTACCATAGGTTAACGTGTTCAAAAGTTATTAGCATTTTTGCAAATTTGTTTATAACTTTTGACCACAAGGTGGCGCTGCCTCGAAACTTTTTGTGTTGTATCAGGCCCAGATGCCGAAGACACATATCGAGTTTCGTAACGATACACCAATGTGTTTGTTAAATATAGCAATTTATGACAAAATTCAAAATGGCCGACCCTCAAAATGGCCGATATGGGAAAATTTGGTATTGCACGACTCGGCATGATGCCCTGAATCTAACGAGACCAGTTTTATGATTTTTGATCGAAGCGTTCAGAAGTTATAAGCAAATATTTCACTTTTTCATATCTCCAGACCACTAGGGGGCAGAGCGCCAAATCTCCGCAGGTAGCCTCAGACCATCATTGCCATAACACACACCAAGTTTGGTCAGAATACGCTAATGCGTTGCAGAGATAAAGCCTCGCTTTCATTTCTGCGGCCATTTTGTCGAATTCATTCGCAAGTTATTCGTAAACGGTTTGACAAATAAACTTTCTTTTAATAACTTTTTGTACGCATAGTCTGGAGATGATGTGGTTCAATTTTCGTGAAAATCGGACAAACGGCCTAGGAGGAGTTCGAAAAAGTAGGTTTTTCGTAAAATTCAAAATGGCGGGAAAATTTTCATGACGGAAAATGACGTCATAGGGTGCAATCGAATCGTCTTGAGCCAAGGAATTAGTGGACGAAAGAATTTTGTTTCTAGGACATACGGTTCAAGAGTTATTTACGTAAACGTGAGTGCAACTTTGGACAGTTGGTGGCGCTAGAGACATTGAGTTAGAGACTTCAAATTTGCTATGGTCAATGATTGGCTTGTCCTCTATCAGTGTGCCAAATTTTATCATTTTCCCGCAAACGGTTCTATGGCCTTACATAGACTTCCATGGCGGAAGAAGAAGAAGAAGAAGAAGAAGAAGATGAATAATAATAATAAAGAACCGGAACAATTACAATAGGTGCCTCCGCACCTTCGGTGCTTGGCCCCTAAATATAGCTGCTAGCAGCCATCACGGGGCCAAGCGCAAGGAGGGCATTAAATGTCATGCCGACATGACTGGCATCATCAGACCAACAGCAGTAAAAATCTAAAGACATTTCAATATGACTTAAGTCTAAATGGCTGAAAAACCAACAATACGGTCTTTAGCAATTCGATTTAATGGTTTATCGCATTCAACCAACAGGCAGCGCTGTAACCAAATTGTAGTGTGTGGTACATTGAGAGTGTGGTGACATTGACACATGCAAAGTTTGCTTTCAATTGGGTAAACCATTGCTGAGAGAGCACTAAAGTCATGTGTTTGTTAAACATAGCATCTTATAAGAAAAATCGAAATGGCAGACGCTCAAAATGGCCGATATGGGAATATTTGGTATCACAGGACTCGGCATGACCCACTGGATCTAAAGAGACCAGTTTCATGATTTTTGGCCAAAGGGTTCAGAAGTTATAAGCAAAAAAGTCAGTTTTTGATAACTCCTGACCACTAGGGGGCACAGCGCCAAAACTCTGCATGTAGCCTCAGACAATGATTGACATAATACACACCTAGTTTGGTCAGAAAAGGCTAATGCATTGGGGAGATAAAGCCTCAATTTCATTTTGGCGACTTTTACCTCGGATTCTTTCGCGAGTTATTCGTAAACGGTTTGACGAATCAACTTTCTTTATATATCGTTTTGTCCACATTGTCTGGAGATGATGTGGTTCAATTTTCGTGAACATCGGACGAACGGCCTAGGAGGAGTTTGACAAAGTAGGTTTTTCATAAAATTCAAAATGGCGGGAAAATTTTCATGACGGAAAATGACGTCATAGGGTGCAATCGAATCGTCTTGAGCCAAGGAATCAGTGGACAAAAGAATTTTGTTTCTAGGACATACGGTTCAAAAGTTATTTACGTAAACGTGAGTGCAACTTTGGACAGTTGGTGGCGGTAGAGAGATTGAGTTAGAGACTTCAATTTTGCTATGGTCAATGATTGGACTCTCCTTTATGAGTGTGCCAACTTTTTTTCATTTTCCCGCTTACGGTTCTATGGGCTGTCATAGACTTCAATGGCAGAAGAAGAATAATAATAAATATAGCTGCTAGCAGCCATCACGGGGCCAAGCGCAAGGAGGGCATTAAATGTCATGCCGACATGGCTGGCATCATCAGACCAACGGCAGTAAGAATCTAAAGACACTTCAATATGACTTAAGTCTAAATGGCTGAAAAATCAACAACACGGTCTTTAGTAATTCGATTTAATGGTTTATCACGTTCAACCAACAGGCAGCGCTGTAATCAAATTGTAGTGTCAATTCATGTGGTACATTGAGAGTGTGGTGACATTGACACATGCAAAGTTTGCTTTCAATTGGGTAAACCATTGCTGACAGAGCACTAAAGTCATGTGTTTGTTAAACATAGCATCTTATAAGAAAAATCGAAATGGCAGACGCTCAAAATGGCCGATATGGGAAAATTTGGTATCACAGGGCTCGGCATGACCCACTGGATCTAAAGACAGCAGTTTCATGATTTTTAGACAAAGCGTTCAGGAGTTATAATCAAAAATGTCAGTTTTTTAATATCTCCTGACCACTAGGGGGCAGAGCGCCAAAACTCTGCAGGTAGCCTCAGACCATGATTGACATAACACACACCTAGTTTGGTCAGAAAACACTAATGCGTTGCGGAGATAAAGCCTCAATTTCATTTTTGCGACCATTACGTCGGATTCTTTCGCGAGTTATTCGTAAACGGTTTGACATATCAACTTTCTTTGGATAACTTTTTGTCATGATGGTCTGGAGATGATGTGGTTTAATTTTGGTGAAAATTGGACAAACGGTCTGGGAGGAGTTCGAAAAAGTAGGTTTTTAAAGAAAAACAACATGGTGGACAAGAAGTTTGGCCGACTATGACAAATTTGGTATCTGTGTTCTTGGTTTGACCCAAGGAACGTATAAAGATAATTTGTTTTACCATAGGTTAACGCACTCAAAAGTTATTAGCATATTTGTAAATTTGTTTATAACTTTTGACCACAAGGTGGTGCTGCCTCGAAACTTTTTGTGTTGTATCAGGCCCTGGTGCCGAAGACACATCTCGAGTTTCGTAACGATACGCCAATGTGTTTGTTAAATATAGCAATTTATGACAATATTCAAAATGGCCGACGCTCAAAATGGCCGATATGGAAAAATTTGGTATCGCACGACTCGGCATGATGCACTGAATCTAAAGAGACCAGTTTTATTATTTTTGGCCAAAGCGTTCAGAAGTTATAAGCAAATATTTAACTTTTTCATATCTCCTGACCACTAGGGGGCACAGCGCCAAAACTCTGCAGGTAGCCTCAGACCATGATTGACATAACACCCACCTAGTTTGGTCAGAAAACGCTAATGCGTTGCGGAGATAAAGCCTCAGTTTCATTTTTGCGACCATTACGTCGGATTCTTTCGCGAGTTATTCGAAAACGGTTTGACATATCAACTTTCTTTGGATAACTTTTTGTCAACATCGTCTGGAGATGATGTGGTTCAATTTTCGTGAAAATCGGACAAACGGCCTAGGAGGAGTTCGAAAAAGTAGGTTTTTCATAAAATTCAAAATGGCGGGAAAATTTTCATGACGGAAAATGACGTCATAGGGTGCAATCGAATCGTCTTGAGCCAAGGAATCAGTGGACATAAGAATTTTGTTTCTAGGTCATACGGTTCAAAAGTTATTAGCATAAACGTTAGTTCAACTTTGGACAGTTGGTGGCGCTAGAGATTTTGAGTTAGAGACTTCAAATTTGTTATGGTGTTAAACATAGCATCTTATAAGAAAAATCGAAATGGCAGACGCTCAAAATGGCCGATATGGGAATATTTGGTATCACAGGACTCGGCATGACCCACTGGATCTAAAGAGACCAGTTTCATGATTTTTGGCCAAAGGGTTCAGAAGTTATAAGCAAAAAAGTCAGTTTTTGATAACTCCTGACCACTAGGGGGCACAGCGCCAAAACTCTGCAGGTAGCCTCAAACCATGATTGACATAACACACACCTAGTTTGGTCAGAAAAGGCTAATGCATTGGGGAGATAAAGCCTCAATTTCATTTTGGCGACTTTTACCTCAGATTCTTTCGCGAGTTATTCGTAAACGGTTTGACGAATCAACTTTCTTTATATATCGTTTTGTCCACATTGTCGGGAGATGATGTGGTTCAATTTTCGTGAACATCGGACGAACGGCCTAGGAGGAGTTCGACAAAGTAGGTTTTTCATAAAATTCAAAATGGCGGGAAAATTTTCATGACGGAAAATGACGTCATAGGGTGCAATCGAATCGTCTTGAGCCAAGGAATCAGTGGACAAAAGAATTTTGTTTCTAGGACATACGGTTCAAAAGTTATTTACGTAAACGTGAGTGCAACTTTGGACAGTTGGTGGCGCTAGAGAGATTGAGTTAGAGACTTCAATTTTGCTATGGTCAATGATTGGACTCTCCTTTATGAGTGTGCCAACTTTTTTTCATTTTCCCGCTTACGGTTCTATGGGCTGTCATAGACTTCAATGGCAGAAGAAGAATAATAATAATAATAAATATAGCTGCAAGCAGCCATGACGGGGCCAAGCACAAAGAAGGCATTAAATGTCATGCCGACATGGCTGGCAGCATCAGACCAACGGCAGGAAGCATCTAAAGACATTTCAATATGACTTCAGTCTAAATGGCTGAAAAATCATCAATACGGTCTTTAGTAATTCGATTTAACGGTTTATCACGTTTGACCAACAGGCAGCGCTGTAACCAAACTGATATGTCAAATCACGTGGTTTATCCAGAGTGAGGTGACAATGACACATGCAAAGTTTGGTGTCAATAGGGTAAAGCATTGCTGACATCCAGCTTTAAAGTCATGTGTTTGTTAAGCATAGCATTGCATGACAAAATTCTAAATAGCTGACGCTGAAAATGGCCGATATGGGAAAATTTGGTATCGCAGGACTCGGCATGATGCACTGAATCTAAAGAGAGCAGTTTCATGATTTTTGGACAAAGCATTCAGGAGTTATAATCAAAAATGTCAGTTTTTCATATCTCCTGACCACTAGGGGGCAGAGCGCCAAAACTCTGCAGGTAGCCTCAGACCATGATTGACATGACACACAGAAAGTTTGGTCAGAATACGCTAATGCGTTTCAGAGATATAGTCTCGCTTTATTTGGTGGCAATTTGGTCAAATTCGTTCGCAATTTTATCGAAACCTGTTTGACGAATCAACTTTATTTTAATAACTTTTTGTCAGCATGGTCTGAAGATGTTATGATTCAATTTTGGTGAAAATTGGACAAACGGTGTGGGAGGAGTTCGAAAAAGTAGGTTTTTAAAGAAAAACAACATGGCGGACAGGAAGTTTGGCCGACTATGACCAATTTGGTATCTGTGTTCTCGGTTTGACCCAAGGAACGTATAAAGACAACTTATTTTACCATAGGTTAACGTGTTCAAAAGTTATTAGCATTTTTGTAAATTTGTTTATAACTTTTGACCACAAGGTGGCGCTGCCTCGAAATTTTTTGTGTTGTATCAGGCCCAGATGCCGAAGACACATATAGAGTTTCGTAACGATACGCCAATGTGTTTGTTAAATATAGCAATTTATGACAAAATTCAAAATGGCCGACCCTCAAAATGGCCGATATGGGAAAATTTTGTATCGCACGACTCGGCATGATGCCCTGAATCTAACGAGACCAGTTTTATGATTTTTGGTCGAAGCGTTCAGAAGTTATAAGCAAATAATTCACTTTTTCATATCTCCAGACCACTAGGGGGCAGAGCGCCAAATCTTTGCAGGTAGCCTCAGACCATCATTGCCATAACACACACCAAGTTTGGTCAGAATACGCTAATGCGTTGCGGAGATAAAGCCTCGCTTTCATTTCTGCGGCCATTTTGTTGAATTCTTTCGCAAGTTATTCGTAAACGGTTTGACAAATCAACTTTCTTTTAATAACTTTTGGTACGCATAGTCTGGAGATGATGTGGTTCAATTTTCGTGAAAATCGGACCAACGGCCTAGGAGGAGTTCGAAAAAGTAGGTTTTTCGTAAAATTCAAAATGGCGGGAAAAATTTCATGACGGAAAATGACGTCATAGGGTGCAATCGAATCGTCTTGAGCCAAGGAATTAGTGGACGAAAGAATTTTGTTTCTAGGACATACGGTTCAAGAGTTATTTACGTAAACGTGAGTGCAACTTTGGACAGTTGGTGGCGCTAGAGACATTGAGTTAGACACTTCAAATTTGCTATGGTCAATGAGTGGCTTGTCCTTTATCAGTGTGCCAAATTTTATCATTTTCCCGCAAACGGTTCTATGGGCTGCCATAGACTTCCATGGCGGAAGAAGAAGATGAATAATAATAATAAAGAACCGGAACAATTACAATAGGTGCCTCCGCACCTTCGGTGCTTGGCCCCTAATAATAAGAACCGGAACAAAAACAATAGGTGCCTCCGCACCTTCGGTGCTTGGCCCCTAATAATAATAAGAACCGGAACAAAAACAATAGGTGCCTTCGAAAGTCATGTGTTTGTTAAACATAGCATCTTATAAGAAAAATCGAAATGGCAGACGCTCAAAATGGCCGATATGGGAAAATTTGGTATCACAGGACTCGGCATGACCCACTGGATCTAAAGACAGCAGTTTCATGATTTTTAGACAAAGCGTTCAGGAGTTATAATAAAAAATGTCAGTTTTTTAATATCTCCTGACCACTAGGGGTCAGAGCGCCAAAACTCTGCAGGTCGCCTCAGACCATGATTGACATAACACACACCTAGTTTGGTCAGAAAACGCTAATGCGTTGCGGAGATAAAGCCTTAATTTCATTTTTGCGACCATTACGTCGGATTCTTTCGCGAGTTATTCGTAAACGCTTTGACATATCAACTTTCTTTGGATAACTTTTTGTCCACATTGTCTGGAGATGATGTGGTTCAATTTTCGTTGAAATCGGAAAAACGGCCTAGGAGGAGTTCGAAAAAGTAGGTTTTTCATAAAATTCAAAATGGCGGGAAAAATTTAATGACGGAAAATGACGTCATAGGGTGCAATCGAATCGTCTTGAGCCAAGGAATCAGAGGACATAAGAATTTTGTTTCTAGGTCATACGGTTCAAAAGTTATTAGCATAAACGTGAGAGCAACTTTGGACAGTTGGTGGCGCTAGAGATATTGAGTTAGAGACTCCAATTTTGCTATGGCCAATGTTTGGACTGTCCTTAATGAGTGTGCCAACTTTCATCTTTTTCCCGCATACGGTTCTATGGGCTGCCATAGACTTTCATGGCGGAAGAAGAAGAAGATGAAGAATAATAATAAGAACCGGAACAGAAACAATAGGTGCCTCCGCACCTTCGGTGCTTGGCCCCTAATAATAATAAGAACCGGAACAAAAACAATAGGTGCCTCCGCACCTTCGGTGCTTGGCCCCTAATAAATATAGCTGCTAGCAGCCATCACGGGGCCAAGCGCAAGGAGGGCATTAAATGTCATGCCGACATGGCTGGCATCATCAGACCAACAGCAGTAAGAATCTAAAGACATTTCAATATGACTTAAGTCTAAATGGCTGAAAAATCAACAATACGGTCTTTAGTAATTCGATTTAATGGTTTATCACATTCAACCAACAGGCAGCGCTGTAACCAAATTGTAGTGTCAATTCATGTGGTACATTGAGAGTGTGGTGACATTGACACATGCAAAGTTTGCTTTCAATTGGGTAAACCATTGCTGACAGAGCACTAAAGTCATGTGTTTGTTAAACATAGCACCTTATAAGAAAAATCGAAATGGCAGACGCTCAAAATGGCCGATATGGAAAATTTTGGTATCACAGGACTCGGCATGACCCACTGGATCTAAAGACAGCAGTTTCATGATTTTTAGACAAAGCGTTCAGGAGTTATAATCAAAAATGTCATTTTTTAAATATCTCCTGACCACTAGGGGGCAGAGCGCCAAAACTCTGCAGGTGGCCTCAGACCATGATTGACATAACACACACCTAGTTTGGTCAGAAAACGCTAATGCGTTGCGGAGATAAAGCCTCAATTTAATTTTTGCGACCATTACGTCGGATTCTTTCGCGAGTTATTCGTAAACGGTTTGACATATCAACTTTCTTTGGATATCTTTTTGTCACGATGGTCTGGAGATAATGTGGTTTAATTTTGGTGAAAATTGGACAAACGGTCTGGGAGGAGTTCGAAAAAGTAGGTTTTTAAAGAAAAACAACATGGTGGACAAGAAGTTTGGCCGACTATGACAAATTAGGTATCGGTGTTCTCGGTTTGACCCAAGGAACGTATAAAGATAATTTGTTTTACCATAGGTTAACGCACTCAAAAGTTATTAGCATATTTGTAAATTTGGTTATAATTTTTGACCACAAGGGGGTCCTGCCTCGAAACTTTTTGAGTCGTATCAAGGTTAGGTGCCGAAGACACATATTGAGTTTCGTAACAATACGCCAATATCTTTGTTAAATATAGCAATTTATGACAATATTCAAAATGGCCGACGCTCAAAATGGCCGATATGGGAAAATTTGGTATCGCACGACTCGGCATGATGCACTGAATCTAAAGAGACCAGTTTTATTATTTTTGGCCAAAGCATTCAGAAGTTATAAGCAAATATTTAACTTTTTCATATCTCCTGACCACTAGGGGGCACAGCGCCAAAACTCTGCAGGTTGCCTCAGACCATGATTGACATAACACACACCTAGTTTGGTCAGAAAAGGTTAATGCATTGCGGAGATAAAGCCTCAATTTCATTTTGGCAACTTTTACCTCGGATTCTTTCGCGAGTTATTCGTAAACGGTTTGACGAATCGACTTTCTTTATATATCGTTTTGTCCACATTGTCTGGAGATGATGTGGTTCAATTTTCGTGAAAATCGGACCAACGGCCTAGGAGGAGTTCGAAAAAGTAGGTTTTTCAAAAAATTCAAAATGGCGGGAAAATTTTCATGACGGAAAATGACGTCATAGGGTGCAATCGAATCGTCTTGAGCCAAGGAATCAGTGGACAAAAGAATTTTGTTTCTAGGACATACGGTTCAAAAGTTATTTACGTAAACGTGAGTGCAACTTTGGACAGTTGGTGGCGCTTTAGAGATTGAGTTAGAGACTTCAATTTTGCTATGGTCAATGATTGGACTCTCCTTTATGAGTGTGCCAACTTTTTTTCATTTTCCCGCTTACGGTTCTATGGGCTGTCATAGACTTCAATGGCAGAAGAAGAATAATAATAATAATAATAATAATAATAAGAACCGGAACAAAAACAATAGGTGCCTCCGCACCTTCGGTGCTTGGCCCCTAATAATAATAATAAGAACCGGAACAAAAACAATAGGTGCCTCCGCACCTTCGGTGCTTGGCCCCTAAATATAGCTGCTAGCAGCCATCACGGGGCCAAGCGCAAGGAGGGCATTAAATGTCATGCCGACATGGCTGGCATCATCAGACCAACGGCAGTAAGAATCTAAAGACATTTCAATATGACTTAAGTCTAAATGGCTGAAAAATCAACAATACGGTCTTTAGTATTTCGATTTAATGGCTTATCACATTCAACCAACAGGCAGCGCTGTAACCAAATTGTAGTGTCAATTCATGTGGTACATTGAGAGTGTGGTGACATTGACACATGCAAAGTTTGCTTTCAATTGGGTAAACCATTGCTGAGAGAGCACTAAAGTCATGTGTTTGTTAAACATAGCATCTTATAAGAAAAATCGAAATAGCAGATGCTCAAAATGGCCGATATGGGAATATTTGGTATCACAGGACTCGGCATGACCCACTGGATCTAAAGAGTACAGTTTCATGATTTTTGGCCAAAGGGTTCAGAAGTTATAAGCAAAAAAGTCAGATTTTCATAACTCCTGACCACTAGGGGGCACAGCGCCAAAACTCTGCAGGTAGCCTCAGACAATGATTGACATAATACACACCTAGTTTGGTCAGAAAAGGCTAATGCATTGCGGAGGTAAAGCCTCAATTTCATTTTGGCGACTTTTACCTCGGATTCTTTTGCGAGTTATTCGTAAACGGTTTGGCGAATCAACTTTGTTTATATACCGTTTTGTCATGATGGTCTGGAGATGATGTGGTTTAATATTGGTGAAAATTGGACAACCGGTCTGGGAGGAGTTCGAAAAAGTAGGTTTTTAAAGAAAAACAACATGGTGGACAGGAAGTTTGGCCGACTATGACAAATTTGGTATCTGTGTTCTCGGTTTGACCCAAGGAACGTATAAAGATAATTTGTTTTACCATAGGTTAACGTACTCAAAAGTTATTAGCATATTTGTAAATTTGGATATAACTTTTGACCACAAGGTGGTGCTGCCTCAAAACTTTTTGTGTCGTATCAAGGTTAGGTGCCGAAGACACATATTGAGTTTCGTAACGATACGCCAATATCTTTGTTAAATATAGCAATTTATGACAATATTCAAAATGGCCGACGCTCAAAATGGCCGATATGGGAAAATTTAGTATCGCACGACTCGGCATGATGCACTGAATCTAAAGAGACCAGTTTTATTATTTTTGGCCAAAGCATTCAGAAGTTATAAGCAAATATTTAACTTTTTCATATCTCCTGACCACTAGAGGTCACAGCACCAAAACTCTGCAGGTAGCCTCAGACCATGATTGACATAACACACACCTAGTTTGGTCAGAAAAGGCTAATGCATTGGGGAGATAAAGCCTCAATTTCATTTTGGCGACTTTTACCTCGGATCCTTTCGAGAGTTATTCGTAAACGGTTTGACGAATCAACTTTCTTTATATACCGTTTTGTCCACATTGTCGGGAGATGATGTGGTTCAATTTTCGTGAAAATCGGACGAACGGCCTAGGAGGAGTTCGAAAAAGTAGGTTTTTCATAAAATTCAAAATGGCGGGAAAATTTTCATGACGGAAAATGACGTCATATGGTGCATTCGAATCGTCTTGAGCCAAGGAATCAGTGGACAAAAGAATTTTGTTTCTAGGACATACGGTTCAAAAGTTATTTACGTAAACGTGAGTGCAACTTTGGACAGTTGGTGGCGCTATTAAGATTGAGTTAGAGACTTCAATTTTGCTATGGTCAATGATTGGACTGTCCTTTATGAGTGTGACAACTTTTTTTCATTTTCCCGCTTACGGTTCTATGGGCTGTCATAGACTTCAATGGCAGAAGAAAAAGAATAATAATAAATATAGCTGCTAGCAGCCATCACGGGGCCAAGCGCAAGGAGGGCATTAAATGTCATGCCGACATGGCTGGCATCATCAGACCAACGGCAGTAAGAATCTAAAGACACTTCAATATGACTTAAGTCTAAATGGCTGAAAAATCAACAACACAGTCTTTAGTAATTCGATTTAATGGTTTATCACGTTCAACCAACAGGCAGCGCTGTAACCAAATTGTAGTGTCAATTCATGTGGTACATTGAGAGTGTGGTGACATTGACACATGCAAAGTTTGCTTTCAATTGGGTAAACCATTGCTGACAGAGCACTAAAGTCATGTGTTTGTTAAACATAGCATCTTATAAGAAAAATCGAAATGGCAGACGCTCAAAATGGCCGATATGGGAAAATTTGGTATCACAGGGCTGGCATGACCCACTGGATCTAAAGACAGCAGTTTCATGATTTTTAGACAAAGCGTTCAGGAGTTATAATCAAAGATGTCAGTTTTTTAATATCTCCTGACCACTAGGGGGCAGAGCGCCAAAACTCGGCAGGTAGCCTCAGATCATGATTGACATAACACACACCTAGTTTGGTCAGAAAACACTAATGCGTTGCGGAGATAAAGCCTCAATTTCATTTTTGCGACCATTATGTCGGATTCTTTCGCGAGTTATTCGTAAACGGTTTGACATATCAACTTTCTTTGGATAACTTTTTGTCAGGATGGTCTGGAGATGATGTGGTTTAATTTTGGTGAAAATTGGACAAACGGTCTGGGAGGAGTTCGAAAAAGTAGGTTTTTAAAGAAAAACAACATGGTGGACAAGAAGTTTGGCCGACTATGACAAATTTGGTATCTATGTTCTTGGATTGACCCAAGGAACGTATAAAGATAATTTGTTTTACCATAGGTTAACGCACTCAAAAGTTATTAGCATATTTGTAAATTTGGTTATAATTTTTGACCACAAGGGGGTGCTGCCTCGAAACTTTTTGAGTCGTATCAAGGTTAGGTGCCGAAGACACATATTGAGTTTCGTAACGATACGCCAATATCTTTGTTAAATATAGCAATTTATGACAATATTCAAAATGGCCGACGCTCAAAATGGCCGATATGGGAAAATTTGGTATCGCACGACTCGGCATGATGCACTGAATCTAAAGAGACCAGTTTTATTATTTTTGGCCAAAGCGTTCAGAAGTTATAAGCAAATATTTAACTTTTTCATATCTCCTGACCACTAGGGGGCACAGCGCCAAAACTCTGCAGGTAGCCTCAGATCATGATTGACATAACACACACCTAGTTTGGTCAGAAAACGCTAATGCGTTGCGGAGATAAAGCCTCAATTTCATTTTTGCGACCATTATGTCGGATTCTTTCGCGAGTTATTCGTAAACTGTTTGACATATCAACTTTCTTTGGATAACTTTTTGTCCACATGGTCTGGAGATGATGTGGTTCAATTTTCGTTGAAATCGGAAAAACGGCCTAGGAGGAGTTCGAAAAAGTAGGTTTTTCATAAAATTCAAAATGGCGGGAAAAATTTCATGACGGAAAATGACGTCATAGGGTGCAATCGAATCGTCGTGAGCCAAGGAATCAGTGGACATAAGAATTTTGTTTCTAGGTCATACGGTTCAAAAGTTATTAGCATAAACGTTAGTTCAACTTTGGACAGTTGGTGGCGCTAGAGATATTGAGTTAGAGACTTCAAATTTGTTATGGTTAATGATTGGACTGTCTTTAATGAGTGTGCCAACTTTTTTTCATTTTCCCGCTTACGGTTCTATGGGCTGTCATAGACTCCCATGGCGGAAGAAGATGAAGAATAAATATAGCTGCTAGCAGCCATCACGGGGCCAAGCGCAAGGAGGGCATTAAATGTCATGCCGACATGGCTGGCATCATCAGACCAACGGCAGTAAGAATCTAAAGACATTTCAATATGACTTAAGTCTAAATGGCTGAAAAATCAACAATACGGTCTTTAGTATTTCGATTTAATGGTTTACCACATTCAACCAACAGGCAGCGCTGTAACCAAATTGTAGTGTCAATTCATGTGGTACATTGACAGTGTGGTGACATTGACACATGCAAAGTTTGCTTTCAATTGGGTAAACCATTGCTGACAGAGCACTAAAGTCATGTGTTTGTTAAACATAGCATCTTATAAGAAAAATCGAAATGGCAGACGCTCAAAATGGCCGATATGGGAAAATTTGGTATCACAGGACTCGGCATGACCCACTGGATCTAAAGACAGCAGTTTCATGATTTTTAGACAAAGCGTTCAGGAGTTATAATAAAAAAATGTCAGTTTTTTAATATCTCCTGACCACTAGGGGTCAGAGCGCCAAAACTCTGCAGGTCGCCTCAGACCATGATTGACATAACACACACCTATTTTGGTCAGAATACGCTAATGAGTTACGGAGATATAGCCTCGCTTTCAATTCTATGGCCATTGTGTTGAATTCTTTCGCGAGTTATTCGAAAACGGTTTGGCGAATCAACTTTCTTTATATAACTTTTTGTCATGATGGTCTGGAGATGATGTGGTTTAATTTTGGTGAAAATTGGACAAACGGTCTGGGAGGAGTTCGAAAAAGTAGGTTTTTAAAGAAAAACAACATGGTGGACACGAAGTTTGGCCGACTATGACAAATTTGGTATCTGTGTTCTCGGTTTGACCCAAGGAACGTATAAAGATAATTTGTTTTACCATAGGTTAACGTATTCAAAAGTTATTAGCATATTTGTAAATTTGGTTATAACTTTTGACCACAAGGTGGTGCTGCCTCGAAACTTTTTGAGTCGTATCAAGGTTAGGTGCCGAAGACACATATTGAGTTTCGTAACGATACGCCAATATTTTTGTTAAATATAGCAATTTATGACAATATTCAAAATGGCCGACGCTCAAAATGGCCGATATGGGAAAATTTGGTATCGCACGACTCGGCATGATGCACTGAATCTAAAGAGACCAGTTTTATTATTTTTGGCCAAAGCGTTCAGAAGTTATAAGCAAATATTTAACTTTTTCATATCTCCTGACCACTAGGGGGCACAGCGCCAAAACTCTGCAGGTAGCCTCAGACCATGATTGACATAACACACACCTAGTTTGGTCAGAAAACGCTAATGCGTTGCGGAGGTAAAGCCTCAAATTCATTTTTGCGACCATTACGTCGGATTCTTTCGCGAGTTATTCGTAAACGGTTTGACATATCAACTTTCTTTGGATAACTTTTTGTCCACATTGTCTGGAGATGATGTGGTTCAATTTTCGTTGAAATCGGAAAAACGGCCTAGGAGGAGTTCGAAAAAGTAGGTTTTTCATAAAATTCAAAATGGCGGGAAAGATTTAATGACGGAAAATGACGTCATAGGGTGCAATCGAATCGTCTTGAGCCAAGGAATCAGAGGACATAAGAATTTTGTTTCTAGGTCATACGGTTCAAAAGTTATTAGCATAAACGTGAGAGCAACTTTGGACAGTTGGTGGCGCTAGAGATATTGAGTTAGAGACTCCAATTTTGCTATGGCCAATGTTTGGACTGTCCTTAATGAGTGTGCCAACTTTCATCATTTTCCCGCATACGGTTCTATGGGCTGCCATAGACTTTCATGGCGGAAGAAGAAGAAGATGAAGAAATATAGCTGCTAGCAGCCATCACGGGGCCAAGCGCAAGGAGGGCATTAAATGTCATGCCGACATGGCTGGCATCATCAGACCAACGGCAGTAAGAATCTAAAGACATTTCAATATGACTTAAGTCTAAATGGCTGAAAAATCAACAATACGGTCTTTAGTAGTTCGATTTAATGGTTTATCACGTTCGACCAACAGGCAGCGCTGTAACCAAATTGTAGTGTCAATTCATGTGGTACATTGGGTAAATTGGGTAAACCATGGCTGACAGAGCACTAAAGTCATGTGTTTGTTAAACATAGCATCTTATAAGAAAAATCGAAATGGCAGACGCTCAAAATGCCCGATATGGGAATATTTGCTATCACAGGACTCGGCATGACCCACTGGATCTAAAGAGACCAGTTTCATGATTTTTGGCCAAAGGGTTCAGAAGTTATAAGCAAAAAAGTCAGTTTTTGATAACTCCTGACCACTAGGGGGCACAGCGCCAAAACTCTGCAGGTAGCCTCAAACCATGATTGACATAACACACACCTAGTTTGGTCAGAAAAGGCTAATGCATTGGGGAGATAAAGCCTCAATTTCATTTTGGCGACTTTTACCTCAGATTCTTTCGCGAGTTATTCGTAAACGGTTTGACGAATCAACTTTCTTTATATATCGTTTTGTCCACATTGTCGGGAGATGATGTGGTTCAATTTTCGTGAACATCGGACGAACGGCCTAGGAGGAGTTCGACAAAGTAGGTTTTTCATAAAATTCAAAATGGCGGGAAAATCTTCATGACGGAAAATGACGTCATAGGGTGCAATCGAATCGTCTTGAGCCAAGGAATCAGTGGACAAAAGAATTTTGTTTCTAGGACATACGGTTCAAAAGTTATTTACGTAAACGTGAGTGCAACTTTGGACAGTTGGTGGCGCTAGAGAGATTGAGTTAGAGACTTCAATTTTGCTATGGTCAATGATTGGACTCTCCTTTATCAGTGTGCCAACTTTTTTTCATTTTCCCGCTTACGGTTCTATGGGCTGTCATAGACTTCAATGGCAGAAGAAGAATAATAATAATAATAATAATAAGAACCGGAACAAAAACAATAGGTGCCTCCGCACCTTCGGTGCTTGGCCCCTAATAAATATAGCTGCAAGCAGCAATGACCGGGGTTCAAACGTAGCAGGAACATCAGAGCTGTTATGACATTTTTTTGTCATTCTGACCAGTTCTCCTAATGTGCACAGTACTGTGAATTTTATGCTTTGTGCAAACAATGTATAGACATCTTACAAAAATGTTCAGTATTAGATCAAATGATATTAATATTGTGAACTGAACATCTGAACTGTTATGTTGGTTTATGTCATTCTATGTCAATCTGACTTGTTCTCCACATATACACAGCTTTAAGAAGTGTCTAGTTTGTGTAAACGATATAGACATGTTACACATTTTTTCAGTATGGGAATATCTCTCAAATGATATTAATATTACGTGCATGTGTTTAACACCGTATGTCATGTCTTCAGAACTGTTATGTCAGTCTATGTCAATCTGACTTGTTCTCCACGTAAAAAGATTTTCTAGCCTGACGGTGCCTCTTGTGGACAAGAGTAGTATTACAGCTTTTCTAAGATTTTAAAATGTAGATCGTTTGTAATTTATTGTGAGCCCTATGAGCATCAGAAATACATGAGACCTGACACATTTCTTCAAAATGACTTGGTCTTAACATGTTCACAGATCTGTGACGTTTTTCTTGTGGACAAATATAGTATTACAGCTTTTCTAATATTTTAAAATATAGAAAGATTTTAATTTATTGTGAGCCGTACGAGCATCAGAAATACATGAAACCTCACAAGTTTCTTCATAATGTCTTGTTCTTAACATTTACACAGTTTTGTGAAGTTTCTTGTTTTTGGACAAGATATATAGACATTTTAATCACAATAGGCCAAATCAGAAATATATGAAAAATTGTATCTGCTGAACGGTTTAACTAATCGAAAATCCTTTGACAACTTTTTGCCTTGAGTGTCCCTAGATGATGCGTGTGAATTTTCAAGCCAGTGAGATTGACGGCCTATGACGAGTTTGAAAAATTTTATATTTCAAAAATCTCCAATATTTCGCAAACAATTTGATTGACAGCAGTGGTTCTTGAGGCAAAGTTGTTCAGTATGAGGAGATCTATCAGATGATATCAATATTCTGTGGATGCGTGAAACACCACGTGAGTAGAGACGCAAAAAACTCGTTAGCGCCAACTAGTGTCCGATTTTCTTCAAAATTCTGACAGACCACTAGGGCCATGAGTCAAACACGCCCATCGAGTTTCGTTCCGATCGACCTTCGTTAAGCTAGTCTAATTGATGCTCAAAGTTCATTGGCCGATGACGGTCATGTTTTTTGAGATACACCAATGTCCTCATAGACCATCATGGACCCTTGGACAAAGACCGTGCATGACAAGTCTCAGGTCAATCGGACTACCATGTGACCCTGTACAGGTGATTGAGTGTTTATTTCGCAATATAGCGCCACCAAGTGGTCAATCATCGCAGTTTTTTTGGTGTGACCACATATTGATCTTATAGATGACTATGTGAAGTTTTGTGAGATTATCTCTTTGCGTTCCAGAGGTATTACGATTTTAGCAAAAGTGTCTCCGCCTTATGCGAACGTTTTATTGTCTTGTTGCAAGCGTGAATCACCGATCAAAATTCCTTTGACAACTTTTGGTTATGAGAGTCTCTAGATGATGCGTGGGAAATTTTGCGTGATTTGGACAAACGGCCTATGAGGAGTTCGAAAAATTTTTTTTTCAGAAAATTCAAAATGGCGGAAAATTTTTATAGGCGGAAATGAAATCGGAGATATACATTTTTTAAGTCTTGAGCCAAGGATTCCAGGGATATAAGACACTTGAGTCTACGACAAACGGTTTACGAGTTATGAGCGTGTACGCGTTTGTAGTCGCTGTAGCGCCACCTATTGCCCGATTTGCGTCATATTTTGATACGTTCTCCCCAAATTGAGACCTACCATCTAACCAACTTTCAAGTCTCTAGACCTTACGGTTTGGTCTGCACGATAAGAAGTACGGCAGAATAATAATAATAATAATAATAATAATAAATATAGCTGCAAGCAGCAATGACCGGGGTTCAAACGTAGCAGGACCATCTGAGCTGTCATGACTGTTTGTGGTCAATCTGACTAGTTCTCCTAATGTGCACAGTTCTGTGAAGTTTCTACTTTGTGCAAACAATTTACAGATATCTTTCAAAGATGTTCAGAATGAGAAGATCAAATGATATTAATATTGTGAACTGAACATCTGAACTGTAATGTCGATCTATGTCAATCTGACTTGTTCTCCACATAAACACATCTTTATGAAGTTTCTAGTTTGTGTAAACGATGTATAGACGTATCATATTACACATTTTTTCACTATAGGAAGATCTATCAAATTATATTAATATCGTGTGGATATGTTTAACACCACACATCATATCATCTGAACTTTTATGTCAGTCTATGTCAATCTGACTTGTTCTCCACATGAAAAGATTTTCTAGCCTGACGGCGCCTCTTGTGGACAAAAGTAGTATTACAGCTTTTCTAAGATTTTAAAATATAGATAGTTTATTATTTATTGTGAGCCCTATGAGCATCAGAAATACATGAGACCTGACACATTTCTTCAAAATGACTTGTTCTTAACATGTTCACAGTTCTGTGACGTTTCTCTTGTGGACAAAAGTAGTATTACAGCTTTTCTAAGATTTTAAAATATAGAGTGTTTATAATTTATTGTGAGCCGTACGAGCATCAGAAATACATGAAACCTCACAAGTTTCTTCATAATGTCTTGTTCTTAACATTTACACAGTTTTGTGAAGTTTCTTGTTTTTGGACAAGATATATAGACATTTTAATCACAATAGGCCAAATCAGAAATATATGAAAAATTGTATCTGCTGAACGGTTTAACTAATCGAAAATCCTTTGACAACTTTTTGCCTTGAGTGTCCCTAGATGATGCGTGTGAATTTTCAAGCCAGTGAGATTGACGGCCTATGACGAGTTCGAAAAATTTGAAATTTCAAAAATCTCCAATATTTCGCAAACAATTTGATTGACAGCAGTGGTTCTTGAGGCAAAGTTGTTCAGTATGAGGAGATCTATCAGATGATATCAATATTCTGTGGATGCGTGAAACACCACGTGAGTAGAGACGCAAAAAACTCGTTAGCGCCAACTAGTGTCCGATTTTCTTCAAAATTCTGACAGACCACTAGGGCCATGAGTCAAACACGCCCATCGAGTTTCGTTCCGATCGACTTTCGTTAAGCTAGTCTAATTGATGCTCAAAGTTCATTGGCCAATGACGGTCATGTTTTTTGAGATACACCAATGTCCTCATAGACCATCATGGACCCTTGGACAAAGACCGTGCATGACAAGTCTCAGGTCAATCGGACTCCCATGTGACCCTGTACAGGTGATTGAGTGTTTTTTTCGCAATATAGCGCCACCAAGTGGTCAATCATCGCAGTTTTTTTGGTGTGACCACATATTGATCTTATACATGACTATGTGAAGTTTGGTGAGATTATCTCTTTGCGTTCCAGAGGTATTACGATTTTAGCAAAAGTGTCTCCGCCTTATGCAAACGTTTTATTGTCTTGTTGCAAGCGTGAATCACCGATCAAAATTCCTTTGACAACTTTTGGTCATGAGAGTCTCTAGATGATGCGTGGGAAATTTTGCGTGATTTGGACAAACGGCCTATGAGGAGTTAGAAAATTTTTTTTTTCAGAAAATTCAAAATGGCGGAAAATTTTTATAGGCGGAAATGAAATCGGAGATATACATTTTTTAAGTTTTGAGCCAAGGATTCCAGAGATATAAGACACTTGAGTGTACAACAAACGGTTTACGAGTTATGAACATGTACGCGTTTGTAGTCGCTGTAGCGCCACCTATAGCCCGATTTGCGTCATATTTTGATACTTTCTCCCCAAATTGAGACCTACCATCTGACAAAGTTTCAAGTCTCTAGACCTTACGGTTTGGTCTGCACGAGACGCATTACGGCAGAAGAATAATAATAATAATAATAATAATAATAAAAATCCTAACAATTACAATAGGTTTTCAACGCTTCGCGTTTGAACCCCTAATAATAATAATAATAAAAATCCTAACAATTACAATAGGTTTTCAACGCTTCGCGTTTGAACCCCTAATAATAAGAACCGGAACAAAAACAATAGGTGCCTCCGCACCTTCGGTGCTTGGCCCCTAATAATAAATATAGCTGCTAGCAGCCATCACGGGGCCAAGCGCAAGGAGGGCATTAAATGTCATGCCGACATGGCTGGCATCATCAGACCAACGGCAATAAGAATCTAAAGACATTTCAATATGACTTAAGTCTAAATGGCTGAAAAATCATCAATACGGTCTTTAGTAATTCGATTTAATGGTTTATCACGTTCGAACAACAGGCAGCGCTGTAACCAAATTGTAGTGTCAATTCATGTGGTACATTGAGAGTGTGGTGACATTGACACATGCAAAGTTTGCTTTCAATTAGGTAAACCATTGCTGACAGAGCACTAAAGTCATGTGTTTGTTAAACATAGCATCTTATAAGAAAAATCGAAATGGCAGACGCTCAAAATGGCCGATATGGGAAAATTTGGTATCACAGGGCTCGGCATGACCCACTGGATCTAAAGACAGCAGTTTCATGATTTTTAGACAAAGCGTTCAGGAGTTATAATCAAAAATGTAAGTTTTTTAATATCTCATGACCACTAGGGGGCAGAGCGTCAAAACTCTGCAGGTAGCCTCAGACCATGATTGACATAACACACACCCAGTTTGGTCAGAAAATGCTAATGCGTTGCAGAGATAAAGCCTCAATTTCATTTTTGCGACCATTACATCGGATTCTTTCCCGAGTTATTCGTAAACGGTTTGACATATCAACTTTCTTTGGATAACTTTTTGTCATGATGCTCTGGAGATGATGTGGTTTAATTTTGGTGAAAATTGGACAAACGGTCTGGGAGGAGTTCGAAAAAGTAGGTTTTTCATAAAATTCAAAATGGCGGGAAAATTTTCATGACGGAAAATGACGTCATAGGGTGCAATCGAATCGTCTTGAGCCAAGGAATCAGTGGACAAAAGAATTTTGTTTCTAGGACATACGGTTCAAAAGTTATTTACGTAAACGTGAGTGCAAATTTGGAGAGTTGGTGGCGCTATAGAGATTGAGTTAGATACTTCAATTTTGCTATGGTCAATGATTGGACTGTCCTTTATGAGTGTGCCAACTTTTTTTCATTTTCCCGCTTACGGTTCTATGGGCTGTCATAGACTTCAATGGCAGAAGAAAAAGAATAATAAATATAGCTGCTAGCAGCCATCACGGGGCCAAGCGCAAGGAGGGCATTAAATGTCATGCCGACATGGCTGGCATCATCAGACCAACGGCAGTAAGAATCTAAAGACATTTCAATATGACTTAAGTCTAAATGGCTGAAAAATCAACAATACGGTCTTTAGTAGTTCGATTTAATGGTTTATCACGTTCGACCAACAGGCAGCGCTGTAACCAAATTGTAGTGTCAATTCATGTGGTACATTGGGTAAATTGGGTAAACCATGGCTGACAGAGCACTAAAGTCATGTGTTTGTTAAACATAGCATCTTATAAGAAAAATCGAAATGGCAGACGCTCAAAATGCCCGATATGGGAATATTTGCTATCACAGGACTCGGCATGACCCACTGGATCTAAAGAGACCAGTTTCATGATTTTTGGCCAAAGGGTTCAGAAGTTATAAGCAAAAAAGTCAGTTTTTGATAACTCCTGACCACTAGGGGGCACAGCGCCAAAACTCTGCAGGTAGCCTCAAACCATGATTGACATAACACACACCTAGTTTGGTCAGAAAAGGCTAATGCATTGGGGAGATAAAGCCTCAATTTCATTTTGGCGACTTTTACCTCAGATTCTTTCGCGAGTTATTCGTAAACGGTTTGACGAATCAACTTTCTTTATATATCGTTTTGTCCACATTGTCGGGAGATGATGTGGTTCAATTTTCGTGAACATCGGACGAACGGCCTAGGAGGAGTTCGACAAAGTAGGTTTTTCATAAAATTCAAAATGGCGGGAAAATCTTCATGACGGAAAATGACGTCATAGGGTGCAATCGAATCGTCTTGAGCCAAGGAATCAGTGGACAAAAGAATTTTGTTTCTAGGACATACGGTTCAAAAGTTATTTACGTAAACGTGAGTGCAACTTTGGACAGTTGGTGGCGCTAGAGAGATTGAGTTAGAGACTTCAATTTTGCTATGGTCAATGATTGGACTCTCCTTTATCAGTGTGCCAACTTTTTTTCATTTTCCCGCTTACGGTTCTATGGGCTGTCATAGACTTCAATGGCAGAAGAAGAATAATAATAATAATAATAATAAGAACCGGAACAAAAACAATAGGTGCCTCCGCACCTTCGGTGCTTGGCCCCTAATAATAAATATAGCTGCTAGCAGCCATCACGGGGCCAAGCGCAAGGAGGGCATTAAATGTCATGCCGACATGGCTGGCATCATCAGACCAACGGCAATAAGAATCTAAAGACATTTCAATATGACAAGTCTAAATGGCTGAAAAATCAACAATACGGTCTTTAGTAATTTGATTTAATGGTTTATCACGTTCGACCAACAGGCAGCGCTGTAACCAAATTGTAGTGTCAATTCATGTGGTACATTGAGAGTGTGGTGACATTGACACATGCAGAGTTTGCTTTCAATTGGGTAAACCATTGCTGACAGAGCACTAAAGTCATGTGTTTGTTAAACATAGCATCTTATAAGAAAAATCGAAATGGCAGACGCTCAAAATGGCCGATATGGGAAAATTTGGTATCACAGGGCTCGGCATGTCCCACTGGATCCAAAGACAGCAGTTTCATGATTTTTAGACAAAGCGTTCAGGAGTTATAATCAAAAATGTCAGTTTTTAAATATCTCCTGACCACTAGGGGGCAGAGCGCCAAAACTCTGCAGGTAGCCTCAGACCGTGATTGACATAACACACACCAAGTTTGGTCAGAAAACGCTAATGCGTTGCGGAGATAAAGCCTCAATTTAATTTTTGCGACCATTACGTCGGATTCTTTCGCGAGTTATTCGTAAACGGTTTGACATATCAACTTTCTTTGGATAACTTTTTGTCAGCATGGTCTAGAGATGATGTGGTTTAATTTTGGTGAAAATTGGACAAACGGTTTGGGAGGAGTTTGAAAAAGTAGGTTTTTAAAGAAAAACAACATGGTGGACAAGAAGTTTGGCCGACTATGACAAATTTGGTATCTGTGTTCTCGGTTTGACCCAAGGAACGTATAAAGATAATTTGTTTTACCATAGGTTAATGCACTCAAAAGTTATTAGCATATTTGTAAATTTGGTTATAATTTTTGACCACAAGGGGGTGCTGCCTCGAAACTTTTTGAGTCGTATCAAGGTTAGGTGCCGAAGACACATATTGAGTTTCGTAACGATACGCCAATATCTTTGTTAAATATAGCAATTTATGACAATATTCAAAATGGCCGACACTCAAAATGGCCGATATGGGAAAATTTGGTATCGCACGACTCGGCATGATGCACTGAATCTAAAGAGACCAGTTTTATTATTTTTGGCCAAAGCGTTCAGAAGTTATAAGCAAATATTTAACTTTTTCATATCTCCTGACCACTAGGGGGCACAGCGCCAAAACTCTGCAGGTAGCCTCAGACCATGATTGACATAACACACACCTAGTTTGGTCAGAAAACTCTAATGCGTTGCGGAGATAAAGCCTCAATTTCATTTTTGCGACCATTACCTCGGATTCTTTCGCAAGTTATTCGTAAACGGTTTGACATATCAACTTTCTTTGGATAACTTTTTGTCCACATTGTCTGGAGATGATGTGGTTCAATTTTCGTGAAAATCGGACCAACGGCCTAGGAGGAGTTCGAAAAAGTAGGTTTTTCGTAAAATTCAAAATGGCGGGAAAATTTTCATGACGGAAAATGACGTCATAGGGTGCAATCGAATCGTCTTGAGCCAAGGAATCAGTGGACGAAAGAATTTTGTTTCTAGGACATACGGTTCAAGAGTTATTTACGTAAACGTGAGTGCAACTTTGGACAGTTGGTGGCGCTAGAGACATTGAGTTAGAGACTTCAAATTTGCTATGGTCAATGATTGGCTTGTCCTCTATCAGTGTGCCAAATTTTATCATTTTCCCGCAAACGGTTCTATGGCCTTACATAGACTTCCATGGCGGAAGAAGAAGAAGAAGAAGAAGAAGAAGATGAATAATAATAATAAAGAACCGGAACGGAAACAATAGGTGCCTCCGCACCTTCGGTGCTTGGCCCCTAAATATAGCTGCTAGCAGCCATCACGGGGCCAAGCGCAAGGAGGGCATTAAATGTCATGCCGACATGGCTGGCATCATCAGACCAACGGCAGTAAGAATCTAAAGACATTTCAATATGACTTAAGTCTAAATGGCTGAAAAATCAACAATACGGTCTTTAGTATTTCGATTTAATGGTTTATCACATTCAACCAACAGGCAGCGCTGTAACCAAATTGTAGTGTCAATTCATGTGGTACATTGAGAGTGTGGTGACATTGACACATGCAAAGTTTGCTTTCAATTGGGTAAACCATTGCTGACAGAGCACTAAAGTCATGTGTTTGTTAAACAAAGCATCTTATAAGCAAAATCGAAATGGCAGACGCTCAAAATGGCCGATATGGGAATATTTGGTATCACAGGACTCGGCATGACCCACTGGATCTAAAGACAGCAGTTTCATGATTTTTAGACAAAGCGTTCAGGAGTTATAATCAAAAATGTCAGTTTTTTAATATCTCCTGACCACTAGGGGGCAGAGCGCCAAAACTCTGCAGGTAGCCTCAGACCATGATTGACATAACACACACCTAGTTTGGTCAGAAAACGCTAATGCGTTGCGGAGATAAAGCCTCAATTTCATTTTTGCGACCATTACGTCGGATTCTTTCGCGAGTTATTCGTAAACGGTTTGACATATCAACTTTCTTTGGATAACTTTTTTTCATGATGGTCTGGAGATGATGTGGTTTAATTTTGGTGAAAATTGGACAAATGGTCTGGGAGGAGTTCGAAAAAGTAGGTTTTTAAAGAAAAACAACATGGTGGACAAGAAGTTTGGCCGACTATGACAAATTTGGTATCTGTGTTCTCGGTTTGACCCAAGGAACGTATAAAGATAATTTGTTTTACCATAGGTTAACGCACTCAAAAGTTATTAGCATATTTGTAAATTTGGTTATAATTTTTGACCACAAGGGGGTGCTGCCTCGAAACTTTTTGAGTCGTATCAAGGTTAGGTGCCGAAGACACATATTGAGTTTCGTAATGATACGCCAATATCTTTGTTAAATATAGCAATTTATGACAATATTCAAAATGGCCGATGCTCAAAATGGCCGATATGGGAAAATTTGGTATCGCACGACTCGGCATGATGCACTGAATCTAAAGAGACCAGTTTTATTATTTTTGGCCAAAGCGTTCAGAAGTTATAAGCAAATATTTAACTTTTTCATATCTCCTGACCACTAGGGGGCACAGCGCCAAAACTCTGCAGGTAGCCTCAGATCATGATTGACATAACCTACACCTAGTTTGGTCAGAAAACGCTAATGCGTTGCGGAGATAAAGCCTTAATTTCATTTTTGCGACCATTACGTCGGATTCTTTCGCGAGTTATTCGTAAACGGTTTGACATATCAACTTTCTTTGGATAACTTTTTGTCCACATTGTCTGGAGATGATGTGGTTCAATTTTCGTTGAAATCGGAAAAACGGCCTAGGAGGAGTTCGAAAAAGTAGGTTTTTCATAAAATACAAAATGGCGGGAAAATTTTCATGACGGAAAATGACGTCATAGGGTGCAATCGAATCGTCTTGAGCCAAGGAATCAGTGGACATAAGAATTTTGTTTCTAGGTCATACGGTTCAAAAGTTATTAGCATAAACGTTAGTTCAACTTTGGACAGTTGGTGGCGCTAGAGATATTGAGTTAGAGACTTCAAATTTGTCATGGTCAATGATTCGACTGTCCTTAATGAGTGTGCCAACTTTTTTTCATTTTCCCGCTTACGGTTCTATGGGCTGCCATAGACTCCCATGGCGGAAGAAGATGAAGAATAAATATAGCTGCTAGCAGCCATCACGGGGCCAAGCGCAAGGAGGGCATTAAATGTCATGCCGACATGACTGGCATCATCAGATCAACGGCAGTAAAAATCTAAAGACATTTCAATATGGCTTAAGTCTAAATGGCTGAAAAACCAACAATACGGTCTTTAGCAATTCGATTTAATGGTTTATCGCATTCAACCAACAGGCAGCGCTGTAACCAAATTGTAGTGTGTGGTACATTGAGAGTGTGGTGACATTGACACATGCAAAGTTTGCTTTCAATTGGGTAAACCATTGCTGACAGAGCACTAAAGTCAAGTGTTTGTTAAACATAGCATCTTATAAGAAAAATCGAAATGGCAGACGCTCAAAATGGCCGATATGGGAATATTTGGTATCACAGGACTCGGCATGACCCACTGGATCTAAAGAGACCAGTTTCATGATTTTTGGCCAAAGGGTTCAGAAGTTATAAGCAAAAAAGTCAGTTTTTCATAACTCCTGACCACTAGGGGGCACAGCGCCAAAACTCTGCAGGTAGCCTCAAACCATGATTGACATAACACACACCTAGTTTGGTCAGAAAAGGCTAATGCATTGCGGAGATAAAGCCTCAATTTCATTTTGGCGACTTTTACCTCGGATTCTTTCGCGAGTTATTCGTAAACAGTTTGACGAATAAACTTTCTTTATATACCGTTTTGTCCACATTGTCTGGAGATGATGTGGTTCAATTTTCGTGAAAATCGGACGAACGGCCTAGGAGGAGTTCGAAAAAGTAGGTTTTTCATAAAATTCAAAATGGCGGGAAAATTTTCATGACGGAAAATGACGTCATAGGGTGCATTCGAATCGTCTTGAGCCAAGGAATCAGTGGACAAAAGAATTTTGTTTCTAGGACATACGGTTCAAAAGTTATTTACATAAACGTGAGTGCAACTTTGGACAGTTGGTGGCGCAATAGAGATTGAGTTAGAGACTTCAATTTTGCTATGGTCAATGATTGGACTGTCCTTTATGAGTGTGCCAACTTTTTTTCATTTTCCCGCTTACGGTTCTATGGGCTGTCATAGACTTCAATGGCAGAAGAAGAATAATAATAAATATAGCTGCTAGCAGCCATCACGGGGCCAAGCGCAAGGAGGGCATTAAATGTCATGCCGACATGGCTGGCATCATCAGACCAACGGCAATAAGAATCTAAAGACATTTCAATATGACAATTCTAAATGGCTGAAAAATCAACAATACGGTCTTTAGTAATTCGATTTAATGGTTTATCACGTTCGACCAACAGGCAGCGCTGTAACCAAATTGTAGTGTCAATTCATGTGGTACATTGAGAGTGTGGTGACATTGACACATGCAGAGTTTGCTTTCAATTGGGTAAACCATTGCTGACAGAGCACTAAAGTCATGTGTTTGTTAAACATAGCATCTTATAAGAAAAATCTAAATGGCAGACGCTCAAAATGGCCGATATGGGAAAATTTGGTATCACAGGGCTCGGCATGTCCCACTGGATCCAAAGACAGCAGTTTCATGATTTTTAGACAAAGCGTTCAGGAGTTATAATCAAAAATGTCAGTTTTTAAATATCTCCTGACCACTAGGGGGCAGAGCGCCAAAACTCTGCAGGTAGCCTCAGACCGTGATTGACATAACACACACCAAGTTTGGTCAGAAAACGCTAATGCGTTGCGGAGATAAAGCCTCAATTTAATTTTTGCGACCATTACGTCGGATTCTTTCGCGAGTTATTCGTAAACGGTTTGACATATCAACTTTCTTTGGATAACTTTTTGTCAGCATGGTCTAGAGATGATGTGGTTTAATTTTGGTGAAAATTGGACAAACGGTTTGGGAGGAGTTCGAAAAAGTAGGTTTTTAAAGAAAAACAACATGGTGGACAAGAAGTTTGGCCGACTATGACAAATTTGGTATCTGTGTTCTCGGTTTGACCCAAGGAACGTATAAAGATAATTTTTTTTACCATAGGTTAACGCACTCAAAAGTTATTAGCATATTTGTAAATTTGGTTATAATTTTTGACCACAAGGGGGTGCTGCCTCGAAACTTTTTGAGTCGTATCAAGGTTAGGTGCCGAAGACACATATTGAGTTTCGTAATGATACGCCAATATCTTTGTTAAATATAGCAATTTATGACAATATTCAAAATGGCCGACACTCAAAATGGCCGATATGGGAAAATTTGGTATCGCACGACTCGGCATGATGCACTGAATCTAAAGAGACCAGTTTTATTATTTTTGGCCAAAGCGTTCAGAAGTTATAAGCAAATATTTAACTTTTTCATATCTCCTGACCACTAGGGGCCACAGCGCCAAAACTCTGCAGGTAGCCTCAGACCATGATTGACATAACACACACCTAGTTTGGTCAGAAAACTCTAATGCGTTGCGGAGATAAAGCCTCAATTTCATTTTTGCGACCATTACCTCGGATTCTTTCGCGAGTTATTCGTAAACGGTTTGACATATCAACTTTCTTTGGATAACTTTTTGTCCACATTGTCTGGAGATGATGTGGTTCAATTTTCGTGAAAATCGGACCAACGGCCTAGGAGGAGTTCGAAAAAGTAGGTTTTTCAAAAAATTCAAAATGGCGGGAAAATTTTCATGACGGAAAATGACGTCATAGGGTGCAATCGAATCGTCTTGAGCCAAGGAATCAGTGGACGAAAGAATTTTGTTTCTAGGACATACGGTTCAAGAGTTATTTACGTAAACGTGAGTGCAACTTTGGACAGTTGGTGGCGCTAGAGACATTGAGTTAGAGACTTCAAATTTGCTATGGTCAATGATTGGCTTGTCCTCTATCAGTGTGCCAAATTTTATCATTTTCCCGCAAACGGTTCTATGGCCTTACATAGACTTCCATGGCGGAAGAAGAAGAAGAAGAAGAAGAAGAAGATGAATAATAATAATAAAGAACCGGAACGGAAACAATAGGTGCCTCCGCACCTTCGGTGCTTGGCCCCTAATAAATATAGCTGCTAGCAGCCATCACGGGGCCAAGCGCAAGGAGGGCATTAAATGTCATGCCGACATGGCTGGCATCATCAGACCAACGGCAGTAAGAATCTAAAGACATTTCAATATGACTTAAGTCTAAATGGCTGAAAAATCAACAATACGGTCTTTAGTAGTTCGATTTAATGGTTTATCACGTTCGACCAACAGGCAGCGCTGTAACCAAATTGTAGTGTCAATTCATGTGGTACATTGGGTAAATTGGGTAAACCATGGCTGACAGAGCACTAAAGTCATGTGTTTGTTAAACATAGCATCTTATAAGAAAAATCGAAATGGCAGACGCTCAAAATGCCCGATATGGGAATATTTGCTATCACAGGACTCGGCATGACCCACTGGATCTAAAGAGACCAGTTTCATGATTTTTGGCCAAAGGGTTCAGAAGTTATAAGCAAAAAAGTCAGTTTTTGATAACTCCTGACCACTAGGGGGCACAGCGCCAAAACTCTGCAGGTAGCCTCAAACCATGATTGACATAACACACACCTAGTTTGGTCAGAAAAGGCTAATGCATTGGGGAGATAAAGCCTCAATTTCATTTTGGCGACTTTTACCTCAGATTCTTTCGCGAGTTATTCGTAAACGGTTTGACGAATCAACTTTCTTTATATATCGTTTTGTCCACATTGTCGGGAGATGATGTGGTTCAATTTTCGTGAACATCGGACGAACGGCCTAGGAGGAGTTCGACAAAGTAGGTTTTTCATAAAATTCAAAATGGCGGGAAAATCTTCATGACGGAAAATGACGTCATAGGGTGCAATCGAATCGTCTTGAGCCAAGGAATCAGTGGACAAAAGAATTTTGTTTCTAGGACATACGGTTCAAAAGTTATTTACGTAAACGTGAGTGCAACTTTGGACAGTTGGTGGCGCTAGAGAGATTGAGTTAGAGACTTCAATTTTGCTATGGTCAATGATTGGACTCTCCTTTATCAGTGTGCCAACTTTTTTTCATTTTCCCGCTTACGGTTCTATGGGCTGTCATAGACTTCAATGGCAGAAGAAGAATAATAATAATAATAATAATAAGAACCGGAACAAAAACAATAGGTGCCTCCGCACCTTCGGTGCTTGGCCCCTAATAATAAGAACCGGAACAAAAACAATAGGTGCCTCCGCACCTTCGGTGCTTGGCCCCTAAATAGCTGCTAGCAGCCATCACGGGGCCAAGCGCAAGGAGGGCATTAAATGTCATGCCGACATGGCTGGCATCATCAGACCAATGGCAGTAAGAATCTAAAGACATTTCAATATGACTTAAGTCTAAATGGCTGAAAAATCAACAATACGGTCTTTAGTAATTCGATTTAATGGTTTATCACATTCAACCAGCAGGCAGCGCTGTAACCAAATTGTAGTGTCAATTCATGTGGTACATTGAGAGTGTGGTGACATTGACACATGCAAAGTTTGCTTTCAATTGGGTAAACCATTGCTGACAGAGCACTAAAGTCATGTGTTTGTTAAACATAGAATCTTATAAGAAAAATCGAAATGGCAGACGCTCAAAATGGCCGATATGGGAAAATTTGGTATCACAGGACTCGGCATGACCCATTGGATCTAAAGAGACCAGTTTCATGATTTTTGGCCAAAGGGTTCAGGAGTTATAAGCAAAAAAGTCAGTTTTTTAATATCTCCTGACCACTAGGGGGCAGAGCGCCAAAACTCTGCAGGTAGCCTCAAACCATGATTGACATAACACACACCTAGTTTGGTCAGAAAAGGCTAATGCATTGGGGAGATAAAGCCTCAATTTCATTTTGGCGACTTTTACCTCAGATTCTTTCACGAGTTATTCGTAAACGGTTTGACGAATCAACTTTGTTTATATATCGTTTTGTCAACATTGTCAGGAGATGATGTGGTTCAATTTTCGTGAACATCGGACGAACGGCCTAGGAGGAGTTCGACAAAGTAGGTTTTTCATAAAATTCAAAATGGCGGGAAAATTTTCATGACGGAAAATGACGTCATAGGGTGCAATCGAATCGTCTTGAGCCAAGGAATCAGTGGACAAAAGAATTTTGTTTCTAGGACATACGGTTCAAAAGTTATTTACGTAAACGTGAGTGCAACTTTGGACAGTTGGTGGCGGTAGAGAGATTGAGTTAGAGACTTCAATTTTGCTATGGTCAATGATTAGACTCTCCTTTATGAGTGTGCCAACTTTTTTTCATTTTCCCGCTTACGGTTCTATGGGCTGTCATAGACTTCAATGGCAGAAGAAGAATAATAATAAATATAGCTGCTAGCAGCCATCACGGGGCCAAGCGCAAGGAGGGCATTAAATGTCATGCCGACATGACTGGCATCATCAGACCAACGGCAGTAAGAATCTAAAGACATTTCAATATGACTTAAGTCTAAATGGCTGAAAAACCAACAATACGGTCTTTAGCAATTCGATTTAATGGTTTATCGCATTCAACCAACAGGCAGCGCTGTAACCAAATTGTAGTGTGTGGTACATTGAGAGTGTGGTGACATTGACACATGCAAAGTTTGCTTTCAATTGGGTAAACCATTGCTGACAGCACTAAAGTCATGTGTTTGTTAAACATAGCATCTTATAAGAAAAATCGAAATGGCAGATGCTCAAAATGGCCGATATGGGAAAATGTGGTATCACAGGACTCGGCATGACCAACTGGATCTAAAGACAGCAGTTTCATGATTTTTAGACAAAGCGTTCAGGAGTTATAATCAAAAATGTCAGTTTTTTAATATCTCCTGACCACTAGGGGGCAGAGCGCCAAAACTCTGCAGGTAGCCTCAGACCATGATTGACATAACACACACCTAGTTTGGTCAGAAAAGGCTAATGCATTGCGGAGATAAAGCCTCAATTTCAATTTTGCGACCATTACGTCGGATTCTTTCGCGAGTTATTCGTAAACGGTTTGACATATCAACTTTCTTTGGATAACTTTTTGTCATGATGGTCTGGAGATGATGTGGTTCAATTTTGGTGAAAATTGGACAAACGGTCTGGGAGGAGTTCGAAAAAGTAGGTTTTTAAAGAAAAATAACATGGCAAATCGGAGGTTTGGCCGAATATAACATATTTGGTATCTATGGTCTCGGCTTGACCCAATGAACACATTAAGACCATTTGTTTTACAATAGGTTAACGTCATCAAAAGTTATTAGCATATTTGTAAATTTGGTTATAACTTTTGACCACAAGGTGGCGCTGCCCCCAAACTTTTTGTGCCGTATCAAGATTAGGTGCCGAAGACACATATTGAGTTTCGTAACGATACGCCAATCCATTTGTTAAATATAGCAATTTATGACAATATTCAAAATGGCCGACGCTCTAAATGGCCGATATGGGAAAATTTGGTATCGCACGACTCGGCATGATGCACTGAATCTAACGAGACCAGTTTTATGATTTTTGGCCAAAGGGTTCAGGAGTTGTAAGGAAAAATGTCACTTTTTCATATCTCCTGACCACTAGGGGGCACAGCGCCAAAACTCTGCAGGTAGCCTCAAACCATGATTGACATAACACACACCTAGTTTGGTCAGAAAAGGCTAATGCATTGGGGAGATAAAGCCTCAATTTCATTTTGGCGACTTTTACCTCAGATTCTTTCGTGAGTTATTCGTAAACGGTTTGACGAATCAACTTTCTTTATATATCGTTTTGTCAACATTGTCAGGAGATGATGTGGTTCAATTTTCGTGAACATCGGACGAACGGCCTAGGAGGAGTTCGACAAAGTAGGTTTTTCATAAAATTCAAAATGGCGGGAAAATTTTCATGACGGAAAATGACGTCATAGGGTGCAATCGAATCGTCTTGAGCCAAGGAATCAGTGGACAAAAGAATTTTGTTTCTAGGACATACGGTTCAAAAGTTATTTACGTAAACGTGAGTGCAACTTTGGACAGTTGGTGGCGCTAGAGAGATTGAGTTAGAGACTTCAATTTTGCTATGGTCAATGATTGGACTCTCCTTTATGAGTGTGCCAACTTTTTTTCATTTTCCCGCTTACGGTTCTATGGGCTGTCATAGACTTCAATGGCAGAAGAAGAATAATAATAATAATATAAATATAGCTGCTAGCAGCCATCACGGGGCCAAGCGCAAGGAGGGCATTACATGTTATGCCGACATGGCTTGCATCATCAGACCAACGGCAGTAAGAATCTAAAGACATTTCAATATGACTTAAGTCTAAATGGCTGAAAAATCAACAATACGGTCTTTAGTATTTCGATTTAATGGTTTATCACATTCAACCAACAGGCAGCGCTGTAACCAAATTTGTTTGTTAAACATAGCATCTTATAAGAAAAATCGAAATGGCAGACGCTCAAAATGGCCGATATGGGAATATTTGGTATCACAGGACTCGGCATGACCCACTGGATCTAAAGAGACCAGTTTCATGATTTTTGGCCAAAGGGTTCAGAAGTTATAAGCAAAAAAGTCAGTTTTTCATAACTCCTGACCACTAGGGGGCAGAGCGCCAAAACTCTGCAGGTAGCCTCAGACCATGATTGACATAACACACACCTAGTTTGGTCAGAAAAGGCTAATGCATTGCGGAGATAAAGCCTCAATTTCATTTTGGCGACTTTTACCTCAGATTCTTTCGCGAGTTATTCGTAAACGGTTTGACGAATCAACTTTCTTTATATATCGTTTTGTCCACATTGTCGGGAGATGATGTGGTTCAATTTTCGTGAACATCGGACGAACGGCCTAGGAGGAGTTCGACAAAGTAGGTTTTTCATAAAATTCAAAATGGCGGGAAAATTTTCATGACGGAAAATGACGTCATAGGGTGCAATCGAATCGTCTTGAGCCAAGGAATCAGTGGACAAAAGAATTTTGTTTCTAGGACATACGGTTCAAAAGTTATTTACGTAAACGTGAGTGCAACTTTGGACAGTTGGTGGCGCTAGAGAGATTGAGTTAGAGACTTCAATTTTGCTATGGTCAATGATTGGACTCTCCTTTATGAGTGTGCCAACTTTTTTTCATTTTCCCGCTTACGGTTCTATGGGCTGTCATAGACTTCAATGGCAGAAGAAGAATAATAATAATAATAAATATAGCTGCAAGCAGCCATGACGGGGCCAAGCACAAAGAAGGCATTAAATGTCATGCCGACATGGCTGGCAGCATCAGACCAACGGCAGGAAGCATCTAAAGACATTTCAATATGACTTCAGTCTAAATGGCTGAAAAATCATCAATACGGTCTATAGTAATTCGATTTAATGGTTTATCACGTTCGACCAACAGGCAGCGCTGTAACCAAACTGATATGTCAAATCACGTGGTTTATCCAGAGTGAGGTGACAATGACACATGCAAAGTTTGGTGTCAATAGGGTAAAGCATTGCTGACATCCAGCTTTAAAGTCATGTGTTTGTTAAGCATAGCATTTCATGACAAAATTCTAAATAGCTGACGCTGAAAATGGCCGATATGGGAAAATTTGGTATCGCAGGACTCGGCATGATGCACTGAATCTAAAGACAGCAGTTTCATGATTTTTGGACAAAGCGTTCAGGAGTTATAATCAAAAATGTCATTATTTTATATCTCCTGACCACTAGGGGGCAGAGCGCCAAAACTCTGCAGGTAGCCTCAGATCATGATTGACATGACACACAGAAAGTTTGGTCAGAATACGCTAATGCGTTGCGGAGATATAGCCTCGCTTTATTTGGTGGCAATTTGGTCAAATTCGTTCGCAATTTTATCGAAACCTGTTTGACAAATCAACTTTATTTTAATAACTTTTTGTCAGCATGGTCTGAAGATGTTATGATTCAATTTTGGTGAAAATTGGACAAACGGTGTGGGAGGAGTTCGAAAAAGTAGGTTTTTAAAGAAAAACAACATGGCGGACAGGAAGTTTGGCCGACTATGACAATTTTGGTATCTGTGTTCTCGGTTTGACCCAAGGAACGTATAAAGACAACTTATTTTACCATAGGTTAACGTGTTCAAAAGTTATTAGCATTTTTGGAAATTTGGTTATAACTTTTGACCACAAGGTGGCGCTGCCTCGAAATTTTTTGTGTTGTATCAGGCCCAGATGCCGAAGACACATATCGAGTTTCGTAACGATACGCCAATGTGTTTGTTAAATATAGCAATTTGTGACAAAATTCAAAATGGCCGACCCTCAAAATGGCCAATATGGGAAAATTTTGTATCGCACGACTCGGCATGATGCCCTGAATCTAACGAGACCAGTTTTATGATTTTTGGTCGAAGCGTTCAGAAGTTATAAGCAAATATTTCACTTTTTCATATCTCCAGACCACTAGGGGGCAGAGCGCCAAAACTCTGTAGGTAGCCTCAGACCATCATTGCCATAACACACACCAAGTTTGGTTAGAATACGCTAATGCGTTGCGGAGATAAAGCCTCGCTTTCATTTCTGCGGCCATTTTGTTGAATTCTTTCGCAAGTTATTCGTAAACGGTTTGACAAATCAACTTTCTTTTAATAACTTTTTGTATGCATAGTCTGGAGATGATGTGGTTCAATTTTCGTGAAAATCGGACCAACGGCCTAGGAGGAGTTCGAAAAAGTAGGTTTTTCGTAAAATTCAAAATGGCGGGAAAATTTTCATGACGGAAAATGACGTCATAGGGTGCAATCGAATCGTCTTGAGCCAAGGAATCAGTGGACGAAAGAATTTTGTTTCTAGGACATACGGTTCAAAAGTTATTTACGTAAACGTGAGTTCAAATTTGGACAGTTGGTGGCGCTAGAGACATTGAGTTAGAGACTTCAAATTTGCTATGGTCAATGATTGGCTTGTCCTTGATCAGTGTGCCAAATTTCATCATTTTCCCGCAAACGGTTCTATGGCCTGCCATAGACTTCCATGGCGGAAGAAGAAGAAGAAGAGGAATAATAATAAAGAACCGGAACAAACACAATAGGTGCCTCCGCACCTTCGGTGCTTGGCCCCTAATAATAATAAGAACCGGAACAAAAACAATAGGTGCCTCCGCACCTTCGGTGCTTGGCCCCTAAATATAGCTGCTAGCAGCCATCACGGGGCCAAGCGCAAGGAGGGCATTAAATGTCATGCCGACATGGCTGGCATCATCAGACCAACGGCAGTAAGAATCTAAAGACATTTCAATATGACTTAAGTCTAAATGGCTGAAAAATCAACAATACGGTCTTTAGTATTTCGATTTAATGGTTTATCACATTCAACCAACAGGCAGCGCTGTAACCAAATTGTAGTGTCAATTCATGTGGTACATTGAGAGTGTGGTGACATTGACACATGCAAAGTTTGCTTTCAATTGGGTAAACCATTGCTGACAGAGCACTAAAGTCATGTGTTTGTTAAACATAGCATCTTATAAGAAAAATCGAAATGGCAGACGCTCAAAATGGCCGATATGGGAATATTTGGTATCACAGGACTCGGCATGACCCACTGGATCTAAAGAGACCAGTTTCATGATTTTTGGCCAAAGGGTTCAGAAGTTATAAGCAAAAAAGTCAGTTTTTCATAACTCCTGACCACTAGGGGGCAGAGCGCCAAAACTCTGCAGGTAGCCTCAGACCATGATTGACATAACACACACCTAGTTTGGTCAGAAAAGACTAATGCATTGCGGAGATAAAGCCTCAGTTTCAATTTGGCAAACGGTTTGTCGAATCAACTTTCTTTATATATCGTTTTGTCCACATTGTCGGGAGATGATGTGGTTCAATTTTCGTGAAGATCGGACGAACGGCCTAGGAGGAGTTCGACAAAGTAGGTTTTTCATAAAATTCAAAATGGCGGGAAAATTTTCATGACGGAAAATGACGTCATAGGGTGCAATCGAATCGTCTTGAGCCAAGGAATCAGTGGACAAAAGAATTTTGTTTCTAGGACATACGGTTCAAAAGTTATTTACGTAAACGTGAGTGCAACTTTGGACGGTTGGTGGCGCTATAGAGATTGAGTTAGAGACTTCAATTTTGCTATGGTCAATGATTGGACTCTCCTTTATGAGTGTGCCAACTTTTTTTCATTTTCCCGCTTACGGTTCTATGGGCTGTCATAGACTTCAATGGCAGAAGAAGAATAATAATAATAATAATAATAAGAACCGGAACAAAAACAATAGGTGCCTCCGCACCTTCGGTGCTTGGCCCCTAAATATAGCTGCTAGCAGCCATCACGGGGCCAAGCGCAAGGAGGGCATTATATGTCATGCCGACATGACTGGCATCATCAGACCAACGGCAGTAAAAATCTAAAGACATTTCAATATGACTTAAGTCTAAATGGCTGAAAAACCAACAATACGGTCTTTAGCAATTCGATTTAATGGTTTATCGCATTCAACCAACAGGCAGCGCTGTAACCAAATTGTAGTGTGTGGTACATTGAGAGTGTGGTGACATTGACACATGCAAAGTTTGCTTTCAATTGGGTAAACCATTCCTGACAGAGCACTAAAGTCAAGTGTTTGTTAAACATTGCATCTTATAAGAAAAATCGAAATGGCAGACGCTCAAAATGGCCGATATGGGAATATTTGGTATCACAGGACTCGGCATGACCCACTGGATCTAAAGAGACCAGTTTCATGATTTTTGGCCAAAGGGTTCAGAAGTTATAAGCAAAAAAGTCAGTTTTTGATAACTCCTGACCACTAGGGGGCACAGCGCCAAAACTCTGCAGGTAGCCTCAAACCATGATTGACATAACACACACCTAGTTTGGTCAGAAAAGGCTAATGCATTGGGGAGATAAAGCCTCAATTTCATTTTGGCGACTTTTACCTCAGATTCTTTCACGAGTTATTCGTAAACGGTTTGACGAATCAACTTTGTTTATATATCGTTTTGTCAACATTGTCAGGAGATGATGTGGTTCAATTTTCGTGAACATCGGACGAACGGCCTAGGAGGAGTTCGACAAAGTAGGTTTTTCATAAAATTCAAAATGGCGGGAAAATTTTCATGACGGAAAATGACGTCATAGGGTGCAATCGAATCGTCTTGAGCCAAGGAATCAGTGGACAAAAGAATTTTGTTTCTAGGACATACGGTTCAAAAGTTATTTACGTAAACGTGAGTGCAACTTTGGACAGTTGGTGGCGGTAGAGAGATTGAGTTAGAGACTTCAATTTTGCTATGGTCAATGATTAGACTCTCCTTTATGAGTGTGCCAACTTTTTTTCATTTTCCCGCTTACGGTTCTATGGGCTGTCATAGACTTCAATGGCAGAAGAAGAATAATAATAAATATAGCTGCTAGCAGCCATCACGGGGCCAAGCGCAAGGAGGGCATTATATGTCATGCCGACATGACTGGCATCATCAGACCAACGGCAGTAAAAATCTAAAGACATTTCAATATGACTTAAGTCTAAATGACTGAAAAACCAACAATACGGTCTTTAGCAATTCGATTTAATGGTTTATCGCATTCAACCAACAGGCAGCGCTGTAACCAAATTGTAGTGTGTGGTACATTGAGAGTGTGGTGACATTGACACATGCAAAGTTTGCTTTCAATTGGGTAAACCATTCCTGACAGAGCACTAAAGTCAAGTGTTTGTTAAACATTGCATCTTATAAGAAAAATCGAAATGGCAGACGCTCAAAATGGCCGATATGGGAATATTTGGTATCACAGGACTCGGCATGACCCACTGGATCTAAAGAGACCAGTTTCATGATTTTTGGCCAAAGGGTTCAGAAGTTATAAGCAAAAAAGTCAGTTTTTGATAACTCCTGACCACTAGGGGGCACAGCGCCAAAACTCTGCAGGTAGCCTCAAACCATGATTGACATAACACACACCTAGTTTGGTCAGAAAAGGCTAATGCATTGGGGAGATAAAGCCTCAATTTCATTTTGGCGACTTTTACCTCAGATTCTTTCGCGAGTTATTCGTAAACGGTTTGTCGAATCAACTTTCTTTATATATCGTTATGTCCACATTGTCGGGAGATGATGTGGTTCAATTTTCGTGAACATCGGACGAACGGCCTAGGAGGAGTTCGACAAAGTAGGTTTTTCATAAAATTCAAAATGGCGGGAAAATTTTCATGACGGAAAATGACGTCATAGGGTGCAATCGAATCGTCTTGAGCCAAGGAATCAGTGGACAAAAGAATTCTGTTTCTAGGACATACGGTGCAAAAGTTATTTACGTAAACGTGAGTGCAACTTTGGACAGTTGGTGGCGCTAGAGAGATTGAGTTAGAGACTTCAATTTTGCTATGGTCAATGATTGGACTCTCCTTTATGAGTGTGCCAACTTTTTTTCATTTTCCCGCTTACGGTTCTATGGGCTGTCATAGACTTCAATGGCAGAAGAAGAATAATAATAATAAATATAGCTGCAAGCAGCCATGACGGGGCCAAGCATTAGGAGGGCATTAAATGTTATGCCGACATGGCTGGCAGCATCAGACCAACAGCAGTAAGCATCTAAAGACATACCAATATGACTTCAGTCTAAATGGCTGAAAAATCATCAATACGGTCTTTAGCAATTCAATGTAATGGTTTATCACGTTCGATAACTCAGCGCTGTAACCAAACTGATGTGTCAAATCATGTGGTATATCCAGAGTGAGGTGACAATGACACATGCAAAGTTTGGTGTCAATAGGGTAAAGCATTGCTGACATCCAGCTTTAAAGTCATGTGTTTGTTAAGCATAGCATTTCATGACAAAATTCTAAATAGCTGACGCTGAAAATGGCCGATATGGGAAAATTTGGTATCGCACGACTCGGCATGATGCCCTGAATCTAAAGACAGCAGTTTCATGATTTTTGGACAAAGCATTCAGGAGTTATAATCAAAAATGTCAGTATTTTATATCTCCTGACCACTAGGGGGCAGAGCGCCAAAACTCTGCAGGTAGCCTCAGATCATGATTGACATGACACACAGAAAGTTTGGTCAGAATACGCTAATGCGTTGCGGAGATATAGCCTCGCTTTATTTGGTGGCCATTTGGTCAAATTTGTTCGCAATTTTATCGAAACCTGTTTGACGAATCAACTTTATTTTAATAACTTTTTGTCAGCATGGTCTGAAGATGTTATGATTCAATTTTGGTGAAAATTGGACAAACGGTGTGGGAGGAGTTCGAAAAAGTAGGTTTTTAAAGAAAAACAACATGGCGGACAGGAAGTTTGGCCGACTATGACAAATTTGGTATCTGTGTTCTCGGTTTGACCCAAGGAACGTATAAAGACAACTTATTTTACCATAGGTTAACGTGTTCAAAAGTTATTAGCATTTTTGCAAATTTGTTTATAACTTTTGACCACAAGGTGGCGCTGCCTCGAAACTTTTTGTGTTGTATCAGGCCCAGATGCCGAAGACACATATCGAGTTTCGTAACGATACACCAATGTGTTTGTTAAATATAGCAATTTATGACAAAATTCAAAATGGCCGACCCTCAAAATGGCCGATATGGGAAAATTTGGTATTGCACGACTCGGCATGATGCCCTGAATCTAACGAGACCAGTTTTATGATTTTTGATCGAAGCGTTCAGAAGTTATAAGCAAATATTTCACTTTTTCATATCTCCAGACCACTAGGGGGCAGAGCGCCAAATCTCCGCAGGTAGCCTCAGACCATCATTGCCATAACACACACCAAGTTTGGTCAGAATACGCTAATGCGTTGCAGAGATAAAGCCTCGCTTTCATTTCTGCGGCCATTTTGTCGAATTCATTCGCAAGTTATTCGTAAACGGTTTGACAAATAAACTTTCTTTTAATAACTTTTTGTACGCATAGTCTGGAGATGATGTGGTTCAATTTTCGTGAAAATCGGACAAACGGCCTAGGAGGAGTTCGAAAAAGTAGGTTTTTCGTAAAATTCAAAATGGCGGGAAAATTTTCATGACGGAAAATGACGTCATAGGGTGCAATCGAATCGGCTTGAGCCAAGGAATTAGTGGACGAAAGAATTTTGTTTCTAGGACATACGGTTCAAGAGTTATTTACGTAAACGTGAGTGCAACTTTGGACAGTTGGTGGCGCTAGAGACATTGAGTTAGAGACTTCAAATTTGCTATGGTCAATGATTGGCTTGTCCTCTATCAGTGTGCCAAATTTTATCATTTTCCCGCAAACGGTTCTATGGCCTTACATAGACTTCCATGGCGGAAGAAGAAGAAGAAGAAGAAGAAGATGAATAATAATAATAAAGAACCGGAACAATTACAATAGGTGCCTCCGCACCTTCGGTGCTTGGCCCCTAATAATAATAAGAACCGGAACAAAAACAATAGGTGCCTCCGCACCTTCGGTGCTTGGCCCCTAAATATAGCTGCTAGCAGCCATCACGGGGCCAAGCGCAAGGAGGGCATTACATGTTATGCCGACATGGCTTGCATCATCAGACCAACGGCAGTAAGAATCTAAAGACATTTCAATATGACTTAAGTCTAAATGGCTGAAAAATCAACAATACGGTCTTTAGTATTTCGATTTAATGGTTTATCACATTCAACCAACAGGCAGCGCTGTAACCAAATTGTAGTGTCAATTCATGTGGTACATTGAGAGTGTGGTGACTGACACATGCAAAGTTTGCTTTCAATTGGGTAAACCATTGCTGACAGAGCACTAAAGTCATGTGTTTGTTAAACTTAGCATCTTATAAGAAAAATCGAAATGGCAGACGCTCAAAATGGCCGATATGGGAATATTTGGTATCACAGGACTCGGCATGACCCACTGGATCTAAAGAGACCAGTTTCATGTTTTTTGGCCAAAGGGTTCAGAAGTTATAAGCAAAAAAGTCAGTTTTTCATAACTCCTGACCACTAGGGGGCAGAGCGCCAAAACTCTGCAGGTAGCCTCAGACCATGATTGACATAACACACACCTAGTTTGGTCAGAAAAGACTAATGCATTGCGGAGATAAAGCCTCAGTTTCAATTTGGCGACTTTTACCTCGGATTCTTTCGCGAGTTATTCGTAAACGGTTTGTCGAATCAACTTTCTTTATATATCGTTTTGTCCACATTGTCGGGAGATGATGTGGTTCAATTTTCGTGAAGATCGGACGAACGGCCTAGGAGGAGTTCGACAAAGTAGGTTTTTCATAAAATTCAAAATGGCGGGAAAATTTTCATGACGGAAAATGACGTCATAGGGTGCAATCGAATCGTCTTGAGCCAAGGAATCAGTGGACAAAAGAATTTTGTTTCTAGGACATACGGTTCAAAAGTTATTTACGTAAACGTGAGTGCAACTTTGGACGGTTGGTGGCGCTATAGAGATTGAGTTAGAGACTTCAATTTTGCTATGGTCAATGATTGGACTCTCCTTTATGAGTGTGCCAACTTTTTTTCATTTTCCCGCTTACGGTTCTATGGGCTGTCATAGACTTCAATGGCAGAAGAAGAATAATAATAATAATAATAATAAGAACCGGAACAAAAACAATAGGTGCCTCCGCACCTTCGGTGCTTGGCCCCTAATAATAATAATAAGAACCGGAACAAAAACAATAGGTGCCTCCGCACCTTCGGTGCTTGGCCCCTAAATATAGCTGCTAGCAGCCATCACGGGGCCAAGCGCAAGGAGGGCATTAAATGTCATGCCGACATGACTGGCATCATCAGACCAACGGCAGTAAGAATCTAAAGACATTTCAATATGACTTAAGTCTAAATGGCTGAAAAACCAACAATACGGTCTTTAGCAATTCGATTTAATGGTTTATCGCATTCAACCAACAGGCAGCGCTGTAACCAAATTGTAGTGTGTGGTACATTGAGAGTGTGGTGACATTGACACATGCAAAGTTTGCTTTCAATTGGGTAAACCATTGCTGACAGCACTAAAGTCATGTGTTTGTTAAACATAGCATCTTATAAGAAAAATCGAAATGGCAGATGCTCAAAATGGCCGATATGGGAAAATGTGGTATCACAGGACTCGGCATGACCAACTGGATCTAAAGACAGCAGTTTCATGATTTTTAGACAAAGCGTTCAGGAGTTATAATCAAAAATGTCAGTTTTTTAATATCTCCTGACCACTAGGGGGCAGAGCGCCAAAACTCTGCAGGTAGCCTCAGACCATGATTGACATAACACACACCTAGTTTGGTCAGAAAAGGCTAATGCATTGCGGAGATAAAGCCTCAATTTCAATTTTGCGACCATTACGTCGGATTCTTTCGCGAGTTATTCGTAAACGGTTTGACATATCAACTTTCTTTGGATAACTTTTTGTCATGATGGTCTGGAGATGATGTGGTTCAATTTTGGTGAAAATTGGACAAACGGTCTGGGAGGAGTTCGAAAAAGTAGGTTTTTAAAGAAAAATAACATGGCAAATCGGAGGTTTGGCCGAATATAACATATTTGGTATCTATGGTCTCGGCTTGACCCAATGAACACATTAAGACCATTTGTTTTACAATAGGTTAACGTCATCAAAAGTTATTAGCATATTTGTAAATTTGGTTATAACTTTTGACCACAAGGTGGCGCTGCCCCCAAACTTTTTGTGCCGTATCAAGATTAGGTGCCGAAGACACATATTGAGTTTCGTAACGATACGCCAATCCATTTGTTAAATATAGCAATTTATGACAATATTCAAAATGGCCGACGCTCTAAATGGCCGATATGGGAAAATTTGGTATCGCACGACTCGGCATGATGCACTGAATCTAACGAGACCAGTTTTATGATTTTTGGACAAAGCGTTCAGGAGTTGTAAGGAAAAATGTCACTTTTTCATATCTCCTGACCACTAGGGGGCACAGCGCCAAAACTCTGCAGGTAGCCTCAGACCATGATTGACATAACACACACCGAGTTTGGTCAGAAAACGCTAATGCGTTGTGGAGATAGAGCCTCAAGTTCATTTTTGCGATCATTACGTCGGATTCTTTCGTGAGTTATTCGTAAACGGTTTGACATTTCAACTTTCTTTGGATAACTTTTTGTCAGCATGGTCTGGAGATGATGTGGTTCAATTTTCGTGAAAATCGGACAAACGGCCTAGGAGGAGTTCGAAAAAGTAGGTTTTTCATAAAATTCAAAATGGCGGGAAAATATTCATGACGGAAAATGACGTCATAGGGTGCAATCGAATCGTCTTGAGCCAAGGAATCAGTTGACAAAAGAATTTTGTTTCTAGGACATACGGTTCAAAAGTTATTTACGTAAACGTGAGTGCAACTTTGGACAGTTGGTGGCGCTATAGAGATTGAGTTAGAGACTTCAATTTTGCTATGGTCAATGATTGGACTGTCCTTTATGAGTGTGCCAACTTTTTTTCATTTTCCCGTTTACGGTTCTATGGGCTGCCATAGACTCCCATGGCACAAGAAAAAGAATAAATATAGCTGCAAGCAGCCATGACGGGGCCAAGCATTAGGAGGGCATTAAATGTTATGCCGACATGGCTGGCAGCATCAGACCAACAGCAGTAAGCATCTAAAGACATACCAATATGACTTCAGTCTAAATGGCTGAAAAATCATCAATACGGTCTTTAGCAATTCAATGTAATGGTTTATCACGTTCGATAACTCAGCGCTGTAACCAAACTGATGTGTCAAATCATGTGGTATATCCAGAGTGAGGTGACAATGACACATGCAAAGTTTGGTGTCAATAGGGTAAAGCATTGCTGACATCCAGCTTTAAAGTCATGTGTTTGTTAAGCATAGCATTTCATGACAAAATTCTAAATAGCTGACGCTGAAAATGGCCGATATGGGAAAATTTGGTATCGCACGACTCGGCATGATGCCCTGAATCTAAAGACAGCAGTTTCATGATTTTTGGACAAAGCATTCAGGAGTTATAATCAAAAATGTCAGTATTTTATATCTCCTGACCACTAGGGGGCAGAGCGCCAAAACTCTGCAGGTAGCCTCAGATCATGATTGACATGACACACAGAAAGTTTGGTCAGAATACGCTAATGCGTTGCGGAGATATAGCCTCGCTTTATTTGGTGGCCATTTGGTCAAATTTGTTCGCAATTTTATCGAAACCTGTTTGACGAATCAACTTTATTTTAATAACTTTTTGTCAGCATGGTCTGAAGATGTTATGATTCAATTTTGGTGAAAATTGGACAAACGGTGTGGGAGGAGTTCGAAAAAGTAGGTTTTTAAAGAAAAACAACATGGCGGACAGGAAGTTTGGCCGACTATGACAAATTTGGTATCTGTGTTCTCGGTTTGACCCAAGGAACGTATAAAGACAACTTATTTTACCATAGGTTAACGTGTTCAAAAGTTATTAGCATTTTTGCAAATTTGTTTATAACTTTTGACCACAAGGTGGCGCTGCCTCGAAACTTTTTGTGTTGTATCAGGCCCAGATGCCGAAGACACATATCGAGTTTCGTAACGATACACCAATGTGTTTGTTAAATATAGCAATTTATGACAAAATTCAAAATGGCCGACCCTCAAAATGGCCGATATGGGAAAATTTGGTATTGCACGACTCGGCATGATGCCCTGAATCTAACGAGACCAGTTTTATGATTTTTGATCGAAGCGTTCAGAAGTTATAAGCAAATATTTCACTTTTTCATATCTCCAGACCACTAGGGGGCAGAGCGCCAAATCTCCGCAGGTAGCCTCAGACCATCATTGCCATAACACACACCAAGTTTGGTCAGAATACGCTAATGCGTTGCAGAGATAAAGCCTCGCTTTCATTTCTGCGGCCATTTTGTCGAATTCATTCGCAAGTTATTCGTAAACGGTTTGACAAATAAACTTTCTTTTAATAACTTTTTGTACGCATAGTCTGGAGATGATGTGGTTCAATTTTCGTGAAAATCGGACAAACGGCCTAGGAGGAGTTCGAAAAAGTAGGTTTTTCGTAAAATTCAAAATGGCGGGAAAATTTTCATGACGGAAAATGACGTCATAGGGTGCAATCGAATCGTCTTGAGCCAAGGAATTAGTGGACGAAAGAATTTTGTTTCTAGGACATACGGTTCAAGAGTTATTTACGTAAACGTGAGTGCAACTTTGGACAGTTGGTGGCGCTAGAGACATTGAGTTAGAGACTTCAAATTTGCTATGGTCAATGATTGGCTTGTCCTCTATCAGTGTGCCAAATTTTATCATTTTCCCGCAAACGGTTCTATGGCCTTACATAGACTTCCATGGCGGAAGAAGAAGAAGAAGAAGAAGAAGAAGATGAATAATAATAATAAAGAACCGGAACAATTACAATAGGTGCCTCCGCACCTTCGGTGCTTGGCCCCTAATAAGAACCGGAACAAAAACAATAGGTGCCTCCGCACCTTCGGTGCTTGGCCCCTAACAAGCAGCCATGACGGGGCCAAGCATTAGGAGGGCATTAAATGTTATGCCGACATGGCTGGCAGCATCAGACCAACAGCAGTAAGCATCTAAAGACATACCAATATGACTTCAGTCTAAATGGCTGAAAAATCATCAATACGGTCTTTAGCAATTCAATGTAATGGTTTATCACGTTCGATAACTCAGCGCTGTAACCAAACTGATGTGTCAAATCATGTGGTATATCCAGAGTGAGGTGACAATGACACATGCAAAGTTTGGTGTCAATAGGGTAAAGCATTGCTGACATCCAGCTTTAAAGTCATGTGTTTGTTAAGCATAGCATTTCATGACAAAATTCTAAATAGCTGACGCTGAAAATGGCCGATATGGGAAAATTTGGTATCGCACGACTCGGCATGATGCCCTGAATCTAAAGACAGCAGTTTCATGATTTTTGGACAAAGCATTCAGGAGTTATAATCAAAAATGTCAGTATTTTATATCTCCTGACCACTAGGGGGCAGAGCGCCAAAACTCTGCAGGTAGCCTCAGATCATGATTGACATGACACACAGAAAGTTTGGTCAGAATACGCTAATGCGTTGCGGAGATATAGCCTCGCTTTATTTGGTGGCCATTTGGTCAAATTTGTTCGCAATTTTATCGAAACCTGTTTGACGAATCAACTTTATTTTAATAACTTTTTGTCAGCATGGTCTGAAGATGTTATGATTCAATTTTGGTGAAAATTGGACAAACGGTGTGGGAGGAGTTCGAAAAAGTAGGTTTTTAAAGAAAAACAACATGGCGGACAGGAAGTTTGGCCGACTATGACAAATTTGGTATCTGTGTTCTCGGTTTGACCCAAGGAACGTATAAAGACAACTTATTTTACCATAGGTTAACGTGTTCAAAAGTTATTAGCATTTTTGCAAATTTGTTTATAACTTTTGACCACAAGGTGGCGCTGCCTCGAAACTTTTTGTGTTGTATCAGGCCCAGATGCCGAAGACACATATCGAGTTTCGTAACGATACACCAATGTGTTTGTTAAATATAGCAATTTATGACAAAATTCAAAATGGCCGACCCTCAAAATGGCCGATATGGGAAAATTTGGTATTGCACGACTCGGCATGATGCCCTGAATCTAACGAGACCAGTTTTATGATTTTTGATCGAAGCGTTCAGAAGTTATAAGCAAATATTTCACTTTTTCATATCTCCAGACCACTAGGGGGCAGAGCGCCAAATCTCCGCAGGTAGCCTCAGACCATCATTGCCATAACACACACCAAGTTTGGTCAGAATACGCTAATGCGTTGCAGAGATAAAGCCTCGCTTTCATTTCTGCGGCCATTTTGTCGAATTCATTCGCAAGTTATTCGTAAACGGTTTGACAAATAAACTTTCTTTTAATAACTTTTTGTACGCATAGTCTGGAGATGATGTGGTTCAATTTTCGTGAAAATCGGACAAACGGCCTAGGAGGAGTTCGAAAAAGTAGGTTTTTCGTAAAATTCAAAATGGCGGGAAAATTTTCATGACGGAAAATGACGTCATAGGGTGCAATCGAATCGTCTTGAGCCAAGGAATTAGTGGACGAAAGAATTTTGTTTCTAGGACATACGGTTCAAGAGTTATTTACGTAAACGTGAGTGCAACTTTGGACAGTTGGTGGCGCTAGAGACATTGAGTTAGAGACTTCAAATTTGCTATGGTCAATGATTGGCTTGTCCTCTATCAGTGTGCCAAATTTTATCATTTTCCCGCAAACGGTTCTATGGCCTTACATAGACTTCCATGGCGGAAGAAGAAGAAGAAGAAGAAGAAGAAGATGAATAATAATAATAAAGAACCGGAACAATTACAATAGGTGCCTCCGCACCTTCGGTGCTTGGCCCCTAAATATAGCTGCTAGCAGCCATCACGGGGCCAAGCGCAAGGAGGGCATTAAATGTCATGCCGACATGGCTGGCATCATCAGACCAACGGCAGTAAGAATCTAAAGACACTTCAATATGACTTAAGTCTAAATGGCTGAAAAATCAACAACACGGTCTTTAGTAATTCGATTTAATGGTTTATCACGTTCAACCAACAGGCAGCGCTGTAATCAAATTGTAGTGTCAATTCATGTGGTACATTGAGAGTGTGGTGACATTGACACATGCAAAGTTTGCTTTCAATTGGGTAAACCATTGCTGACAGAGCACTAAAGTCATGTGTTTGTTAAACATAGCATCTTATAAGAAAAATCGAAATGGCAGACGCTCAAAATGGCCGATATGGGAAAATTTGGTATCACAGGGCTCGGCATGACCCACTGGATCTAAAGACAGCAGTTTCATGATTTTTAGACAAAGCGTTCAGGAGTTATAATCAAAAATGTCAGTTTTTTAATATCTCCTGACCACTAGGGGGCAGAGCGCCAAAACTCTGCAGGTAGCCTCAGACCATGATTGACATAACACACACCTAGTTTGGTCAGAAAACACTAATGCGTTGCGGAGATAAAGCCTCAATTTCATTTTTGCGACCATTACGTCGGATTCTTTCGCGAGTTATTCGTAAACGGTTTGACATATCAACTTTCTTTGGATAACTTTTTGTCATGATGGTCTGGAGATGATGTGGTTTAATTTTGGTGAAAATTGGACAAACGGTCTGGGAGGAGTTCGAAAAAGTAGGTTTTTAAAGAAAAACAACATGGTGGACAAGAAGTTTGGCCGACTATGACAAATTTGGTATCTGTGTTCTTGGTTTGACCCAAGGAACGTATAAAGATAATTTGTTTTACCATAGGTTAACGCACTCAAAAGTTATTAGCATATTTGTAAATTTGTTTATAACTTTTGACCACAAGGTGGTGCTGCCTCGAAACTTTTTGTGTTGTATCAGGCCCTGGTGCCGAAGACACATCTCGAGTTTCGTAACGATACGCCAATGTGTTTGTTAAATATAGCAATTTATGACAATATTCAAAATGGCCGACGCTCAAAATGGCCGATATGGAAAAATTTGGTATCGCACGACTCGGCATGATGCACTGAATCTAAAGAGACCAGTTTTATTATTTTTGGCCAAAGCGTTCAGAAGTTATAAGCAAATATTTAACTTTTTCATATCTCCTGACCACTAGGGGGCACAGCGCCAAAACTCTGCAGGTAGCCTCAGACCATGATTGACATAACACCCACCTAGTTTGGTCAGAAAACGCTAATGCGTTGCGGAGATAAAGCCTCAGTTTCATTTTTGCGACCATTACGTCGGATTCTTTCGCGAGTTATTCGAAAACGGTTTGACATATCAACTTTCTTTGGATAACTTTTTGTCAACATCGTCTGGAGATGATGTGGTTCAATTTTCGTGAAAATCGGACAAACGGCCTAGGAGGAGTTCGAAAAAGTAGGTTTTTCATAAAATTCAAAATGGCGGGAAAATTTTCATGACGGAAAATGACGTCATAGGGTGCAATCGAATCGTCTTGAGCCAAGGAATCAGTGGACATAAGAATTTTGTTTCTAGGTCATACGGTTCAAAAGTTATTAGCATAAACGTTAGTTCAACTTTGGACAGTTGGTGGCGCTAGAGATTTTGAGTTAGAGACTTCAAATTTGTTATGGTCAATGATTGGACTGTCCTTAATGAGTGTGCCAACTTTCATCATTTTCCCGCATACGGTTCTATGGCCTGCCATAGACTCCCATGGCGGAAGAAGAAGAAGATGAAGAATAATAATAAGAACCGGAACAGAAACAATAGGTGCCTTCGCACCTTCGGTGCTTGGCCCCTAATAATAAGAACCGGAACAAAAACAATAGGTGCCTCCGCACCTTCGGTGCTTGGCCCCTAATAATAAGAACCGGAACAGAAACAATAGGTGCCTCCGCACCTTCGGTGCTTGGCCCCTAATAATAAGAACCGGAACAAAAACAATAGGTGCCTCCGCACCTTCGGTGCTTGGCCCCTAATAATAAGAACCGGAACAAAAACAATAGGTGCCTCCGCACCTTCGGTGCTTGGCCCCTAATAAGAACCGGAACAAAAACAATAGGTGCCTCCGCACCTTCGGTGCTTGGCCCCTAATAATAATAGGAACCGGAACAAAAACAATAGGTGCCTCCGCACCTTCGGTGCTTGGCCCCTAATAATAAGAACCGGAACAGAAACAATAGGTGCCTTCGCACCTTCGGTGCTTGGCCCCTAATAATAATAAGAACCGGAACAAAAACAATAGGTGCCTCCGCACCTTCGGTGCTTGGCCCCTAATAATAAGAACCGGAACAAAAACAATAGGTGCCTCCGCACCTTCGGTGCTTGGCCCCTAATAATAATAATAACAAGCAGCAATGACGGGGCCAAGCACAAACAGGGCAATGACGTGGATGGCAGCAACAGACCAATTAAAGTAAATGCATTTTAAAATGATTTTAGGCTAAATGGCTGAAAAATCATTAATACAGATACTGTAATTTGATTTAATAGTTTATCGCTTTGGACCAATAGATGGCACTGTGTCCAAATTGTTAGAATGTGGTCCGAGTAATGTCACAATTAAATGTGCAAAGTTTGGTGTTATTTGGACAAAACATTACTGACAAAGAGCATTAAAGTCATTTTGTCATCACTACCTCAAATTTGTAATTGCGGTATACGAAAACGGTTTTGTCTATCGACACGAAATCCATAACTTTTTGTCAGCACAGTCTGAAGATGATAAGATTTGATTTTGGTGAAAATCGGACAAACGGTCTGGGAGGAGTTAGAAAAAGTAGGTTTTTGAAGAAAACAAAATGGCGGACAGGAAATTTAGGCAAACTATGTCAAATTTGGTATCTGTGTTCTCGGCGTGACCCAAGGAACATATTAAGATAATTTGTTTTAAAATAGCTTAATGTATTCAAAAGTTATTAGCATTTTTGTAAATTTTGTTATAACTTTTGACCACAAGGTGGCGCTGCCCCGAAACTTTTGGTGTAGGTTCAAATCAAGGTCCCAAAGACACATACAGAGTTTCGTAATGATACGCCAATGCGTTTGTAAAATATAGCATTTTACGACAAATTTCAAAATGGCCGACACCCAAAATGGCTCATATGAGAAAATTTGGTATCGCCTGACTCAGCATGATGCCCTGAATCTAAAGAGACCAGTTTTATGATTTTTGAACAAAGTGTTCAAAAGTTATAAGCAAAAAAGTCAATTTTTTATATCTCCTGACCACTAGGGGGCAGTGCGCCAAAACTTTGCAGGTAGCCTCAGATCATGACTACTATGACACACACCAAGATTGGTCTGAATATGCAAATGCGTTGCGGAGATATAGCATCAAGTTCATTTTTGCGGTAAATTCGTTGAATTCTTTCGCAAGTTATTCTTAAACGGTTTGACCAATCAACTTTATTCTCATAAATTTTTGTCTATATAGTCTGGAGATGATGTGGTTCAATTTTGGTGAGAATCGGACAAATGGCCTAGGAGGAGTTCGACAAAGTAGGTTTTACATAAAATTCAAAATTGCGGAAAAATTATCATGACGGAAAATGACGTCATAGAGTGCAATCGAATCAGCTTGAGCCAAAGAATCAGTGGACAAAAGAATTTTGTTTCTAGCCCTTATGGTTCAAGAGTTATTAGCATAAATGTAAGTGCAACTTTGGACAGTTGGTGGCGCTAGAGGGATTGAGTTAGAGACTCCAAAGTTGGTATGGTCAATGATTGGACTGTCCTCTATGAGTGTGCCAAATTTCATCATTTTCCCGCATACGGTTCTATGGGCTGCCATTGACTTGTGTTGGAAGAAGAAGCGGAAGAATAATAAGAACGAGAACGATTACAATAGGTGCCTCCGCACCTTCGGTGCTTGGCCCCTAATAATAATAATAATAATAAAAATCCTAACAATTACAATAGGTTTTCAACGCTTCGCGTTTGAACCCCTAATAATAATAAAAATCCTAACAATTACAATAGGTTTTCAACGCTTCGCGTTTGAACCCCTAATAAGTTATTGATTTCATTTTACATACCAGGCCACCAGGTGGCACTTTTCTAAGATGGCTAAGGATGCCTGAAGGGTGACCCCTCAGGCCGATCTCAGCCCGATCTCACATCTTCTTCTTCAAGTCTCTCTGCTTGTCTGCTGGAAATCAAGGCATGGATGAAGCACAACTTTCTCAAACTGATCTCGTCCAAAACTGAAATTGTATTAATAGGCACTACATCAAATGTGAAAAAGTGCAATGATTTTGAACTCTCAGTTGCCAATATCCGATTGTTCCCGTCTGTCATGGTGCGCAATTTGGGAGTGATATTTGATGCTCAGCTGATTTTTAATTCTCATTTTAAAAATATAACAAAGGTTGCTTTTCTTTCCATCTTTTTTCAAACATTGCCCGGATCAGACCACTTCTGTCTAGGCCTGATGCTGAGAGGCTTATCCATGCCTTCATCACATCAAGGCTTGATTATTGCAATTCTCTTTTTGCAGGTTTACCAGCAAGCTGTATTAAGAGATTGCAATACATACAAAACTCTTCTGCACGTGTTTTAACATGCTCTTCATCACGCCATCATATCACCCCTGTGCTCCAGCAACTCCATTGGCTACCAGTTCAGTCACGTATTGATTTTAAAATTCTGATTCTGACTAACAAGGCAGTACATGGGTTGGCTCCTGCTTACATCTGTGGCTTGGTTACTCCATCAGTTCCTTTCCACTTTGCTGGCTCTCTCACTTTGTATCAGCCTCGCTGTAAATTAAAATCTATTGGTGGGAGGGCCTTTTCCTACAACGGTTTTAAGCAGTGTCTCAAAACACATATTTTTGGTCGTTTTTAATGTATAACTTGTGTATTTACTTTTTACTTGTATTTACATGTGTTTTTTTTACTTTATTTGTTGTTTTATTTTTTTCTTGTTGTTTTGCTTTTTCGTATTGTAATCTGCGCTTTGGGTTTAAGAAAGGCGCACTACAAATAAAATGTATTATTATTATTATTATTATTATAAAATCACACTTAACTGATAGTAGACCGCAGTGGTACACCCTCTCACAATGAAGGTTTTTTTCTGTAATGGGTCTTCATTAAGAGAAGTCTTACCTCATTTAGTATGCCTTCAAAGGATTGAGTACTATGTTAAATGCACTGGACTCCTTTGACATAAAAAAGTGCACCATTTCTACTGTGGTAGTTAAGACATTTCAGGGGTCTCATAGCTCTTTCTAGGGCTGACAGTTGCGCAGCCACAACTCTGCTGGGGATAATCTTTTTCATTACTATATTTCCTGTGTCACAATGATTTGGAAATCCATTGCCGCTTGTATATACACTATTTTATTCTATACATATACAATTGTATATTATTTTGTGTATATATATATATATATATATATATACAGTGGTACCTCGGTTTACGAGCTACTTGGTTTACGAGAAAATCAATGTACGAGCATGGAGGGTCAAATCGGTGTACGAGCATTGTATCGGAGTGCGAGCAAATTTTTCCCTCACCCACGCGCATTTTTGTCCTAACGCTCAGCATCTTCGCGGACATTTTTACTGGAAATATCCTAATGACAGCCTCTCATAACACAGTCCCGCAGTTCCAACCCCTTTATAACCCCTTAAAGCATAGGTGTCAAACTCAAGAGATCATTTTACATATTATTATCAATGGCCCAGCGATATGAAGCGCTGGTAACACAAACTACAGATCCCATAATGCAGCGCTTCAGCTGCCTTGTCGAACACTTCCCGTGTTAATCAAGTCTAGCTTATGATGCTGCAAGTTATTGCGGAGCTAGCCCTCACGATGCAGAGGAGAAAAGTTGATAAACAGAGCCTTTAAAAACCGATGGGAGGCTGAGTACCGTATCTCGCCGCAGACGATAATCCGCAACCTCATATAGCCGGAGGGTTTTGTGTAAAAAATCGTTGGCATAACCTGCACCCATAGATTGCTTAACTGTTTTGTGTAAGATCACATTTCAAATTTTGCTGGCATGACGTCAATTATCCATAACTGTTCAGGCTCGGTACACAGTGCTTGTGCGTGAAATGCAAGTGCTGATGAGAAGAGCCCGCCCTCATGGCAGCACAGCCAATCACGTCTTCTTGCATGATTGACAGGTCAGACAGCCAGTCAGAGTGATAGTGCAAGCGCCAGAGAGAAAATACAGCGCAAAAAAAAACAAAAAAAACATGCGTCCTTAGGGACTTAACAAATATATTGAAATATTAGTACGTGTAAAATATGTGATATATTGTGATATATTTTGTAAAATCTGCTATAACCCACGGGTTATATGCGGGAAAATATGGTATATGTTTACTGACATACTGCCGGATACCCGTGTGTCTCATTTGCGGAGATGTGGCGGTAATTAAATCATTTAATAAGACGGCACTTTGAGACAAATGAAATAAGAGCAAAGACAACTCAATGATTTGATTTGTTATTGCTGAAAAGCAAAAATTTTATTTAGATTTCCAGGTTTTGTTATGCAGCATATTTTGAATTTGTATAATTTTGACAGGATATATTTTTATGGAGAGCAAAATCTTTTGGGATATTTCAAATGTAAGTTTTATATAAAATGGCATAAGAGTAAAGAAATTTGAATGTTTGTTCTTTTAACGTTTACTTTATTTCCAACTTGTGTAATTTAGACATGTATACACTTTTTTTTTGTATTTTTAAAATATTTGTATTTTTTTTAAGTTATTTTAAGTTATTTAAGGTATAAGTTGATTTATTCTGGAATAATATTCCTGTCTGTTTTTATTCAGATTTATGTTCAAAAAAGGTAAGTTTTAAAAGTTTAGTTTTAATGTGCCCAATTAATGTTTATCCGGTTCGGCCCGCGACCTAAAGTGTTTTTGGATTTTGGCCCCCCTGTGAAATTGAGTTACAGCAAATTGTCACGTATTTTTAGAGTTTAATTGTCAATTACTAATTAGTATTTATATGAGATCTTAACGGTTATAATTTTAACTGTAATTAATAGGGTAAAATAAAAACAAAAAGATTTAAAATGGGCATTTATGGTCGTGTGGAACGAATTAATTGATTTTTAATGCATTCTTATGGGGGGAATTGTTTTGGTGTACGAGCATTTTGGGATACGAGCTCGCTCTTGGAACGAATTAAACTCGTAAACCGAGGTATTACTGTATATACTTTTATTATTTTGTGTGTTTATATATCCAGTAGAACCCCGACTTACGAAATTAATCCGTTCCGAGGTTGGTTTCGTATGTCGAACTTTTCATATGTCGGTCAGGCTTTTACATGTTTATTGCTTAATCCGTTTCCAAGCCCTACATAAACACCATATTCAGCATGGGATGAAGCACATCCCAGCTTCAAACTTCTCAATTATCTCCCTTTTCGACTCAATGAAAAAAGCACCCTCTTCTTCCCTTTGACTTCAGCAACAATCTTCACATCCATGGTTACTGATTAGAAAAAAGTTTATGCTAACAGAAGAGGCTGGTTGGATTGTAAAAAGTGTTCTCCTTCTTACATGGACTATTCCAGCCATCCCTGTCATTCAGTGCGAAATGGACTATTCCAAACTTTCCCTCGGAGTTCAGGAAGTGTCGTGACAGAAGAGAGTTGATGGATGATTAAGGTAAAAGAGATCGGCTGAAGATTGTATATAGTTTATTGAGTGAAATACAGGGAATTAGTGCCAATCGTTGAGGTTTTATCGATCTATGCACCTTTAATAAATACCAGTTTTGGATCATTCCCTGAGTGAGACATCATTGTTCTGACCGGACAAACTGTAGTCTTCATCCAACCCGAACCAAAATCAGCGCGAATATCAAAACAAAACTCGGAAATCGTCGCCTCGCCGAGATTTCGTTTTTCGCATCTCGATCATTTTGTCGTAACTCGGGCGGAAAAAACCCCGAAATCTTTTATCGTATGTTGAACTTTTCGTACGTAGAGCGTTTCGTAAGTTGGGGTTCTACTGTATATATATATATATATATATATATACACAGTGAAGTTTGGTTATGTCGATGGCTTCGGGGGTCGGGAAAAAGCATCGAGATAACCGTTTCGCGAGATAACCCATACATCATATATCACATTAAAATACAATCCATATACTATATTACCAATTTCCCCACATATAACTCTCAGATGCAGATAATCCGCAATTCACGCAATAAGAAAACAAATACAAGTCAGAATCAGAACAAAAAGAAAAGCAGTCTCTCTTTCTCTCCAAAGTAGTCTCTCCCTCTCTCCTCTGCGCTGCACTCGTCCCTTTAAGAGAATAGCCCGCCCTCATGTTAGCACAGCCAATCACGTTTTCTTGCATGATTGACAGGTCAGACAGCCAGGTCAAGCAGCAGCTGTCAGAGCCCAAAGATAACAACCCTCAAGAAAGAAAAATGAAAATGTTTTGATGTACATGATGTAAATGAGAAAAATGAGATTAAATGAGAAAGAGGATGCTCGTGTTTTTGGTGTTTTTTTACACAACAGTGTTGCCGCGGTTTGTTTGATGAAGCAGCTGAAATGTTCCGACTCTCATCCAGAACTGTGCGCATTTGAGTCTTAAGCCACGAATCCACTTGATCCTGTTTAACCGAAGCGCTCTCTCCACAAATCACTTTGAAGACAATGTTGTGCCTCTTTTTGAAACGATTCAGCCACCCCGGATTTGCTTTAAAGTAAAGCCAAATTCTGAATGTCCACCTTCTAAATCAGCAAGGGACCATTGACGGGAAGGTTTGTTGCTCGTGTATTTGTGAAACACTGCATCGTCGACATCTTTGAGATTGATTGTCCAGTTTTCTCTTAACACCTCCAAACATTTTTAGAAGAAAAAAAACCCCACAGAATACCTGCAGTGTGTTATCCCTCAGATCAACGCGAGTGAACTGTCATTGAAGTGAGAAGGTTCCACTTCAAAATCGTCGACATAATAGTATTGGGAAACACAAGAGGGATTTATACAAAAGGAGATGATGAACACCTGTGGAGACTAACGATGAAAGTGATTAACAAGACAGCTGCAGGAAGGGCATGAGAGGAAACACAGGAAGTGACAAATGACATGACACACAGGAAGTGAAACCATGACCTACAGACAGAGAAGTGACAAGGAAGTGAAACCATGACCTACAGACAGGAACCAGTGTTACATAACGCCCCCCCTTCCGGTAGGCGCGTCCTCTCGCCGAAGGTGTAACAGCTGCGGGGGACTTGGAGGGGGACAACCAAAACAGCGGACACAACTAACATGGAACCAGACAGAACACGACAAGGAACGTAGAACAAGAACCCTGGCAAAAAAGTCCAAAACTAAACAGTCCTTAAACATAAACAAAAAAGGTCAAAATACAGAGTCCATGGAGGGGCAGGAGGGATGAGCCAGGGTGTCTCAGGTGTCTCAAGAATCTTGTAGGAAGGCCAGGGTGGGGCCGGGGAAGTGAGCCCGACAGGTCAGGCGGTGCCGGGGGGGGTAAGCCAGTTAGGCTCAGGCAAGGCCGGCGGGTCAGGCGGCTCAGGCAAGAGTTTGTAGGGATCAGGCAAGAGTTCGTAGGGCTCAGGCCCTGGGTCGGCCAGCAGGGCGAGGAGCGCAGGAGGCGCCGGCAGGGTGAGGGTGAGAGTCACTGGAGGCGCCGGCGAGGCGAGAGTCACTGGAGGCGCTGGCAGGGCGAGAGTCTCTGGGACACGCGGCCTCCGGGCCGGTAACGGGCCCTGGGCCAGTAACGGGCTCTGGGACAGCGGGCTCCGGGCTGGTAACGGGCTCTGGGACGGCAGCCTCCGGGCCTTTCCGCTTCCGGGCTCTGCTCTGGCAGGCTGGTCGTCGTGGGCGCTAGCTCTGGCAGGCGGGTCGTCGCGACGGAAGTCTTTTGCTGACTGGATTGGGAGCCAGACACTCACCTGACACTCGTGCACTGCTTGCTGCCAGCACATGCCGTAGTGTCAGGGAGGTCTCAAAGCTGGAGATGGTTAGCTCCGATTCTCCGATAGATTCTGTGGAGAAGTCATTGAAGTCCAGGTTCTCCTCAGCCAGTTGGAGGACTTTTGCCAGAGAGTCCATGTTGCCACACAGTCCTTTTTGGGAGACCAACCCAGGTCAGTTGTAAGTGACTAGCCTGGTTGGTTACGATTGGTGTTACTGGTGTGCGATGCGGAATGAGGAGACAGCAGGATACAAACAAATCTCGTTTAATAATAAACAAAACAAAATAATTTAAATGAAAAACAAAAGAAGCACATCTGTGCATAAACTGAACTGAAATAAACTCTTAACAAGAGCCACGGCAGGAGAACAGATTTCATCCACACACGACTAACCTCAACATTACAATATTAACAACCGACCATGACAAGGGAAACAAAATAGGGATTTATACAAAATGAGATGACGAACACCTGTGGAGACTAACGATGAAAGTGATTAACGAGACAGCTGCAGGAAGGGCATGGGAGGAAACACAGGAAGTGACAAATGACATGACACACAGGAAGTGAAACCATGACCTACAGACAGAGAAGTGACAAGGAATTGAAACCATGACCTACAGACAGGAACCAGTGTTACAGTGTGTGTGTTAATATGCTCTGTATTGGTGAGATGATTAACTGGCACCATAAGGAGATGGAATGACTTGTTGTTCTTGACAATCTGATGCCAAGAAATGCATTTCTGCTTGGAAGGTCACTTCATGCAGACGCATCAACAACCATGTGATTGATGAAGATGTGTGTATTCATTCCCCATAGTGTCCTCTGGTGGATGCAGGGAGAACGTCTCAGGCTACGGATGTAACCATGGTTCCCTGAGAAAGGGAACGAAACGCTGCATCTCCTTGCCATGCTTCAGGCATTCTTTTGTCTGTCTCCTTCAGACAAAGAAGTAAATGACATGTTCTACAGGTGTCATATTATTCTTTTATTATTTATTATTATTTATTATTTTATGCCAGTAGTGAGGCTGAGGCTGGAGTTGTTCTGTTGCCTGCAAATGTGGTTTGTGGACATTTTTAATAATAAATAGTTTATCAGGAGTGTTTAACCTGGGCTGTGTAGGTTGTGTGATGACACATACATTAAAACCATTACAAGGGAATGTGTTTTTAAAGGGGAAACATATCTCCTTAGCCTTACCCTATTAGTTGGTCTTTGGATTATTTATAAACCAAACAAAGGTCCTGTATCTAACAGTTCTCAACCAACAAGATATCTCCTTATCAGTTGTTAATAACTCTGTAAATGTTTCTCCAGTATGAGGAGCAAGTCAGTGCAAAGGCAGCTATTGTCAAATGCCCATTTCAAAGAACAAAATTCAAGGCAAGCATGTGTTGGTCTAGACCAGTGCTTATCAATTATTTTCTGTCACGCCCACCTAGGAAGAGGTAAAAATTTTGCGCGCCCCCCCCCCCCCCCGTCCCCCCATTTTGGATCTTTCACCTTATTGTTTCCATGGCAACGCGTCATGCTTGTGACGTGACATGTCACAAAAGGCGCTGTATAATAGATAATTCAAAATAGTCACCAACTTGTTGGCTCAACTTGTTGAAACCTAAAAGAAATCTTATGTGGTTGAAAACGCTGAATTGTTGTGATAAATGACAAGCTCTGAGTGCGTCTTTTTTTTGGATCAGTGCCAGATATCGCGTGAAAACACGTGTGAATTGAGCGGTTGATCACGTGACACATATGAACACCGGTGTGATCGTACACGTCAAAGGATGCGGGGACGGTTATCTGAACTTCATATATGCTGCTCTTGTTCAGTGCAAGAAACCTACTTCCTGGCAAAAAAAAAAAAAAAAATTGTACCCCTGTGTCATGCGTGGACTCTCATGTGTGGTGGTGGGCCTTTGTCACAGTGTGTGTGTGTGTGTGTGTGTCTGTCTGTGTTTTCCTGCATGAGACTACCTTTGTGTGTAGTGAGACCTTGCAATTGGTGGTAAGATTTATCCCTTTTGCAGAGACTTTGTGCTCGCTATAGCTACCTGTCATAAGTAAGCCTCGGTTCTTCAGACTGTTTCTGGTATCAGGCTGGTGGCCAAGTCATTTCTAATTGGTTTTAAGAGTTTTCTATTGTCAATAAATTTTTTTATTTTTCTACATCCATGTCTCTGGTCCTCTTTTGAAACCACAGACCTATTTCCAAGCAATATTCTCTGTGACAAGGGTGGCGTAGTCAGCTGTAATTCAAAGTGGTATCTCTCCGACTCGAGTCCCACTACACCAGTGGTTCTCAAATAGTGGTTCTTAAAAACCCTGGGGGGGCGCGTGACCGTGGGGAACATGCTTTTTTTGTCAGGGAGTAGGTTTTCTTGCACTGAACAAGAGCAGCAGATATGAAGTTCAGATAACAAACCCTTCACCCGTTGATGTGTACGATCACACCGGTGTTCATGTGTCACGTGATCAATCGCTAAATTCACACGTGTTTTCACGCGCTATCTGGCACTGATCCAAAAAAGACGCACTCAGAGAACTTGATCATTATAAAGGTTTTTAAGCGACAAACATTCACTTCCACATATCTGAGAATCTGAATAGCAGGTAGTTGATAACAGAGCCAACGAGTTGGTGACTATTTTGAATAAAAAAGAAAAAAACTAAATAAATGTGAAACATCTATCAAACAGAGCTTTTTGTGACTGCGGTCTGTCACGTGACAAGCATGACGCGTTGCCATGGAAACAATAAAGCGAAAGTTCCAAAATAGGGGGAGGGGGGGCGCGCGAAATGTTTACTTCTTCCTAGGGGGGGCGCGACAGAAAATAATTGAGAAGCACTGCACTACACATACTTGGTTCCCTCCTTGGCGAATCCCCCTGAAGAATCAGAATCAGAAAGAGCTTTATTGCCAAGTGTGTTGCCAACACACAAGGAATTTGTCTTGGTGTTGAAGCTTCCAGTGCACATATACAACACAACATACAAACAAAGACAGGACAATCACTGTAGAGCTCAAAACCGAGGCTGCCATCCGCGGCGCCATCTTCATTCTCAGAAGCAGGGCTTAATCTAGTAACCATGACCATGAGTGGTCCCTGAACAGGACCAGGAGGAATTCAGAGGGCCATCACCAGCAGTGATGGGTACTATCTTCTAGGTGACTATATGCTTTTAAGTGGCGCCTTTTAGTTGTGTGGTGTTCTTCCTAAGCTGAATACCCACAGAGATGTGGTGTTGGGTCAGTGTTTATTCTGTAGGGGAATTACAGTTAAAGACCCGAGGACCAGATATGATGAATGAAGACCAGGAGTCAGAAGTGCAGTCAATAGAAGAAATTTTAGAAGTTTTGTTTGCAGTTTCATCAGTAAAAGCCAGCGTCAAGTCTCACAAGGAGGTTACCTGTCACAGTCTTGTCTCGTTGCGTCTGTCACATCCGGGTCCCTTTGTGTATCTTCCAGGTCTTACACGCTCCCGTCTCTGTCTAATCCCTTCCCAAGTTGCGTCAGCTGGTTGGGTTCGTTGGGGCCACAAATGAACGGCCGCTTCACTCAAATGAGCAACAAAATAAAAATAAATAACACGAGTACCTTTGTCAATGATGTTCAGTCAGGACCAGTCACAGATCGGTCGGCTCCAAGTCGGAGTTGATCTCAGTCGCGAGACGCGCGCACACACACACAGTCCTCTCGATGCTCAATAACTTTTAGTCGTCAAATTCTCCAAAGTTATTGCGAAAGCAACGCCTCCTTTTGTTCTCCTTCGCACCGTTTGCAACCCCAGACAGTTTACTTCGAATTTACTGGCTCGCCACCAATGGTTCCTCCACTTGTGTCTGTGACGCACTTGAAAAATCTTGAACTCTTTAGTTAGCCAGCAGTAACTTAGTTCAAAGTCCACTTTGACTTATCCTTGAGATGGCCTAAAATGCATCATTCACATACAAACTCATCCTTTTCGGTGGGTTGTCTCGCCGACCTCCCTCATCGTTCTCCCCTCTCTTTCAGAAATCAGAAATCAGAAATCAGAAAGAGCTTTATTGCCAAGTTTGCTTGCACACACAAGGAATTTGTCTTGGTATTGAAGCTTCCAGTGCACATATACAACACAACATGAGTTTACATAGCAAATAACAATAACAATACATAACATACACAGTACATGTGGTCACATGCTGGGATTTTTTGTATGGAGTGGGAGAGGGAATAGGTAAGGACAGAATGTCAGCCATAACATCCGTCTGCATTGTTTTTCTTTCCCTGCGCTCTGCCCAGCATTTAATCTCTTATTAATTCAACTGTTCAAGAGTGAAATAGCCTGTGGAAAGAAACTGTTCCTGTGCCGAGATGTTCTAGTGGCCAGTGATCGGAGTCGCCGTCCTGACGGTAACAGTTCAAACAGGGTGTTTCCAGGGTGAGCAGAGTCTGTGATGATTTTACCTGCTCTCTTTTTCACTCTGGAAGAGTACAGGTCCTGGAGGGCTGGCAGGGAAGCACCAATAATCCTCTCTGCAGTCCGGATTGTGCGATGTAGTCTCCCGATGTCAGATTTGGTAGCTGAACCAAACCAGACAGTGATGGAGGTGCACAAAACAGACTCAATGACGGCCGAGTAGAACTGTATCAGCAGCTCCTTTGGGAGGTTGAGCTTCCTCAGCTGACGAAGGAAGTACAGTCTCTGCTGGGCCTTTTTTACAATGGAGTCAATGTGATTGTTCCACTTCAGGTCCTGAGAGATGGTGGTGCCCAGGAACCTGAATGACTCCACTGCTGCCACTGTGCTGTTCATGATGGTGAGTGGAGGTAGAGCAGGGCTGTTCCTCCTGAAGTCCACTATCATCTCCACCGTTTTGAGCGTGTTGAGCTCAAGGTTGTTATAACTGCACCAGACAGCCAGTTGTTCAACCTCCAGTCTGTAAGCAGACTCGTCACCGTTTCGGATGAGGCCGATGACGGTGGTGTCGTCTGCAAATTTCAGGAGTTTCACTGAAGGGTCTTTAGAAGTGCAGTCATTGGTGTACAGGGAGAAGAGCAGTGGGGAGAGAACACACCCCTGGGGGGCGCCAATGCTGGTAGTGAGAGACCTGGATGTGAGTTTCCCCAGTCTCACTCGCTGTTGCCGGTCTGTCAGGAAGCTGGTGATCCACTGACAGATTGAGGATGGCAAGGAGAGCTGGGTCAGTTTAGCTGTAAGAAGATCAGGCATGATGGTGTTGAAGGCCGAGCTGAAGTCCACAAATAAGATCCTTGCATAAGTCCCAGGTTTGTCGAGATGGTCCTTCAGGTGGGCCAGAACCAGTCTCTCAAATGACTTCATGACCACAGATGTGAGAGCGACAGGTCTGTAGTCATTAAGTCCAGTGATTTTGGGTTTTTTGGGGACAGGAATGATGGTGGAGCGTTTGAAGCAACGGGGAACTGCACACTGCACCAATGATCTATTGAAGATCTGCGTGAAGACTGGAGCCAGTTGGTCAGCGCAGGCTTTCAAGCAAGCAGATGAGATGCCGTCTGGGCCTGAAGCTTTCCTTATCTTCTGTCTTTTGAAGATTTTGGATACCTGCTCCACACAGACCTTAAGCTCTGGTTGGATGGCGGGGGGGTGGAGAGGGGGTGCAGTAGGTGTTGGGGGACGTGTGAAGTGCAGATCAGACTGGGTGTGAGGTGTGAGATTGGGTTTCTCAAACCTGCAGTAAAAAGTATTTAACTCATCTGCCAGATGTTGGTTCTCAGCAGGTCGGTGGGTTGGTGGCTTGTAATTGGTGATATTCTTCAGGCCTGACCAGACAGCAGCAGAGTTGTTGGAATAGAACTGGTTTCTCAGCTTTTCACCATAACTTCTTTTAGCGGCTCTTATCTCCTTTGTCAGTCTGTTCCTGGTCTGTTTGTACAAAACACCATCCCCACTTCTGTAAGCGTCCTCTTTGTTGTGACGAAGCTGTTTGAGTTTCCCAGTAAACCATGGTTTATCATTAGGAAATGATAAGAATGTCCTTGTAGGAATGTGTGTATCCTCACAGAAACTGACGTATGATGTTACAATATCCGTTATCTCATCCAGATCAGTTCTGGCAGTTCCAAAAACATTCCATTCCGTACAATCAAAACAGGCTTTGAGATTCTCCTCTGCTTCATTAGTCCATCTTTTAACAGTCTTTTTTGCAGGTTTAGCTGATTTCAGTTTCTGCCTGTAGGATGGTATAAGATGAACCACACAGTGATCAGAAAGCCCCAAAGCTGCCCGTGGGACGGAGTGATATGCATTCTTTATTGTGGTGTAGCAGTGGTCAAGAATATTATTCTCTCTGGTGGGACATGTAATGTGCTGTCTGTATTTTGGCAGTTCACGGGAGAGATTTGCTTTGTTAAAATCCCCCAGAATGATTAAAAGAGAGTCTGGATACTTCCGTTCAGTCTCAGCTATTTGTTCAGCCAGCTGTTGTAATGCCGTGCTGACACAAGCGTCTGGAGGAATGTAAACATTCACGAGAATAAACGAGGAAAACTCACGCGGTGAATAGAAAGGTTTACAGTTTATGAAGTGAGTCTCTATGTTAGGAGAGCATATCTTCTTCAGCGTTGTTATATCTGAACACCAACCTTCGTTGATGTAGAAACACAAACCTCCACCTCTCGTTTTCCCGGTTAGCTCCGTGATGCGATCTGCTCGGAACAGCTGGAAGCCCGGCAGAGATAGTCCATTGTCCGGTGTGTTTATATTTAGCCAGGTCTCAGTGAAGCACAGAGCAGCAGAATTGAAAAAATCCTTATTAATCCGGGTGAGGAGAAGCAGTTCATCCATTTTATTAGGAAGAGAACGGAGATTAGCAAGATGAATACTGGGGAGAGGAGTGCGGAAGCCCCGTGAGCGGAGTTTGACTAGTGCCCCGGCTCGTTTCCCACGCCTGCGTCTGGCTCGGTTTAAAGAGACAGTCGCGACTCCAACGAGGATATCGAGTAAAACGTCTGAATAATCAAAAACCGCAGAAATATTGTCTGGAGTGTGATCCCTAATGTCCAGTAGTTCGTTTTTGGTGAAAACAATCGGAAAAGAATGACTAAAAGCAGAGCAAACAAACAAAGACAGGACAATCACTGTAGAGCTCAAAACCGAGGCTGCCATCCGCGGCGCCATCTTGTTCTTTTATCTTTTATCTCTCTTTCTCATGCTTTCTTCTCCACTCCTTCCACACTTGGCCCGCCCCTCAACACAATCCTTATACCTCATTGGTTATTCACAAAGTGCCCAATCACATTATAAAGAGAGTAAAAAATAAAATAAAATACCAGACCAAACAGTTTATCACTTTACCACAGTATATTTGAACAACTTTATACACTTTATATAAATCTGAAAACCCTTAATAAATTCCCACACGGGCTACATTTGGATGTCGTTAGTGTGTGGATGTTTCCTCCGTGTTCTGAGTTTTGCACCATCGTGTGCCATTTATGTTTGCAATTATAGTGTTTTGTTTTCCTTCATTTTGAATATTAAAGCTGCCTCCTCGTTTTCTCCGCATCACACACCAGCATCACCAAAACGTAACACCACCTCAACTAACAATTACATTGTTACAGCAATTATACTCTAACTGAGAGTACTAACTACATAACTACTGAATTGTGGCGAGCAGGGCAGGGTCGAGGGATCGTGAGATTCAGAGCCGGTGGCGTGATCGATAATGAGCGTCACCTGCGAGCCACCGGTCTCTCGTCTCACGGAGGAGCGTAGGCCTAAAAGGAGGAGTGACGACAGTGAAGGACGAGAGATGACAAGGCCTGGATTTAAGTTATGTTTTGTGTTTGTGTGGGCGGCAGTCGACCGTGAGTGACTGCCGCCATTATGTTTATTTTGTATTTATGTTTTATTTGGTTATTAAAGTTGTTAAATGTTTGCCGGTTCCCGCCTCCTTCCTCCCTGAACGTTGAAGTCAGTCAAGTCAAGTCACCTTTACTTATATAGCGCTTTTTACAATAAAGATTGTTTCAAAGCACCTTTACAGTGGTCACAGGAAATCATTTTAAAAAAAAGTTTGTTTTGCTGAATGGCAGCCTTAAAAGAGCAGGCGAATTAATACAATTAATGAATATTAAATGTTAAGTTTTTGATTATTGATTGATTTGATTGATTGATAGTTTATTATATTGATAACAATTCAAGTCCAATATTAAGTCCAATTTGGTCCGATTGGAGATGGGTTCATGATCTACACAGGGGAGGGTTTAGTAGAGTCACGGTCTCAGCAGACACTTCAGGGCAGTGCTGTGCTCGTGTCCAGGTGCATGTCCTTCATCTGATCTGGATACGGCTGACCATGGTAACCTCGGAATAAACAGAGAATAATATCAGCGTAGTTGCCATTCTTCTTCTGATGTATCGAGTACATCAGATTGTTATGGGAATGTTCCCGGTTCCGGCTGACCTAAATTATGCAGCCTAACAATCATTTTACATGATTTGTGTATGCCAGGTTGAAGAGATGTGTTTTTAGTCTAGATTTAAACTGACAGAGTGTGTCTGCTTCCCGAACTGTATTAGGAAGACTGTTCCAGAGTTTAGGAGCTAAATAGGAAAAGGATAGACCGCCAGCATTTGACTTTGATATTATAGATATTATAAGCTGGTCAGTATTTTGGGATCGCAATAGACATAAAGGACTATAAAGTGTTAAGAGATCGCTCAAGTACTGTGGAGCTAAACCATTTAATGCTTTGTAAGTAATTTGCAAGATTTTAAAATGTATTCGGTGATTAATAGGAAGCTAGTGCAGGTTTGACAGAGCGGGGCTAATATGCTCATACTTCCTGGTTCTAGTAAGAACTCGAGCTGCTGCATTTTGGACAAGCTGGAATTTGTTTATTAAGCGTGCAGGGCAACCACCTCATAGAGCAGTACAATAATCTAGCCTTGAACTCATGAACGCATTAACTAACTTTTCCGCATTTTTCTTAGAGAGCATATGACGCCATTTAGATATATTTTTAAGATGGAAGAATTCCGTTTTACAGATGCTGGAGACGTGGCTTTCAAATGAAAGATTGTTATCAAAGAGCACACCCAGGTTTCTAACTGACAACGAAGACTTGACAGAGCAGCCAGAGTGTTAGGCAGTAGTCTAGATTATTACGTGCGGAACATTGTGGTTTAATAATTAAAATCTCTGTTTTTTCAGAATTAAGCAGTAGAAAGTTATTAGTCATCATTCTGTTCTGCATTCTGTTAATTTAGTGATTTGGTACGTTTCATCAGGATGAGAAGAAATATAGAGCTGAGTATCATCAGTGTAACAGTGAAAGCTAATGCCATGCTTCCTAATAATTTTACACAAAGGAAACATGTACAGGGTGAAAAGCAATGGTCCTAGTACTGAACCTTGAGGACCTCCATACTGAACCCGTGATCGATATGACATCTCCTCATTTACTGCTACAAACTGATAACAGTCAGATAAGTATGATTTGAACCAGGCTAATGCAATTCAACTAACGCCAACATAGTTTTCAAGTCTATTTAGAAGGATTTTGTGGTCGATTGTATCAAATGCAGCACTAAGGTCCAGTAACACTAACAGAGAGATACAACCACGATCGGATGATAAGAGCAAATCATTTGTAACTCTATTGAGAGCAGTCTCAGTTCTATGATATGGTCTAAATCATGACTGGAAATCCTCGTAGATGCTGTTTCTTTCTAGAAAGGAACATAGTTGTGAAGATATTGCCTTTTCTAGAATCTTTGACAAAAAAGGTAGATTTGATATCGGCCTGTAATTAACTAATTATGTAGAATAAAGTTGTGTTTTTTTATTAAGCGGTTTAATTACGGCTAGCTTAAAGGTTTTTGGTACGTATCCTAATGACAAAGATAAATTCATAATATTAAGAAGAGGATCTATGATTTCTGGAAGCATCTCTTTCAGTAGCTTAGTTGGTATTGGGTCTAGTTGGTATTGTTGTTGATTTTGATGATTTAACGAGTTTAGACAATTCTTCCTCCCCAATAGCAATGAAGGAGTGGAATTTTTCTTCAGGGACACTAAAATTTACTTTATTTTGTGATATTGTAGTAGACGTTGCATGGTTATAACTTTCTCTCTAATATTTTGAATTTTGCAAGTAAAGAAGTCCATGAAGTCATTACTGCTGTGCTGTTTTAAAGCATCTGGTGTTGAGGCTTTATTTCTTGTTAATTTAGTCACTGTATCAAATAAATACCTAGGGTTGTATTTGTTTTCTTCTAAGAGGGTAGAAAGGTAAGCAGATCTAGCTGATTTTAAGGCCTTTCTGAATGCAATAGAGCTGTCTTTCCATGAAATGTGAAAAACCTCAAGCTTAGTTTTTTTCCAGCTCCGCTCCATTTTTCTGGCTGCTCTCTTGAGGTCCCAGGTGTGCTCATTGTGCCACGGTGTTGGACTATTTTCTTTAATCTTCTTTAAGCGCAACGGAGCAACAGTGTCTATAGTGCTGGAAAAGAGAGAGTTAATAGTTTATTTTGCAACAACAAGTTCTTCTAGATTATCTGGGATGTTAAGTAGATCAAACTGATCAGGAAGATTATTTATAAAGATATCTTTTGTATTAAGAGAGATAGTTCTACTATATTTATAACAGGTAGTTAGTTTTTCGACCTTGGCTAAAGGTAACCTACACAGAACTAAGTAAATGATCTGAGATGTCATCGCTCTGCTGCAGAATTTGAACAGTATCAACATTGATCCCATGCGACAATATTAGATCTAAAGTATGATTACGAGAATGAGTGGGTCCTGATACATGTTGTGTAACTCCAGTAGAGTTTAAAATGTCTCTAAATGCCAATCCCAATGCGTCTTTTTCATTATCTACATGGATATTAAAATCACTGACGATTATGACTTTATCTGCAGCCATTACTAATTCCGAAAGAAAATCAGCAAAATCTTTGATAAAGTCTGTATGGTGCCCTGTATACAATAGCCAGCACAAAAGTAAAACAGGAATTATTACTTTCACTAGATAATTTTACATTAAGGACCATCACTTCAAATGAATTATATTTCAAATTAAACTTTTGAGCAGTACTGATCATGTTACTATAAATTACAGCAACACCTCCTCCTTTACCTTTCGGACGAGGCTCATGTTTATAACAGTAATCTTGCGGGGTGGACTCATTTATTAAAGTAATGTAATTGTCTGGTTTTAGCCAGGTTTCTGTCAAACACAGCACATCTAGTTTATGATCTGTAATCATATCATTTAAAATAAGTGCTTTTGAGGAAAGGGATCGTATATTCAGTAACCCAAGCTTTATCATTTGTGTTATATCCGTTTTTAGTTGTTTGTAAATCAATTACATTTTTACCCCTAAACGGTTTTGAGAGTTTTTTGTATTTGCTAATTCGGGGAACAGACATGGTCTCTATAGAATATCTAGGAGAAAGAGTCTCTATGCGTTTATCTGACCTCTGTGAAGTGAGACAGCTAGCCGACGGTCGGTTTAGCCAGTTTGTCTGCTTCCTGACCTGGGCCCCAGTTAATCAAGGTTTAGCTCTAAGACTATGTTCCAAATTACTAGAGAGAAGAGCTTACTAGATTTAAGACTCGTTAAATCATCAAAATCAACAACATGTATGCTAGACCCAATACCGACTAAGCTACTGAAAGAGATGCTTCCAGAAATCATAGATCCTATTCTTAATATTATTAATTCTTCTTTGTCATTAGGATACGTACCAAAAACCTTTAAGCTGGCTGTAATTAAACCGCTTATTAAAAAACCACAACTTGATCCTACAGAATTAGTTAATTACAGGCCGATATCGAATCTACCTTTCTTGTCAAAGATTCTAGAAAAGGCAATATCTTTACAACTATGTTCCTTTCTAGAAAGAAACAGCATCTACGAGGATTTCCAGTCAGGATTTAGACCATATCATAGTACTGAGACTGCTCTCATTAGAGTTACAAATGATTTGCTCTTATCATCCGATCGTGGTTGTATCTCTCTGTTAGTGTTACTGGACCTTAGTGCTGCATTTGATACAATTGATCACAAAATCCTTCTGAATAGACTTGAAAATTATGTTGGCATTAGTGGAGTTGCATTAGCCTGGTTCAAGTCATACTTATCTGAGCGTTATCAGTTTGTAGCATTAAATGAGGAGATGTCATATCGGTCACGGGTTCAGTATGGAGTTCCTCAAGGTTCAGTACTAGGACCATTGCTTTTCACCCTGTACATGCTTCCTTTGGGTGCAGTTATTAGGAAGCATGGCATTAGCTTTCATTGTTACGCTGATGATACTCAGCTCTATATTTCTTCTCATCCTGATGAAACGAACAAATTCACTAAATTAACAGAATGCATAACCGATATAAAAAATTGGATGCCTAATAACTTTCTACTGCTAAATTCTGAAAAAACAGATTCTAATTATTAGACCAAAAAGTTCGGCACATAATAATCTAGACTACTGCCTAACACTCGATGGCTGCTCTGTCAAGTCTTCGTCGTCAGTTAGAAACCTGGGTGTGCTCTTTGATACCAATCTTTCATTTGAAAGCCATGTTTCTAGCATCTGTAAAACGGTGTTCTTCCATCTTAAAAATATATCTAAATTGCGACATATGCTATCTAAGACAAATGCGGAAAAGTTAGTTCATGCGTTCATGAGTTCAAGGCTAGATTATTGTAATGCTTTACTAGGTGGTTGCTCTGCACGCTTAATAAACAAATTCCAGCTGGTCCAGAATGCAGCAGCTCGAGTTCTTACTAGAACAGGGAAGTATGAGCATATTAGCCCAGTTCTGTCAAACCTGCACTGGCTTCCTATTAAACACCGAATACATTTTAAAATCTTGCTAATTACTTGCAAAGCATTAAATGGTTTAGCTCCACAGTACTTGAGCGATCTCTTAACACATTATATTCCTTCACGTCTATTGCGATCCCAAAATACTGACCAGCTTATAATACCTAGAATATCAAAGTCAACTGCTGGCGGGCGATCCTTTTCCAATTTAGCTCCTAAACTCAGGAACAGTCTTCCTATTACAGTTCGGGAAGCAGACACACTCTGTCAGTTTAAATGTAGACTAAAAACACATCTTTTCAACCTGGCATACACATAACACATTATACATACATTTTTAATCCAAATCATGTAAAATGATTGTTAGGCTGCATAATTTAGATAAGCCGGAACCGGGAACATTCCCATAACACCTGATGTACTCGATACATCAGAAGAAGAATGGCATCTACGCTGATATTGGTCTCTGTTTATTCCGAGGTTACCGTGGGCAGCTGGATCCGGGCCGTATCCAGATCAGATGAAGGACCTGGACACGAGCACAACACTGCCCTGGGGTGTCTGCGGAGACCGTGACTCTACTGGACCCTCCCCTGTGACGATCATGAACCCATCTCTAACCGGACCAAATTGGACTTCATATTTGACTTGAATTGTTGTATAATAATCATGCACGGTTTGGCTGTTGGCCAGAGGAGAACTGGTCCCCCAACTGAGCCTGGTTTCTCCCAAGGTTTTTTCTCCATTCTATTCTTCATTCGTTACGTCACCTGCCGGAGTTTTGGTTCCTTGCCGCTGTCGCCTATGGCTTGCTCAGTTGGGGAAACTTAACACTTAAAATTCATCAATTGTATTGATTCGCCTGCTCTTTTGGGGCTTCTGTTCAGCCAAACAAACTTTGTTTATATTGTTTTTCCTGTAAAGCTGCTTTGAAACAATCTACATTGTAAAAAGCGCTATATAAATAAAGGTGACTTGACTTGACTTGACTAGAAACCCTATGTTATTCTGCGGGCACCACATCCAGCCATTGAGTGAGGATAATCTGCTAAGCATCTCATCACTCCTGCGGATAGGAAGAGGGCCAGAGCAAATTACTGTGCCTGACATCGTACTTGCACTTGCATTTGAACAGTGTTACATGAATGGTTACATTAAATGGTTCTGATTGGCTAAAAAAAAGAAAGGTAAACCAAACCTTTTGTTTACCTTTAGTAATTTCCCACACAAGAGCAGACAGTCAGAAGCATATCTTCGTTGATCACATGGTTGATGGGTTTAGTGACTTTTCACATGGCAGAAAGGCATTTTTAAGCGTCAGCTTGTCGAGAATAAGTCATTCCGTCTCCTTATGGTGCCAGTTAATCACCTCACCAACAGAGACCATATTAGCGCACACACAGATACAAAGCTTCTCAAAGGCTGAGCTCAGGCTCAAACTATCAGAAAGGAATGCAAATTGAAAGACTTCCCAAAACATTCTGAGAACATGTTCTATCTGGTGAGGAGTGCAGACAATATTGATGGTTATTCTATAGAATAATACAGAAAAGCAAAGAAAGGCTTTAACTAATATTAATTGGTTATATGTGTGATAGACTGAAGCGTACATAAATTAAAAATCCCTAACTTAATTATAAATAACTCATTAAAAATCATTAAAATAAGAATTATATAGTATATACAAACGGCAATGGATTTCCGAATAGTTCCTTTCAATTCCTTACTCAAAGGCTGTGTTTAACTCCACTTTTAGACTTTCTTAAAGCACTTGCCCTCAGGGGAATCCCACCACCATTTTGAAGTGTGTGAAGTTTATTTGGACAGACCCTCAATTCCTCAATTTTGACTGAGGGAGGGATATGTACATTTCAGACAGATCTATAGACCACAATGCAACACAATTGTGATGCTTAATTTAAAAAAGGACCCAAGATATATATGGCCTACAGATGTTCTTGTCTGCTTCCATTCTTAAGGTTTACAATAGCAGCAAACCACACCGTGGCAATTTTCTGGGGAAGCACAACCTAATTATTAGAATCTTGAGAGGTACACAGAGGTTAAATCCTCTAAGATCTGAACTGAACCTATAGAGACAGACTTTTTACACTGTTGCACTGTTTCCCATCTGCCCTATTGGATTGCATTTGTTGCTTCTAATAGCTTTGTTTTTGCGTTCAATCTTCACTCGATATTTATATTGCTTAATTACAATAGCTTGTATCCATGCCATCTTCCATCTATGCATACAGCCTATTTTACCTCGCATTTCTCTTTCTCTCGCACCTTTTTATGAGCCCATCAAACAACTGTGGTGTGTTGGATCAGTCAACACACACTGTGAGTAATGTCATCTTCTGTTATTGTCACTTGCACTGCCTAGCACATGTGTAACCCCTTCGTCAACTTTACGAACGGCACAAGAATGGATGAAAAATATCCCCTGGGTCTGAGCTCACCAAATGTTTAGATTAAAATATATATATACACACACTAATATTTGAAGTCCCGGGTTCGGGGTCTCACACATACCTCGGTATTATAATATATATATATATTGTGTCTGCTCTTGTGATTGTATTTCCTACTATATTAATGACTAAGACAAATAAAATAAATGAGAAAGGAATGTATCACACATATACATATATACATATACATATATACATATACATATATACATATACATATATATATATATATATATATATATATATATATATATATATATATATATATATATATATATAATGAAAATGAAGACAGAAACAACAGTTTAAACTCAATAAACCAAAATATATATATTCTTCAAACTGTTTAACAAAACATTCATAAAAAAAATCCACAATAATAATAATAATGTGAAAATAAATAAAAGACACAAAAAAGAAAAAGGACTTTCTTTTGTCCTTTTTGTCATAAGTTTTGTCTGGGTGCTGCTTCGTCTTCTGGCTCTGTTTCTTCTGTGTTACAGGAGGAGGTGGCGGATCTAGCTGGCGTTCCTGTGGAATACCTTGGTTTGCGACGTGTTTTCAGCAAGTCCCGGGCAACATCTCTCCCCCCACATCGGCTGTACGACTGTGCCATTGACCTCCTCCCAGGCACTTCTCTGCCTAAGGGTCACCTGTTCTCTCTTTCTGGGCCTGAAAGAGAGGCTATGGATAAGTACATGTATGAATCTTTGGCGGCCGGCCTCATCCGACCCTTCTCTTCTCCTGCAGGCGCTGGGTTCTTCTTCGTGGAGAAGAAGGATGGCTCCCTCCGCCCCTGCATCGATTATCGTGGGTTGAATGACATCACTGTAAAGAACCGGTACCCCCTGCCGCTGATGTCAACTGCTCATGAGCTGCTGCAGGGTGCGCGGATCTTCACGAAGTTGGATCTCCGCAATGCCTTCCATCTGGTTCGGATCAGAGAAGGGTGATGAGTGGAAGACAGCGTTCAATACACCCTCTGGGCACTTTGAATGTAGGCTGATGCCCTTCGGGCTTACTAAAGCCCCAGCTGTCTTCCAGGCCCTGGTTAACGATGTTCTGAGAGACATGATCAAAAGATTTGTCTTTGTGTACCTGGACGATATTCAAATTGTTTCTCCTTCGTTACAGGTACACGTTCAGAATGTACGCCAGGTGCTGCAATGTCTTCTGGAGAACCAGCTGTACGTCAAGGCGGAGAAATGTACTTTTCATGCAGACTCTGTTCTGTTCCTGGGGCAAATTATCTCAGCGGAGGGGATTAAGGTAGATCCAGTGAAGGTGAGGGCTGTCTCCAACTGGCCAGTCCCCACCTCCCGCAAGGAGTTGCAGCGGTTTCTGGGGTTTGCCAACTTCTATAGGAGGTTTATCCGCAACTTCAGTCATACCGCTGCACCCTTGACAGCCTTAACCTCCACTTGTGTACCTTTCAAGTGGTCAGACCAGGCTCAGGTTTCACTTCTGCTTGTCTGTTCCTGACCCTGATCTGCAATTTATAGTGGAGGTAGACGCTTCTGAAATGGGGGTTGGAGCAGTCCTCTCCCAGCGATCCGCTCTCGATGGTAGAGTACATCCCCGTTCTTCTCGCACCGCCTGAGCCCAGCTGAACAGAACTATGATGTTGGAAACCGGGAGCTGCTCGCGGTGAGATTAGCCCTGGGTGAATGGCGCCACTGGCTGGAAGGTGCAGCTGAACCCTTCTTGGTCTGGACGGATCACAAAAATCTTGAATATATCCGTTCAGCGAAGAGGTTGAACTCTCGGCAGGCCAGATGGGCGCTCTTTTTTTTTGGTCGGTTCCGTTTCACCCTCTCGTACCGGCCTGGATCCAAAAACATCAAGCCTGACACCCTTTCTCGTCTCTTTGACAGCCCTAGGGATGGGTCGTCGCCCGACACTATTCTGCCTGCTGGAGTGGAGTCACTCATCCAAGCTAGTCTGCTATCCAGGTGTGCGGAGAACATTGGCTTCTGCCCGTCAACGTTTTTTGTGGCCCAATATGGACCAAGATTCCAGACAGTTCGTGGCGGCCTGTTCGGTTTGCGCCCAGAATAAGTCTTCTAACAACCCTCCCACTGGTCTGCTGCATTCATTGCCCGTTCCCTCCCGCCCCTGGTCCCACATTTCCCTTGATTTTGTTACTGGCCTTCCCCCCCCTCCAATGGTAACACCGTTTTTCTAAGGCAGTGCACTTGATTCCCCTTTCCAAACTGCCCACTGCAAAGGAAAATGCTCTGGTGGTAGTCGATCACGTCTTCAGGATTCATGGTCTTCCTATGGACGTGGTGTCTGACAGGGGGCCCCAGTTCATTTCCCACTTTTGGAGGGAGTTCTGTCGTCTGATTGGGGCTACTGCCAGTCTGACTCAAGGATTCCATCCGCAGTCCAACGGGCAGTCCGAGCGGGCCAACCAGGATTTGGAGCGTATGCTTCGCTGTCTGGCATCACATAACCCCGCCTCCTGGAGCCAGCAGCTCACCTGGGCAAAATATGCACACAATACACTCCCTGTAGCATCTACTGGTATGTCCCCTTTTCAGTGTTCACTTGGTTACCAGCCTCCTCTGTTTTCTTCGCAGGAATCTGAAGCAGCTGTTCCCTCTGCCCAGGCCTTTTTCCAGCGGTGTAGGAGGACCTGGAAAAGAGCCAGAGAGGCCCTGCTTTGGGCGTGCCAAAGTGGCAGCGGACCGTCGTCGGACTCCGGCGCCCAAGTATGTCTGTGGGCAGAGGGTATGGTTATCTACTAAGGACCTGCTTCTTAAGGTGCCTGCATGCAAATTAGCACCTAGGTTCATAGGGCCATACCGCATCTCTAAGGTCCTGAGTCCGGCGGCGGTGCGGCTCAGACTCCCGCCTGCTCTTAGTCGTGTGCACCTTGTCTTCCATGTGTCTCGAGTTAAACCTGTTTTTTCTTCCCCCTTGAACCCCACTGTGTCTGCCCCACCCGTCTAGTTGATGGGACCCCTGTGTATACTGTCAGGAGACTACTTGACTCCAGGAGGCGTGGTAGGGGATACCAGTACCTTGTTGACTGGGAGGGGTATGGTCCGGAGGAGAGATGTTGGGTGCCAGCCCGGGATATTCTGAACCGCTCACTGATCGAGGACTTCCATCAACAGCAGGCCCTTCTCACCCATGGGGCATCTGGGGATGCCCCTGTAGGGGGGGGGGGACTGTCAGGACGCCGGTTTGATCTGTCTTGTTTTTATGTTTGTGCCGTTGTTCGTCGGGAGCGCATGGCAGTCCGTGTTTGTTTGTCTGTGACGTCATGTGTCCGTTCGCCACGTGCTTTGTCTGTCAGCCTGTCAGTTGTCACCCTGCCCCCTTGTTCATCTGTTAGCTCATTCATTGGACGTGTTACCCTCATTAGCTTCCCCTTATATTCCCCTCGTGTTTTGTGTTCCGTGCCAGATTGTGTGTATTTCTTCCTGAAAGTCACATCTAGCTTCCGCCTATTTTTCTCGTCTCGTTCTCTGTTTAGTCGGCCTTGTTGCTTTAGTCTAGTCTAGTTTTTCCTTTCTTTTGTTCCTTTGACAAAGTTCTCCCCTTCTAGCTTTTAGATTTAGTATTTTTTTCTAGTTTTAGTGTTTTGAACATTTATAGTTTTACCTCCTCCTACCTTTTGGCCCCATTTCAGCCTTGTTTTTGTTTTGTTTTTTCCCCTTTTGTTTTTCCCCTCTCCCCAGCCTTCCAGTTCCCCCGCCTGCTGGTCCGTGTCTCTCCGCCTGCCTCACCTGCCCTCTCCGCCCAGTGTCTTCCACAGTCTCTCGCTCCAGTGCTTTCTCTCTCTTCTGTGGACTGCTGCTGTCCGAGGATTGGTCTCAGAGCTTGGACTGTTTTTCGTGGACTTCCTCTGTTTCACCTGCACCGTTTATTTCCCATTGGTTCAATAAATCATCACTCTGACACTGCAAACTGGATCCTCTGTCTCTGAATCCTGACACATGGAGTCATTGTTGATGCTGTTCAAATTCTGCAGCAGAGTGATGAAATTATTACTTAATTGCATGTACACTACCTTTAGTCAAAGCTGATAAAATATACAAACTATACTTTTTAAATAATCTTCCTGATCAGTTTCATCTACTCAACATCCCAGATAGCCTAGAAGAACTTGATGTTGCAACAGAAACTATTATCTCTCTCATTTCTAGCACTTTAGACACAGTTGCTCCTTTGCGCTTAAGAAGATTAAAGAAAATAGTTCAACACCGTGGTGCAAGAAGTACACTCAGGCCCTCAAGAGAGCAGTCAGAAAAACAGAGCGCAGCTGGAAGAAAATAAAGCTAGAGGTCTCTCATATTTCATGGAAAGACAGCTCTATTACATTCAGGAAGGCCTTAAAATCAGCTAGATCTGCTAATTTTTCTACCCTCTTAAAAGAGAAAAAATATAGCCCTAGACTAAATTAATAAGAAATAATGTATCAGGGTTCTGCCACATTCGGCCTAGTTATCTCTTGTTGTTGTGGCAGAGTTCTGACACTACCGTAATGTCTCAAATTGTGTGTGTGGGTGCGCGGCTTTGAGCGTTTGAATCGCGTGCACGCTTGTCTGTGTGACGTCTTGTGTGCGAGTTATGATGTCCGGTTCCGATACTTTGGTCTGGTTCAGTTTCGGTTTTGTGTCGGGATTCGGGCATTCATGACTCGTGTGTTTGTCCTTGTTGTGAGCGCATGAGAACAGGTGTTTACTCGTTCTTGCGCGCTCTATGTCATGTGAGTGGCCGTGGTTTCAAGCTTTGCGTGAGTCTGTGTGCTTTCATGTTGTGTTTTCTTGTCACGCGCAGTTTAGTTGTCACCAGCCGCCGTCTTTGTTTAATGTGAGCACTTGGAGAAAGTCTCTCGGTCAGTCGAGGACCGAGAGTCAGCATGACTGGGAACTGGACCATGAATTTTTTTTTCTACTAAGCGTGTGTAAAGAGTAGTCGGAATTCTCAGTTTTCATAAAACAGTGGAAAGAAATCCCTGGATGGGCCTGTCACAGCCACACCCCTCGCACCACACTTCCACTCTCCGCCCACTAGTTCCCAGTCCCCTGAGTATTGAGTACCTGCACCTGTTTCCCATCAGCCATTCACTATATAACCGGCACTCACCGAGCACATGTATAGACTGTCTCTGAGTCCTGGACTGGTGAGTTTCACTGCGATTCCGCAAACTGTTTCCAAGATCCTTTTCTGAGACTACCAACCACTTCTGTCATTCACAGAATCATCAACAATCTCTGTCTTAAGTCTACTCAGATAAGCCCTGCTCTCGTGCTCTGTCTCAATAAACATTCATTCTGTGTACTTACATCTGTATCTGCTTTTCCATGATGACAGGCCTATTGCTTCCGCCCAGTTTCTAAAGAGCTCATTGATGGATACTTCTAATAGAACATTTTTATGAAAAATAAATTTACTGTAGAGTAAACTGTTGAATTGTTGAAGGTGTTTCAAAAAAATTCTTAGTCCCAAGTCCTTCTCCATACATGTAGGTGTCTAAATGTAAAAACAAATGCACACATTTATGTGGTAAATATTGGTAATAATTCTTAGACATTATTGCTTTGGCTCTCTGGGCTGTTTTAAGTGTTTTTTTTTCTTTTATAAAGTACTGCAGCTGCCCTAATGGATATAACCGTTACAAAAAAATTATTGTCCGGACCCCAGTTAGGAAGGAAATATAGAGACTCTTGGAACTTTAATTGAATACCATTGATCTACAAGATTTGGGTTTGTAGCTTGAAATCATTTTCTACCTAATACCTTAAGTGCTAACAGCATTTACAGCTAAATTTATGAAAGGTGCATATTCTGCATGCTTTCTTATCTCAGATTGGGACTATGAGAAAGATTAACGTAATAAGGTAAATGCATCTGAACTTTTATTACAACTAATGCAAACTGTCGAAAATAGAACTGACAAATGATTCTTGGTGTATAACCACAGAGAGGCTGTGGTGAAAGTGACCAACTATTTCCTGTATCAGATCTTTGTTTGCATGCAAATCTTTAGACTATGCTTTGGCTTTATAGACTGTATATATCTTATTCCCTTCTATATCTCACTTATCATATTCTAAAAAAATTCTAAAGGAGAATTTTGCTTATAGTTACATTGACTTTATTTTGACTATTGTGCTCATGCACCAAAATGCAGAAAAAGTCCTCCATAAATGTGCTGTCCTCTGTATGTGTTCCGTATAACTTGACAGCCAGGTACACTCTTCCATAACATCAAGACTCTGAAGACAATTGTCCACATTTTTATTGAAAGTGCAAGGAAAGGTGAAACCACGATGTTACAAAGGGCATAAGATTTATGCAGATGTCACAGGATTAGCTCAGATCCTGCTCTCCGTGCCATGTTTGATTACTTCCTGATTAATGGTCACATGACATGACTCCTTACTGAAACCTATGATTTTTAAAGGGACCATAGCCAAATAAAGGTAAAAACCAAGGATCACTTGACTAAGACTAAAACATATGTTATGTGATAACAGAACAATATTTTTTAAATCCAAGAAAGTACATTCACATGTCACATTTAAAGAAAAAAAATTCTATAACACATGTGAATGTTTGCATAAAAATCAGCAAGGAACATACAATGTTAAAAAAGACAATATATATATATTAATTATTTCAAGCAGTGAAAAGAATGCCCCCCTGAATTTCCTAGTTTGATTGAATTTTTAAATATATATTTGTATTGGAAATTTTTTTCGGTTAGTACTGTAAAGGAACTGATAATGCAAGAGAAATCGAATTAGCCCCTTTTTTCTTTTCTGCATTGCCTTTTCACTTTTTAACATGACTATGAACATTATACTGTACTTTTGACTGCTCTACAGAACAAAGCTTCTAGTCTGAGTCTCTCCAACGCTAGTTTGATCAGTGGGACGGTTAGCATGTGGACAAGGATGAATCTTTTGTTGGCAGATGCTGGTCATATGCGAATAAAAGTTGACAAAATGCGGAAACCTGGAAATTCATGTGGTTTTTCTTTAATTGTTTAAAATTGGTGAATGATGGATACAAAATCTAGTTTTGATCACTATGTTCCACTCATATTGAATGTTCCACTCACATTTGCATTTTATCTAAATGTAGGCTAATGTAAGCTTGGAAATTAATTTTCTTTCCCCTTAAATAAATTTTGAAATATACTTTGTCAAATGAAGGTTGAAACAAATATATTTAGTAAATCTTTATTTAGCATATTTTGTCCAGAATTTTCCTTAAATTCCTGGAGCGTTAAGTCACACAGTCAAATTAATATTCGACAAAACCACAAAAAAAAGATTGTTCAAGTTGATTCGCCAGTTGACTGGCCATCACGTCTAGTTTTCGCCAAATCTCCAAGCAAATGGTCACGTTATATAAATAATATTAATGTGCTAAGCAATTCGTCGTTGTACGATTTGTACATTCGTATTAAACACTGGAAGATTCACTTCCAGGTGCTAGGAGACGCGCGGCCACTCACAATTCAACACGAACAGCGTTCGCCCTCATAAATGCGCATGCGCAGCAGCACCTTCCTCTCTGTTTCTTGCGCACATTGCCACGTTATTAGCGGCAGACACAAAATTCAAGCGACACTTCAGACTCTTAAAGGTTAAAGAATATCCGCCGCGCTAACAGTCTCCCCGATTTCGTTCATAGCTAGCACATTTAAAGGTAATCCGAGATGCTGAAGTTGTTGATTGTGTGTGCACTGGCGGCTAGGATAGCGGCTGATGTCCCCGAGGAGGAGGACGTGCTTGTACTGAAGAAAAGTAACTTCGAGGAGGCGCTCAAAACTTACCCAAATGTCCTTGTTGAGTTTTGTAAGTAGTCGCCAGAGTTGTCGTCGATTTTGTATGTCTATTTTACGGTTGTAGTTTGTGCACGAGAAAAATGCAAAACGAAACCAGCTATCATTTAAATTAGAGTTGTTTTGTTTTTATTTGCAGCCACAATACGCGATCTCTGTTCGTGGTTTTAACTCCTAGTAGCAATATAGTCGTGTGGTACGTAAAACTAAGTGTGCATTTTCGAAAGTTATCATAAAAGCGAACGCAGTGCAAATATGTAAAGGCGTCATTGCCACTCACTCCAAAACTCTGCACTCAAAGTCTTGACAAATGAGTGCAGTGAAAATTTTTAATTTTAACGAATAATGCATTAATTGAACGTAATCAGGACCATGACAGCCTTGGAACGAAAACTCTGAATTTCGTTTTTGTTGGAAATGGAAAACCATCGAGTTGCACTTTTTGATTTTGTTTTTCCGAGTTTCTATTTCCTGGTACTTTTTTGTGTGTGGTACACCACTTCATGCTCATGAGACTAGGTTTGACTCGTCAATGAGTTTCAATTCAGAAAAAGCTTCTAAAACGTGTGTGTGTAACCGGGCTCATACGTTAGTTTATCGGTGTTTTTACTTGACTAAACCCATTGGCCGCTCTCAAAGTTTATACTGATGCAGGGTCGTGATAGACTCTTAAGTTACCCAATCACGGGTGTCCACGATTGTTTCGTCATGGCGAGATACGCGATATATCGTCTAATATAGGCGGGACTTCCCAGTGCTAGGTTGACGTGTATATCAGAAAAAGCGCTTTTGTTGCCCAATAAATCTGAATAAAAAATAATCTTGTGAACAATGAAAACTGTTAACGGTGCCGTCTTTAATAAGTATTTTATTTGAAAAAGATAACGTGGTAGTATTTGATGCACATACTGACTTTCATCGGAAGCATGGTGAAGTCTTGTCTTTAGTCTTTAGTCTTGCTACACGTTGGGCATGGAATGTTAACGCCATTATGTGTTGAAGTTAGAAATAAGTTTGACTTAAGTTCATCTCATTTAAAATTAAACTAAATACTGTTTAGTCATGCACCCCACTAACCTGTTTATTAAGACAGATTACTACCAATGTAGTTTGAGTAAATTAATGCTTAAAAGTAAAATTATTAACATTAAGTGATGGTAAGTGTAATTTCTATTGAATTAACCAATTTTTGCTTATTGCAGATGCGCCATGGTGTGGGCATTGCAAGGCCCTGGCCCCTGAATATGCCAAAGCAGCTGGGATGCTGAAAGCTGAAGGCTCTAATATCAGATTAGCTAAGGTAGATGCCACAGAGGAGTCTGAGCTCGCTCAAGAGTTTGGTGTTCGTGGATATCCCACCATCAAGTTCTTTAAGGGCGGTGAGAAGGAGAACCCCAAGGAGTATTCCGGTTAGTGTTATGAGCCACACAATTCCATCTTATCCATGATGGTCCATTTTATGTATGACCTACCAGAATTCCTTCACCTTTTGGCAAATTTTTCCTTTTTTTTTTTTTTCCTTTTGTAAAATTACACTATTCTTTGGTTTCAGATATGTGAAGAAAACAATTGGCTATCAAAATCAATTAGACTTATTAAAAAAAAATCAGATAGAATAATGTCAGTGACTTTATAAACCATTATTTGTTTTGGTTATTACAAAAGTGTAATAGTAATACTTTGTGTAAACTGTAAGTCAACTTGGACAGGTCAGATGCCAGTGAACCAGGAATGTGAGTGCTAACTGCTGAAGACATGTCATTCTGTATGCGGAAGAAGCGTTGTTCCAGCCTGTTTGTATAAGGCCCCTCCCTCTCTTCTTCAACGTGCAGTTCCTCACGTTGCCTGTGGTCTGGTTGCTGTGGGTTGCTTTCCAGGTCTGTCATGGGGTTTATTGTAGTCTTACTCCTGCAGACAAGATCAGCCTCAGAAAAAGTTCTTCTGAAAAGACTTTCAATTGCCAAAGTAAAAAGAAAAAGTTTGTGTACTTGTCAGATTGTGTATGACAGGGGTCCCTGAAATGTCCTCTTCTGAGCTGAGCCTGAACCTCTTAAGATGTCAGATATTTACTTGAAGTACTCCTTGAGATTAAGTTAATGTTTCAATTTGACATTTGCTTGATCACAGTTCTAGGATGTTGGTTAACGGTCACGATATGCATGTAAATGGGTAAGCCATAAAGAAAACCTTTTAAAAACTGTTAACTTTACAAAATCTACCCACTTAGATGACTCTTCTCGTTCTCATACATTTCAGAACCTCTAACTGTCAAATCCTTAGGCTTTTATTTGAGTTAGTGGTAAAATTCTGTAAACTTCTGGCCTCATTGGAAACCATGTGAATATTTGTATTAAACTGAAAAATCCACTTGCATGTATTGCCGAGTTTAAGTTTATAAGCAGCATTTATTGTGAAACGAGCTGTTCTGAAAACATGGTATTATCAGCTGCTATATCGTATTTTCCACACTATAAGGTGCACTTAAGAGCCTTAAATTCTCAAATCGGTCGTGCCCCTAATAATCCTGTGTGCCTTATGTGTGGACTGGGTTCCAAAATTTGTTGTTGTGCGACTTTGGGACCATTTCCTGCTGACACAGGGATGTAATGTGTACACTTACCTCCACCACACCTCCGGTAGGTTTACTACTACTGTTGAGAGCGAAACAGGTGTTGTACTGAAATCTGACTCCCCGTTGAATGCATTTATTAGTAGAAGTTGACTTGAGCATATTCCCTTCTCAGTCATGTATACAGTGGAGTTCACTTATCTCTACTCACGGTTAACTCTCCAATCCTAATGTCAACGTTTTTGAAGTGGAACCGCCAAACTCCTTATTTGTCTAAGCATTTTCTCATCAGTTGCGTAGATTCTTTAATGTCGCTGACCACTCATATCTCAAGCACAAAACGGGGACAAAGTCGCCACTTCACATAGTTATTTTGTGACTTAAATGACACCTAGTTGACTGTGCATGCGCTGAGTTTGCGTTGCACGTGGATCACTTCACTTCTGCAGCTGCAGAAGATCTTGCGGAAGTGGCGGGTGTCTAAGACTCACGGAAGTCTAAAACCTTCTGGATGCTTTGCGCTTTATGTATGGGTACCAAAATAGACCCCGTAATTGAGACTGCGCCTTATCATGTGCACCTTATGGTACGGAAAATACAGTATATGGAGCTCTGATAGAAGGACTCTGTTACGCATTATCTCATACTTGATAAAATTCTGAACCACAGTGTAATTGCTGACGTGTTGCAGCATTTGTTCTTCCTGTAACCTGTAGCCCTCATTACTGGTTCAACAAGAGCATGATTAAGACTACCTTTGAAACTGTGTATGCCATGTCATTTGAATTTACATGTCCTGCCCTGTTGCCATAAATGATCATAAATGGACGAGTATGTGAGGTAGATTTAGAATTGAGGTTCAGGGGGTATACTACTCTGAGAAATTAGATTTCTCTGATCTATCTGTGCATTTAGGTCATTGAGGGCCCCCCCACACACACACACAAAAATTGGATGACTGCAGCTTTAAAAGCTTGAGAGTGGGCAGTAGAGTAATACCTGTTCTTCTCTTTTGCATCTCTCTTAGTCTTCTCATCTTGTCCCATCTCTCTCCCCCTCCTAAAGCTGAGCTTTGTCTCTGCTGTCCTTTCATTTATTTATGTCAGTGAAAAGTAAATGTAGGGTTTACTAGAGCTGCACTATTCTGAATGAACTGATGATCAAAAAAATGTCCGTGTGTAAAATGGCGAAAGTGATTCTCTTACAATTTATGAAGGGGGAGACCTGACAATTAAACAATGTGCAAACTAGAGTTTCTGATAAAATGGACTAAAGCAATGATCATTTTAAACTGTTAATTTGAATGAAATTATATGTAAACTAGACATTTTTATCCCTTGTTATGCGAGTGTTTTTTTTAACACTACCACATACACATCCCTCGTTTATCACGGTTAATGTAGACCCCACCCCCCCGCGATGGGTGAAAATCCGTGACGTAGGGATATTTACTTTGATTTAATTGGTCATCATATTTTTGACATTGAGAAGAGATGGATCACTGAGGCAGCTCAGATGAGGGGCGTTTTTTTTTTTTTCCAGAACTTTTATTATAGACACCGAAGAAAATGTTGACCTTATAGCTAACTAGCCATGCTCAAGCGCATTTCTTTAAATGTGTAAGTTTCTGCTTTGTAAGCGTTTACTTGTTGCCACCAGGTGTCTTTGTCTCACTTTGACGTGCTCATGCTCTCTCTGCAGCTGGCCGACAGGCTGATGACATCGTCAACTGGCTCAAAAAGCGAACTGGCCCTGCAGCCACTATTTTAAATGATGTGACACAGGCAGAGTCTCTTATTGCTGATAATGAGGTTGCAGTTATTGGGTTCTTTAAGGTACAATTCATTCTTCAGCTTATTTAGATTTGCGTTTACTTAAGTTTAATACATTGTTTTTGTTTTATTCTCTGCAGGATGTTGAATCAGAAGATGGCAAGGCCTTCATTAAAACTGCAGAGGCTGTAGATGACATACCCTTTGGCATCACGTCTGATGATGCTGTCTTTTCAAAGTTTGAAGTTGCCAAGGATGGCATTGTGCTCTTTAAAAAGGTACACATTCTCCTATGTATAACTCAGTGATATTTGCTTATTGCATTTTTTTTAAAGAGGCCATATTAGATCCTTTTACAAAAGTTTTGATTTTGGGGTGTGGGGAGGGAGGGGAGTCTATTAGAAAAGGATTCATGCTTAAATGGGTTTTTGAACATTTTTCACATTTTGTTGTTGCACCACTTCTCTTCCCAGTTGGTTAACGCATGGTTCAGTTCCTGTCTTAAGCCCCTCCTTCTGAAAGTTGCAGTGTGTTCATATTGGTCCATTAAAGTAATGCGTTGTTATTAATAAACCAGAAGTCTCACTCCCTACTAACTCAACCAGTCCTTGACCCCTTTTAATGTAATCCTTGGCCTTTCAAGAAGTTCAGAAAGAGTGCTTGGTGATATGCTTGGCCTCACTTTAAAGGGTTAGTCTCTATACAGTAAGAGTTTAATTCGTTCCAAGAGCGCTCGTAAACCAAAATGCTCGTACACCAAAACAAATGTCCCCATAGGAATGCACTAAGAACAAACGCACGGGCGCCGCGAACGAAAGCGGGGAGGTAGGCAGATGATATGAGAATCAGGTGTGTCAGGGCTCAGTGACCCCACACACACACAGGCAGAACTAGGAGACAATGAATTCATTAACCGTGACAGTTACTGCTTAGAGGTACTGTACGTGTGTATTTCACTATGTGAACAAAAGTAAATCACTTATAAAAGTATCACTGTGGTGAATGATGCAGCCAAACCAAGTGAAGCTGAGAGCATTAATGAGTTAAGGGGTGATAAAGGGCTTGGAACTGCGTGACTGTTATGAGAGGCTGTGTTTAGGATATTTCCAGTAAAAATGCGCGTGACGATGTTGAGCGTTAGGACTTTTCCACACAAATGCGTGTGGGTGAGGGAAATTCTCGTACACCGATACAATGCTTGTACACTGATTTGACCCTCCATGCTCGTACACCGATTTGCTCGTATACCAAGTAGCTCGTAAACCGAGGTATTACTGTATTTGTGTATATATTCTCAAATTTGCTTTGTGACTAAATGCATACAATCTTAAAATAATGGATAAATTAGTTCCTAGCGGTTCGGCTTTACATGTCTGGGAAGTGGTAAGTATATTGAGGAAAAAATCCTCAGCACTCAAAATGACCATCAAAGATAATAATGATGTCTAAGAATACTTGTAAATATTTGATACAAAAATATGGATATGAATGTAAAAGTTTTTTTTTTTTACCTTTTCGCTGCATGTAAAAGACCTTGGGACTGAGAAAACATACTGGGGATGCAGAGTTTACGTCTCAACCATTTTGCACAAAGTAATAAACTGCTAAAAACAAACATGAGTTGATTTTAGATTATACAAAATAGTTTGTTTTATAAACTATATATTTTCCAAATTAAGTTTATGTAGTTCTCTTAATATGCTGGTTAATAATGCTAAATGAATGAAAAGGCACCACGTTAACTTATCACAAACGAGTTTAACGCAGTTAAACAGTTGGAATAATCTCTATATTAGATTAAAAATAATTGTATCTGCATTCTCGTTTTCTGCAGTGTTTTAACAAAAGGATCTTTTTTGCTGCTCATTGTGTTTCTGCTACTGTTGCAAAAAGAACCTCGTCATCTGCACAGTGGTGTCAATTCTGCAAAAGCCAAGGTATGGCGACTTGTTTAATGACGTCATAATCTCTCTCTCGACGTGACAAGTGTGTGTGTGATGCAGCCAAAGACGAATCGCATGTAGCTTTTATCATAATCCATCAAATTAGACTTCTAGATAAGGATTTAAAGGGCTTTCAAGTACAGCAGTGGTTTTCAAATAGTGGGGCGCGGAGCGATGCCAGGGGGGCATCGTTTTTTTTGCCAGGGAGTAGGTTTTCTTGCACTAAACAAGAGCAGCATATATAAAGTTCAGATAATCATCCCCTCATCCTTTGACGTGTACGATCACACCGGTATTCATGTGTCACGTAATCAACAGCTCAATTCACATGTGTTTTAACGCGATATCTGGCACTGATCCAAAAATAAGACGCGCTCAGAGCTTGTCATTTATCACAATTCAGTGTTTTCAACCACATAAGGTTTCTTTAGGTTTCAACAAGTTGGTGACTATTTTGAATAAAGAAACTAAGTAAATGTGATCTATTATACAGCGCTTTTTGTGGCTGCAGTATGTAACGTGCCAAGTATGACGCGTTGCCATGGAAACAATGAGGCGAAAGTTCCTAAATGGGGGAGGGGGGGCACGCAAAATTTTTACCTCTTCCTAGGGGGGCGTGACAGAAAATAATTGAGAAGCACTGAAGTACAGTAATACCTCGGTTTACGAGTGACTTTGTATACGAGCAAATCGGTGTACGAGCATTGTATCGAAGTGCAAGAGAAATTTTTCCTTGCCCACACCAATTGTTTTTGTGGAAAAGTCCTAACACTCAGCATCTTCATGCAAATTTTTTTGTACAGCATATAGACAATAACCCCCAAGATGAGTAAGAATGTACGAAAAAGATGACTGGAATTGAAAAGAAATTGAGGTACAAATGTTTCAGATCTGGCAAACATTTACAACAGTTCAACATCCACAATCTGTCCAATATTAAAGATAAAATCAAAGTGGTAGTGAACGTCAGTCAAGAGAACTACCATATATTCCGTGGGTTATACCAGATTTTACAAACCCCGCAGGGGGCTTGCGGTATATACAGTAGAATCCCGACTTACGAAATTGCTCCGTTCCGAGGTTGGCTTCGTAAGTCGATCTTTTCGTATGTCGGTCAGACTTTTACATGTTAATTGGCTAATCCGTTCAAAGCCTTACAAAAACACCATATTTGGCATGGGATGAAGTGCACCGCAGCTCCATACTTCTCAATTATCTCCCTTTTCAACGCAATGTAAAGCATCCTCTTCTTCCTTTTGACTTCAGCAACAATCTTCACATCCATGGTGAGTGATTAGAAAAGTTTAACAGGGCACAATGCTGACCAATAGGAGAGCAGGATTGTAAAAAGTGTTCCCCTTCTTACATGGACTATTCCAGCCATCCCTGTCATTCAGTGCGAAATGGACTATTCCAAAACTTTCCATCTGAGAGAGCTGACGGATGATTAAGGTAAAAGAGATCGGCTGAAGATTGTATATAAAGCTTATTGAGTGAAATACAGGGAATTGGTGCCAATCGTTGAAGTTTTATCGATCATGCGTAACCACACATCTATGCACCTTTAATAAATACCAGTTTTGGATTATTCCCTGAGTGAGACATCATTGTTCTGACCGGACAAACTGTAGCCCTCATTCAACCCGAACCAAAATCAGCGCGAATTTCAAAACAAAACTCGGAAGTGTTTTTTCGCATCTCGATCATTTTGTCGTTACTCGGGCGCAAAAAAACCCCGAAATCTTTTATCGTATGTTGAATTTTTCGTACGTAGAGCATTTCGTAAGTCGGGGTTCTACTGTATAAGGGTGCGGACTATATCACCATTTTTTTTTTAAACGTAATATTTCACTATAAAATAATTTTTTTTTTTTTTTTGCACGGGTTGTCTGGCCTCTGTACTGTCAGTCTTACAGCTGGTGTTGATAGGCTGTCAATCATGCAAGAAGGCGTGATTGGCTGTCTGTCACTCTGATAGCTGGCTCTGATAGGCTGTCTGTCCTGTCAATCGTGCAAGAAGACGTGATTGACTGTGCTGCCATGATAGCGTGCTCTTCTCATCCGATCAACACACTTTCAGGGGGACGAGCGCAGAGAGAAGAGAGGGAGAGATTGCTCTTTCTTTTTTTTTCTGATTTTAACTTGTGTATTGTAACAGAGACAAGGGGCCTCAGATAGGTTTTAGTCCACAGCAACACCCCTTTCTCGGGATGTACCCGCCGATGGAGGCGCAAAAATGAAGTGACGTGATTTCACAATCAAAAATGTAGTGTTTAATCCCAAAAAGTGCACAACTAAATAAAAAAACAAAAAAAACAAACAAAGGTCTTCCCATGGGGTATAACGAGATCTAGAGAGAACATCCAAATTAAAGACAATTACACTGTTCCAAAAAGGAATAAGCAAACAAATGTTTTGCTATGCCAACAAATTGACCCAAACTAAAACAGTCACGCTCACCCTTTCTCTTTCTCACAGCTCTGAAAGGCCATCTTAAAGGCCAAGCCCCTCCCCCTTGGACTAAACCATTTAGAACAAGGTAACAAAAAATAAATATAAAACTCAAGACAGACATTCACCCAATAACCAAGTCATCTTAATAATACAAAATACCCAAACATTTGAAACAAAAACAAAATTAAATTTAACATTTATCGGTTAAATAAGAGTCAAACAGGTCACCAAGAAGGTCCCCCTCATTCCTGAGGACAAGTTAATTGTGCCTTAAATTGGCGGGAATTAAGCCCTTCAAAATGGTAGCACTTAAAAGCGACCAGGTTTATAAGATTTAAGTCCCATACCTGTAAGAGTCTCTTTATAAAATGGTTACAGTCACAAGTCTCCCTGTGACGTGTTTTCTTATTGTGTGTATTTCGCGCACAAGCACTGTGTACCGAGCCTGAACGGATAACTGACATGCGAGCAACATTCGGATTATATGCGGTACAGACATTTTAATTTTGTTTTTTTTATTACAATCTTAGGGGGGAAATTGTCTGTATGAGAATTGAGTTATGAGCTAGCTTAAACTCGTAAACTAAGGGATTACTGTACTTTTTCCAGCACTTCAATGCTCAAGTCTGAATATGATCCAGTTTAAACGATCACTTACTGTATTTAAATTTAAGTGGCAAATTACCTTTGCAACCAGTAGATGGTGGCAGAGGAGCACTTATTGTATAATTTGCTTTTTCCATTCCCTTGTTTTTCCATTTAGTTTTATTCACAATTTTTTTTTTATCACAATCTATTTATTTTATCTACTTTGTACAGAAGTGTGAAGTAATTTATTGAGAAGGCCACTGTCCCATGAAAAGGCCACATGTCTCACTGTCTCTCTTTTTTTTTTTTTTTTTTTTTTTTATCTAAGTGTGACATTAAATTAAGCACTTAAAGTGAGAGCTTTTCTTTTATAATCAGTGATGCTCTCAGTTCAGTGCAAAGTCATTGTGTGTGAGAACTCTCATTTTAGTCAATGAATATAACTACGGTTGTAGTCACTAGGCAGTCTGAACTGTGCCTGAGCACATTTGGCCCCAAAGTCAATAGACAAGTGTGATTGTACCAGGGGCTGTTTATTTAACTGGAATGCTTGAGAGATGTGCTGGAGCACGGTTTAGTTGTGCTAGCGCTAACTGCACCAGAGCACAGCAGAGCTGCCATTTTTGTCATACTGTCATTACGGCTGCAACAGCTTTGATTACTACTTGGACAGAAACACCCTTTTCAATTGATTTAAGTATTTGTTTACACTTAACTGGTCTAGTTGTCTGTGGTCAACAAATGCCTGTTATTTTTCTACAGTACTTAAAGCTGGGAATCCCAACACAGCTACCAGATCAGCCACTTCGGTTTTAGTATAGAGTATTTGGGTTGACAGAGCTGACACTGCCCCTTGTCGTGTTTGTTGCGTCTGTGTGCATTCATGTCGCGCACAGTGAGTGTTCACTACTGCGCGTCATCTCGTCAGTTCATGTGAACACGTGGCGAGGCACGTCGGCAGTCGCTGCGTGTTCGTGTCTTAAGCGTGTGCCCTGCTCCCTTGTTACCTCGTCTCCCTTGAGTGTTCTCAGCTCGTTACCCTTTGACCTGTGTCCTATTTAATCCCTGCGTGTTTGCTGTCCAGTGTCACGTCGTTATTGTTGTTTTGCGCTGCAATTCTCGTATTTTTCAAACTGCAGCTCTTAATGTGAGACTAAGTCTTTAGCGAAAGAGTAGCAACGCACAGAGAACTGAAAGGGCATGTTTGACTCTATATAAATGGAGGATATAGCAGCGAAAGCTCGTTAGCGCAAAATACCCTGAGTGCTTGTGGTAAGTCGCTCCATTTTGATGTGCTACTCACTTTAAACTGTAGAAAGGGTAAAGTGTCGCAATTGTCCCTTGGTCCAGGTGGAACTGGCATTTTGAATGTGGTGAAGGTCTTCAACTTGCCCAAGAACTGTTTATTGTGATTCTGGGTAATGGTAGTATTTATTGTAATATTTAATGCAAGGAATCAGAACGATCACATTTTTCTAAACATCCTTCAAAGGTTATTTCAAGCTATTTAGATTTGATGTTATAAGAGTACATCATTTTCCATTTACTCTGAGCCACAGTAGACTTGCTGCTTCTAGTATTATCTGGAAATGCTACCACTGCTATTATTGGTCTTTGCTCAGCTGAAGTAAATTTATTTTTTCTTCAAGTAGATCTCCCCCTTTGACCTTTTTAAATGCATTATGTAATAAGGACTCACTGATTCTGATAAAGAGAGCATGTGTGCCAATTAGTACTTTATTCTGCTGCTTCATAGAAAACATGATGGTTTAGTAGAAATATTGGCTCTTAGACACACTTTACACGTTGCTTACAACAGTTGAGCACCACATGAGCGAACTTGCTTACAAATGTGCCCACTTTGCTACTTCTATTTGCTTGGGTAAAAGAGCCAAGCCACCTAGACTATGTGCTTTAATGGGACTCCCTGCTTCTAAGGTAGGTGAGCCCCACACAGAGATGACAAATTGTTTGTTGTAATTTAGACTAATTTCTCTTCGATCAAATCACTGGTAATGCTTTTTTCTTTTCTTTTTTTTAACCTTTAGATTAACATTAATTTTAAATATCCACTGATTAACCTTTGGGTTAACTCTCTCACTCTCCACTCTTAGTTCATCAGAAATGCAAAAGGTTTTCATGGTTCTAAAAAGACTACTTCATTTTCCATAGAATGGATTTTAATATAAAATCAGGAATGGGACAACATTCTCAGTGACCTTTTGTTTTGAATTTGAGTGCGTGATTGGGTGCCAAGACACCAGAATCTCACTGTTCTTACAGCCTCATGCAGTGGGCATTAATAGAATGCATAAAGACAGCAGCTGCGTTCCTAATTCTGTTGACATTTATCCGATCCCCTTGCCCTGGAACCAGCAGCTTTTAGTCGCGTTAATATTCTAATTGATGCTTTGTTCCTTGCTCAATACTACTTTAAGAGGATATTGCTCTCCAGGTTTGTATTACTGTTGTAATGCATTGTAAATTAGACTTGATGTATCTCTCCCCCTCTCCACCTCCAAGTTTGATGAGGGTCGGAATACTTTTGATGGCGAGATCAGCAAAGAAAATCTACTGCCTTTCATCAAAGCCAACCAGCTTCCTCTGGTCATTGAGTTCACAGAACAGGTACACTTTTGAAATTTTTATCCTCATTTCTGTTTCATACTGATATTTAGATTTTGAACTGTTGTATACTGGCCCCAGTTTGTTACTACTTTTATATATATATATATATTTTTTTTTATTAAATTGAATACATTTAATGATTGGAGATTGTGGTGTTCTGGGATTCTTATTCTTCTGCAGACTGCTCCAAAAATCTTTGGAGGTGAAATCAAATCCCACATCCTAATGTTTGTACCCAAAACAGCCAAAGACTTCCAGGACAAGATGGACCAATTTAAGAAGGCAGCAGAGGGCTTCAAAGGCAAGGTGGATGCCCCTTTATTTTAAGTTTTTTTTCAAGGTTTTTTTTTTTTCTATAACCTATTTGAGTTGAACCTAATTTCTTTCCCTACAGATTCTCTTCATCTTTATTGATAGTGACATTGATGATAATCAGCGAATTCTGGAATTCTTTGGTCTTAAGAAAGAAGAATGTCCCGCGATCCGCCTCATCACCCTTGAGGAAGAGATGACCAAATACAAACCAGAAAACTCAGAAATCACAGCAGAGAACATAATCGCCTTTTGCACAGCCTTCACAGAGGGGAAACTAAAGGTGGTGGAGAACGTCCCTTGGTTTTAAGCTTTAACTACATCTGTGGCTTTTAAATGGGGAAATTTTCTAAATGATACAGAAGCTTTTTTTAGTAAATCACAATTTTCACAACCAATCTTATTGTATTTCAAACTTGCAGATTTAGGTCATTGGATGGGAATTTTGTCAGTCAATTGATAAAAAAATGTTCTGTCTCTCTGGAATGATTTTAATGTCTTTTTGTCTTTAGCCTCATCTGATGAGTCAGGACATTCCTGAAGACTGGGATAAGAACCCTGTCAAGGTCCTGGTTGGCAAGAACTTTGAAGAGGTTGCCTTTGACCCTGCCAAGAATGTCTTTGTTGAGTTTTGTAAGTATTTTGTATCAGAAATAAGTTCTCTAGCAATGTTATGAATGTTGCCTTTTGTATTCAATGTCTGACCAGTTGTTTTGGGAGTGCTTTTCATGGCAAATTGCCTGATATATTTTAAGGGAGCATCTCTTGATTGCCTCTCTCAAATCCTGGCATCATAAAGACAAGATTCCTGTCAGAAGTATTACCAATTATGTCAGGGTACTGTCAGGATGATTGCATATATTCTTAAATATGCTATAATGGGAAATGCTGAGAATTTTGGATCCAGAGATGTATAAAGCAACCTTTCCCAATCTAGTGTGTAGTCTATTTTACTAGTCTGACTGATTTTCTAACAAATGATGGTCTTTGTTACCCCATAAACAATTACCCCATACATTTATATAAAATGAAACACAGGAGGACTCGTGGGGGATGTGCAAGGAAGTGAACGAACATGTGAACTGAAGGGGGGAGGCAGATGGGCTGCTCAGAGTGCTCAAACACCTAGCATTGGCATTTCAAAGTGAAAAATTGCTCAAAGGCTTGCTCGTATCTCAGAATACTCGTATCTAAAGGGATTACTGTAGTTTGGATTTCCATCTGAGCCCTGAAATTGTTGTAGGTCCTGTACATCCCTGTTTCTCTACTCTTTGTCCTGCATAGTCTTTTCAAGTATTAACTGTTAGCCATTATCCAGCTTGATTACATGTCACATCACTCAATAAGTACATTTTATTTATTCATTGTTATAATTGTTACTGTAGTATGGTTGTGTGTAGTCCAGCCATGTCTGTCCAAGCATGCACGAGACGACGTGTAATCACGTTTTTGGAGAATTAGACTGTCACAAGTCTTGTGCAAGTGCAAAAAAAAAAATGAGCGTTTATATTCCAATTTAAATTAGTTTACCAAACTAAAAATTATCACTTAATCTCCTTTATGCCTTTCCCAAACTTCACTTATGTTCTTGTATGACTTTCCTTTTTATATCCAGATGCCCCATGGTGTGGTCACTGTAAGCAGCTGGCCCCCATCTGGGATCAATTGGGTGAGAAATTCAAAGACAACGCAAACATCGTTGTGGCCAAGATGGACTCCACAGCCAATGAGATTGAAACGGTCAAAGTGCATAGCTTCCCCACGCTAAAGTTCTTCCCTGCTGGTGATGACCATAAGGTAAAGCCATTCGATGAGAGTATTTTTAGAATAATGTATTGCAAATAAAAACAAATGTAATGGTCAGATTGATGTAGACCAGCTGTGTGTACCATATCTACAGTGTATGATATACCTATTCACTGTTTTGTGATCTACACATGATGTATCAATACCAACTCAACACCAGTTTTAAGAATGAAGATTGACCATGTTTTTTTTTTTTTTTGGTTTGTTATAAAGTTACTATCGGTATTATATTGGTGCTAATAAACAAATGTTACAACATTTTGTCTTTAAAAGAACACTTACTAGGAAGCTTATCTTATTTGTTTTTTAAACTACATTGTTACAGTTATACTAGCAATAGGCTGGAAGTGTGTGTGTGTAATATTATAATTTTAACTTGTGTAGCGTTTACCTTTTTGATGGTTGTCTGTTAATGATTTATTGAATGGTTTTTGATCTTTTTTTTTCTGTAGGTAATTGACTACAATGGAGAGAGAACACTAGATGGATTCTCAAAGTTTTTGGAGAGTGGAGGAAAAGAAGGTGGAGCTCCAGCAGGAGATGAGGATGAGGAGTCTGATGTATGTATGATCTTACTGTAATTCAATTTGTCTTTCTGTGTGTGTGTGTGTGTGAGAGAAACGCTCTCTTTTTTTTTTTTCTTTTTTTTTAACATGCAAGATTTGTAAGATTTGAAAAGTTTGCTTGAGGCAGCTCATCTTCGCATCATCGCATCATCGCAGCGCGTCTTCCGTGGGCGGAGTGATAGACTCATGCGGCGCGCAGCGCGTCTTCCGTGGGCGGAGCGATAGCGCACCGAGCGCGGATAGCGGGACCGCTGCTACAAGTTACGTGCAGGGGATGAAAGAGCCGCAGCATAGGGGTGAAAGAGCCGCATGCGGCTCCGGAGCCGCGGGTTGCCGACCCCTGGAATAAACCCTGTGATGGTAGCTGAACAAATGCCAGACAATTGTCTTTAAAAAGCGTTTGCCATCTAGTGACCTTTTTAATTCTGAGTAGATGCAATGGGAGTGTCTTTATTGCATCAGATGTGTCACTCTGCTTCACAGCTGATTGGTCCAATTTAAGTTTGAGATCTCGTACATGGAACATAACCTGTCCTTTAGCACATTAGTCGTGGAGTGCAAGTTACAATGATCATGAATGCTGCTAAAAATCAAAGCCACTTTCTTTGTGCCTAAAACCAGGGTTTGTTCAATCTAAACTGAAACGTATCTGCCCGGTTATTGTATGTCTCCCGTGATCTGATCGACCAAGGCACATCTTGATACCAAATGTAAACAGGCCCTGGGTTATGTAGAGTTTATTAAAGTGACCCAGTTTCCTTAACCTTAATTTTGACATTTCAGGGAGGTGTGTATACAGAACTTAATAATATAGAACTATATAGTTCGATACTTGATATTCTCTAGAAATATTTCTTCATCATAGTCTGGGGCACTGACTGAAATTGAGCATTGTCTCCTTATGGCTCTCTTTACAAGGCTGACATGAAAACGGTTCGTTTGTTTTCATAAATATTTGAAGCAAAAACCTAAATGTAAGCGCCAAATATTAAATGCTCTAGTCTTAACTAATAATTCTTGGATAATTACCCTTTTAGACTTTTTAAAGGAAGTCTAATTCTAGATAATGTTTGTTGCCACTAATGCCCAACACAACTGTTATAGCGGTTTATCTTCCAGTCCCACCCCATGATCCCCCTTCTTACCACTTATTACTATCACTGACCGGGCCAAGTTGGTAAATGATAGCTAGGCCACATGGTCCAGCTTTGAGGAAAGGGCTTTGGAGCCAAATGCTAGTGACAACTGTTTTCGGCCCCTGTTAACATTTCTCATAAAAATGCACTTTTCTGCTGGGCTTACTGGCATATTTGTGGTAGGTCAGATTAGTTTTGATCGTTGTTTTTGTGGGCAATGATCCAAGTTGTTTCTATTGCACTAAAACGGTCTTGTTTTTACATGGATTCTAAAAAAGAATGACTTGTTTCCACAGGATCTGGATCTTGATGATGCAGAGGAGGATGATTCAGATGTGGAAGAGGGACATGATGAGTTATAAGAGTCGGGAGGAAAAGGACAGACAAAATCCTTCACCATGACCACCTCCACTTTAAACCTCCCTGTCTTTGCACACTAAAGCTTTTCCTAACTAATTGTACAGCAACTGGGCGTTACAGGGTCCTTCGTCTGCCAGTACTGTTGTTACCCACCACAGCTAAGGCCGGAGAAGTGCCTCTCTGCCCACAACAACTTAATATTTTTTTGAAGTGTTTTGTTTTTCAGTTCTTTTTGGCATTGAACTATATTTGTTTTTTGTGGCTGAATTCTAATGGTGAACAGTTTAACTGCTTGTTACCTGTCAGCTTCCTCCGTTTTGTTGTCCAGGGACTAAGAATAGGAATTTACTCTCCCTGTGAAGGAGAGGGAAGGCCAGTTATTCTGCCTATAATAAAGTTACTTAATGGGTAACTCTTACAGTGCATGCAAAATCTAACCAAGACCAAACTGAGGTACCTTCCATTTCCTTTTAGCCAAACCATATTGTCATCTATATTTTCCAAAATCTTTTAACACCAGTTACTAAATTATTTTTAAAGATATAAAAGTGAAGAACTTAAGTAATTCTCTTTTTCCTCTTTATATATAATAAATATTAAAGCACTTTTTTTGTTGACTTTCACCTGGGGCAGAGTTGGCCCTCTCAGCTTTTTCTGGTCATCTGGGAGGATGATTTGAAATTTATGCAGTTCAAGTGGCCTCAGAGATTCCATATCAGTTACTGTAATGGCAAAGATTTGTCATCTTGTATGGACAATAACTCATCCCCATGCCCTTCCTGCTTTCCATTTTCCTTTCAGTTGTTGGTCGGTTTGACAGGGAGGAGAAAATATGCTTGTAACCAGCTTAATCGGTCTCTTCCCCTTGCGTTAGGGTTCAAGATTGAGTGTGATTTGGTTAACTCTCATGTTGTTTGTCTTTATTTTTCTAGGAGGGGTGAATTTCAGGGGTCACTTTTGAAGAAAGGGAGTGTTTGGGAATTTATATTTGGAGGAATTTGGGTTTTGAAACCTGTTCTGAGGAAGCATTCCATTGCATTTAAATTGACTAAAGTAAACTGGTGGCTGAATAAACAACAAAATGGTGATAAACATCTTGTTATTTTATTTAATGGCCAAATGCTGTGCTCTGTATGTTTACCTTTTACTCTCTGTAGAATAAGGAGAATTTAAAAAAAAAATCTTTATACATTCTTTTTATATTTTACAAAGTACAACAGATTATAGTGGTTATAGCTGTCAGGCTTAAGGTATGGCAAATGTTATCCATCCATATACAGTATTTTGTGAGGAATGGATACATTTTTTTCATTCAGTTGCTATCAAGAATAAGATTTTAGAGCCTTCACAGGAGTTGACATGAGTTCACAAAATAATTGAAATTTCTGCCTTATCCTCTCACAAAGCTATAATGTGGCTCCAGGTCTGACAAAACCTTTGGGTTACTTTGTTTTCGTTTTTTTTCTCCAACCATGGAGCATTAATTGTAAGCTCAACTTGAAAAATACAGTATGGAGTATGTGATTAATGGAGTGAATTATTGAACTGAGTTAGTGAGCCAGGGTTTTTATCCATTTCAAATTAATCTGCATTTCATACAAAAACTTCTATAATCATTATTTTAGGCTGAGTAGTAACTCCTGCTGCAAAAAAAGATCGTTTGGTAGTAGACTTAAAATATAAACTACTGTCAGGCATGCCGACAGAAGTCATAACATAATGTGATTAAATGGTGAACTGCAAATAATCAACTTGGCAAAAGCATTTTTTTCACTGGCTGTTTAGTCACGATAAGTTTTTTAAATGTCAAAATGTCACTGACTTCACATTTGGTAGGCAGTACATATAAACCACTTTTATACCCTATTCGGTGTGTACTAGAAATTACTGTTGGCTTTCCTACTCTGTGACAACAGGAAGGGGGAGGAGGAAAGACTGAAAACAGGCTGAAAATGTGGACGTCATTGCTAAGTTGGCTGAGAAACGTAGGTGTGTGACTTCAGATCACACCCACTCGTCTTCCAATTCAGTCATCTGAGCTATGAGACGACAACCTCTTAATATAGTCTAGAGCTGGTTATATATAGGGAACACGTAGAGCCCTGAATTCAGAACAACTTCTTAACAACAGTTTAGGAAGGAACACTATATTAAGAGACAAACAGACTGACCAGCTGCAATCAAGACCAGCACCTTGGAAAAAATTTATTCTGCTCCAGATTTACCCCAGATTGAGAATTGCTAAGGAATTTTTACAAGAATATTAAGGAATGAAGTACTACCAGCATCCAGTCACCCAGACCATATGCTATGAAAGCTGCAATCCAAATTCCACTAGTCCAGTGTCATGCTCTCGTTCTCTGCCTTCCATCAAACCCATTCGAAATGTTCACTTTCCCATTGACGTAGTCTTCCAGGACTATGTCCGTCAAGTTGAGCTGGAAAGAATTGGACGCTTCGTTAGAACCAGAAGAGTGTGCCTGGATACTATTTACCATTCAGGTAGGAAAACCGTCTACTTGTATACTAAGCTGGCAGAGAAAGTTATATCTTTGTTCAGAATCAACTAGATACTCTACATTCAAGTAGTTAAAATGCAATTGTGATCACAAAAGCAAAATCTCTAATAAAGGCTCTAACTGTTACAAGCCCTGGTCTAGGTTAGGGTGCAACATAAATGACAAGACCAAACTTATTAATTACCCTTTTTTAATATTAATTTTCTTGTGCTCTAATTGTTTAGAGCAACAGTCTTTTTGAGTATCTCTTTTACAAAACAATTTATTATTTATTTATTTTATGAAACAAGAAGTTTCATTGATCTGAAGGGGTGAAGGGATAAATGTCAAAACAATAAACAAAACAGAAACTAAACTTCCCCAGAACACTAACTTCCCTATGAATCAAACTAAAAGAAAGAAGCATACAATTCCCTAACTTAAATATAAACAGGAGAAAATTGATGGCATACAAAACAAACAAGGCACTCGCCCCAACGGCTTCTCAGGTCAACACAAAGTTTTACAATATGAATCAGTGGTACATGAATGTTATGGGTATACAGATCACTCTCAAACAGGAGGCTAACCGCACTGTTCAACACAAAGAAGAGCACATAAACCCCAATCTCCAGCACCCAACTTCCACCAAGAAACACACAGAACAATAACAAGCAAGCAGAGCACTCCCTCCAGAGGAACTCCGTGGAACTTTATAGGCTCGGGCTCTTCTGTGGTCCAGTCACCAACATTCTCATTAAGTCCAGGACCAATCCTAAAGAATCCTACAAAGCTAAACAACAGAACCAAACAATATATATATATATATATATATATATATATATATATATATATATATATATATATATATATATACTTGCATTACATAATGTACGTAACATAATTTCTAAAAAGCAATGCAATTTTTGTCTAGGCAGCTCAGGCTATTTGATAAAATAATTGTTTGATAATGGAGCTGTCTGAACCTGTCTATTAACATGAAGTTGCTGATTGTCCAGGCATGGCAGCTATTCACGAGGCAGTTCTATCTGGAAACCTGGAGTGTGTGAAGCTTCTGGTAAAATATGGGGCTGACATAACCCAGAGAGATGAGGATGGATGGACTCCACTCCACATGGCCTGCAGTGATGGCTTTCCAGAGATAGCTAAGTAAGTGAACTGCTAATGGAATGTATTTTGGTCTTCTGTAAAAAAAATTGACTTGGGCATTTAATAGAGCATCCCTCTTTACAGTATATAGAACATAAAGAGAGTTGAACAAGACCATTTTAGCTCTCTATCAAAGAAACACTGCAAAGATGCCAAACAGAAAGTAAAAGAGACCAGCTATATTCACTGACCTCTTTTATTTTGTGCTTGATTAGTGAATCCAGATCAAACAAGAAAGTTAAACTGAGAGAATGTTTAAAGAAAATGTTTTTTTCTCAGGTACTTACTTTCCTTGGGTGCAGATACTAAGGCTGAAAATGACTGTGGGGAGAAGCCTGCTGACCTTATCGACCCAGAGAACAAAAACCTGCTTGAACTCTTTGGTCTCGGTGGTGACTGAACTTGCACCCCCTGCCTGAAACAGAAAATTCTTCTGATTGATCTCTTTAGAGGCAGTTGCCACATTAAAGTATCAAGCCAGAGTAGGTGTGGAACATCCAGAGGAGTTTAGACATCTTGGCAGTGTGTCTGGATATAATTGTCTGGTCCTGGACCAATGACAGCAATCAGGATGTGGATCTCTGCAAGAATGAACTCTTCAAGTGGAGATGATGCAGTGTGTTCATGCTCTAAACTAATGTGAATCTAAACTGCTTTTCTGTGTCAGTTTATATAGTTAAACATGATTTTGAAGTAGCAGATCAATGTTACCTGGCACCTTGTAAATAGCACCTTTTTATTGTGTGAATTATAAAAATAAAACAATAAAAAAGTTGTATACATATATATGTCTGTTATTTTAAAGTCACCATAAAATCAAATGTGACAATTCATGCTTTTTTATTGAACATTGCTGTATAATCATAAATAACTTAAAAATATAAAATTAACATGCATGTAAAGAAAATAAAAAGTGATGATTAAAAAAATTAATAGAAAGAGCTATGTAATATTAGGGCATGTACATGAATTTGAAAAGCTTTACATTTTTATTAGTTTTATAAGCTTTTTTGTGATCTCATGTTTGAAAGTGTATAAAAATATATTGCATGATATAAAATATCAATAATAATAATAATATTGCATTGTTATGGCTTTTTCTAAATCTATATAACGTATAATGTGTCGAAAATCACCCCATTTGTATTCTAAATGGCATATAACCTTGCTGCCCGCGCATCTTCTCCAGATGTGGATGGAGCTATAAGGTTCCCATTACTGGACATCATTTGACTGATTCTTTTTAACACTTGTGAACCGGATCAATAAATTCTGTGATTGTTTTATGATATGGCAAGCCATGTTAGTATATAAAACTAAGACTTGATTATTTACATTTTAATGATAAATTGTACAGATGGGATAATAATTTTTATCCTAAGCAACTTACATTGTATTCAAGGTAGATACTGACAATCCAATCAGTTCTAGCTTTCCCTGGGCATGAAACACATGACATTGGCGTTGCAGTAAATATTTGAGCTACTGAAAGACTATCCATAAATATTTTGGATAGTTACAATTGTTTTTTGAATTATTAAAATTATTGTATTAGAATGATATTTAGAGATATCAGCACTAGTTAGAGTAAGTAATCTGTTTTGAGATATCTGTTATGACATCAGTCACATATATGCAAAGGTAATTAGAAATATTTCTAATTCTTTTTCTTCTAGTCACAAATATATTTGAAGATATCTTAATAGTACCTGCCCCTAGTATGATGTGAGACTGATTTCTCCTCCCCCTCACCAGAGCACCCTCTGCCGAATGCTTACCAACTAACTTACTAACTACTAACTATTATTACTAACAGCAATAATCTGCTCCTTGTTTCTGAAAATTTACTGGATTACTTATGGGATTATTATGTAATGTCTTGATGCATTCATATGGTAAAAGGTCTCCAGCATCCTGATTTTAATTTAATCATGTTGCAAAATGGATGCCAAGTACAAAATGCCAAGTAATAATGCCAAGTACAAAATCAATTCTAGATATCGTTAATTTCAATTTCTACAAGTCAAAAGTCATTTGTGGTTGTCAGAAAATATTTTACAATGGAAGAATATGACTACTAGTCAAAATAACATTGTGATCATGACTAGTTATAATATGCATTGAAGATAAAAATATTGACGATGTAAATATCTTAGTCAATCCAGACACAATTTTTTTAAACTTTGTAATATTTCATCGAAACTTGAAAATACTCTGTAAAAGACCTCCGCCCCTCTCTGATGAACACTTTCCCAATCCTCAAATGAGGTGACGTCATAGCTTGTTACCAGAGGTGCTCTAAATCGTTCCAATAAACATTTGTTGTTTTAATTTATGTATGTATGTATTATTACTATTATTAATATTGCATTTATGAGTATTTGCGTTTATAACGTTAAATGTTTAAAATAACTTTTATATGTTCTGTGTCGCATCTGAGTTTGCGTCCATAATTCAGCTTATAAAAACAAACTAAGCACTGAATTTAGTTTTCGACCAAACGGTAAAATGTTCCGTTGTTACTGTCAGTTCAGATTCTAGGCTCAAGTCATTACGTATGTCAGCCATGTGACTGACATAGAAGTGGTATCGTAGTATGCTGGTGTCAGACCAGTTTCTATTATTCATTTTAAAGGTCCGATTCAACAGATTTATTTTGTTCTCTAAACTGACATAACCGATTGTTGTGCTGGACTCCCTTCAACGTGGACGTATACGTTAAGTATCTTTTTGGCTGAAACAAAGGATATAAAAGCCACTTTGTAAGTTCCAAATGCTCATAAATTTTAATCGCAGTATATTACTTACGTTGAATCAATTTCTGGTTTAAACCTCGAGTTCAGTTGTAGGTTTTATTCTGTTGTTGACGTTAGCTGCTAAGCTAGCCGTATGTCATTTACGAAAATATTACGGCCTGTTATGGGACAGATATATATATAAATTTGCTATTTCAGTTACCTGCAACGGCAAAATAGCGTTTGCTTGTGAGTCTAACCTCAAAATGACAGCACGTTAAAAACATCTTTAAGAACAGACCACAGCTCTACCATAAGCTATTGTTACATTTCTGTGTTTTAACTGCTTTGTGCTTGACACTTCCTGGAGAGCAATTAAACACAAATAATCAATCATAATGAACTGTCTGTTTAACAATGACGCCTTTCACAGTGGGTCTGTCACTTCAGTGTCATAAGTTTGATCTAATAATAGTTGAACTTTTGCATGGGGATTTTGACAGTGTTGACGGCAGCTATCCATCCTCGATCATGGTTCAGAATTACAAGCAGATGTCCGGAGACTATTCCCCAACTAACACCGACGAACTAATCACACCAGCACACAAAGAAAATGTGCGTTTCATTCACTACAGTAAGTTGCTTCATAAGAATTTAGGAAATCCTTTCAAATTTTCACAGATTAAAATAGTCACTGGTCCATCAAAATATGATGCTGTTTGGGAATTGGAGTTCTAGATTACACTTCTTCCAACAGCTTGGCAACGTGTAATGAGAGAAATGCAGACTTGCCAAGGAAGTGAAAACAATAACCAGGGACCTCAGAAGTATGTGGAGAGGATGTCAAACCCTGCACTGAGCTGTATGTTCAACTGGGTGATTTTTGTCTTAAGGATTGTATTTTGTTAATGAAGGAACATTTTAGAGGAATGCATAATAAATATTGGATGAAATATTTGGCAGAGCTAACAGCTGTTCTCTTTCCTTGCTAGGAAGGATGTGTTTCTGAAAACTTGTGCATTTTCTTTAAGACTCACCTGAAATATTATGCATTCATGCTCCCTAACTGTTTGTTTCTACTTTTCAGCTTTTACTCCAGTCGACTTGAATGATGTGAAAAGGAAAAACACACACGACGTCAAGAAGTCTTTATGATTTTAAAAAAATCTTTCCAGCATACAGACTGATACAGCATAACCTTCTTGCCTGATATTATTCAGACTATTTATCTGCTGATCCCTGATCAATATCTTTATTCAAGTGATGTACTGCTCATTGAGGCCTATTTTATGCTATGCTGAAGTACAAATTATGATTCTCAAAATGTTTTTAGAATTCCCATTTCTTTTTATTGTGTTACAGATGTTATTTTAATGTAGCATGCTTTTCTCCCAATAATGCATATTTGTAGGCCAAATCAGAAGTTAGCATCACCCTGTTTCCCTTGACAAAAAACAGTTACGATTTTTCCATTGACTTTTGTATTGCAGAAAATAAGCTGTGGCCAACAAAAAGGTTATACACGTTTTGTTCATCATAAAAATGTTCACAAATGAACCCAATATTTATGAATTTTAAAGTCCAAATATAATTGGCAGAAGTAAAAAACTAAATGTAGGCTATAACCGAATACACTACAGTCTCTTGACAGTTTTTTTTTCAGTTTAAATTTTTTTTTTACTTCAGTTTCTGGCAACTCTTTTGTTTTTTGCCTGAAAATTTGAGTGATCTGTTTGCAAGAGTGTGATAATAAGGCATTAAGGCTGCAAAGAGGAAGATATTGGCTGCATATGAAATTGCATACTTATCCCACAAAAAACAGGATGTGACTAAAGAAGTGTCTGAATTAATACAGTGCTCCAGTAATACAGTGCTCATAATAGAGTAGACAAAAAGTTCCTGGATGACCAATTTTTCCGCTGAGATTCTGAAGTTTGCATACAATGGACTTTTTACTATCCCATGTTGCCCCGGAAGAGGATTTATGAATGGCAAATAAGCCTAAATAATTCTAATAAGTACCTACTCAAGAGTTTCCAATTTTGGATGCAACCATAGAGTAAATGAACTTAACTGTTTGGCGTAATGACATTTAATGGCCCCAATAACCTCTGTAGTCCCATTTGGCCGTTTGTTAGCCTTTTTTAAGTGTTTGATTTTTAAATACACAAGGGGTATGACTGATGTATTTTATGTTGTGGAATAAAGCATGAAAATATCTCTATCTTGTGTTGACTATTTTATTCAGGTTTTGGCAGACAAAAATGAATCATTAACATTCAGCTCCGCATTTATGTTCATTGTAAACCAACATATAGGGCAAAAAGCAATTATCACACACCAAACCAACAAAATGATTAATAACTTTTGAAAAGTTGCTATTGTAACATTTTTAAGTATAAATATTCCACGGCCACATAATTTTTCTTCAGTTGCTGTAAGGAAACTTATTGGATCATGTTCTAATAGGTAAGCTAATAAACCCATTAACTAAGAACTGCAATTTATTTTATTTGACTAAATTCAGAAAGTACCCAGTGTAAAATAATATTTTAATGAATGCTTATAAAACCATAATTTATTTTTATTTTTTTAAATCAAATTTGCATTAGCCAGGTTGGTGACTTGAAAACATAGAAAGACCTGATTTACTCATTGATGTACATTTTAATTTTCATTATTATTATTAAGAGATGGTGGTTGTGAGGCAATTTGATTTAGTGGTTCAACTTAACTCCAACCTAATTTTAATCCTCTGGGGTAAAAACTATTTTATGAAGCATATTTTCTCCCAAGAATGTATTTATTGTTTCTGACAACATTCTGAAATACAGACATTTTTCTCTATTTGAGTTCCATTGTATTCTTTTTCTTTCGTTCTTTCAACAAACGTTCAAACTCACTGGCCACAAATGTGCATGACTACTTTGTATTTCTAATGTAAACAAAGTTTCACAAGTATCAAAACACTGAATTCCTTCTTTGTTTACATATCTATCAGAAGTATAAAGTATACAGATTTGGAATAGACAAATGCATCTATAATTACATTGTTTTCACTTGGAAGCATTTGACTTACACCCTGTGTATGGGTGTCCCAGTGCCACTCATTTGTAAGTCATATTTCTGTGACTCAATATTACATAGATTCTTTCTTATTTCAGCTTACCACATCCTTCAATATTAGTTTATTTCAATACTTTTGTCTCAGTTGTACAAACTGTATGTAGTTGGCAGCTTGCGTATTATGTTATTAGAGTAAGTTATTTGGTTGCAGCGTACAAATACACACATGGATAAAATTGTTGGTACCTCTCAGTCAATGAAAGAAAAACTCACAATGGTCACAGAAAAAAACTTAAATCTGACAGACGAAATAAATAAAAATTCTATGAATGTTAACCAATGAAATTCAGACATTGCTTTTCAACCATGCCTCTTCAGAATTATGTATATATATATATACATAATGGATCTCATATATATATATATATACATAATGCATCTCTGAGGGTGGATCTCAAAATTTCTAGCATGTTGGTGTCTGAGCATAACAAACTTGATCTGGTTTCAAACCTGAGCAGGGAAACCCCAATGGATTTCTAATCTATCACCTTAACCACTAAGCCAAGATTGCGTTGCAATCGATATGTATAAAAGAACACATGGAACAGGCCTAGACAAAATTGCTGGTACCCCTAACTTAATATAGTTTTGGGTCATTCTCCTGTTGCAAGACCCATGACCCATTCTGAGACCAAGCTTCCTAACACTGGCCAGCACATTTCTCTCTAGAATCCATTGATAGTCTTCAGATTTCATTGTACCCTGCACAGATGCAGCAAAGCAACCCCAGGACATAACAGAGCCTCCTCCATGTTTCACAGTACAGGGACAGTGTTATTTTCTCGATAGCCTATGCTTCATTTTTCCGTCTGTGAACATAGAGCTGATGTACTTTGGCAAAAGAATTGTGTCTCATAGGACAATTCTGTCCATAGGACATTCTCCCAGAAGCTTTGTGGCTTGTTAAAATGTAGTTTGGCATATTCCAGTCTAGTTTTTTAATGATTTTTTTCAACGTCTCCCATGTAGACCACTTTGGCTCAAACAACGACGGATGGTGCGATCTGACACTGATGTTCTTTGAGCATGGAGTTCACCTTGGATCTCTTTAGAAGTCTTTTTGGGGTCTTTTCCATTTGGATTATCCGTCTCTTTGATTTGCCAATTTTCCTCCTGTGGCCCCGTCCAGGGAGGTTGACTACAGTCCCGTGGATCTTACATTTTTGAATAATTTGTGCAACTGTAGTCACAGGAACAGCTGCTAGTGATATTACGAATGACACTGAAGCTTCGATGTGCGTATCGCGCATGTGACACAATTTGTAGTGAAGCTTTGTATCAGGGTGTGTATTGGTTTTCCCGAGTCACGTGAAATGAACGCTCACTTTCTGTCAAATCACGTGCGCATTTCACTTTTTGTGTCAGAAGCTTCAGATCTTACTGAGTCCTTGTTGGTCAGTCTGGTTGATGGTTTTGTGAGGAGAGTGCTGTACTTTAGTAAGTTAATCAATATAGTACATTTAGATAAACATTTATTTGTCACTATTTATTATTTTTTTGTTGTTGTTTTTTTCTTTGTATTTTGGTAAAATCTTTGCACTTTTTTAAAGTAATTTGGTATTGGTGTTAGGTGAAGAGTTTTTATTTAGAGCAATGGCAACAGGGGAAAAATAAAGATCTGGGAATATTTTGAGTTTATAGCTTCCAATGTATGTATGATTTTCTAAAAAGGGGAAAATGTTATATATATAACAGACAGTACCGACCAAACGTTTGGATACCCCTTCTCATTCAAAGAGTTTTCTTTATTTTCATGACTATGAAAATTGTAGATTCACACTGAAGGCATCAAAACTAAATGATGTTTTATTAACAAAGTTCGGGAGGAGCACGTTCAAATGATTAACACAACCAACACGTCATCAGCAATTACACCTCATCCTATCATCCTATCAGCAGGAGAGGAAGCATGTATATATAGACATGTTTGACTCACCTACAGCTCTTTGACATTTTTCGGCATCCCTCCACCACCCCAACTCCTCACACTTAATTGTTCCAATCAAAGTCAGGATACGGGGGGAGTGCTCCAGGTTCGGGCTGAATACCGAGCTCGGAGCCCTCTCCTCGGACAGCACGCCAAATATGCTTACCATTTATTGCTCCTGAATCATTTGTAAGTGTGAACTCGTGAATTAAATAACATGTGGAATTAGTTGTTTTACACAACAAAAAAGTGTGAAACAACTGAAAACATGTCATATTCTAAGTTCTTCAAAGTAGCCATCTTTTGCTTTGATTAGCTACTACTTTGCACACTCTTGGCATTCTCTTGATGATCTTCAAGAGGTAGTCACCTGAAATGTTCTTCACTTCACAGGTGTGCTCTGTCAGGTTTAATAAGTGTGATTTCTTGCCTTATAAATGGGGTTGGGACCATCAGTTGTGTTGTGCAGAAGTCAGGTGGATACACAGCTGATAGTCCTATGGAAGAGTGTCGGCTGTTAGAATTTGTATTATGGCAAGAAAAAAAGCAGCTAAGTGAAGAAAAATAAGTGGCCCCAGGAAAGGAAGACCAAGAGTCACCTCTGCTGCGGAGGATAAGTTCATCCCAGTCACCAGCCTCAGAAATTACAGGTTAACAGCAGCTCAGATTAGAGACCAGGCCAATGACACACAGAGTTCTAGCAGCAGACACATCTCTAGAACAACTGTTAAGAGCAGACTGTGTGAATCAGGCCTTCATGATAGAATATATGCTAGGAAACCACTGCTAAGGACAGGCAACAAGCAAGAGACTTGTTTGGGCTAAAGAACAAGGAATGGACATTAGACCAGTGGAAATCTGTGTTTCCCTTTCATGGGAACTCGAGCTGCGTCAGAAAAACGCTAGGGGAACCCTTGACGTCAGTCACGTGACGATGTGTACAACCAATGAGAGAATGCGAGTCGCGGGTCAGTGACGTCATGAACAGAGCATAAAAGCGCACCGGAACCCGGAAGTGACAGCTTTGAGTGTCTTCAGCGTGCGTGTGTCAGAGAGTTTGTGCTTGTGAGTTACAAACCACTTTTCTTCTGGATTACGTGCATTTGTATTATGGCGGAACAGGCATTTACCCCATGTGTTGTTCCTTGCACCCGTTTTATTACGGGTAAGGATACACACAGGCAGTGCTTTGTCTGTTTGGGAGTGGAGCACGCTCGGTCGGCGCTTAAGGGCGCTGACTGTGAGAACTGCGAGAGGTTCTCATTGCGTACTCTCCGCTCTCGTCTAGCGGTATTTGCGGATACTAACCAGACTCGCGTTGCGGCTGAGGCTCGGCGGCGTTCTCAATCTTGGGTATCGCAGATGGATCGCACGGAAGGTTGAGAGGCGGGTGCGCCCGTTTCGCAGCCTGGCTGTGTTGATCCTAGTTCCAGGCAGGATTTGGGAGCACGCGCCTCGGGCGCGGTTGCTCCCGATCTTATTGGGACTTCGGTGCTACCACTTTCCTGCTCTGAGGATGAGGAGGTGATTAGCATCGATCCGGTTGAGGAGATCTTGCCACCCTCTGAACTTTTTCCAGCACTGAGGTGCTGGATTTTGTTGGCATCTAGACTGCAGATGAAGGCAGCTCTCGCCTGGTGGTGTTTGCGGACATTATCCAGGCTCGCGTTTCTCAGGGTTCTGGACCTGTTGCAGCTGAGGCTCAGCGGCGTTTACAATCCTGGGGATTGCAAATCGTCTGCCTGGGAGCGGTTTCTTCCCATTTGAATAACTACAACCCAGCTTTGAGGAGTTGGCGTTGTATTCACTTAGTGCCATCAGTTTTCTACTACAGTTGCTGTGGTACAGTGGATAAGGTGTTTATCAATGATGCGGAAAACTGGGGTTCGAGCCCCGGTTGGATTATCTTTTTCCAGCACCGAGGTGTTGGATTTTGTTGGCATCTAGACTGCAGATGAATCCGCTCTCTCCTGGCGGTGTTTGTGAACACACTATCCAGGCTCGCGTTTCTCAGGGTTCTGGACCTGTTGCAGCTGAGGCTCAGCGGCGTTTACAATTCTGGGGATCGCAAATGGATCTCACAGCGAAAAAAGACGGGCGCACCCGTATCTCAGCTTAGCTGTGATGATTCAAGTTCCAGATGGGATTTGGGAGCATGCGCTCCAGGAGTGTTTTCTTCCGATCTCACTGGGACTTCGAAGCTATCACTATCCTGTTCTGAGGATGGGGATGTGATTAGCATAGATCCGGTCGAGGAGGATTCACCATCCTCTTTACCGGCGTATGAGGAGTTAATCGAGGTCGTGAGGTCGTCTACCTCCCCAACAAGAGGAGATCGGGCCGGCACTCTCAGGCTCAGCCTTCTAGCAAAAAGACTGATCTGAGGATCGTCTTAAAATGCCAAGAAGGCTGCCAGTAAGCGTTTCTGACGCCAAAGGCAAGCCGCAACGAGGCAGTTCTCCCCTTGTGCGGCTTCCGAGGGAGCCTGCCACGGGAATACTGCCCCCTCCAAGGAGGGTCCTAGAGCATTTCACCCGTATGGTGTCCGGGAACCCCGGCCCTGTGGTGTCATCGCTCATACCAGAGGTCAGTCTCGAGAGACTGGTTCCCTTAGTAGAGTTCCAGGCCGCGTGGTCGCGTCTGCCGGGCATCTCTCAATGGGTCCTGCGCACGGTAACCTGCGGGTATGCCATTCAGTTCGGGGGCTCACCCCAGCAGGCTCTGGTCATGGAACTAGAAGTAAAACCTCTGCTGGAGAAAGGGGCCATCAAGTATGTACCCCTCACAGACAGACAGTCCGGTTTCTACGACCGGTACTTCATAGTTCCGAAGAAGGATGGAGGGTTGCGGCCCTTTCTAGATTTGCGTCGTCTAATCTTGCGTCTAGAATTCAAAATGTTGACGCTCAAACAGATCGTGACGCATATCAGGTCCGAGGACTGGTTCGTCACGATCAACCTCAAAGACGCAAATCTCCACATCTCCATCCTTCCTCAGCACAGGAAGTTCCTTTGGTTCGCCTTCGGGGGGAAGGCGTACCAGTATCGGGTACTTCCGGTTGGCCTATCACTCTTGCCCCGCACGTTCACAAAGGTTGTGGATGCTGCGCTTGCTCCACTGCGATCCCAGGGCATTCATGTCCTCAATTATGTTGACGACTGGCTAGTGTTAGCCCAGTCGTTCCGGTTAGCAGCACGTCATCGAGATGTCGTGCTCGCTCGCATGAAGGAGCTGGGGTTAAGGTTGAACACCAAGAAGAGTGTACTTTCTCCTGTTCGGAGAACCACTCTCTTGGGAGTCATTTGGGACTCGAGGCAATGTTTGCTCGGCTCTTTCCCGGGCGCATTCATTCCATTCGTTCAGCCGTCAAGAGTATCAAACTAGGCTAGCTACTCACTGTCAAACACTTCCAGAGGGTGTTGGGGCTCACGGCAGCAGTGTCCAGCGTCATCCGCTCGGCCTACTGCACATGACACCCCTGCAGTGGTGGCTCAGGACCAAAGGGTTTTCCCCGAGGGGCAACCCGCTTTGCACATTCAAGGTCACAAGGCAATGCCTACGCGCCTTGACCCTGTGGAAGTAAACCTGGTTCCATGTCATAGGGCCCTGTGTTGGGAGCATTCGACCGACGTTTGTCGCGGTCGACAATTGCATCCCTCACAGGCTGGGGAGCGTTCCTGAGGGACCGCTCCGCACAATGAGCAGACATCCTGTCGAGACAGGGGCCGAGGCCCGGGGAATGGCGGCTCCACCCCGGGGTGGTGGAGCAGATCTGGGAGAGATACGGGCAGGCACAGGTGGACCTGTTACCTCCGTCAGGAACTCCCATTGCCCTCTGTGGTACTCTGTCGCATCCAGCGCCCCTGGGGCGGGATGCTATGGTACACGCGTGGCCGAGGCTACACTTGTACGTTTTTCCCCGATTGTTCTGCTCCCGGGAGTTCTGGCCAAAGTTCGTCGGGACGGGGTCCGTCTCACGCTGTGGAGATTCCGGGACCTTCTGTCCCAGGCGGAGGGTTGTGTCTTTCACCCCCGCCCAGAACTTCTGAAGCTGAAGGTCTGGCCCCTGAGGGGACCCAGTTCTTCGAATCTGGTCTCACAGCTGAGGTTGTAGAGACCATCCTTCAGTCCAGAGCTCCCTCCACGAGGAAACTCTATGCTCTAAAGTGGAAACTCTTCTCTGCTTGGTGTAGCGAAAGGCAGTTGAACCCAGTAACCTGTCCCATTGGCAAAGTGCTGGAGTTCCTGCAGGAAAAGTTTGCGGCAGGGTTGTCCCCCTCTACCTTGAAGGTTTATGTGGCTGCCATAGCGGCTTGCCACATACCTCTGGGTGGGGTGTCCTTGGGCAGGGACCCCCTAGTCTCTCGTTTTCTTCGTGGCACTCTAAGGCTGAGACCTGTGGCAGAAAGAAACTCGGTCTATCATGCTACAGGCCTTCTGTCCTCCCCCCTTCGACGATCATGAGCAGGAGCTTAGGAACAAGGTATGTCCAGTACGAGTACTGGACGCTTACGTCCTTAGGACTGCACCTGGCGTAAGTCAAACCAACTGTTCGTTTGCTTTGGGGATCCTAAGGGGGCTCCAGTTCTAAGCAAACCTTAAGCCAATGGATAGTTGAGGCTATCTGTCTGGTTTATGAGTTGGGGTGCTTTGCTGGTGACACTGTTGGGGATTTATTCAAAATTGAAGGAATACTGAACCAGCATTGCTACCACAGCATCTTGCAGTGACATGCTATTCCATCAGGTCTACGTTTAGTTGGACAATCATTTATTTTTCAACAGGATAATGACCCCAAACACACCTCCAGGCTGTGTAAGGGCTATTTGACCAAGAAGGAGAGTGATTGGGTGCTGCGCCAGATGACCTGACCTGAACCCAATCGAGATGGTTTGGGGTGAGCTGGACCGCAGAGTGAAGACAAAAGGGCCAACAAGTGCTAAGCATCTCTTGGAACTCCTTCAAGACTGTTGGAAGACCACTTTGTACCATGTGAAACTGTTCTCCAAGGCTGGGGAAGTACTGTCTAAGAGGAGAACAGTCTTAACTCAGTCCCAACACTGTGAAACGGCTTTTATTTCTTAATAAAAAATAATTAAAACCTTTATTACCTTACTGTCATTCCTACAGTTACACGAGCACTATCACTGCCATGTGTCATAAGCACATTTAATTACAGATTATCCTATCACACAATGTCCTTATAATGTGTGTGTAGAGAGAGTAGGCCTACGTTAGATGTTATTGAATCATGTAAGTTCATATTATATTTTGTCACACTTTAATGGGTAAATTAATTTACTGGACACATTAAACACAAACATATAAAGCTTTTATTTGTTCACATAGCATTGTTGTGGTTGCTTAATCTGACAGAGCTTCTTCCACAGGCTTCTGCCTGCTTCATTTTAAATATGCACCAGATGGCGCTGTTCTTGACACTCTCGAAGCTTTGAATCTTTTCTCGAAACAGTCAGGGTAAAGCCTCAGTGCTTCATGAGTCTGCATTTCCACATCCCTACTAGCTACTTGGAGATGGTCTTATAGCTTTTACCTTTATCATACTTATCTTTAATTTTCATTCTAATCTCCTGAGACAACTCTTTCCTTCATTTCCTCTGGTTCATGTTGAGTGTAGTACAGACCAGACATCACCAGACAACACAGTGACTACCTGGGGCATATTCTTCGTACCTCGCTAGCTTCGTACCTCGCTAGCTAGCTATTGACGATTTCGCATGATCTTGGATTGTTCGGTTCTTCGACGCTCATCCGGGACTTGTTGTCATAGTAACAGGTCCGCTGAAGTGAAACTGCTCGGAGCAGGCTTACTTCAAGTTAGCAGGATTAGTTCACGGCTTTATAAGCGGAGGTGAAATAGGAAGTTGGTCGCAACATGTCCTGTCCGTTTTTACGAGAGAAACCTGTTGCTGAAGGTGCAATATAATATATTTAATATAATTATAATAATTATAATATATTAAAAAAATAATATATACAGTAATACCTCGGTTTACGAGTTTAATTCGTTCCAAGAGCGAGCTCGTAACCCAAAATGCTCGTACACCGAAACAATTTCCCCCATAGGAATGCACTAAAAATCACTTGATTCGTTCCACACGACCATAAATGTCCATTTTAAATATTTTTTTGGTTTTAACCTATTAATTACGTTTAAAATTATAACTATTAAGATCTCATATAAATACTAATTAAATATTTTTAGAGTTTAACTGTCAATTATTAACAATTTACTGTAACAAGCACTTTACCTCTTCATTTCTGGCATGATGGAGACGAGAGGAGAGGGGAGGGGGGGGGGGGTGTTACTGCTTATATATTTCACTACATTGTAGTGTTGCTTCTTTTAATAACCAGACAGTTTCCTTCTCATTCAGAGATTTTATTGAGAACTATCGGATTGCTGTTCTGTCCACAACCCACGGAGTACATAACAGAAGAATCAAAACTATCTCTCTGCTTGCGAGCCCTCTCACAACTGAACCATCCTGAAACCCCGCCCTCTTAAAGTGACAAGACTGTTAACTTAACACTTATTGCACATCAGATTAACTAGTTTCTTCAACATTTGTAACGATATCACAACGTGAAGAATAGCGATCACAATTAGTGCAACGACACGAGGTAAAACCGCTGTAAATCACTTATGTATATGATCTGTAGAGAGTTATAACTGTTATAGTGTGCTGTTCTCTAAAAGTGTATGGCCCTTTAAGAACGTCATTGGGTGCGTCATACTGAGAACACACGTGAGCCTCATTAGTATGCAATGTGTGTTGTTGGTAAGACATGCTCCATTAATAAAGTTTCATCATATTCACATGTAATCATATTCACAACAACTTATAAAATAATGCACTGTGGTGAATGATGCACCCAAACTGAGAGAATGAACGAGTTAAGGGGTGATAAAGGGATCTTTTCGACACAAAAATGCATGTGGGTGAGGGAATATTTTTCTCGTACACCGATACAATGCTCGTACACCGATTTGACTGTCCATGCTCGTATACCAAGTCACTCGTAAACCGAGGTACTACTGTATATTTTTTTTATATTTCGTTTTTCACGTGAGGGTATAATGTATCTAGTTAATTTAGATACAATTAGTTATAGTCGGCCATTAAACAGCTCAAACTGTATTGCCTTGCGCTACTTTGCGAGCGGCACGTTCATTTACAATGTTGGAGATACGGAGAACATTGTGAAAGTGCTGTGTGTCGTGCCATTCGCAAAGTTTATCAGCACTCAAGCAGTCATTTTTGAAAAAAGGGAACTTTGCACACAATTTAGTTTACAGTTTATTTTAAAAAATCCAGCTGATCATCTCTTGCCTGTGGAATGAAATAAATAAATCATGCAAGGTCCTCAATAGTACAGTGTGTTTATTCGTGTATTTTATTAACTTTGAAGTTCCTCTTGAAGGAATTCAATCTCAAGTCTGACTTTTTGCTTTATTCGTTTTTGCAATTATATTTCATTAATTGACTCTTTTTTTTTTTTGCAGAATAGCGCAAGTAGTAAAGATACTATTTTGCAGAATATTTTTGCATTTTACTTGTTCCCAAGTTCTAGTGGGTCCTGCGGTGGCTCTAATATAAAAGACGATTATGAAATACAGTGCAATTAATATGAGTCAATATAATTACACACACGATCACTAGCTACTCACAAATTTAATTTGTTGACAACTTTTTGCCAGTCCTCTCTCCTGGCTTTTGTAGCTTTAAAGTGTTGCCTTGTGTTTTAATTAAACACTGAAATTCAGCGTTGCGCGCCGCCGAGAAATACTGCGCGCGCTCTTTCAGCATGCTTGCTGACCAATCAAAATGTTGCTGATCAAATGTTGCTCAGTGTTTCTACTTTCGATACATATCCCCTTTTAAGCCAGCACATGAACGCGCAATGATCTCAGATAACTCAATCCAGCTATACTAATTGTCAACAACAGGTGCGTTTGAAGAACCAAATAATCCAGATCATAGTTAGCGCGATTATCTCATCCCGGATGTGTCAACTGATCTTGGCTGTAGTAAGCGACGTACGAAGAATATGCCCCTGGAGCCCTATATATATATATATATAGTTTTTTAGCTTGCCCACTGACTGATTACAAGATTGTACACACCTGTGACGCTAATTAGTGGACACACCTTGAATTAACATGTCCCTTTGGTCACATTATTTACTCTTTTCTTGGGGTATCATAATTTTTGTCTAGGCCTGTTCCATGAGTTTTTTTTAATTTTTTATAATTCCATTGAATTGTCTGACTTTCATTGGTTAACATTCATAGAATTTTTATTTATTACTTCTGTCAGATTTAAGCTTTTCTGTGACCATTGTGGGTTTTTCTTTCATTGACCGAAGGGTGCCAACAATTTTGTCCACACGTGTATGTCTACAATATGTTAGAATATGTTTTTATTTTAAATAATTTAGAATACATTTGGTAATGAAGTTCGGAGTGGTGCCTGTTATGAATTATTTTATAGAAATGATAATAATCAAGAATTACCACATGCTTACAGGCAATAAAGAGAGATAAAATATCAATAAATGCATTTTAAAAAGAAATCTATTACAAATATGTCAGTTAAAAAAGTGACAGCTTCTTACTTTCTCAAAATAAATAATGAAGGTAAAAGAATGGTATCAATTTTAAATGGTGGTGGAGTTTCATGATAGTTATTTAAGAAATGTGCAAATATGTCCCATTGTCTGTCTTGTGACATTCTTTATTGTATTCTTACTCTAAACAAAATGACTGTCCCTTGAACTGCCAGTTGCAGTCGGCTGTTTAGTACAAAAACATAGCATGCTGTTTTTAAAAATGAATGTCATTTTGTGGGATATTTAATCACAATAAAAAACATTATAATAAACAAAAGAAACAATCTGTGGTGCTCTTATTTAATCTCCTCAGGACGTGTCTCCCCTGAATAAAAACAAAACAAAAACATTACTGTGATAGAAGTCAACTAAAAATAATTTAAGAATGTATAGAATTCACACTGAAAATCAAAGTGTCATGCTACTGGCACTAAAGTGTCTGACAGGCGAGCTCACTCTTTAAATTTCCATTCCTGACGGCACATTGGGCACTGCTGCTGTACTTGCTGAGAATTCAGCCATTTCAGAATGCAGTGCATGTGGAAACAGTGAGAGCACTGACCCCAAACCAACGGGCAGTCATCTCCTGGGACCTTACCTGATAAAACCAGAGAGTACATTTGATTTTCTTAAACTGAATATATATGGTTCAATTTCACAAATAAGTTGCAGAATAAGGTCTGTGTTGGAACTAAAACAGTAGGATTTCATGAGAAAACCTACAAGACACAGGTGGCAGTGTAGTCTTTGTCCATATGATAAAGTTAAATCAGGTTACCCACAGTCTGGGCAGCATCCGTTGAAAGGTGCTCGACAGATGCCGCAGTTTTCATCGTTGGCCACCCACAACCAGGACGCCACGCCATTCCACTGCTTTATTTTAACCTTCATCACTTCTGGAATTCACAAAATCATGGAATACATTTTTTTTGCAGTTATTTCAAAAACAAGAATTAATCCCATAAAAAGTCACTGTGGCAGTATTATGGTACAATGATGGATTCCTTTTCCAGTCCTTTGTGAGTACTGGAAAAAAAAAATTAAGAACATTTTGTGGCCACTGGACTCACGAATTATAATTTCACGTCCTTAGATACCATGGTACTGAATGAATAACATGTCAATGTACCCAGATACTCACATAATAAATAATTTAAAAAATACCACGTAATATTTCATGAAAATTCGTATCATTATGTATACTACGTCACGTTATTGTACTGTTATATTATATTGTGGTAATTTTTTTCTTTTCGCTAATGTACAATGACATATCTACTCATTTCAGCACAGCTATGAGTGAAAACACTAGCTTGATAACACGAACGTAATACGAATTTATAAATGTAGCCATGTATGACAGAGAGTAAATGACTGTGATGTTTTAATAATACTGACCTACAAATGTATAAACATTGATCAATCTCACCACGGCGATGTTTTCACATAAATACCAACTCAATTCTAGAGATGCGCGCAATGCAGCTCTGCTTTCTTCGAGCTCTCTCGAGGCCAGCTAAAAGTACGACACCGCCACCTACTGTGTGGGAGATGAAGTCTTAAAGCTTATTTTATCTTAAAAGAAAGTAAACAAAACATATAATGTAGATAAACAACAACTCTACTAAGTTGTATATCGTATTTCAGTTTTTACACGGATACATATCTGTTTTTACAGGTTTGTCCTCTTTAGAAAGAGGAGTGAAACACCGGAAAGTGTGGTGTCTCCTAGCAACGGAGATGCAAAATAAACATTGCCTGGTCTCGCGCTTCTAAATGGTCACAACACAGAAATAACATTAATTATCTAGTAACATTAAAAAATATGTATTAATTTTCCTGAAGAACTGTGGGTGTAGTATTGCTAATTTTACTATTTTGAAGAAATACTGCTTCACAACAGCTTTCGGCTACTAGGAACAAGATACAACGGAAACAGGTAACAATTAATAATTAATGAAATCTTAAATTACATTTCTCTGTCATATCCTGTTCATTTATTATGTATTCATATATACGTGTGTCTATATGTCTGAATTTTACTACTTTATTTATGACTACGAAGAGATGGAAAGCGATGGGTGTGCTGGAGGTCTGCCAACCAGACAGAAAGAGGGTCGAGAATTCACCGAGCCTAAAGAGGTTTACATATTTATTAGTTTAACACTACAGACATTCATCATACAGATGGTATGAGAGTTCATAACAGCATTTTAAACTTTAGTTCTCCATTTTTCCAATCGATCAGGGCAAATAATGTGTACATTTTAGATTTTAATATACAGTGGTGTTTGTTTTTTTATAGATGGAATCGATGCAACTTTCAGGCAGCTATGACGGAGACATCGATCATGCTGAGACTAGTGGATCGGTTCCGTTGGACAATTCTGGTACGTTTCATGTGACAACTTCAACATTATTTAGTCTATATCGAAGGATTTACTCCTATAACAGTTTTTGTTTTGCTTATGTGCAGATATAAACAATAGGAGCACACCTGTTATACCACTGTACACTCTCCAGCTGGAGATCAGTGACATTGAGGCCGAAAGTAGAGTCAGAGAGGAAGATGAGGAAGAGGGAGAAGTTGTGGTGCTGGATCCTGAGCATGTGTGTAATCCTGATGTTTTTTTTTTTTTAAAGCAGTAAAATATTCTTTTTATCAATTTTCTGATGCCCCATGTTCTTTTAAAAAAAACATTTTGTACCCTTTAGCCTCTAATGAATAGATTCCAGTCTGCATTGAAAAAAACTCTCAGTAATCAGATGGAGAGACTGAACCTTGAGCTTTGTGAGAAGGTAAGTAATCTGTCAAAAAATCTTGTTTTTTTCTTCTATGATTGATATGGGTATTTCTTTGAATAACTACACATGTACATTGGGGCAGAAATGATTGATTCTGTTCTTCAGGAAATATGTGCAAGAAGGCAAGGAAACTGATCATTACTGTTCTGTTGCAGAAAGTAGTAGAGAAGGCAGAGGCTCAGAAGCGCAATACACTTGCTGAAGAGGTATACATGGTCCACAAGATGTTGGCCAGACTTCAGGCCTCTCTGGAAGCTAGTCATGAGGCCAATGCCCAGGCTGTTGCTCAGCGTAGACAGGCCCAAGACCAGCTGAATGGGGTAAAAAATCAGTACCAAGATATTGCCAGTCAGGCCAAAAAACAACATGTGCAAGGTGAGAAGATCTATTAACTTGTGCTATTTTAGGATTATTTATATAATATTAAAGTTTTTATTAGTTTATTTTTATTTAATTTTTTATTCATTTAAAAAAAAAAATTCCATTTAGTAATTTTAGTATTGAAACTTACACTTATTTCGATTAGTTGACAAGGCAAAATTTCTAATTTTAGTTTATTTAATGTTTTTCGTCTAATGTTTATATTTTATGTGAATTCAGCTTCATTTCAAGTAATAAAAACCATTATTTTTATGTTTAGTTAATGATAATAACCCTGCTATGAACAATTTAAATTATAGTAGAGGGCATTTTCCTCATAAAAAATTTCATGATAATTGTATATAAAACTGAACAATGGTGTGTGTGGGCTGCAATAATTTTCTATTGTTAATTAGTTCTGATTTCTCAAAGAAATTAATCAGAAATACATACCTGTATTGTATTATGCAATACTTATTTCAGAAGAAGACTCCCAACCAGTCCAACATAGTAAAAATAGCTCAACCAATCACTTCAGTTTGGGGAGGGACTGCCTGTTCTACAATGTTGAACAATGGCAGATAGAACTAGATAGAGGAAGTTTATTTTATAAACTTCAGTTGGCTTGAGAAAGCCCAGCCTGAAAGTTTAAATTAGTTGTAAAAGCTTCAAGCTTAAAAAGTTTTGAGAGTTTAAACTTTAAAACATGTCGCTAACAAGATTTATTTGGAGATTACTGATGATTCAGTTGGTCAGTGAATGGCGCCAATAGACCCAACCCCCATGTCTCTACGACTTTCTGATGCAGAGATATAGGTCTGGCTAAACGGTTGCTAGGGTACTTTGTTTGGTTGCTAAGGAGTGGCTAAGCCTCTGCCATTGATGTCACTTCAAAGGCTGCTTGACAGTATGAACGATATAAACCAACCACAACGCCTCTACGACATTCTGAAGATATCTCGCTTTGCATTTGGTTGCTAAGGTGCTCGATAATGGTTGCTAGGGCGTGGCTAGGAAGTGTTGAAAACATTGGTGATTGGCAGTTTGCCAGTTTGAGATGGGTTGCTAAGGTGCTCTAAATGGTTGCTAGGGCGTGGCTTAATAGCTTCACTGTGATCCTGAGACACTCATTGGTCGCCTGAGTAAAATGAGACCTCCTCCTTGTCTCTGTGACGCTGTGCTGAAGATTTATGTTCAATTCAAAATCCCTATGCATTTTGCCATAGTAGATGGTGTTTCATGGGACAGCCTTCCCCATTCATCTCTATGGGGCAAATTTGGGCAGCTCTAGCACCCCAGGGGTGCAACTTTCACCCTATTGTGTGGTACGTTCTTACAGAGGCTGTCACCCTCTTCAAATGTGGCGAGTTTCATCTTTTTACAAATTCCTCGCTCCGAGTTATTAATCGTCAAAGTTCGTCGCAATGTTAAGTCAATGGGATTTTTCGGCTGCTTTTTCGCCCCTGGGGCGAACATCGTACCCCCGATCCCTTAGAAACGATATAGCAACTCAAGTCAGAACAGGTCTGAAGTCTGAGCAAAGTTTAGTGGTTGTAGCTTTAAAGCTGTAGGAGGAGATTCTTTTAGAATTTTAGGTAAGAAGAAAAATAATAATAAAAATAAGTTTAGATACAATATCACTAAGTTGGCTTTCTCAAGCCAACTTAATTACAATTATTTGAAAATCATTATTTTACAATTCTTTTTGGTGACATCTTTAATCTTTAAGTAATGAACAGCATTGAAAGTGATGAGAAAATCTCTGAAAGTCTTGCCTTGATGTGCTCTCTTCATAGTCTCGGAACTACAGTCTAAAGTGGACAACCTGGCCCTGAAGTTGCTCTACATGCAAGAGGCCAATAGTGATCTGCATTCAGACCTCAAAGCAATAATAAATGTTTCACACAAAGTCCAGAAAGAGAGAACTCAGGCAGAGGAGCAAAAATACCAGCAGGTAAAGTCCTAGAGCACATGATTTTGGTCAAATATGGCACATTTTAGTATATGTGAATTACTCATATAATTAATTTAACCAGGAAATTCTAGTTCCTTTGCTTTAATGTTATAAAAGTAACAAATGGTAAAATGTATTCTCCCCATTTTTATTGAAGCTCTAGCTCAGAGGTCAGGGAACCTATGGCTCACGAGCGCTCATATGTGGCTCTTTTTATGGCTGCACGCAGACCAAAGTTCGATTATTTAAAAAAAACACGACGGACGACAGGACTATCGCTCTGCTCAGCTTACTATTCAAAAAATGTGATGTAAATGGCTCGCTCAGACAAAAAGGTTCCCTACCCCTGCTCTAGCTGATGAAGCTCTAGATGTTTATTTATACACCTCTCTCTTTCTCTCTGTCAGGATCTTTATGTTGAGCGTTTGACCAAGCATGTGGAAAAGCTCTCGGAGCAGATTTCTCTGTATGAGGTTCAGATTACTGCTCAGACTGAGCAGACAAAGGCTGCAAAGGAAGCTCTTTCTGAGGTTAGAAACCTGTGCAACAGAACATGTGAAGCATACGCACTCAAATTTCGATGAATTTAGTTTTTTATTATTTTAAGCACTATGAATGCATTTCACTGGATTGGGATCGACACCACTGACTTTTTGAGTAAATTTCCATACTGTTCAACTTATAAAATGAGTTTATTTGTACCATTAATGGAAGCCAGATAAGATTTCATAATTGATGTAATATCATTCATCAATAATGGCATTCAGTGCTCCTCCACCCTAGTCCATAATTTTCTTTTAAATAGAATAATACAATAAAGTATGAAGTGTACACTACCATAGAGTAAGTCTCTGATGCCTCTTATGTGTTTAAATGCAGTAAAATGCAGTAAAAACAGCAATATTGTGATATATTATTACAATTTAAAATAACTCTTTTCCATATTGACTGTACTGTTCTCCGTATACATCCTCTATATACTTTAACAGCAAGATACTCTATACTTCACAGAAATGGAATGTCCTTTTCCATATTTTAATAAGGGTATAAATAAGAAGAAAATAAAATTAATTTACATCTAAAATGTGTATAGAATTAAATATTTCTTACAAACATTATTAAAATGTTACATAAATTGTCAGAAAAATTAAAGTAATGAGCATATCCATAGTTCCCATATGATCTATATCTATATAGATGCACTCAAATAACACAAGTTAAAAATACTTCAAATAATCAAATACCTGTAAAATTGAAAGTATCATGAATAATAACAGTGCCATACCAACGAAGCTACCAAAGGCAGATAATGAATGCAGATGGACCTGATGTACTGTACATGACTCATAAATCAAATAACATCATTGAAGGCACTAATTTCCTGGTTTGTCATCTGATCAGATACATGCAATGACAACACTGTAATACATTATCCTCAGAACAACCAGTGAGGGAGACAACTACTTTTTACTGTTCAACTTTTGAACTAACTTTGACAATTACTGTGACAGAACATTGACAATTTTTTAAAAAGCAGTTTATTCCTGTGATGTTTGAATTTTAGGCACATTATAATATGCTGATTTGGTGATCAAGAAACATTTCTTATTATTGTCAATGTTGAAAATAAATCACTTATCATTCAAAGTTTGACTTTGACTTTTAGTTTAGTGTATGAAATTACAATTAGTTTCAGTTCCTTTTAGTTTTACTCCCTTAAATTCAATTATATGAAATTTTGCTCAGTCATTTTAAATAATTTTTGCTCCTTCCATTCAAAATATATTTTAGAATTAAGAACTGAATTGAACACAACTCTGCCAGGCACGTATTATGAAATATAACATTTGCATATGTCACCCATAAATTTGTGTGTGTGTGTGTGTGTGTGTGTGTGTGTGTGTGTACTATAGGCTCAGCTGGAACTGGACTCAGTGACTGTCGAGCGTAGGCAGTTACTCCAGCAATGGAACAGCAGCTTGTTAATGATGAGGAGGAGGGATGAGGCTTACACTGCCATGCATGAGGAACTGAGGTGAACATAATACTCATACTCATGATAATACTCATAATACTGATGTTTGTGAGTGTTTGACCCTGACAACAGTATTGATGTTCATCCTCCAGGCTGGCCAATGATCAGGTGCGCTCTCTGGACACAGAGATGGAGGGCTATAAAAGGTCCATCACACTGGAAGAAGAGCAGAATGAGCGTCTCACTCTGTGTCTAAACCGAGCCCAGATTGACTGCACCACCTCACGTAAACTCATCACACACTCCCAGAATCACCAGGAAGTCCTACAGGCCCAGTACAGCACTTATACACGAATGCTGCAGGAGACAGAGAAGACCCTCAGCACATTGCGTGGGGTACCACATCAGCCTAGACCACAAACATTTTTCACCAGCTTTATGTGTTTAGGTTAATGTGCACCAGTCTGAAGGTAATATATGAGAACTATGTCTTTCTCTCTCTTTCAGGACCACGAGATGCGTCAGTCTGAATTCAAGGCTCTCAGAAAGCAGATGGAGAAAGAGTCTGCAGTGCGTTTGGACCTGGAGGACCAGATTATGAACAAACTGCAAGAGCAGCTTTCTCACAATAATGCGGCAAAGTACTCACGCCAACTGACTGATAAAAATGTAGCACACAGGAGAGACAAGGTAGGATGCGATTAGCTATCCCAAAAATGCTCACCACTCATCAAATTTTAAGTTTAAACATATGTAACTATTTTATATTTGTGGCTCTCATATAACCAAACCTCGAAGTGGACTAAAAAAGTTAACTCAAGACATTTTTGTTATCATTATATTTGTCAAATTTCACACCAAATTTAAAAGAAAAAGAATATGAAATTATATTTTGTAATGTATATAAAACAAAAATGAAAAGGGGACCATTATGTTTTTTTAAAGTTTTTTTTTTTACATGTTTTAGGGACTTGCTGTATTCCTGTTGACAACTGAACTGAACTAAACTTGTATATTTATGACTGTGATTTTGAGGTGTAATATGACCTGAGTGTATTCTTGATTGGTTTCATAAAATTCAAACATGCAATGTATGTGATTTCCTAGGAGGCTCAGTTAACTAAATTGGAGAATGACATCAACACAATAACGGTGGAGGGGCAAGAGGTGATGACACATCTGGATTCTCTGGTTGCATTTCAAGCTGAACTTGAGCAAGAAATGAGCCAGCGTCACTTGCTGCTATCTTCTCGTGAGACAGAGATTGTTAGACAAGTCACAGATATTGAACGAAAGCAGGCCGCAATCAGCATCTACAACAAGAAGATCAAGGATATTGTCCACAGTACTGGGGTTAGAGCTCACATTTCACACTCATGTTAATGTTGTCCTTTTCCTCCGTTTATGACAATAAGTCATAGCATCCATCTAGACTATTGGATTTTATATTCTAGTTACTGTAGATACTGCATATCTAAACTGTTAAATGTGTGTGTGAGTAGCATGAAGACCTAGGTCCTCTGGAGATCCGTGCAGCCACCCTGTCTAAGGAGCTAGAGGAAGTTGGTGCTGAGATTAAAGAGCAGCAGCAGTTGTGGCTTTGGCAGCAGGGGGAGCTAGTGAGATTCACTCAGGAAAAACAGGCCCACAGCTCTTCTGTACAGGTCTTACTAACACAACTCACAATACTGCAACAGAGCAAGATCAGGAAAGAGAGTAGGTACCGCTTTTCACACATATATATTCACACTGTTTCTGAACCGCTAGTGATATTAATAATAATAATAATTGTTATTTTCCCTCTGATTACAGTGATACCTCGGTTTACGAGTGACTTTGTATACGAGAAAATCATGTACGAGCATGGAAAGTCAAATCGGTGTACGAGCATTGTATCGGTGTGCAAGAAAAAATATTCTCTCGCCCATGCGCATTTTTGTGTGGAAAAGTCCTAACGTTCAGCATTGTCACGCGCATTTTTACTGGAAATATCAGCCTCTCATAAAACAGTCACGCGGTTCCAACCCCTTTATCACCCCTTCACTCATTCATTCTCTCAGCGTCGCTCGGTTTAGTTGCATCATTCACCACAGTGCATACTTTTATAAGTGATTTACAGAGGTTTTACCTCGTGTTGTTAACATTGATTAATTGTGATCGCTATTCTTCACGTAGTGAAATATATATACGTACAGTACAGCATGTAGAAAGAAGGTACGAAATCCTCCCTGTAAGCAGAAACTGTCACGGTTCATGAATTCATTGTCTCCTAGTTCTGCCTGTCTGTGTGTGTATATGTGTGTGTGAGTGGGGGCGCGGTCACTGATCACTGACACATCTGATGTTCATCTCATCTGCCTTTTAGTTAACTTCTCTCCACTCCTGTGTTGTCGAGTCATTGTCTCTGTTATGTCTGCGTCTCCCGTGTCCTCTTCCGCGTCCGTCTCCCGTGTTTGCGTCTCCCGTGTCCTCTTCCGCGTCCGTCTCCCGTGTTTGCGTCTCCCGTGTCCGCGTGTCCCATGTCTGTGTCCCCGTCTTCCGTGTTCCATGTTCCACGACTTTCACTCTGGATTATCACTTCGTTTGTTTTCTGCACTATTATAATACATTCACTAATTTGCACTTGAATCCGGGTTTTGTGTATTCACTTGCTGACACCCCGCTCCCCCCTCCTCCCTCCTCTCGTCTCCTTCACGCTAGCAGCGTGAAGCTGCTCAAAGCTGAAGTGTGTTACAGTAAATTGTCAAGTATTTTAGAGTTTAATTGTCAATTATTAATTAGTATTTATATGAGATCTTAATGGTTATAATTTTAACTCTAATTAATAGGGTAAAACCAATTTTTTTTTAATGGGCATTTATGGTCATGTGGAACGAATCAAATGATTTTTAGTGCATTCTTATGGGGGAATTGTTTTGGTGTACGAGCATTTTGGGTTACGAGCTCGCTCTTGGAACGAATTGAACTCGTAAACCGAGGTATTACTGTATTTGAATAATATTACTGATTTGTAAATACATTTAAATTATTTATTTATATTTAAACACTCAATTTGGCTGTTTATTTAAGATTTTGTCACAGTTAGGTCTGAATAGCTGCTCAACTCATCTGTCAGTCACTATTGAAGGTGTGACAGCATACATACGGTGACATATTCCGCAACATTGTCAGTGGAACATGGCATATGTCTATCGGCATATGTGACAAATTTTATTGTGATAAGTTTTAGTGGCACATGCCACTGTCCGCTGGCACATACCAGACGTATGTGACGAAAGCCAGATGTGCCACCGGATGTGTCACTAAGCACACCGAAATGCACCAATGGCTTTTATGCGTAAAATGGCATTTTCACTTCTAATCCAATATTTTAAGTTTCCTTTTAATGTTCAATTGTTGAAGATTATTCCACTCAATGTCACTTCAATATATCCAGTTTAATAAAAAGAAAAGCATATTATTGCATTCATAGAGCCTTATTATTGCATTCGAGTCTTTCACTGATTGTTTATAGTTTAATGGAAGTTACTCCCATAATTCATGAAAACCGTCATAGGACGTTGGAAAAAAGGTGTATACCTTTAAGTATTAACTAACAAAGCACAAAGTAATAAAATGAGTCTAATATATAAATACATTATTTATATATTTTGCCTATTTGTGTTGGTTATGTTTATCTGTAAAAGGTGAGATGGAGCAGGAACAGCGTGAGCAAGCAGATCTGGATAAACAGATCAAAACTCTCATGGCAGACATGGTGAAACTGAACTCTCTGCTCAGTAAAAACAGCGATCTAAATCAAACCCTGCAACAGAGCAACAGTTTGATGGAAACAGAGTTCAGACAGAGACTCAAGGTGCAACTATACATAATGTGTGGCTTATTGTGGAAAAAAGGCCTTTTCATTATCCACTCGTTTTTTTTTCCTCAGTATTCTTCTGTTCTTATTCTATGACATTTGGGATTTTGTTCATTTACTGTTTAACAATAAAGGGCAGTATTTTTTCAGTGAATACTAGATAGCAAATACACAAAAAATCAACATTAATGTAAATTCTAATCATTAGTAATGCAATGCTACATGTTCTATTCTATAAGACAAATAAAACTAATTGTAAAGTTTTATTATCACACATGATTTATCGTTCAAAAGACATGTTGAACATTTTATTTGCTTTTATTTTGTGTGTAGGAGGCTGAGAGGGATTCAGTTGAGACTCAGTTGAAGCTGGAGAGGTTAAACGAAGAGAAAGAGAGACTTATCAACAGTCTAGTGGAGGCAGAGTGAGTCCAACACTCTTCACACACACACACACACACACACACACACACACACACACACACACACACACACACGTACACACACAGGCGTGCGGACGCGCACACACACACACACACACATGCACATTTGTTTTGGTATCTTTATGGGGACTAATGTAAAACATGTTGGGTTTCCATATCTTCTTGGGGCATTCCATAGACATAATGATTTTTATACTTTGAAAACTGTATATTCTATACCCTAAACCTACCCATCAACTAAAACTTTCTGCATCTTTAAATGTTCATAACACATCATTTAGTATGAGTTATAAGCTGTTTCCCCTCCCCATAAGGACAAGGATTTCGGATACTGCCTTTGTGAGGGTGTTTTGTCCCCATAATTCTGTTAACACTTAGTCTTCTCCTACATTGATTATAGTATATAAAGTTATGGATATTTTTCCATATTATATACAGTGGAGTTCACTTATCTCGAGTCACAGTTAACTTGCCAATCGTATTATGTCAACGTTTTTGAAGTGGAACCGCCAAACTCCCCATTTGTTTTAGCATTTTCGATTCTTTAATGTCAATTCCTTAATGTCGCCGAACACTAATATCTCGAGCAAATATCTCTGACAAATTCGGCACTTCACATGGTTATCTCGTGAGTCATGAGCGTACCTAGTTCACTGCGCATGCGCTGAGTTTGCGTTGCACGTGAATCGCGGTCCTAGTCGCTCTGTCAGTGACGCTTCTCTCTCAGCACCGCGCAGGACTCTCTGAAGTGAAAGCAAATTCACGTTTTTACGAGAGCTGCCGTGGGTCCACCCCCATCCCAAAGCCTCATCCGCTTCTGGGTGCACATAAAGCCCACCTTCTCTGATTTGATTGGTTTTCTCAAATATTTTGACATTGGTCAGTAACAATTGGTAACGACCAATGAGTATGAGGCTTAGATAAACGAACACACACACAAACACATCCTGCTTTTGTTCTGAAGTGCGCTCTGCTCAGCGCCACTGCGGGAACGCGGTTATTAAAAGACAGGACGAAGCTGAATTTGTTGAGAAAGCACATTAGACAGGCAGAATGTGTCAATCTAGTACAGCGTGATGACCTCACGAATATGTTATGACTGTTTAAGCTGTGAGCGAAATTGTGTTTGCAGTGTTGGAGAATATAATTAAAGGTTTGTATCGAGAATCGAAAGTGTTTTTATTGTATACTGATAAATATCTGCTGTTAGTTGGTGCACATATGCCTTTTGTTGTTAGCAAACATATACAGTGTATGTACATTTTATAGCATGCCGATCGCTTCATCTAATAAATAGATATATTGGCTTTTGGTTATCTCGCTAAACGGTTATCTCAATGCTCTTTTTGCAACCCCCAAGGCTGTCGAGATAACCGTATTCACCTGTAATATATATTTTTCTTACCAAATGCATTGCCTCATTTCAGAAGGCATTTATTAACACCCTGAGGCCATATGGATTACTTTTAAGATGGATGGATGTGCTGTTTTGGGCTTCAAATTCTATGGTACCATTCATTCCCATAAAACTTGTAAGAGCAAGGATATTTTTAATACAACTTGTGTTTGGCTGAAAGAAGAAATTCATATATACCTAGGATGGCTTGAGGATGAGTAAATTATGGGATAATTTTCATTTTTGGGTGAACTTTAATATGAATGCGCTCAAGCTAACATATTTTTATTAGCATTAACAAAGATTAATCAATTCTGTAGCAAATCCATTGCTCATTGTTAGTTTATGTTATATATGGCATCAACCAACATTACTGTAACTAATGAGACCTTTTTGTAAAGTGTTACCCAAATTGTAATTAAATGCCTACCTAGAAAACATTTCTGAGCATCATTGGAGGTAAGTGAGCAGATCACTCTTAACATGTCTTTGGCCCAAAAATGCTGTTTCGGTAGGCAGCTCACTAGGTTTGAGATACAGCCATAAACATAAATGTGGATTGCCAGATCATTTCCATAATGCATAATCAGTATAACAACAAAGCTAAAGAATCAACATTGTCTTGAGTTAATGAGACAAATTTGCTGTTTTGTGTATGTGTGAAGGCAACAGATCATGCTGTGGGAGAAGAGAACCCAGCTGATTCGAGAGACTCGCTCTGCCATAGATTCAGACATTGGACAGGGAGAAATACGAACCATGAGAGCAGAGATTCACCGTATGGAGGTGTGTGTATAACTTGAAAAGTTTGTATGTGTAGAAGTAGATAAATACAATACAATAATACTTATAGGTATTGTTTCAGTCTAAATGGATCTTATGTGTAGGTTCGTTATGCTCAATTGATGAGGCAGCAGGAGAGATTGTTGAGAGACATGGAGTCAGTGGTGGCCAGACGTGAGAGTATAGCTGTTCGGAGTGAGGCTCAGGCACGATCAGACAATAAGCAGCCCACATACAGCGACTACCACAACACTCTCCAGAGCCTCCGCCGAAAGATTCTCCAAACTAAGAAGGTGTGTGAATCAAGATTATTATACTTTAGACCTTTTAGCTTTTATTTTATTTTGTATAATTTCATTTATTTATTCATTTAGTTTAATATTTATTAGTTTTTACTAATTTCTTACTGCACTTACCGGTACTTACAAAAGTTTTTACTTTCTTTATTTAACTTTTTCTGCTTTTTTTTTGTAGTAGAGCTACTGAAGTTATGATGGCATTCATAATAATATTACAGAATATTTTTGCTTAACGACTGGTAAACTATATAATTGACCAATGTGTGAGCCAACTGATTTTCTTTGTAGCTTTGCAGAGTTTTAAACACAAATCAATATTTATTGTCCATTTATTTATTTTATTTATCGGTAAATAGCAATCCAATAAGTGTGGTCAATTCATATGTATTCAAAATCTAAAAGAAATGTCATTTATGGATCATTTTATTTTAGTTAGCTTAGAGCCATGAAATATTATTTTGTCTAGTTCATTTTTCTGAAATATTTTGGTTTATATATTTAGAAAATGTTTTTTTAATCACATTTTTAGTATTCGGTTTAGTTTTAGTTAATTATAATAAGCTTCTAGTTTTTATTTACAAAATATATGTCACTTTCGTTTTCTGTATGAGTGTGTTCAGCAAGCAGAAGAGTGTGATGGTGTTATAGCTCAGCTGGAGGAGAGACAGAACTCAATGACCTCCAGCCTCCGAGACAAACATATGCATCTCAGTGTCCTGCAGAATACCAGAATGGTTCTCACTCAAGACCTCAGCAGGCTACAAGAAGCCAAAGAGAGAGTCAGTGCATCCACCAACACTATATGTACTGGTATATGTATAGTCAGTGTATAGTCATACTTGTGTATTAGACACCCTGTGGGGTCTTTTGGGGGCTCACAGCTTTAAGAGCCAGTTATACTATGGACTATACTACATTATTAGATTACCAATGTAAATACATAATCGTGGCATTAGAGCGTGTATGTTTGCACAGAATTTATTTTTATACAAGAATCACAATCGCAGTAAACATCATATCACATGCTTGAATGTTTCGTCAATGCAAATTTGTGTGCAAGGCATTAGCACTTGTGGGCAGGGGCAGAATATACCAAAAAAAAGTTATTTTTCCATTTCCATTTATCCAAAAGTTAAGTTCCATTTATGTTTTGTAAACCACTTATGTGTGGTCACCAATGGGTTTTCTTCTCTCTCCTGTAGAATTTGTCTCGTCTGCCTGTGCTGCAGGGTCGGGCGAAACACCTGCAGGCTGTTAAAGAGGGACGGTACTCTCCAGTTGCAAGCGGAGACGTGGCATTGGAGCTGTCTACACAGAAACATGAAGAGCGATTGAAAATGGTCAGCATAAAATCCACTGAAGATTCTCAGATAAAGTAAATCACAAGTGTACCACAAGAGTGTTGACCATAAGAGTATGAATACTGAAAAAAAAAAAAAGAAATAGTGTACATCTCAAAAGCTAGTATATATACCAAGTACTTTCATGAAATTCTATGTGGCGCAGGCTGATGGGTCCTTAAGGCAACCTGATGATATTTGCTTTGTTATCTATATGGCACAAGCTGATTCTTGCCGCATGTGCAGCCAATGAGATGACTGAATATTTAAATAGCTGGCTAGTGTATGTTCCTTTACTCCTTATCTTGGTATATTATACATCAGCTTTTTAATTTCTAAGCTTGCAATTATAAACAGTTCTACGTTCTAAGACCAAGTTTCATGTTTTTTACTGTCTTGAGGAGTAAGTAAGGAGTAAATTGCCATGTTTATAAGTTATGTTATCGTGTATGTGTAGCGGCAGCAAGCAGTTTATGTAGTCAATGTGAGATTAAAGTGTAGACGCATCATGGTAAAAGTAAGTAAGGCATTCTGGCATGCGAATACTTTCAACTGAGGATCAACATATTTGTTTGAAGCCTTCAATAACAAGTTTAATAATGGCAATGTTTTTCATTTCTGTGTTGAATGTGTGTGCAGGCTGATTTCAGGTGCATGCCAAAGTCAGAATCATGCTTTGGCATTTTTAGATCAGATCGCCTTTGTTTATATGTTTATACAATGTATTGTAAAATACGGAGTGGCTTTGCGGTTTTATAACCATGAGTGATGGGTTAATCATGCTTAGTGATGGAACAAGATTCTTTTCAGCGTCAGTGATAGAGTAAAATTCATAAATTTAGTTAAGTTAATCTATAAAGGTGCTCTTGGATGGTGTGTCGTGTTTAGCTGAGTCAATTTGGTGCTGCTTTGTAAAGTTCACTAACTATGAAATTAGTTAAATTCACCTATAAATGTCATGGTATGTGTTTGGAAACAGCATGACGAAGGTATAGGAAGATAATAGTCTTTTAATGACAAAACTCAGGCAATTAGGGAGATATCAGCAATACAAATGCAAATGCACAAATGCAACTTAATATGGACATACTATCAATGCTACATTGAAGAGAACAGACAAATGAGGAGGATAACAAGGTATAAATACACAAGGACGATTCAAAGAAACACGACACAGTGTTAACAAGACTAACAAGGTGATTGATAACACAACAGGTGATTAAGATAGCAACAAAGGAGCACATGAGAATACTGGATGAACTTAAACAATGACAATTTTCTGACAAATAAAGTAGCTTGGAAAAATCAGTTAACAGTGTCTATAATTCAGATTTTAATTTTTGCCAGTATTATTAATTGCAGCAGAATGCATACAAAATTCAGTGTCATGTATTGGCTTGATTACACTACCCAGAGTAATGAGGCTTGAAGACAATGGACAGTGAAGTGGACATTGACGAATTTGTGATATTCAGATTCCAATGTTAGAAAACATTATCAGTAGTTGCATGCATAGCATTTTCAAATTGTAATGACTCAAAAGTAATTTTCAGTTAAAGCTCAATTATAATAAATTAGATGGTCATGGCAACTACAGCAAAAGTTTGTGATGTTATCAGTAGGTGAAGTAAAACCAGTGAGGTAAAGCGGAGAAAAGCATAAGCTTGTGATTTCAAAAACCAGTAAACAATACTTGTGATGCTAATTAATGTTATCACTCTTATCTAGGTCAGCTCCATTACCCAGAATTTGGCTGAAGATTACCCTCAGCACCACAGTGCTCTCCACAGGATCAACCTCACATTGGCAGAACACCTACACAATGGACTTCAGTGACCACTGAATATTTACCACCCTTACTAAAAGCATTGAGATGAGTGTCTTAAATAAATAAAAAAATGTCCCTAAATTTCTTATCACTTAAAACTATGATTTATTTAAATAAATAATGAAAAATGAATTTGATATATTTGATCATGAGGGCCAATGGCTTCTGAAATAACCCTGAAACAAAAATGAAAGCTAAATTACAATAAATTTGAAGCTCATAGCAAAAGTTTTATGATATTTTCAGTAGCCTAAGTCAAAACCAATGAGGCAAAGTGGAGCAAAAACAGAAGCTTGCGATTCCACAAACCAGTAAAACAAGACTAGTGATCAGGAGTTAAATTGACAGCTGAACAGATCTACAACATTGTCAGAGCCATGGAAATACTTTTTTAAAAATCTTTTTAAATCTTCTTAACGTTTTTTTAACGGTTCTTCAATAATTATTTTAAATTTGATATTTTGTCATGCATTATAACTCTCTTAACATTAATAAAAGTATGCAAATTAATCTCTTCAGTTACATCATGTCAGTAGTAATGTTATGTTGCTCATGCAATGCAATGTTATGTTGTATCTGAATTCTAGTTAGTAGTGCCCCTTTTGTGTTTAACACAATTGAAGTAACAAAAATAGTAGGTATTTTGTTTAAATTACACTATTAATAGGTGGCGACCAGTGAGTATTTTAGATTAATATGTGTTAGTCATTTAATTTAATCATTCCCTGATTTGTTCACAGCCATAACAACAAAAGGACAGGAACTAACTGAACATTCTTCTCTGAGCACAAAATCATGACTTGCATTTTTTGAAATGAGGAAATGGAGATGACTCCAAAAGCTTTCACAATATATTGTGTGCTTACAAGTAGATGTATTTATTTTAGATGTAGACTAATTCTATTAATCATACTAATATAAATTAATTCACTGTTTATTATAAAATCTGATTTGGAACTCTTGGAATCTACTTTTGGAAGATGTGCAATATGATTCAAAATTCTACACTGTCCAAGTGAACGGCTTTGACAGTTCAATGGTTAGCTGTTTGGTGTAGATAATTCTATATTTTTGTTTGTTTGTCAGGATTTCTAGTGGATCCTTTGAACAACAACAACTCTTTGAATGCGGATACATGAGAGTGTTTTAGAACTGGACTGTTTTTTCCCCCTTGATGCTGGAATCTTGTGAATGTCACTATGACTGATGTAAACATTTTAAGTCTAAATCTCTCTTGGGGGTTTGTGTAGTACTCTTTTAGTTCCTTTTTTTTGACAGACAAATGAAAACTTTTCACCCGGCACAGTCAACCACTAAAGTATGTCCGTACAGACAGTTGTCATTGTAGTGACATAAGCAGATTTTGCACTACCACACCATCATACCTCCGCAGATTATCATCAGCAAAGGATGTGGATGCTGTGTTTGCATGCGACATGTAATTTCCCATAAACTTTAGAATCCCTCTTTCATTTCCTTTTTTTCTTGTTGGACTTTGTACCTGTTCACAGCCTGTTTCATTTGTTTTAGATAGGAAGAACTTACTAGGCACAGACAAATCACACAAGACGAGCGTATGAGTATATGTTTTCAGATATAAATTACAGTTTGCTATGTAAATAAAATCTCTGTATTGCTTTAGTGGATAATGGTAATATGAGGATCACACCTACATCATTATTCAACCAATCTTCTAATGAAAATATACAATTTGTAATTCCAGGCATCTTTCAGCAGTGTTTGAAATGTTGTGTGCTTCTTTTTATTCAAGGGGAAATCCACATGACATGCTGTGTTATGTGTTTGTGTTGTCGGGAAAACCTTTTCTTGTTTTTCAGGTTTCCTCACGCACCTGTGGGTGTGAAAGGGGGGAGGAGATTTAACTTAACCTCCCTTACAATCTCACTCCTTCTCATATCTACTTTCGCTTCTGCTGTGTTTATGCCTGCATTGGAGTTGTTTTTGTTGTAGTTAGTTTTATTTTTATTTTTTTATAAAGCATTTTTAAAATCTTCAGTGTTATATGTTTGGCAAAGTGTCTGATTTCAGGGTTTCAGCATGACTGAGAGTTCCCTAAGCATTCCGGACTTGAAGGATTTAGAGGAAGAAGAACTGTGGGATCTTATCGATGATAACCGCCATGCCATCTCTCTTGGCGTACGTCCCTGTGCTCTCATCCCTTACCTGCGCCAGGCACGTGTCCTCACAAACTTGGATGAGGATGAGATTTTTACCAGTCCCCGTTTTACCAACCGCTGCATGAGGACTAGTAAGACGCTCTTCTGGCTTATGGGAATAAGGGGAGAGATGCTTGAAATACTGTATACCAGAGCATGGCAAATCTTAATGAACTGCGACTATAAATGTCATGCTAAGAAACTAAAAAAGAGATATTTATCTTAAAAATAATGGAACGGCTGAAGATTAAGATATTTTCATCCAGGATTGAAGTTGTTGTTTTGTTTTGAATTAGAAGGGGAAGGTGAAAATGAGCAGTTATTGGAAGAATTAGTGACTTATTTTTCAAAAATATGAGAAATGTTATTGTAAATATAGGCTTGATACAGATAGACATGGCAGCTGTATCAGTGATTACGCTGTTAAACAAAAAGAAGACATTATGATTTTGAAAATGCAAGAGTGAGAGTAAGGAGCATTTAAATTAAATTACATTTTTAATACACTGTAAAAATGTCAACTTAAAAGTTCAGTTGATGTCTTACATTTTTAAGTAAATTGAGTTGAATCTCGTATGACTTGTTAAAAGTTGACATTGCTTAACATTGATTTTGCTTAAATTATTTTGATGAGTTATATTATATATCATATTATATACAGTGGAGTTCACTTATCTCGAGTCACAGTTAACTCGCCAATCCTATTATGTCGACGTTTTTGAAGCGGAACCGCCAAACTCCCCATTTGTTTTAGCATTTTCGATTCTTTAATGTCAATTCCTTAATGTCGCCGAACACTAATATCTCGAGCAAATATCTCGGACAAATTCGGCACTTCACATGGTTATCTCGTGAGTCATGAGCGTACCTAGTTCACTGCGCATGCGCTGAGTTTGCGTTGCACGTGAATCGGTCAGTGACGCTTCTCTAGTAATACAAAAACAAGTAATATAAAAACATTGTTAAATCATTGATTTAGTATAATCATTCAAGTAATATAAAAACATTGTTAAAACAAAGTTACCATGACTTACTATTAATATGTTTTAATTTGTAGGTCACCAAAAATGAAAATTCATTATTTTCATTATTTATTCAAACTTATATTTTTCCAAACCTGCTGTATGCTATTATTTTTTCAATGAAATATAAAAGTAAACATTGCAAAAGTAGAATTGCTTGCCATAAAATGTTCAAAGTGACCAAAGGCTGCCAAGCTCCAAAAAGGACCAAACAAAAATATATTCTTTAATATACTTACAAGTATATATTTATTTCTTGTAGTAATATGGTTTGAATGAGTAATATAAATGCAAGCATGCTTGCATGTAGAATTCCAAACATAGTGCATAGTGTTTAGTTACTACACATGTGAGAACCAATGTGATATTTGAATCAAGATTGTCAAAGAACAATTTTTAACCCAGATGAAAGTAACAGCATATGGGTTTGGTGAGTGTGGGTGGGTGAATTATTACATGAGGGTGAGTAAATTATTTTCATTTTTAGGTGAACTCTTCCTTTACATTTAAGGAATACTTGAAATAGATATGCATGTATTTTTGATATAATGTCTGTCAATTGTCAATCTTTTTCTGCAGGTCATATGCTTGACATCTTGCGTATACAGGGTCGTAATGGTGCAATGGCTTTGTTCGAAAGTCTGATGATTCATTACCCAACTCTCTACACACAGATCACTGGCCGCGAGCCCACCATTGAGCCTTCAGGCTTCAGTGGTCAGTCACAATGGTCACTCTTATCTTGCTAAGTTTTTGGTCATACATTACAAGGACACATAAAGGCTATGTGTAGTAGTTAAAGCTGGTAGCTGTAACGTTTGTGGATTTTAACCCCAGGCCTCGATCTAGTCTTCTAAACTGTCCATTAAACAATGTAAATCCTGTTACAAATGTGCACTACTGAATATATTTTCATGTGTGTTTGAGGGATGTAGTTTTTCACCTGATTTAAGGCTATTTAGTAAAACATTTCTTTTGTGCTTGCCAGGCCTGATAAATTACACTGAGCTGACAGAATACCTAGTTAGTGCAGTGAGCAGTATGCAAACAGAGCTACAAGTGGCACGGAAAGAGGCTGTGCGATTGCGAGCTCGATGCTGTGAGTTGGAGGGGAAATTGGAACAGGTCCAACAAAATAATGAAGAGTTCAGCCAAATGCAGGAAGAGCATGGACAACTGCGCAGTCACCTAGATGGTGTGCATTTACATACTTCACATCCATATAATCCAATAAACATATAATATATTTTATGTACATAAAAATATGAATATATTTAAAAATAAGTTTATAACATTAATGTAACTAATGAACGTTAATTTTAAGTGTTTTAAATTGTTACATTTTGCTTTGATATTAACTGCACAGTTATAGTTATTGCACAGTCAGAAAGTGTGTCTTGGCTTCTGTCAAGACTATTTAATGACTGCTTGTTTTTTATATAGGTTTAAACAGGAAACTGCTGAAACTGAAGGATGAGAAATGTGATCTCTATGTCAGATATACCACAGTTCTTGAGGAGAAGTCTGCAACCATCATACGCAACAGAGACCTGCAACTGGAGGTAAAGAACCAGATTTTACGGGTTTTTGTTACCATAATGCTTTTACTTGGTCTTTATTTGCCATTCAATAAGTAACAATAAACAAACTCATCCATGTGCCTGGTAGAGAGTATATAAAGAGGTTAAAGAGAAAATAATTTGTGTGTGTAGCGTTTTTCAAATGGAATTGGTGTTAGTTTTGTAATAGTTACAAAACATATTAGATCATAATTACATCATTATCATACTACAATTTTTGTATTACCGGTATCTCTTTCTGGTGGGCATGTTTCTATTTGACAATTTAAAGATTTCGAAAAATACCAGTTAAGGCTTGTCTTACATTTAAGAAAGAACATACTGCATAAGTTAAATCCAAGATAAATCTGTGGAATATATCAAATAGCAATGGTATGCATATACTTTCATATAGTAGTTGAGATCAGTTTTGTTTGCTTCTAATTATTTTTGAATGATTTTAAGCTGTTGTTCACAAGAAACCTGAACCCATTTGCTTTGCATTTTTTGCTACATTAATTTAACAAAAAGAAAACATTTTTGTGTTCCTCCAGTCTATTTGGCAGAGAGACATTAAAAGGACTGAAAGCTAAAACTACAGTATAATCAACAGAACAAAAACAGTAATGCTGAATTGTTTTACAATAACATCATAATTAAATCTCTCCTCTCTCCTCCTTCTCCTCAACTCTACTCCAGATTTACCAGCTGCAGTGTGAGTTAAGGAAAGCGCAGAAAGAGACAGACTTCCAGAGGCAGCGTTCCTTAAAGAATCCCAGTGACACACAGAAGCTCAAAGATGAACTCAATGCTGTGCGCACAAAGTTATTGGAGACTGAGATATTCTCCCCGGTGAATAAGAGACTCTTTTTATAGTAATTTAACAAGTCAACAAATTTTGGGACTGACTGACTGACCTTCTAAGTAAACCTGTCTGTCTCTTTCTTTTTCAATCAGGTACAGCAGGATATCCTTGAGAATGATTTAAAGGAGACAGAGACCAGACGTTCAGAACTTGCTGAGGATGTCAATAGGCTAACTGAGGAGAATGAACGACTCCAGCAAGAGAAAGAGGAGGTAAAACTGGTCTCACCTTAACCTTAATGTTGTTTGTTTGTTTTGCCGTTGTTTTGTCTTTAAGAGGAGATATTCATATTTTTTATCATCTGCCTCTAGTGTCTCTCTCTTTCTTTACCTCTTTACGACTTTTTACTTTTTTCTTTTAAATGTCCATTTTTGTCACCCTCTTAATGCTCTCTTCTCACCTTTATTAGCTCCTAGAAGAGAAGGACTATTTAGCCCTGGAAGTGGAGAAGTTGACTGTGGATTGTGAGATGTACCAGCACAGGAGCACACTGTTGCAGAGTCAGCTAGAAGAGGTGCAGGCAGAGAGAGACAAGGTCAGTATCATCAGTGCTCATAAGCAACAAATATAATACAAAAGTCTTAAAAGAGTTTTTAGATTCAACAGTGAGATCAGTTTATATGGAAACTGGTCTTGGACCAATCTTGAACTGAACAATCCTTTTTGTGTATTTTTAAAAATTGAACATGATAAAGAATGTTTTTCTTTTTCCTATCCTGCTCTAATTCTTGGTCACAAATCAAATAAAATAATTTGTGACATTGACCTTGACCTTTACTACTTTGTTCAAAAGGTCTGAAGTTCTTTCTTTTATTGAAGCACACAAGATGGGTCATTCTGAAATCGTGCTGGAAAACATAAATCGTTAACTTTTGCACTACTGGCAAATTGAAGTCTTCTTACTACAGACGAAACACTACACACAAATTTTTTTTTCAGGCATATTTGTCTCGTGATAAGGCCCAGGTTCAGATTGCACGGAGTCTCGCAGAGAAGGACGTGCTGAGAGGCCAACTACTGGAGCTACAGGAGAAGGTTTTCACTATGAAAGCCTGCAGCAGGCAAAAAGAAATAAGAGAACAATCCAGGGTAAAATTTACAGTTTTCTATTATAAATTCAATAACCAAGTAGCTTACCGCAATAATTTTGCTGTTATGTCTCTTGAATGAGTAGGACATGAAGTTCAGTTGTGAGAGCAGTGAGGGCCCTCCTTCCAGCCCCCCACCCAGAAGACGGCTATGTCGTTTGAAAGCAATCCTTCCTGAGTCTTTCAGCTCATATGAGGTACATTTATACTGTTATCTAAGCCTGTTGTGACTTAATCTGTATCCCAATCTGAAAACTTATACACTATCCTATGCCATTTTGTAGTATAAATAGTGCGAGTAGTGTGTTCACACTGACAATTCTAAACAGAACAAGTACACTTTAAATACCTGGATGATGTCCACCACTCAATGAACCAAAAAGTCAATGATTAGCCAGTAAAAATCCATCTGATTTTATAAATGGTTTATATAAACAGAACTTCATTGTCAATCGGTGTCGATGCTAATATGGTTATTCTATTTATCGTTCTTGCTGTGAATGGGCTTTTAAACTTATAGTTAATTTGGGTGAACTGTACATGCAGTGTTAGTAATAATGAATAATAATGATAGGAATAATGATGCAGCGTCAGTGTTGGTAATGTGAGAATGGGCTCTGAAGGAGGAAAAAGCATTGTTCTCCATGGTTGCGTTAGGTAGAAATTATAGAGCTTTTCTTGGATGGTTTATGTGTGTGTGGCCTGGTAAACTCTACATTATGGAGACATAAAGTCCCCACAATGATAGCAATATCTGAAATCCTTGTCGGGAAAAACAGCTTATAAATCATACCAAGTGATGTTTATTATTATTATTACAGTTTGTACAGTATAAAAGTCATTACTACTACTATGCTGATGGTCACGAAGCGACAATGTCTGTTTCCATTTTCTCTATGTTACCGCTGTTCTCCATTTACTTCTCTGTTGAGACAGCTTAGCCCAGGATTCCAACTTGATGTTTCTCTGCTTCAGGTTTCTCTTGATGGTATCCTTATATCGCAGTCGAGGTCTACCTCTCTTCCTTTGCCCAACAGACAGCTGTGAGAACAAGATCTGTTTTGGAAGTCTATCTTGTGGCATCCTCATAAGGTGTCCAGTCCACCGAAGATTCTTTCTGATCAGGAGGTCTTCCATGGATGGTAGTCCTGTTCTATCTAAAATTTCCTTGTTGGTCATCTTGTCCTTCCATGTTATCTTCAAGATAGACCGAAGATGCCGCATCATGAAGGCATGAAGCTTCTTCACATGGCGACTGTACACTGTCCAGGATTCGGCTCCATACAAGAGAGTAGATATAATTATTGATCTGTAGATCTTGCCTTTCACCTTTATGGACACATGGTGATTGTTCCAGAGTCTCTGGTGCAGTCTGCCAAAGGATGCACTAGCCTTGGCCATTCTTCTCTGTATCTCAGAGTCAATTTGTCCGTCTTTTGCAACTGTGCTACCAAGGTAAGTGAATTCTGGGACAGAGTTAAGTTTGTTTCCATCTACCATAATATCCACCTCCTGGGTTCTTGATGAGTTTGGTTGGTACAGCACTTCTGTTTTCTTGATTTTAATCTTTAGGCCGAACTTCTTTGATGCATCAGAAAAGGCATTTAGGATTCGCTGAATTTCTTGTGGAGAGTGGGCAATTAGTGCACTATCATCCGCAAACAGAAGTTCCCTAATCAGTACAAGGGTACTCTTGGTCCTTGCTTTGAAGTGTGTGGTATTGAAGAGGTCAGTATCTTGCCTTGACTGAATATAGACACCATCTTTCATGCCCTGAAAAGCACCTTCCAGTATTGCTGATAGAAATATGGAAAAGAGTTTCGGTGCCAACACACAACCTTGTTTGACACCATTGGTAACGTCAAACGTCTCTGAGGTTTCTCCTTCAACAGTGACATTTGCCTTCATCCCTGTGTGAAAAGATTCAATCATGGATGTAAACTTCTCAGGGCATCCATACTTCCTTAGTAGCTTCCATAGTCCTGTCCTTCCTACTGTATCAAAGGCCTTTGTAAAGTCAACAAAAACCATGTACAGTGGCTGGTCCTGTTCTATACACTTTTTTTGTATCTGTCTGAGGCTGAAGATCATGTCTATGGTACTCCTATTGGGTCAGAATCCACACTGTGACTCAGGAACTACTTCTGGGGTGATGTACTGGGAAATCCTGTCTAGGAGGATCCTTGCCAGCAGCAGACAAGAGAGAGATTCCTCTGTGGTTTCCACAATCTGTTTTGTCTCTGGGATTTACAGTAAAGACCCGAGGACCAGATATGTTGTTTGAAGAACCAGGGGCATATTCTTCGTACCTCGCTAACTCACTTAGCTGGATTAGATTGTTGACGATTTCGCATGATCTTGGATTGTTCGGTTCTTTGACGCTCATCCGGGACTTGTTGTCATAGTAACAGGTCCGCTGAAGTGAACCTGCTCGGAGCAGGCTTACTTCAAGTTAGCAGGATTAGTTCACGGCTTTATAAGCGGAGGTGAAATGGGAAGTTTGTAGCAACATGTCCTGTCCGTTTTTACGAGAGAAACGTGTTGCTGAAGGAGCAATATAATATATTTAATATAATTATAATAATTATAATATATAAAATAAATATAATAATAAAAGAAAAAAAAAAAAAATATATATATATATATATTTTATATTTCGTTTTTCACGTGAGGGTATAATGTATCTAATTAATTTAGAGACAATTAGTCGTAGTCGGGTGTTAACTACAGCTCAAACTGTGTGCATTGCCTTGCGCTACTTTGCGAGCGGCACGTTCATTTACACTGTTGGAGATGCGGAGAACATTGTGAAAGTGCTGTGTGTCGTGCCATTCGCTAAGTTTACCAGCACTCAAGCAGTAATTTTTGAAAAAAGGGTACTTTGCACACAGTTTAGTTTACAGTTTATTTTATTTATTTAAAAAAATCCAGCTGATCATCTCTTGCCTGTGGAATGAAATAAATCATGCAAGGTCCTCAATAGTACAGTGTGTTTATTTGTGTATTTTATTAACTTTTAAGTTCCTCTTGAAGCAATTCAATCTCAAGTCTGACTTTTTGCTTTATTAGTTTTTGCAATTCTATTTCATTAATTGATTTTTTTATTTTTTTTTGCAGCACAGCGCAAGTAGTAAAGATACTATTTTGTAGAATATTTTTGCATTTTACTTTTAATTGTTCCCAAGTTCTAGTGGGTCCTGTGGTGGCTCTAATATAAAAGATGATTATGAAATACAGTACAATTAATATGAGTCAATATAATTACACACACGATCACTAGGCTACTCACAAATTTAATTTGTCGGCAACTTTTTGCCAGTCCTCTCTCCTGGCTTTTGCAGCTTTAAAGTGTTGCCTTGTGTTTTAATTAAACACTGAAATTCAGCGACGTGCGCGCCGAGAAATACTGCGCGCGTTCATTCAGCATGCTCGCTGACCAATCAAAATGTTGCTGATCGGTGTTTCTACTATCGATACATATCCCCTTTTAAGACACCACATGAACGCGCAATGATCTCAGATAACTCAATCCAGCTGTACTAATCGTCAACAACAGGTGCGTTTGAAGAACCGAATCATCCAGCTCATAGTTAGTGCGATTATCTCATCCCGGATGTGTCATCTGATCTTGGATGTAGTAAGCGACGTACGAAGAATATGCCCCAGGAGTCAGAAGTGCGTCAATAGAAGAAGATTTTAGTGAAGTTTAGTTTGCAGTTTCATCAGCAGAAGCCAGCTTCAGGTCTCACAAGGAGTTCGTAGGCCGCCCCACTTACAATAACATTGTTACAGCAATTAACAGAGGGTACTAACCACATCATTGATGATGGTTCAATTATTCTGATTGGCAAAGAAAGATAAACAAAACTAGTAATTTTCCACACAAGAGCAGACAGTCTGAAGCATATCTTCGTTGATCACATGGTTGACAGGTTAGTGACCTTCAACGTGACAGAAATGCGTTTCTTGGCGTCAGATTGTCCAGAATTATCGGCTTCTGTAAAGTTTGTCATTTCAGTCCCCATAAAACATGAAAACACAACATGTGTGTGTGTGTGTGTGTGAATCTTCCACAGTTCAATGATGAAGTAATCCACAGTATCGGCTCCAATCAAGTGGAGCCTCCCTGTTCTGAATCTCTCCGTAGAAGAGAGTATCAGTTTCCCTCCAGAAGTGATGTGGAAGACATTTACAGGTGAGCTACTCATCTGGTCCATAGAAGGGAACTGTAAGTGAAGTGTGTATGTGAAAATAACAGTTTTTAACGGAGGTTTTCAACTTGGCTGCATTAAAGGCAGGGTAGGCAATTTCAATTTCAGAGAGGCTAGCTAGCAATAGCAAGCTAGCTTTTAAAAGAAAAGAACCCACCTTCCCTTCAGAACGGTCTCCAAAGCCAAGACTCTTCTAAAAGACATGACTTTAAATGTCAATATAAGCAACATGCAATCGCAGCACCTTTTGTATGATGCATATACACATTACTGGAATGCAGTTTGACAGCAGTGTTTACCACTAGAATAGGTAGATTAGATCTACAAGCAACTTCAATAACAAATTACAACAGACTATCAGCAAAAATAAACCGTTACATGGTACATGGTAGCACAAAAACTTTCAATCAGTATAACAAAAGAAATTCTAATATCATTGCCTGCCTCAACTAGAATTGGGTCATTACTATTAAACTGGTTTTCAGTTACATTTCAGCTATAGTTACATTACATTTTAAAATGTTGATAATTAGTCGGGTCATTGTAATAATTTAAATTGATTATTGTAGAATCTAATTTACATGAAGAGGACCACTTTTAAACCCAATTACATATGTTTCATTTAATTTGTTAAATGAATCCACACAGATTAAATTTCAAACCCAAAACCATTGCAATTAAGTTGTTAAATTATATGGATTAAGTCAGATTTACTGAATGGAAAGTGCTGTGTGCATGTCACTGCATGTAGAAATTATATCAAGCCCAGTAGAAACTTTCAAACAGTGGATGTTGTTGGGTGACTTATGCAGACAGTATGAGTGTTATAGCCTGTCAATATGGTCACCAAAAATGGATAGGTAATAGCTATAATAGCTATTTCGTAATTGTTTGTACAGTATAATTAAACCATCCATTAGTGTTTCCTGTTTCCTTGTCTCTATGATCTTAACGTTAAATTGTATGTACCAAGACACACTATCATAAAATTAACTCTACAATGTTTCCGTATGTACATTCATCTTGTGATGGTGATAAAGATGTTGTGTAGTAGAACTATCTAAAAATAACATCAGAGCTCAGAGAGGAAGTTTGCATGTGGATTTGCCAGAGAACTGGTATTCAAAAATCATTTAAAAAAACCTCTTTGTTTCATTTTCAGCAGTCAGGAGCTGACCGATGACTCTTCTGATTATGTTGTAATTCCTAAAGGTACTGTTGCTTCCCCCTTACATCACATTTTGTTTACCCAAATCAGCTAAAATGATCAAATATTTATCTTTTCATTCAAAAATATACTTAAAAATGTCTTTGCATCACAAAATATCAAACCAAGTATCATTTATTTGTTATATACCAAGAACATGTTACAAATGTCTAGGGCCAGACATAACATAAATGAATGTGTGCTCACACAATAGTCACGTGAAACAAAGGTAAAATTATTCAACAAAAATATATAGTGAAACTCAGGAACTTTCAGGAGTGGACAAGGCCAAAATAACAAACCAAAATAACTCAATTTGAATACCCTCTAAATTCCCTTATGAAAAATAAAGATATCAAAATAAAATACAATTTAACTTCCCTAACTCCCTTAATTCAAAACATAGTACAAACAATAGAACAAAACTTCTTTAAACTGAGTATTTACAAATGATATTTCCACAACATAACTGAAGTCAAAAGCAATAATAATAATAATAATAATAATAATAATAATAATAATAATAATAATAATAGTAATAATAATAATAATGACTAATGAAATGTATGTCAAAAGAAACAAAAAGCACATTTACAACAAACACCATCAAATCTGGAACCAAAAAAACCCATTTGTTAGGAAACAAAACATTTGTTAAGAATAAGATAATAATATTCAAAATTAAGACAAAAGTGTATAATTTAATTAAAATAGTTCACAATTCATGTGATGAACAACACCTCTGATAGAGCTCAACCTCTTCATCAACAAACAGTAAATTTCTTGTTAAATCAAAATTTACTAAAAATGTCTTCTTTATGTTGCAGTATAACAACATACCTGTTTCCGTTCATTTACTGTCACAAAAACGTTTGGTAATTTCTACTACTTAGTCAGTAACTAAAAGGAATACTTAAAATGAGATTCATGACATACTTCAATTATATACTTTGAAATATCTTCTTCTGAATGATACTACAAACTACTACTAACACAAACTACTGAGTCATTTTATTTGACATATAGGTATGTAATGGAAGTATGTCATGAAGCATAAGTGTTCAATATAGTTATTGATTAAGAAAATCAAGTTTACAGTGTGAACATTTTCAGAGAAAGAAGAGGAAATATTATGAGCATTAAAAGTGTGTAATATCTTCAAAATACAGAATAAAAAGCTTTAATTTAAATATTTCCATCATACACCATTTCATACATCCACAAAAAATGACCTTGGGACCAATAAGTCACAAAAATGGCCCAACAAAGTTTGTAGCAGTTCTAGCATAATTTGTCGACAGATTCCATTTGCTCTGATATTTTGCTATGTAATGCATTGACATTAACATTGACATTCAACAGTACCAAAGTACATTGCATTTAGACTCGGTACTTAGAGTTAATTACAATACACCCCTTGTTGATCTTCATTTTGATAGGAAATAATTTGAATGAGTCAACATCACTTGACAAGAGGAGCCCTGCTGACAGGTAAATAAAAACAGAAGGTAAAACATTATCACATTTATTTATTTTGAATGGTCACAATGCTAAAAATAAGAACATGTAATTTTATATAAATCTAGTGTCTCAAGAGCATCAGCTCCACCCTTCCTAATGCGCTCCAGACCTCAGGCCCTGCGTATCACTGGTCGTGTACTCACCGTGTTTTTCCAGGGAGAAATGCTATTGAACCAACTACAGGTCATTGGGGGTAATAAGACTGGTGTGTTCGTACATCATGTTACCGAAGGATCATCTGCTCACAACAGTGGCATCAGCCCTGGAACTCAGATACTTCAGGTGAGAACGTCTGGATTCAAAACTCCTCAAGCTTTGTTTAGAGAAGATTTGGTGATTTATAATTCTAACCTTTATGGCTGGTTTCAGATATCACTTAAGACTAGTCTCAGATTAAAATGTATGATTGAGCTGTCTGAACCGAAAGTGACTTGTATTGACATCTCTAAAAATATGTCAGTGCCATTTACAGTAAGACCGTGAGGTATTAATCCGTTCCAGAGCTGAGCTCATAACTCGAATTGCTTGTATTTCAAATAATTTGTTGCCATAAGAAATAACAGGAGAAAAAATGTAATATGTTGCGGCCCTCTAAAAGACTCCCTTATTAGTGCTAATAAAAATGGATTTGAATTGCTATAGAGACATACCGGTACACACAGAAAATTATGTTACATAAGGATTCCTGTGATATAACATAGGTGCGTGGGCTGCTCCAACTCCTCTTAAATGTCCTAATTGAACTTTGTCTGAGAAACTAGGCCTTAAACTTATGGAAAACATCTTTAAATTTTTCTTTAATTGGGGGGGGTTGAGAGTGAAACATTTTTCTTGTGTAGGAAGGATTCAAACATGAAGCGAATTCAGTGATGAAAGCAGTGACAAGTCTCTCCTGATTCTTTCAAAGATTAGCTAACAAAGAAATAAGAAAATATAATTTTCTCTTTCTCTTTGAATAAAGAAAGATAACATAATTTGTTTCCCCTGGTAAGATATTCAGGTTTTTTTTAAGCTGTAGTTAATTTGAGTGGGAATTAATCAAAGCCAAAATTGTGTATTTCATAGCTGAAGTATGAGCAGGAGCAGAGAGCTGTACAAATGGTTCTGGAAGACACCACTATGGAGGAGGCACTGTGGGCCCTTGGACAGGTCCAGGGACCATGCCACATTACACTGAGACCCAGCCAAGATGGTAAGGGAAAATAATCATAATCATACATGTTTGTGAACAGGATTTCACCAAGTACAACATAATTCCAATCAACCAATCAGATTTGAAAGACACGGTTAAAGTTCATGTCAAGTTTAGGCTTACATCCAGGGTTAGATTCTTCTACGTAAATGTGTTTATGTAGAATTTATCAGATCAAGGAACACATCTCACTTAGCAAAATCATGTTGATCTGTGCATGCTATGTATTAAATTATGTATTTTGAAGCCACCACTAATGTGCTTTAGAGACAATTAGTGTAGTGTATGACGCATACTAATGGCAAAGCATGTTTGATTTACAGAATGCATGAACCAATGAAATGTATACTTTGAATGCAATGCAAGTTGCTTTGGATAAAAAAAAAAGAGAAAATTCTGTTATTAATTATGACAGTTTCCGTTGCAGTGCTTGGTGGATGAACATTTCATGGTCCTATGCCTTCCACACATGATTTAAATACATTTAGACCACTTAGCTGAGATATTACTATCAGAAAGTGAAGAGACTTTCAACCAGGATAATTAAAGCGTTCATCTTAAAATGTTAACACATTTTTGCCCCATGTGATGTCTGCACTTTATATTGTATTTGCAGTCACATATTAAGCTACATACATTTCTATTCTCATTTTTACAATGCTATATGCTATATTATTTCACTTGCTTGCAGTCTTAAACGATCAGTAAATTAAATAGATATTTTAGAGCAATATATTTTAGTATATTTCAGCTTATGCAACAGTTCTGTTTAGTTTTGTTTTAAGGTACGTTTACCCAACTACGATGTGCTAAAAGAGCAAAGGTTTTTTAACGTCTGGATCCGTTGATCTCTTGAAACAATCTCTTTTCACATAGATCCAAGAAAAATTATGGGCCTATAGAATGAACATATACAAAATCGAATCAAATCATTTTTACTGTCACATCAATTACAGCACGTGCCATAGTGGGTGAAATTCTTGAGAGCGTGCTCCAGACAGCACAGAATACAATTAACATACAGACAATATACAATTTTACATACTTGCAGACAATATACAGATGGCAAGGCACAATATACAATATCTATATAGTATAGTATACAAATGACATACTTAACAGTTAACAGTACACATTATACATAATATGCACAATAAATATGTAAAATTACACATAACTTACATAACATACCCTTAAAATCACATAATGTTGTGCATGGATGGTAATTTGGTGATATAAGATACGATGTGTGCTAAAGTAGAGTCCAGTATGTTAAACTGTGATGTTGGAGTCAAGGTGCAGTGCATGGAACAAGATATAGCGGTCTATGCAAGATGTATTTGTTTTCTGGCTGTGCAATCAACCTGATAGCCTGAGGAAAAAAGCTTTCTCAGCAGTCGGCTAGTGCAGGATCGGATGCTGTGGAAATGTTTGCCTGAGGGCAGCAGAAAGAGCAGTCTGTGGGATGTAGTCACTGGTGATCCATAGTGTAGATGTCTTGGAGGGATGAAAACTCACTTCCTACAGTATGGTGGGCAGTTTGCACGACCCTTTGCAGAGCTTTGCGGTTTCCAGTGGTGCTGTTTCCAAAGCAGGCAATGATGCAGCCAGTCAGGATGCTCTCTACAGTGGTGTAGAATGATCTGAGGATGTTGGGGCTCATTTCAAACTTCCTCATGTGCCTCTGAGTTAGAAAAGGTGCTGATGTGTGATGTGCATCTGTGTGAGAAGACCATGTGAGATCCTCAGTGATGAGAATGCAAAGAACTTAAACCTTATACATATTAATAATATGTTTCATGCATATTAATTGTCTGCACTAATCCTTCTTTATTAGTGCTGATCTTCTAAACTGGGAACAAACAAATAATCTATTCTGAAAAGACACTGAACAAGGAAGGCCATGTTTCTTTTTTGGATACATTGCAATCACTCCGAAATAGATGATGACAACTTGCATACCTGCAGACGCATAGTCTTTTGCTGCCATATTTGGATGTTATGGTTATGGAGGCCCCACCTCCAAGCCTGAGGCCTAGGCAATTGTCTACACTGCATGTAGCTAGTTACCCACCCATAGCCCAGATGAATAGAGAATACTGGAGATAGTTGTCACCTGTAGGGAGCAACTACTTGGCAAAAGTGTTGAAACTCTTTTAATGTCTCTGTAGTACTCTTGACAGCGATCAAGTGCAAAAGTTTGAACAAATTTTTACATAACAAATACAGCTATTTTTACGGGTGTGTAGATTTCCTGTACATGTTTATTAATTAAAGCAAAATGCTTTATAGTGTTTAGTCTTTATACCAAAATAACCACAATAAAGATCTGATTTTCTCCTAGCCTACGAGAACCTTCTACAGCAGTTAAAAAGTGGTGAAGTGATGTCGGGTGATTCCTTCTATATCCGTGTTAATATTACGCAGCCGGGTGATGTAACAGGAAGTCTGCCGCTGAAGTGTAACGACATTGTCCATGTTACAAACACTCACCATTCCAATGATGGCTTCTGGTGGGCCAGTCATGTGCACCCTTGTCATCTGGAAGACCTGCAGAGTGGGGCTCTACCCAACTACTACAGGTAGTAAAATATATTTTATTATTTGTAGAACTTACAGCATAGAATGTTTTTTTTTTTCATTGTAAAATGTACCCAGTCAATATAAAATGTATTTGCTTGTACTGGGATTCAGAAGAAAAGCAAAAACAAAACAAAATTCTAATATCACAGTGTAAAAATGTGGACCAATTAGACCTGTAGTTTCATAATTTATACTACCTTTTAAAAGATTGTGGTCAGAAAGAATCTTTCTCTTTGCAAGAAATTAATACTTGAATATATTAAAAACTATATACTGCATATTAAATTTGATCAAAAGTGACACTAACATTTATAATTACATCTTATGTTACAAAAAAATTCTATTTCAAATGGTGTTTTTATCAAAGTATCTTAACTAAAAATAGCATATTTAAATGATTTCTTTAGGATTGTCACGCGTGCATGTACGATGAAAGCACGAAGACGATGATGAAATATACATATTATATTTATTCAACAAATCCACAATACAAAGATTAACACTACACAGTATTGACGAGAACGGACACTGACTAAGACAAAGACATGGCTTAAATACACAGAGGATGGTTGGGGAAAGGGAACAGCTGACAAGACTAATGAGGTTATTAGTGAAGACACAGGGTATACAGATGTCAGGGAGAGAACGAAGGGAAACTAGAGGGAAGGGTGAACACAAGAACGACCTCGCGCCTATAAAATGTCAGAGTTCGGACTTGTAGGCTGGAGAGGGCTTGGGTGGAGCCAGTTGATCGAGGAGCCGGGACCGTATCAGACTCAGACTCGGCCTCCGGGCCTTGTGAAGCCCTCTTCTTCCTCTCCACTTTTGAGGGCATTCAGGACCAGGTTCAGGTACTAGAGGACGCTCTGGCGCTGACTGATGAGCGGCGAGCACAGGCGCTGACTGACGAGTCGCCGGAATTGGCATGTCAGCATCCCCGACAAAGTAGCAGGAGCCGTTCAACTAGAGGACATGATTCACAAAATCAATAAACGGCATATTATAATTGTCTAGATTCTACAAAGACAACACCATGACAAGGATCATGTGACACTGAGTAATGCCTGCTGAAAATTTGGCTTTGGAGTCACAGGAATAAATTACATTTTAAAATATACAAATATTTTACAGTTATTTTAAATTGTAATAATGTTTCTCAACATTGCTGTTACTTTACACGCAGTGACACTCACAAATGATCTTTGCTTATTTTTCAGAGCACAGAGGCTGTTAATCAGGGCAATAGAGGATATGACCTACCCTCGCAAAACACAGAGAAAGGTCAGAGACCATCAGTAAATTCACACAGCACCAATAGTAATTGAATTATATATATTTTTTATCTAATAATTAGAATATACTAATAAAGCTCACAGGCCATTTTGACCAATTACACATGAATGTCTTTAAACAATTACACATGAAGGCAATGGAATGCTGTACAGTGCTTAACTATAAAACAATTGTCTTTGTTGCCCTATTAGTCATGTAATAAGTTTGTCCATGTTTCAGATGAATAGTTGTGAACAAATTCTTGTCTAGATTTGTACAGCCATAGTATGGAATTACAGAACAATTCTGGGTGTGGTATGAAGATCTTTGTTGAGTGAATAATAATGCATAACTTATAACTCTGAAACTTGCCATAGACAAAAAACAATCCAACTTTTTTTTTAAATGACTCATGCACTATTGCCATTAAGAGGGCAACTTTTTATTTTACTGCTTTTAAAAGATTAAAGTGACAGATAATTATTGTTGCCTTGCAATGTTAGATTCTGTTGAAATGTATCATGAAAAAGCATTGTTAATGTCACAGTCATGTCGGGTCTCATCACTTCCTGTTACCTCCTGAATGATGTTTTCGTCTCATTTGCCACTCTGTTAGTCGTGTCAGGTGTGTCCCATTATCCTGTGTATTTAATGCCTCGTGTTGTCTCTTGTCTTTGTCGATTGTTAATGTTCCTATGTCGTTGTGTTGTAGCTCCCTCCGTGGCCCTCCCTCCTCCTTTGTTTAGGCACAAGTGTGCTGTTTTCTGTTCATATTTTCGTTTTTCGTTTATTAAAGAGTTTTACGATGATCCCTTATTTCCTTGCCCTAGTCTTCGTTTGTCGCCACAACAGACTTCACATGGATTTCCACATTGTTGCCCTTCTGCTGCTGGAGCAGGGAGACCGCTCACTACCTGGTGCCTAACCCACTACGTGGACGGTCTAGTTTCTACCGCCCACCACAGACCATGGAGACCCTGCCACTACAACTGATGAGCCCTGACCAAGACAGAGGTCGGAGAGAGTCATAACCCCGTAACCCGTCCCACAGCCGGTATAACGCCAGCAGTTGACGAGGGAGGTTTAGTGGAGCTTGAAGGCCCTATCCATGACCTCACCACGGTGGAGAAATTTGGGTGGTTTCTAGGACTGTGTTGGACTTTTTTATACTGTGTCCCGAGCCAGTTGAACTGTGTCCTGAGTCCATTGAACTGTGTCCAGGCTTCCCACCTAGCCTCCCTCTCCCACCGCCTCTACCCATCCTGCCCCCGACCCCACCTCTGCCACTGTCCCGTGCCCCATCACCGGCTCCCATTAACACCTGGTGGTTTCGTGTGGGCTAGTCGGATCGTCAGGCTCCATCTTGACCTCCTGCCGTGACGTCATCGAAGTCAGTTGTCCCCAGGGCTCCATCCACCACCCGGCCGTCACCATGGCTCCTCTCACCGTCGACTCCGCCCTGGGCCATCTGGTGCCCCCTGCTCCTGGCTTACCCCTGGCTCCTTCCACCTTCCACTCCTCCTTGGACTGTATACCGTATTTTCCCGCATATAATCCGCAGACGCAGATAATCCGCACCCTCATATATCCCGCGGGTTTTGGGGGTTTGTGTAAAAAATTATTGGTATAATCCGCACCCTCAGATATCCCGCACCCATGCATTTTTTTGTGGAAGTTCACGATTCGAATTTCAAATGTTGCTCGCATGACGTTAATTATCCATAACTGTTCAGGCTCGGTAAACAGTGCTTGTGCGCGAAATTCAAACAATAAGACAGGGATCGGGAACCTATGGCTCTTTTGATGGCTGCATATGGCTCTTTTGACGCCGCCGCCCCCCGTCGACAGATCGATCGCTCCGCTACTTCCGCGTTCGGAGGACAGGCAGATCGCGCCGACACATCACCGGTCAGACAGCCTATCAGCGCCAGCTATCAGATTGATAGTCAGCCAATCACGTCTTCTTGCATGATTGACAGGTCAGACAGCCTATCAGCGACAGCTATCAGATTGATAGTCAGCCAATCACGTCGTCTTGCATGATTGACAGGTCAGACAGCCTATCAGCGCCAGCTGTAAGACTGACAGTACAGAGGCCAGACAACCCGTGCCAGAAAGAAAAAAACGCAATTTTTTCTTATATTGAAATATTATTACGTGTAAAAAATGTGTGATATAGTCCGCACCCTTATATATCCCGCACCCCCCCCTGCGGGGTTTGTAAAATCTGGTATAACCCGCGGGATATATGTGGGAAAATACGGTAGTTTTTTTTACTCATGTTTCATGTTCTGTTCTGTCTTGTCCTCCTCCTGGTCCCCCTCCCTTCCTCTGCTGTTGGTCCAGTTTTAGCCGCGAGGTCGCGCCTTCCGGGAGGGGGAGCTACTGTCACAGTCATGTCATGTCTCATCACTTCCTGTTACCTCCTGTATGATCCTTTGTGTTTCCGTCTCGTTTGCCACTCGCATTGTTAGTCGTGTCAGGTGTGTCCCATTATCCTGTGTATTTAATCCCTCATGTTGTCCCTTGTCTTTGTCAATGTTCCTATGTTTGTCAGCAACAAACTGGCAAAACACAGACGTGAGTAACAGAGATTTATTTTAAGATGCATGTGGCACAACAAACAGGCAGAGACAGGCTTAACTGAAGATTGGTTGACGTAGACAGGACTGTAGACTGAGGAGACATTGGGCACACACGGAAGGAATACACAGGAGACCACTTGAGTCACGTAGCTTCTCATGCGGTACACTGTGTGCAGAGTTAGGTCCGGAGATATAGAGCTGGTGATTGGAGACAGGTGATCAGTATTCAGGTGATTGTGATCTGGTGAATGAGTCTGGTGCTGTGGGCGTGGTTGAGTCCATGACAATGTTGTTGTGTTGTAGCTCTCTCTGTGGTTCCTTGTTATTCCGAGTTTCCGTTTGTTTATGCACAAGTGTGCCATTTTCTGTTAATATTTAAAGTGTTTTTGTTTTTCATATATTAATAACGTTGATCCCTTGTTTCCTCGTCCTAGTCATTTCCCGTTACAGTTAGCACAGTTTGGTGAAAGATTAATAGAATTTGTTAGTCAGGACTTGTTTTCTGTCCACAGGAGAGAACTGCAGCTAATGAGAAGCAGAGAGAGGTGAGGATTGTCAGCACCTGCCAACAAAGCAGAAACCCTCTTTGGGTCAGTGTGGAAGACGACAACAGCACAGTACTGGACAGTTAGTACAAGAGTCATTCAGCTCTTTTACTCAAATCTAAGTGGTCATAAAAAAATCATTAATTTTAACCAAAACACATTAAATACTTCAGTGTGTGTGACATGCTATTAATGTTAGAACTTTCAATCAATTACTGAGTGTCAGGCTTTTTTATATCTTAAGTAAATCTTTCTCTCCTGTAGGTTATGGTTGTGTGCAGAGCAGATGTGTGACTCTGATGCCTTACACCCTGGTCACACCTCAGTTCCCTCCTAACTGTCGCCCGGTCCTCCTCCTTCCCACAATCTTTGGCCGTGTCTTGCACAAACGGTTGGCAGAACAAGAAGGTTATCGGCTCTGTGAGCCAGGTATAAAAACAAAAATCTATTTATTTTCAAGTAAGAGGTAAAGAAAGGAAAACATTTGAAAAAGATACCATGGAGAAACTCTCCCATTATATGTAATAATAATGAGAGACTGAAATGACAGAAAATGACTTTAATTTACCCTTTGTATGGCCTTATTTATCTGCATCTTTGGCTCTTCCTTCCATATTTTAGAAATCCTGATGGCAAGTGAGCATGCCGTACAAATGCAGAAGGGGGAAATTCTTGAAGAATGTGATTCGAAAACACACCATTGCTATACACTGCAGGGAGTGGAGAAGATCATGAAACGGGTGTGTCAAAAAACATTGCTATCATATTACTAACTACCTGCTCAAAAGAATTCAGATCACAATTGTATGTAGTATGTTCAAATTAAAAATGAAAGACTGGTTTTACAATGATACAATATAATAGGATTTAAAATCATTAATCAGTTAAGAGAAAGCCTACTAAACTGTTTTGCAAAGAAGTAAGGTCAGAGGATTTCAAAACTAATTCTTGATTTTGAGAATTAGACATATTGATAATTATAGACAGACAGGCAGACAGACAGATGGCATCTGACTTCAGACAGACATATGACGTCATCATTTGATATTAATTAATATTAAATTCATTGTTATAAAATGTTTTTATTCATTAAATAATTTTAATGACCAAAAAAGTCACCCAACCCTGATTCCAGTAAGACCATTTTATATAATAGAATTTGTGCCATTATAGTTAACTACAGTATATATTAGATAAAATGTATAAGCCATATATTAGACCTCATATGTGTCCACAAAAGTATGCTCATATAATGCTATCCTGTATAACTGTCCACTCTTATTTTAAAAGTAACTGTTATAATAAATTTAAGGGAGGGGCCCACCAACCATGTAAATGCACCTTGAATAAATTTAACCAGCCTTAACCACAAAAATCTCTTAAACCAACCAAAGTGTTTATAATGGATACTGACTTTAACCAAAACAAATTAAAGATAAACGATTTGAATACATCTTTGAAACAAAACAATGAAGAATCAAACAATAAAGAGTAAATGCAAAACACAATCAATAATAACCCAACATATGTTTCAAATGAAAAATAAACTTATCAGCCATTATTAAAGTACCCCTCAATGTTCCTCTATGAAGCAGTGTCCATTGTTCATAGAGAAATCAATCATGACGATGATGGCAGCGGCGATGTTGATGTTGATGTTTAAATCAGTTACAGTTCATTGTAAAGTTTCCCATGAATGTCTTATGTGCTTCTTCAAGAAACCCTCTATCCTTGTCGAACTTTGGACTCAACTCCTAATAGAACTTGATAGTCCTTTCTCCAAAAGATTGAGTGGTGTTTAAAACCACCAATATAAAAGAGTCCTTTTAGATTGAGCATGAAACCTAGGTTTCTCAATCCGGACTCATTGCTAGTTGGCCTGTCATGAAAAACCATGCTTCCTCCTCTAAACCTTCTCTTTCCTCTACTTATATACCTCATATCCTGTAAGAGATATACAACTTAGAGCCCCCTGGTGGTTGGCTGAACCAACTACTATGATACCACAGTAACATAACTTGTGGGTTGTTACATACCCCCCTGCTCAAATGAAGAATTGTCGTGACCATGACAAATCTTAAGGTTCTGTACATGGTAGGTATCGATGTTGGTCGAATCGTTAAAAAAAACTACAGAGTAATTAACCGGACCTAACCTTCTAACTATCTTCGCCGGACCTTTCCATTTAGCAGAAAGTTTAGCCATGAATCCCTCATCTGCTCTGGATAAGGGATGAGTCCGTACCCAAACTACATCTCCAACCTGGAACTGTGTGTGTTTTCGACGTTGGTCGTAGTACCGTTTCTGCTTAGCTTGAGCCCTTTCAACATTTTCTTTTACTAAGCTGATGAGTTGTTTTTGCCTGTCGAGTATGGGATACGCTGAATCAACAGGATTGGGTGGTTGTTGAAAAGCTCTCTCCATTGGTCCCTTGAGTTTACGTCCAAGAGCTATTTCTGCTGGTGTAAATCCTGTGCTTTCATGCCAAGCAGTATTAATGGCATACCTGAATTCGGGTAACCACTTATCCCACTGGCGATGTTGCTCTTCAACATAGGATGCAATCATGGTTTTCAGGTTGCGATTAACCCGTTCTGTCAAATTTGTCTGAGGGTGATAAGCTGTAGTCAGTTTTTGAACCACCCCCCACTGTTTGCATATCAAACTGAGAAGGTTTGATGTGAACTGCGTTCCTCGATCTGATACTAGATAGGCCGGGGTTCCCCATCTGGTGAAGATTTCTTCTATCAGAATCTTGGCTATCTGTGGAGCTTTTGCTTTCCTCAAAGGAAAAAGTTCTACCCATTTGGAACAGTAATCAACAGTAACAAGAAGATGTTCGCTTTGTTTGGCACTTTTGGGAAAAGGACCCATGAGATCAACCCCTATCATATACCCAGGCTCAACAACCGGAATACTTTGCAAATGTCCAGACAACTTTGTCAGTGAGGGTTTGTACCTTTGACAAATGTGACACTCTTTACAGTGTTTCCACACATCAGCCCTAATCCTCGGCCAGTATACCGTTTCTAAAAGTCTTAGAAGAGTTTTCAATTTTCCCAGGTGCCCGCTGAGTGGGTTGTTGTGGGCGTACTGTAGAAATGCTTCCTGATGAATAGCCGGTATGACCAGTTGAAGTTTCTGTCCTTTCTGACCATCAGGTATGCTGCGGAAAAGAAATCCATTTTTCAAAAGGTAATGAACTCGTGAAGCGTCTGGTGTACTCTGATTCTGTACCTTGTGAATTAACTCTTGAACTTCTGGGTCCTGATTCTGTGATGTAGCAATCTGAGTGAGATCTACCGGCATATTGACAAACGATGTGTTGGTCGTGGGAGTGTTTACGACGAACATTGTGTCAGGTGAAGCATCGTGACCTTGGATTCTAGATAATACGTCAGGAACTACATTGCATTGTCCTTTCCTGTATTTTACAGTGAAATGGAATCCTTGTAGACGTATTGTCCAACGGATGAGGCGTGAAGATGGTTTTGGATGCTGAAAAGCCCATGTAAGAGCAGCATGGTCAGTTACTATTTCAAATGACCGACCTTCCAAATATTGACGCCACTTCTCCACAGCCCACACTACAGCCAAACACTCTTTCTCTGATACAGAGTATGCTTTCTCTGCTCCTTTGAGCAATCTGGAAGCATACGCAATCACTTGTTCTTCTCCAGCTGTTTCCTGTGTAAGAACAGCTCCCAAGCCAATGTCGCTTGCGTCGGTCTGCACTCGGAAAGCTTTGTTAAAATCAGGTGAAATTAAAACCGGTGCTTGTATCAGATCCTTCTTGATTGTGTCAAACGCTTGTTGACATTGCTCCGTCCAGACCCAGGTTGCATTTTTCAGCTTTAAAGCATGGAGAGGTGCAGCTTTCTCGGAAAACAGAGGTATAAAACGGTGGTACCAGCCTGCCAATCCTAGAAATTTTTGAACATCTTTGATGGATTGAGGTGTGGGGAAGGATTTGACTACTGAGACTTTAGCTGGATCAGTTTCTACACCTTTATCAGAAATTATGTGTCCAAGGAATGAAAGTGACTTTTGAATGAAGTTACATTTCTGAAGGTTAAGTGTGAGTCCGGCTTTGTGGAGACATGTAAATACCTGATGAAGGTGTTTGAGATGTTCCGTCATGGTTTTGGAATATACCACAATGTCATCAATATATACCATGCAACATTTTCCCTTTATTTCACGTAGTACGTGTTCCATTAACCTCTGAAAAGAGGCTGCAGCATTTTTCAGGCCGAAAGGCAGACGTACAAATTCATATAATCCGGACGACGTTACAAAAGCTGTCTTCTGGATGCTTCCAGGCGCCATCTCTAACTGCCAGTAGCCACTCTTGAGATCTAGCGTACTAAAAACAGTGGCTCCACTTAGCGATTCTAGAATGTCCTGAATCTGGGGCATAGGGTAAGCATCAAGGTGGGTTTTAGCATTGAGTCCACGATAATCAATACAAAATCTTGATCCTCCATCCTTCTTCTGCACTACCACCACTGGAGAAGCCCAAGGAGAAGACGACATCTGAATTATCTTTTTGTCCAGTAATTCCTGTGTTTGTGTTTCAATGAAATGTTGTTTCTCCATGGAAACTTTGTAAGCACGTCGTCTTACCGGCACTTCATCAGTGGTAATGATGCGATGTTTAATAAGGTTAGTGTGTCCAATTTCTTGAGTACAAACAGTAGGCCAATTTAACATCAAATTCTGCAGCTCTTGTCTTGTTTGTTGATCGGCTTCTGCTTGTAGAGTAAGTTTATGTATCATCATGTAGGTTTCATTGCCATAGGCAGGCGAGGGAACAGCAAGATAAAAGTGCATAGTGGGGTAACGGTGGTGGTGGTGGAAAGGAAAAGTATTAACTTCCATAACACCTTCTTTGGCAGGCAGGCTGAACTGAGCTTTTTGAAAGTCTAGCACCATTCCTGTCTGTAACAGAAAATCCATCCCAAGAATGATTGGTACGGTCAAGTCAGCATCCTGCATAATAAATAATGATAGATCCACTGATAGTCCATGAATTTCACCTTTCCATACAACTTTACCAATTGCAGTCTGTTCTTGACCATTGGCCAGCAGAAAGGATTGTCCTTCACTAGGTTGGTACTGCTCTTGTTGACTCAAATGTCTCCAACATGACTCCTGGATCAGTGAGAACGTACTACCTGTGTCAACCATGGCCACAACATATCTGTCCTGTAGAATTATGGGAAGGGTAATGTTCTTATAGTCGTGTTGCGTGGAATTCTGACAAGATTGTACTACTCGAGTACTTGCTTGTGGTGGTTTGTGTTGCGGTTCGTGAACTACAGCAGCTTTCTTCCTCTGTTCTTCTACATTGACTTGACTCCAATATCTTTTGGATTCATCAAGGTCTCTTTCGATCTGCGTTCCAATCCTGACCAATTCTGCAACGTCCTTGATGGTTCCACGTAGCAAACTGGCAAGCCGTGGATTACAGTTTCTCAGGATGGCTTGAACAACTTCCTTTTCAGGCATTCCTTTTTTCCATCTCAGGCAAAGTGTTCGATAGTGAAATGCAAAATCTCTGATACTTTCCTTGGTCCCTTGTTTTCTCTCCAATATTCTCCTTGCTGCCACATCATCATAATCTTCACTTAGAAAGGAGTGTAGAAACTTTTCTTTAAACTGTTTCCAGTTATACACATTTCTGCGTTCTGCCATCCACCAGTCTTTCGCAGTACCTTTGAGGACTGCTGTTAGTGATGCAAGGATTTCATCATTATTAAGGGGACGTACAGCAAAATATTCTTCACAGCGTTCAACAAATACAATGGGATCATCATCTTGTGTACTACTAAAGCTGGGAAAATCAATTTTGACTGGAGGATTATACTGTATTGTAGTCTGGTTACTTTGAGTTGGTAAGCGACCGGATGGCACATTGTATGTTGCATTTTCTGACATCCGTCTGGAAGAAGGTAATTGAACTGTGGCTTTGGAGTCTAGGGTGATTGGAGTGGATGAAGCTGGTACAAAGGTTTGGAATTTTTGGTCCAACTGACGATCTCTTCTCTTCAAGCAGTCTACTACAGATTGTCCTAACTCTTGCACACACAACTCTAGTTGTTTCTTTACCTTGTCACATTCACGTTGCAGACGATAAGACATCCTTTCCTCAATGATTCTACATCGGTTTTCAAAATCTTCAAAAGGAACTTTATCACTCAGCCGTTGGCCAAAATCTGTTAACTGATCTTCCAATGATGTGATCTGTTCTGTTAAGTGTGTAATCGTGGATTTTACAGAAATAAAGGGGTCGTTGTTCACTTCAGGATCCATTTCTTGTGGTGGAGGTGGAGGTGGAAAATAGTCATCCTCAGGTACATCTTGAGCATTATCCTTGCTTCTCTCACTTTCATCATCTGAGTCAATATACAAGTCACTAAAAGTATTAATTAAATCTTTCAATGGTTCCCTTGGTACTACAAAAGGTTCAGATGAGAAGTCTACAACAGGAACGTCCTCATCCCCTTCCATGGCAGTATGACTAACTCCTTGGTGCGAGATAGTGCTGATTATGGTAGCAAATATGCAGGTTTTTTGGGGGTCCCTGTTCGGGCGCCAATCTATAACTGTCCACTCTTATTTTAAAAGTAACTGTTATAATAAATTTAAGGGAGGGGCCCACCAACCATGTAAATGCACCTTGAATAAATTTAACCAGCCTTAACCACAAAAATCTCTTAAACCAACCAAAGTGTTTATAATGGATACTGACTTTAACCAAAACAAATTAAAGATAAACGATTTGAATACATCTTTGAAACAAAACAATGAAGAATCAAACAATAAAGAGTAAATGCAAAACACAATCAATAATAACCCAACATATGTTTCAAATGAAAAATAAACTTATCAGCCATTATTAAAGTACCCCTCAATGTTCCTCTATGAAGCAGTGTCCATTGTTCATAGAGAAATCAATCATGACGATGATGGCAGCGGCGATGTTGATGTTGATGTTTAAATCAGTTACAGTTCATTGTAAAGTTTCCCATGAATGTCTTATGTGCTTCTTCAAGAAACCCTCTATCCTTGTCGAACTTTGGACTCAACTCCTAATAGAACTTGATAGTCCTTTCTCCAAAAGATTGAGTGGTGTTTAAAACCACCAATATAAAAGAGTCCTTTTAGATTGAGCATGAAACCTAGGTTTCTCAATCCGGACTCATTGCTAGTTGGCCTGTCATGAAAAACCATGCTTCCTCCTCTAAACCTTCTCTTTCCTCTACTTATATACCTCATATCCTGTAAGAGATATACAACTTAGAGCCCCCTGGTGGTTGGCTGAACCAACTACTATGATACCACAGTAACATAACTTGTGGGTTGTTACACCTGTTTGATATGCATTTTATAGGGTACTCACTGTGTGTTACCACTGGGTTTGGACTGTGTGCGTCGTCTCCACCGTGCTGAAATCTTTCCAATCATTGTCTACATCATGTCCACAGAGAGAAGTCTCCGCAGATTGAGGTATTATAAACATTCTGTAGCCTTATATTTAAAGGTTTTGATTTTTAAGACAAAAAAATGCTTTTCTCTACAATTGCTGTATTTATCTATTTTGTCATTGTTTCCAAGACACAAACTACGGCAGAACTCTGTGACTGAGTCTCAGGTGCTAGAGTGTTCCTACAATGAGGAGCCCCTTCTGGACAAACTGCCCTACCTTTACCGAAGCATTCCACCAGAGAGCTGGAATGACAGTGCTGCCCTAGTGGACACTGTGAAAACTGTGGTGAGAGAGGAGCAAAATAAGATTGTGTGGGTTGAGGCAGATCCCTGGTGAGGAAATAATGGGAGTGAGGGCATAAAGCCAACATTCCCTCTCCACAAGTAGCTAATTATTAGTATTAAGGTAAACTTAGAATTCTGCGTAAAAGCTTTCTTGTAGCTCATTCAGCAGAGCATTGGTGCTTATAACACCAAGGTCATAGGTTCAATTCCAGGGAAAGCAACAATTGATCCAATGTGTTCCTTGAATCGCTTTGGATAAAAGTGTCTGCCAAATGCATAAATGTAAACCTGTAAAATGTAATGTATAGTTATGGTGTGATTTTCAGCTTTATAAGCACAGAAAATTCCCCAGAATGATTAAAAAAATATTTTTTAGAATAATAGAGCCAGACTACTTGATAGCATGTTAGACAGATGAGGATAAACATTAATAAACATAGTGAACCAAAAATATCTGGAATATATTTATTTATCCATATAACAACAAAATCAACCCGAACATGATTAATAGAGAATGCCACTAAACATTTTTGGTTGGTTTTTTACAGTCAGTAGAACACATTTTCTGTACTTAGGTTACTTCTTTAAAACTCTTCACACGGTTCTCCTTTCCCTCAGCTTCCCTCAGCTACAAAAATGCACTAAAACCCTTCATACATGTCACAAAAAAGTCATACTTCCGTAACACTAGAAAAGATTGTCAACCAAAAACATGCTTTGTCACTCTTAAAACCATGTCCTAAAACAAAACACAAAACACAGGCAGTATAAATGATTGCTTTTGTAAAATTTCCTCATCAAGAATGACAAATCTCAAATCATTTATTGCTGAATATGTTGTAGGTGTTCTGATGCATCTAACTATTTTTAGAGCATTTCATTTCATTAGCATTTCATTTTTTAGATTTGGAATATATTGTAATAAGGTATTACTGTGCAAATGTTGCAAATTGCTGTCTTGAGAACTTGAAAGATGAAAATGATAAATGATCCACATTTCAGCCTACATAAAAGGCTGTTGTTCTCAATGTGTGAACAGTTTTGAAAAAGTCACACAAGTAAGGAGAAATAGATAGCGATTGTAATAAACTGTATATTAATCACAGCTTAGACTAGAGGCTACACCACCGTAGGTCCAATGTAGAAGTATAATGGGCAGTTTCTGTTCATTGAGAGCACAAATGGAGGTCTGCTACAGAGCAGAAGGGAAGTAATATGCAAAGTACTGCCTTATTCCAGACTTATAAACCATTTGTTTAGTGCAATATATAAACAATATTAGTTTTTAAACATTTGTGGTCAGTAGGATTTTTTTTAATAGTAATAAGTAATACTTTTAACACATTAGATACATTAATGAAAAATAAAGACTTTTACTTTTTTTTGTAAATAAGATTTCAACACTGTATTCTATTGTATCAGGGTTTCAAAAAATATATTAAGCAGAGCAACTGCTTTCAACATAAATGGTAAACAGTTTCTTGAGTCAATATATCGGAATGATTTCTGAAGGATCAGTTGACTGGAGTAATGGCTGCTTACAATTAGCTGCTTAAGCCTTGACAGCAAAGAAATTAATTTGATTTTAAAATATATTCAAACTGAAAACACTTATTTTATATTATAATATTATTTCACAATTTTTTATTGTATTTTTATCAAATAAATTATGAACATAAGAGACTTTTGAATGTTAGGATAATAGTATAAAATAGCATTTGCTCAGTGTTGTTGTTCATTTGTTCCATGACTGTCATTCAGTATACTGTCACAGTCTTGTCGCGTCCGTCACATCCGGGTTCCTCTATGTGTCTTCTAGATCCTTCTAGACCTGCCTTGTTAGTTAATTTCCCTGTCAGCTGATTCCCATTTCCTCATGTATTTAAACCCTCATGTTCTCCCTTGTCTTTGTCGGTTATTATCAGTGTTGTGTGGACGTCAGAGTGTGTGGATGTTCCCTCCCATGTTTCAGAGTTTTTACACCCTCGTGTGCCGTTTGTTTCCTTTTATGTTAATAAAGTCTCAGCATTGATTTCCGAGTCTCCTTGTATCTCTCTGCATCACACACCACCATTCGCATGACATACACATTCCTAAAGTTAAATATTTTCTAAATATTAAATTAGGAATGGGTATAAAAGGTGCTTTATTGGGACATATTAGTAAGGTGGATACTATAATTATATTGGATTAATTATATTAATTGTATACTATTATAATATATACTGTATAGCTAGTCTATTCTTACTCTGATACGGTTTCACTGTTTTGAATGTTCTGTGCATGAATTAATAAAAAGCATTTAAACATTTACACTAAAGGAAGCTGCAACTCTTATCACTGAGGGATATTTACATTTAAATACAGCACAATAGATTAATATTTAAATGAATTTCATGGTGACCATCTGTGTGTAAAAAAAGATTTGTTTTCACTGAGCCAGTTACTTAAGCTACTTTCAATAGAAAAATATCAGTGTCAACAAACTTCAGTGTTGTTATAACTTAAACATGCTGTTTTACCTCAGGCTCACAAATAGAGGTCTTTGTTCAACTTAAGAAAAATGCAAACAAGACGTCATGATGGCACAGAAATCCAAAGAATGAGGACATAGAGCACTTCCCCTCAAGCCTTATAATCTCAACTACGCTGTATGCATTCCATCAGACCAAACCTTTCTTGGGAATGTTTTTACTTTGTAAAATGAAATGTTTTACTTTTCACAGTTTGAAAACAGCCAGTTTTTCACAGTTTTCAGCCAGTGAGATTGAGTAACTATAGCCAGTGAGATTGAGTAACTATATTGAGTAACTATAAGTATAGTGAATTATCTACAATACACATTACAATGTAAATGTTTTCTTTTATTGTTTGTTTTCTTTCCTTAGAAATCTATATTTGTATTACAGTGGAGTTTGGTTATGTCAATGGCCTCGGGGGTTGCAAAAAAGCATTGAGATAACCATTTAGCGAGATAACCAACACCCAATATGGAGATTTATTTGATAAAGTGATCGGCATGCTATAAAAATGTACATACAACAAAAAGGGATTTGTGCACCAACTAACAACAGAGATTTACTAGTACAGTATACAATAAAAAACACCTTAGATTCTTGATACAAACCTTTAATTATATTCTCCAACATTGCAAACACAATTTCGCTCACAGCTTAAACAGTCATAACATATTTGTGAGGTCTCATCACGCTGTACTGGATTGCATACTTTCTTGCATTCTGCCTGTCTAATATGCTTTCTCAACAAATTCGGCTTTGTCCCATCTTTTAACAACCTGGATCACTAAGCAGACCGCCTGTCAGAAACAGCGTGTGTGGCTGTGGCTGTACTAGATTGCATACTTTCTTGCATTCTGTCTGTCTAATGTGCTTTCTCAACAAGTATGCCTGCGTATTATCACCAATAAAAAGCTTTAACCAGTCGTGGAATTCAGGGTTTGATTCCCATGACATGGGAATCGAACATGATAAACATCAAGACATGATAAACAAGCCAGCTAGTTAACCTTTGTCACAGACAGGCGCACACACAGAGTGGACGAGAATACGTGACTGAGGCTGTGTGAGTCAAACAAATGCAGCGATTTATATTTGTGCAGTGATTTAATTATTTTTTAGACAAAGAACATTTGACATCCCGTACTGCCATTGCGTAATCAGCCAGCGGCGGATTCCCGGACATGCGCGATTCAAGTTGGCAACACAACCGCGATCCAGGTGCAACGCGAACTCAGCGCATGCGCAGTGAACTCTCAGTCACGAGATAACCATGTGAAATGACTTATATGTCCCTCTTTTGTGCTTGATTTCGGTGACGTAAAATAATCGACATTGTGATACAATCGGGACCGTTCTTGCAGAGTAATAGTAGAGGAAGCATAGCGCTGAGAATCTGTGCAGCATACCTGAGATCAGATATAGAGTTCTGTATGAGTGCTCGTAACACAAATCAGTACTTTCCCATAACACAAGAGATGTTAGCAAGCATGTTAACAATGTAATCAAGAATTTCAATAATAATCATCACAACAGGACTTTGTGAAAATAGGGTGAATAAGTAGGAGATAGATAGATAGATAGATAGATAGATAGATAGATAGATAGATAGATAGATAGATAGATAGATAGATAGATAGATAGATAGATAGATAGATAGATAGATAGATAGATAGATAGATAGACAGACAGATAGACAGATAGATAGATAGATTTCTACTTCCACTCCTTTAATACCACGAGAGGGAGCCAAAGAGCAGTGAAAAATAAAAGGGAGTGGTTGATTGGAAGTAGTAATATAAGGTGTTCTGGAGAAAGGAAAATAGATGTGAACTTATTTTAATACATAAGAGATGGCTCCTAGTTCATGTATAAATAATTTTGCTGTGAAGTGGCTATGTTATGTTCGGCTGTTGGTTTGAACTGTTGCTTTTGATTTTCTCTTTCTGTAACTATAATACTTGGCCAAATCAATGCACATGCTTTTCTGCCATTGACTTTAGTAATGTACAGCAGTTCACCAAATCAATTTCCTCGCTGACGCAGATATTTTTTCTTCTTTTGGTTCCACTGGGATTCTGGAATCCCTCTGGTTGCCAGGAAACGGGCCGAGTAATTTGTTGTGTGTATATAGAGTATATTTGAGATGATGACAAACCCTCTCAGTACATGCAGCCAAACCGCTGCTTTTGTGATTAAAGAGAAGGGCTGAAAGATTTGAATTGTATGGTGGAACACACACACACAATAATATAACACACTAATGCTCGAACACACATGCATGAAGTAGGCGACTTCCACAATGGCAGTTAAATACTCGTCTGATTTGTTCTCGGACATTTTTGTGACTGGTCTGACTCGTTGCGGTTTGACCTTTCACTTTCTAACAAGGATGCCGTTTTATTTCAGTACAGATGACGTTCACAAACTTTGTTACGGCCTACCTTAAAGTCCTGCCCTTTATGAGTGCTCTGCAGTTAATCATTTATAGTAATATTTGCAGTCTGTTTTCAAAACCTAATTTTATATTCTGTTTTCCAAAAAACTGTTTCAAGCCCATCAAGAACAGTTCCTACTTTGTTTTTCTCCCAGTATTTAGGGGATTTTTTATTTAAATTTTTTTGTGATTGGGTTATCAAACAACTCTCATTCTTTGAGTTTGTTAGTTAGATTAGTTTTTTGGTGCTTCAAACCCAGTAAACACAGTAACATAGTCCATACTGTCAGTTGTCCATACAATGTCCATACTGTCCATACAATGGAGAAAAGTGTGGGGGAGGAGAGAGACAAAATATTTTTGTAGACAAATTCAAAGAAAGAAAAAAATCATGACCCTGATCACCTATCACTGGTGCTTTTTCAGGGTTACTTGAGACACTGTTAGAGTTGTGTAGCCAAACAGTTATTGGGAATCTGAACAGATACCTGGGTATATTATATACAAAGTTGGAACCCCTCACTGCACAGGGAGCAGAGAGTGTGTGGTCTGTATTGTAGGGTATCATCTATGTGTGTGTGTGTGTGTGTGTGTGTGTGTGTGTGTGTGTGTGTGTGTGTGTGTGTGTGTGTGTGTGTGTGTGTGTGTGTGTGTGTGTGTGTGTGTGTGTGTGTGTGTGTGTGTGTGTGTGTGTGTGTGTGTGTGTGTGTGTGTGTGTGTGTGTGTGTGTGTGTGTGTGTGTGTGTGTGTTGAGAGCTTTCATGTATGTAGAAAGGCTGCAGTTTTGGAAGCTTCTCCTTAGGTTACCACAGCAGAGCCCCCCCTCCTCAGGTTGCCGGGAGACGTATAGTCCAGATGCACTGTCAGGAGGAATTAAGCTCAGACAATCTGATTTTACTGTCTGTCCGGTTTACTTCAGAGCATTCTATCACAATGTCGCTCATGATGCCCATGTAGCACCCAGCTTGTAATAGACTGTCTTTAATTGCTTCTATTTCTAAAATTCAGATAAGAGATCGGTTAGTTAGGGGTTCCAATACATTAAATAGTCATAATAGGCTGAGCCAACATAATTATTTCAAATCTGGGGGTAAATGAGATGACACTTTTTTGTCTAAATCTGTCAATTTACTAAAAGATATAATGTATATTAAAAAACAACAGCAAGTTAAAATGCATTCTGATATATTTTGGAAATATGCATTCTGATATATCAGAAATATGAAGGTGATAGAAATGTCCTATCATAGTAAAGCCTCATTAAACAAACTAAATTCTTTAAAGAAAACAATTTTGCTCAACATTATGTAATTCTAAAACTGTATGACTTCCCCCTCTTTGTTTTTTAATCAGTTTTTTTTTTGTTTTTTTTTTTTGTATTGTATCTAATATTCTTCAAAATGATTTTTTGGATGAACTATCTCTTAGTTTGGCCAAATACATTTTTAAATGTGTGGACACTCATTTTCTGTCATTGATCCACAGACTGAATCTTGGTTGTGTTTTACTTGTGAGGTCAAAAAGTAAATCCACTGTTAAACTAAGCATATCAAAGTGAAATGCATGTGAAATGTGTATTCTGTGCAGTTCATTGACAGTAAACAATTTGTAAACAATAATGCCTATAAATATTTGGAGCAGAGTCTTCTTTTAAAATACACAAGGATTTACATAAATTAGTGTGCTATTTTGTACTCTCACTGAAAAAAGCAAGTAATTTACAGTTTCTGCTTGGATCCTAAGCAGTGAAGGTTTTAGGCAGCCTTCTTGCATGCTGAGGCTGTGTGTATTTGTCACGCCTGAGCAGACCTGTAACTAAAAACGTGTTACTTTGCACTCAGCATGTGTGACAGCCAGAGTGATACCTGGCCCATACCACACTAGAGCCCTCAGGTGGCAGATAAAACTAGCAGGGGGCTCGAAGTCTCACACAGTCCTTCAACATCCACAGGTTGCCAGGTTCTCTCCCCCCCCCCCCCCCCAGGAGGTTCAATGCAATTACATTATCATTTGCATTTTCCTTATTTTCCCCCTCTTATACCTCAAGGCCTCAGTCAAACCACTGGTGTTGCCAGATTCCACTCACACCTTCTCTAACTGTGCAGGTGGTCATATCTTTCCAAACCCCTTGCCGGGTGTTGTGTTGGCTGTGGTCTTGAATCCAGCTGGACTGGCTTATTATCTCCAGATGACACCAGCGGGAAGAGCAGATGCCTTGTGGCCATTCTTGGCTCAGCTGTGAGCTAGAACATTCATCACTCTACCAAATCTGAGTCCTGGAACTAAGCACATTATAGGCCTGTATGTAGATGGCAAAATTGTTCATTTTATGACAAATAATAAATGATGATATTAATGCATCATAATCAGTGAAGGAGAATTACATGGGAGGAATTTGTCATGGAGGTCTGAGATTGGTAGATCAGAGCTGTAAATACAGCGCTATCACTTCTTTTTCATTCTTTACACTGCCTTTAGAAAGGTACTCATTTATATATGCCTGTGTATTTGTGTGTGTGTGGTATATAGGCAGCTAGAGTAGAGAATGAAAACAAATTAAAGCTATGCTGCCAGGTTTTGATTAAACCAGCTTTGGAACGCCTGTGTCAGTGTGTGTCAATAGAAAATATTTTGGTTGTATATGTTTTGTTTATTAGTTTTTATCCATGTTAGCATTGTGTGTACGTGAATGTGTGTGCGTGTGTCTGTCTGTATGAATGAATCTTTCTGTATGTGAGCAAACTTGTGTAAGCGATCTTTATCTCTCTGTTATTATATATACCTTTTGCGGTGTGTCTCTGTTTGAACTTCCTTCCCGCCTGCATGCTTGCAACAAGAAAAGAAGCTGAAGTCAGGAAATTATATTTTCAATCTGCCCCCTGCAAAGAGCTTTCTTATTACAGCTGCAGTTGGAGAGGACATAGCATAACCAACATAATCAACTCAGGATTCTATAAAATCTCCATATGATCCTTCCTCATACCTCATACTCTCTATTCTTTCTAACACCAGTTCTTTCTCTTGCACACCCAGATTCAGACTTTTAATTAATTATTAATTTGCTTTTCAGCTTTTCAGCTTTTATTTTCAATTTATAAACAATAAATTACCTAAATGCCATATATGTGTCTAAAGCTCTCCTAATTAAGAAATTGTATTCAGGTCTGCCTGATTATATAAACCCCTCTGAGCATTCCAAACAGGGTATGTGACCTGGAGGATAAAACAAACATGCCATTCATTGATGCCAACCAGTGTTACATTTGAATTATTGAGTTTTGAATAGATGCTTAAGAGAATGGATTTTCTGTTAGTATGTATGGAGTTTTATTATTCAATCGCAGTTTAGGTCACACCATGATGCTGTGAAACTAATCAGTGAATGAACATTGAGACAAATGAGAGTCCGTGTCTTCATTTGTGTCTCCCCTCAAGCTGACTGCTGGGCTGAACATGCAAATAACTACTGACCTTTTTAAAATGCAACTTTTTCCTCACTCCTACTGGTCTAACTGTCCATGTCGTTCTGATCACCTACTGAAAACCCTAAGTGTTTTATTGATTGAAGTTGCTCTGTCCATTATTACCTTATAAGTCTAGCACATTCATCTCGTGTTCTTGCATTAGCCATACTGTGACTGGTTTGTTTGTTAACAAAGCCTTGCGGCTGTGTTAACCAGAATCATATGTGGAGTACTCATCTTGGTGTTAGAGCCATGTGACTGGAGATCTTTAATGCTGTGTTTGGCATTAGAAAGCTAGCAAAGGTGCTGAACTCACTTCGATTCCTGCACCAATGCATCCAGCAGTAATGGAAGAGAGGGAGGGGTTTATAGGCCTATACCAGAGAAAGAAACATAGAGAAAAAAGAAAGATAGAGTTCCGAGGACAGAAAGAGAGATATGAAAGAAAGAAATATGCCAGAAAGGAAGGATAGCAAAGTGAGAAAGAAGGAAGTGACAGCACTTGAGTGAATATAAATACAAAAAGGCAGATCAGATGAGTTGACTTTAATAGTAACATACTTTGTCTTTCAAGTAATTGCAAGTAATTTTAAAACACAAGATAATGTGAATCTTTGTAATTGCCAAATGTAGAATCTAGTAATTATAGTTGTATATTGTTACTGTCATATTATTGTCATGTTGTTCCCATCCGGGTTCCTTCTATGTATCTTCCATGTCCTTCTTGCACCTGTTCTTGTCAATCACTTACCTTGTTAAGTCTCGTCAGCTGTTTCACATCTCCCCCGTGTATATGTACCCTCCTGTGTTCCCTTGTCTTTGTCGATCATTTATACTGTTTGGTGTTCTGTTCAGTGTGTGTATGTTCTGTTCCATGTTCCGTGAGTTTCCAAGTTTTGCACACGAGTACCGCTTTTGATTGTACCTTAAAGTCTTTTGTAGTAATATAAACACAAAAATACTCTTAACACATTTCAGTGTAAACCAGTCTTAACATCTTTGCCACTGTCTCTCTGGCATGAGCTTTATATTTTTAAACTATAACACAGCTTGAACTCTAAATTATTTTAAAAAAAAGCACTTGGTACCACAGTCACCACTTATCACAATGGAACGGCCTTTTATTGGGCCTTCCTGCATGCAAAAATAATAATCTTCCAGCAGAATGAAAACTCTTGCTTTGTTGTACTTTGAACTGCATTTTTCCTTGAGGTACATAATAACATTCCATTTTGTGGGCTTTACACAAAGCTTTTAATGAGCATTTCCACTACTTGAAACCATTAAAAGCATCTGTGAAGCATGGTTATGTTTATTAATATTTAACTTCAAAACAATTTTGGCGGGTGTTTAGATGGATGGCTGGATGGATAGATAGATTTGTTCACCACCACCAATGCTTAAAGACACTTCCTGCCTCTGTAGATATCCAACAATTAGGAACCTAAACTATAAAAGCACCTAGACAAGAAGGCGATCTTCGATTTTTCTCCAAATCACTTCCAAAATGAAACATTAATTCCCCTTTCACCCTGGATGTGCTATATCCAAAAATTACATTTATTACACTGCAAGCCCTGCCTGACAATTGTGTACTTGGAGAGGATACCTGGATGACTAATGACTGAGTTTTGTGTGTGGGTGTGTGTGTGTGTGTGTGAGAGTTTTGATCCCCAGGAGGAAAATATCTTATAAATCAGACAGAATTTAGATTTTTGAAAATGTGAAAATCAGGGGCGTCACTAGGCCCTTTTTAGGGGGGCTTCAGCCCCCCTAAACTTCTGCCCAGCCCCCCTAAAAAATATATTTGATATATTTTTTTATATTATTTTTTTATTACAGTGTTGTATATGGCTCAGTCAGTACTCCTACTCCCATATATGAAATACAGGGAATACAATGGAATAGTGGATTGCAGTAAGGTTAGTAGCATACCACCCTACCCTAATAGTCAAATAATATTTTTTTTTAATCATACCCTTATTGGGGGCTGAGCCCCCCTAAAATCAAAATCCTAGAATCGCCCCTGGTGAAAATGCAGAAAGTTTTCTGTGATGAGTAGATTTAGGTGCAAAGGGCTAGGGTTAAGGGATAGAACACAGTTTTTACATTATAAAACATATAATGCCTACGGAATGTCCCCATAAAACGTGTGTCTCATCAATATTTGTATTTTATCATGCGTTTCAGATATGCTTAATATTAAATGCCTTACAGTGTATTCATAATACAGCCATCATATACCTTCTTTGTGTGTATTTCAATTGTCAATGTGTGTGCGTGTGTGTGTGTGTTGTGTTAAAGTGTGCTGTCTGGGCACATGCTGGCATAAGTGTGTGTGTGCTGGGGGTGGGCAGCTCCTGCTGAGAGATTGCACTGACTGCTGAGTTATTGCTCTTTAATTATCAATTACTGCTGCAATGGTGGGCCAAGAGCAGAATAGGTGCTAATGAAAACAGAGGAAGCATTAAAATACACAGATTCTAGAGTGTGGTTAGGGGAGAGGGGTGTGAGGGGGGGGGGGGGGGGGGGGGGGGGGGGGCTGTTATAATGTGTTCATGAAAAGTGTCTCAACGAAATCCAAAAGCAAGTCATAGATGATGCACTTAAAACACATGATAAAAGCAGGTGTAAATATTAATGCGTCTGTGGCTGACCACTTCTAAAGTGCATCACCTAAAATGCATCTGGAAGCAGGGCTTCTCTCTCTTCATTCAATTTCCAAATTATTGTATATAATTTGGGGAATCAGAGAGTCGCTATCAAAATGTGAGAGAACTTCTGGGAGAGATGGAATGTTTGTGATAGATAGATAGATAGATAGATAGATAGATAGATAGATAGATAGATAGATAGATAGATAGATAGATAGATAGATAGATAGATAGATAGATAGATAGATAGATAGATAGATAGATAGATAGATAGATAGATAGATAGATAGATAGATAGATAGATAGATAGATAGATAGATAGATAGATAGATAGAACATTCCTGTTCAAAAATATAGTCCTATCTCTATCCTTAAACCTAAGCTTGCCCATAAGTTATACCTAAAATTGGAAGGAAATTATAGTGATTTGCACTGTAAAATCATCTAACCCTGGTTGTAAGACTAAAACTTGACACAAACTCCAAACTTGTTGCTCAAATTGGTTAATTGGAATGTTGTTCCAGGATCAAAAAGATGTTTATCCAGGAACATGTTGTACTTGGTGAAATCATGTTGACTTTTGAACGCACATGAATGCCACCAGAAAATCGTAAATAGCTATGAATGAATGCTTATTGATTAGTGACATTGTGAGGCATTTTTTTTATACAAAACAAAATAAGCTAATTGCCGGCACAAAATATAATAGCATTTGTAATTGAATATGAGTGACTTCATAATTTTAATTAAAAACATGAAAAAGCAAAATACATCTGAAACATGTTAAGAAAGCAAAGATACTACAAAAAATATATTACATTAATATGATTTTGAGTTGTCACAAACTCAAAAGACACAAGACCCTTCTGTGCACTTGTCAGACTTTTGCTATAAAGATCTGTTGATTGTAATATAGCATATCTACCTTTAAAATATTATACATTTGGCAACGATTTCACTGCCTCAAGCTTGCAGTTTGACAGAGGCGTTGGGTGCAATACAGCTGAAGTCATCTAACGAAGTGTCACGATTCTTGAGCACTTGAATTGGTGAGATGAGATAGAAAGGAAACGTGACCGTCTGCTGGTAAGATCAGCCCGAGCTCTGTCACGTGTTCTGTTAATCTGACATGATGGCATCGTGCCAAACAGCACACAATCATTACAATGTCACACATTCTTTTCCCAGTAAAAAAACAAACAAAAAAAAACGTTTTCCCACATTATTGAACACTATTTGTGCACTGATAAAAAAAATTATGTATGGCTCAGTGACCATTTACACGATTTAACATGTAGTCTAAGTGTTTCCAAAGGAGTTAGTAATTAAGCTTTCAAACACATTAAATAGGCGATATGTAATGTTTTTATTCTTCAGGTGCAATCAAGTAGCACATTCTTGCCAATCGAACTTGATGAGGGGGGAAAAAGACATCAAGAAGAATTTAGAGACATTAAGAAGAATGGCATCTGGTATTAGTCTCTGTTTATTCCGAGGTTACCATGATCAGTCGGATCAGGGCCGTATTCAGATCAGATAAAGGACCCGCACCTGGACACGACCACAACACAGCTCTGAAGCGTCTGCAGAGACCGTGACTCTAATATACCCTCCCCTGTAAAGGCCTCATGAATCTGATCTCCAATCAGACGGAACTGGATTTAATATTTTGAATTCAAATGTTGTCAATATAATTGTCAGGGTTCTGTCACTTCAGTTAGGGTTTCTAATGTGTTGGTTGACAGAGCTCTGACACTACCCCTTGGTTGTGTCTTGTGTTTTTGTGTCAGCTGTTTCTGCTTGTTACCTTTCCTCATGTGTTCCCTATATCCCTCAGTGTTTGTTGTTCGGCGTCGCGTGATTGTCTATTCATGTCTGTCACTGTGATGGTTGTTCACTGGTCTCCGTTCCATCCGGTTTGTCATTTTATGTTCTAGTTTGATCCTCGTCATGTTTTCCGCCTCATGGGTTTTCTTTTGTATGATTGTTTATTTATTTGTTAATAAATCACCTTTCCCTACATCCTGAGTCCTCCTCTTATCATAATGTGACAATAATAATCATGTTCTGTTTGTTTGTTGGCCAGAAGAGAACTGCTCCCCCGACTGAGCCTGGTTTCTCCCAAGGTTTTTTTTATCCATTCTGTTCTTCACTTTAATGTGCAACCAGTCACCTGTGTGTCTGTATATCAAGGCATGTTTACCCAGACACATGTAGTCACACAGACAGACACACATACACACACTTCAGGCAAATGACACAGACTTATTAAGCTGCTGAATGAGAGAGGCAGGGGGAGGGGAACAGACTGGTGGCTTTCCCCTGCATCACCCCCTCTTCGCTCTCTCTTTCTGTTCACTTATTTGCTGTACTATGATGAATTATCTTTGTGTTCTCTCTTCACTCACTGAAGGTCTATCCTTCTCTCCTTTGCTGAGCTACAAAACTGGCAAATGCTCTTTTTAGTTGGAGGAGGAGCAAAGGAGACATTTAAATCCCTGAAATCTCTCTCTATCACACACACACACACACACACTGGGATTGGTGCTGACAGCTACAAAACAATTGTACTTGTGAGTGCTGCCTTTGTTCTGTCAGGCTGGATTCTCTTGTCTCCTATTCAGAATGCTTGCCCTTTTCACAGCTGGCTTTCTCTCAGATGTGTCCAGTGCTCTGATGCTTTTATACACATTTATCTATTTGGCGGACGCTTTTATAAAAAAGGGACACACATTGCGTTCAAAATACACATTAACATTCTAATCAGTTTTTGCTGATCAGTTCTCTGTCTCATAAATGTGTGTTCAATGCATACAGACATTAGTATTGCACGCCAGGGAGCTTATAAATGGAAATTAGCCATTTCATACTTGTGCTGAGTGACAGTTGTGTCTCCCAGAGCAGTTTTCTTGTCTTCCCCCCTCTTACGCCCCTCCCTCTCTCCCTCTCTTGTTCCTGCTCACTCACTTTTTCTCTTGCAGACGCACACACTCCTCAGGGAGAACAAATCTGCAATCAAGCAGGCCTAAAAATGGTTGGTGATAACAGCCACCATCCTCTCTCTCTACCTCATTATGGATTCTTCCTATTTTATTTACCAAGTATCAACATTATAGCAATATTGTCATAATACCCATAACAAATCTGTATGCCACATTGGGAAGTTTCATTAATAATATTTTATGCCATGACCATTTATACAGTGTACAATAAGAGACAGATTTCTCTGTGCCATAGATTTTTTATGTCCATGGAATGGTATGTATTTGTAAGCAAGGGTTTCTCAAGCCTCTATTCAAATATGGAAATATAATTCACTGAATTATTTCATGCATTTTAAATACTTGCGTTATTATGATTCAGAATAAATGCATGTTTCGATGATCAATAATTCAATACATAATATCAATTAATGCATTCCAAAGAGTGTACAATGTGTTTATTGGCCTGCTGGGATCCATGTGACGTTTAATGATGTGGGTGGGAAGGAGACTCAGGAGACAATCAGCTAAAAGAACACCGTCTTCTATAGCTTCTATAGTTCAACTCAGTTTCAGTCTGCTGATTCCTAAGCCACATAGCCTGAGACTTTGTCACTAATGATATCAACTATATCATTGCCATGAAAATTTGTTTTGTAATTTTTAGATACTACCAGATTATGTTGTCAAATTGTGATTGTAAAACCTGACTTCTTTCATTCTTTCAAAAGTATCAGTTAAAATAAATTAATTGTTTCATTCATTCATATATTTCTTTCCTTCACTAATTTCACATGTAATTTCAAGTATTTTTATTTTAAATGCTTTAAAACATTTTCTTCCATTTAATACCAGAAATAAGTAATACTAAAACTAGAGTGAGAAAAATGAGTTCATCAGTTGCATGATTTTTAAGTTCTTTGAATTGTGTTAAAAGGAATGAATAAATCAGAATAAATGTAGTGGTGAGAAAGGTAACGGTGACAGTATTGATTATCTGTGTCATTAAACCTTAACACTGATTCACTCCTAATTAATCTGTTTTCTGAGATTGTGTGAAGAGACAATAAGTATGAACACATCTTGCTAATGAGATGTTAACAGACAGTGAGGTGTGTGTATATTTGTCTTTGTGGTATTTTACCCATAATGCGTGTGTAGACCTAAATTACCTTTTCATGTCTTTATGATTCCTATGGGCCATATTTATGTTGGGGTGTACATATCGGGTCAGAATATATCACAAAATCACAAAATATTGTGATTATTTAAAGGAATGTTCCAGGTTCAAGTTCAGTGTGACTCCTCCCACCAGTAGAAAACAATGGGACCATTTTAAAAATAGTATTATTACTTTTTTGGGGGTGTGGGGGTTACAGTAGCTAGGACACATTTCACAATACCTTGGTCATTTTTTTATTTTCTTTGAAAAGTCTTCAGAGTTTTCCAACCAACTTTCATCTTGGCACAGCACATTCAAACTGCACTAACACTATCAAAACACTTAATTCCTGTTTCAACTCATTCTTCAATAACACCAGCAAAGGTTTTCAACCAACAAAAACACTTTGTCGATCATAAAACACAGACCTAAAAAAACTCTAACATTAGGTAGCATTATTCAATGATTTATTTTATTTCTTTACAAAACAAGAATGACATTCTCCACTGCATATAAATTCACTGGAATATCTTTAACATAGCCAATGTTTACATTACAGTACAAAGCTTTCCCCCTTTGAATAAATTGAAAAACACCTGTGTATTCAGTTATATCTAACTTCAGAAATGTCACTGTAGAATTAAACTTTACATGTAGAAATGTTGCAAATTTCTGTCATTCGTTTTTGTGTTTGGTTAGGTTTTGAACATAAGTTTAAAAGTTTTGAAAAGAGAATGTAAATGTGCAAATTTGGGCTGTAAAGTACATGAAGTTTTGGTGGTGTTTGTGTCTAAGTGAGAAACGAATTCATCAAATTGAAATATGTCATCATTGCATGCACTTTGTCCCAAAGTAATGATAAATTATCCAAAGTTTAGTTCACATAGTTTGCTCTTGTGATCGTGTGAAGAGTTCCCTAAGCATTGAGAAATGTTTCCAGGCGATTGCAAAAATAAAATAAATAAATAAAGTGTTTTAAGCTTTCTGATAACTTGTGTATTATTTGAGCTGTAAAGCAATTTTCATAAGTTTTGTGGTCATTTCATGGTTGATATTTTGAACATGCAACTTCGTTAAAAATTTTAAATAAATGTAAAAAATATATAATATTATTTCATTAATTTCATTAATTTCATTCATGGACCTCACCACAAACAAAAAAATCATAATTACGAATGGGAAGTTGGATGGAATAGATGCTGTGTCTGATGTCCATGTCTGTTAAACTCATAGCTACAATATTTCCAAAATGACGTTATATTTGGGCAAGTGTGATTGTGTGGAGCAACTCTGGAGGAACCAGTGGCAGCATTGCTTCAGTCCTGCTAAGAACACAGTTAAACAAACAAGGTCTAAATCTCAAGTTGAACCCAATGTGAATTGTTCCTTTACGTCAGTTTTGTCCTTTTAGCTTGATCGTAAGATGTGATACAGTCTCTCTTGAACTTTATGACTCATACAAGGATGTGATCAGACCTGTATAGGCTTGTGGGTGAATGGGCATATTTATTTGTTATTGTTACTTGCTTGATTATAAGGGCCCGTGTTACGAGATTTTCGGTTTCTGGAATTTTTGGTTTCAGTGGGCGGAGCTAACATGAATATTCATGAGAGTCCGACGCATGCGCGTGCCGCGTGAAACTGAAAATGCCAGTCAATGCTTACTCGAATCTCCACATTGAGAAAAGGTAATACATCGTAAACGACAATCCACAACTGTTTTTGTTTTGCGATGTTGATTACAGGTATTAATGATTACAGACATTCACAGTAAGTAAGATAAACCTACTAAACTGACACGAGTCTACATTATTTTCAGTTACTCTCATCTGTATCTTATGGATGGTTTTCCCATAATCGTAAATACCCATGACGCACCGCGGCGGCGGACATGGTGTACGGCAAGAACAGCGTGCAATTCAATATTTGTGAAGCGCAAACAATCGATAATGTCAACAACGGACACGAAAATTATATCGCCAGAGGCAGTCCAGTCAAAAGTGCTGTACAGAGATTCTCTGGACACAATTACCAAGGCAAGATACTTAGACAAGATGAAAATAATTGATGGTAAAGACCCGTATGAAATCAACAAAGCTGAATGAGCTTTAAAGTGTCGTACAGAGATTCTCCTCTTTGCAGTCGAGGCCGCAGTGAAGATCAGAAACACCAAAACAGTGACACAAGAAAAGGTATACTGGCTTTTAGCATCATCAATATCAAAGGTATGTTTCAGCATAACTACTTACCATTTTATTAGATATACACAATGTATTAAATAATGGGGAAAAAATGATTTCATTTTGCCTGACTGTTCTGTAGTTATTACATTTTTTGTAGTGCTTACAAAATGCATGTACTGTATTTATATTTCTGCTGTTAACACATCTATTTGTATTAAGCTGGAGAGCTTGATGAATTAGAGTTCAACAAGCTAAATACAATTGTTGATGTTTTAATTTTTCAGGTGAACTACAAAACAGTGCAATAAATAGACTTTACATCGGCAAAAACAAAGAAAAGGCTACTTGATCAAGCAACTTGGATTGCTTTCAAGGAACACATTGACATTCTAATCAGTTCTTGTTTTCCCTGGGAATCAAACCCATGATCTTGTAGACATATTTCATGAATCTTTTATTACAAATGATTTATATGCATTGTTTACACTTAATAAAACAGACTTTAAATGTGTGAACAATGAGTGACTGTCCTCTGCTGTTTTTTCTGCTGGTTCAAGAAAGAACTGAACTTTTTCAACATGTTCATTAACAATGGGAACATTTTCATCAATGTCTGGATTGGTAACTGATGTTTGAAGAGCCAAAAGTGCTGTTGTATCTTCTTCCTTTCATCCCTCTGTTTGGATCTTTCATAACGTTTCTTCAGACAAATTAGCTGAGGTCTCCTTTTCGACAGATCCTATTTTTAAAGATGGTTCCCAATTAGGATTTGTCTTGTCATATAGGTCTGCTTTTTGAAATATATAAATATAATATAAGTATACACAAATTAAAGAAAAGAGATTTAAATACATGTACTATATTAATATTAACATGAAAAATGAAATGTGACATACAATGAATACAACAAAAGTACAACATTTACTTGCTAGGGCACAATAATCAATATTATTACATATGTACATGCATATATTACAGCATACTAGTAGTAAATGTAATAAATGTAGTGTATGTAGTAAACACATTCTGACATGTATATGTACTGGAATTCTGTGCATTTACACATTCATGTACCATTCATTCACATTTGTACAGCTTTCAATTTAGTCTTTAAAACATATTACAATAAATCTGAGATTTGAGATTTAAATGCATATTTTGTAGTTGCTATTTTTCCTCTTTTCCAAAACATCAAATAATGAATAAATAGTCAATATTTGTTTTCTTTTGGAAGTTTTTTGGAACAGCTAGCTAGGCAATCATGTCTGTCATGCACTTTTACATTAATTTAGAAGTAAAAATCGAAATACTTGCCCGAAATAAAATGTTCAGAGCAGACTTTGTACTGTCCTTTCCTTGGATCAGGGTTGAAATCAGCACAGTTGATAGCCACAGCATCCTTCTCTCTTTCGAAATGTCCTGCGTCTGCTTCCCTTGGTGATAGATCACTTTTGGTATGTCAAAAAACTTGATCTTACGCTCTTCATTGCCAGATCGGTCGGTACAACCTCACACAACACAGGTATTTACCATTATTTACGTTTTTTTGTGTATTTAATCCGATTTGATTTTAAAATGACCGGTATTGGCTTTCATTACCTTTTGATCGATACGTCTATTGCCGTTCATCATGGCGGACGGAGGTATTGTGGGCGGTAACGTGACGTCATAGGAAAACCATCCATTGGTAGAAGTTAAACTCGTTCTGATTTTGTGAACCAGGAAGTTAAACTCGTTCTGATTTTGCACTGCAACAAATGTATCTGTATCCTAATAAACTGTTTAAAACTTACACTGGTGTGATTATTCTGCTGCCATAGGCTATACACATGAACATGGAACAGAACCTGATGCACACATTCTTATATTATGTATGTTTGTATAAATATTACTCATAATATTGCCATAATAAAGAATTTACTCAATTAATAAAGCTCATAACTTTATGTGTAATGTGTGGAATCAAATACAAGTGTCCCAGAAAATAGTTTATTAAAACAGTTTTTTTTAGCACACTGGACAAATCAAAACACTCAATTTTTGCCTGGATCATACATTGTTAGTGGAACCAGCCACCTCAGCCCTTATATGTATGGATTGACAATGCCATCAATGACGATCATTGGTACTATTGTTTACTATTATCCCCACAATTAAACAAAAAAACACATTTCTGTGTTGCTTGTAGTTGTTTCTGCTGGTCTTCATGCATGCATCAATGTAAGAAGATACATAAATGTGTATTAATGTAAAAAAGGGCCTAATAAAAAGATGTTGATATTAGCCAAATGCAGCTTGGAGATTGAGTTTTAGTCAATATTGGGGCCATTCTAATATTTCAACCTGACATGGAAATGGTTTAAAGTATGATCAAATTGTCTAAACTGGTGTTGCAAATCAAAGAATTCAAATCTCAATTTGCTACTCTTTAATTAGGAAGATGGGTAACCATTTCTGCCAATACGTTTTGTAAATACGTATATTAGTTATCAAAGTATCAAATGTCCAATGGTGCAGATTAACTGTAATTGAAAGCAACAAACCAATGACCAAAGGTAATGTCCTAATTGTCTGGCCATCATCATTACGACTTCAGTGCTTTTCCTTGTAATGTACTCATAAACCACAATTTGCTATTTTGAGATGAAGTTTTTTTATTACAATAAAAAAGGGTGCTCTGGTGAAAGTCATTAAAAGCACGGAGAAGGCCAAAGACCTATTTAAGGAGTTCCACAGAAAAATCTTTAAGGATTGCAAGTGGGGAGGAAAGGCGCTTGGCACCCTGAAAAATGAAGACTGCCTTCATATCTGGTTTGCTCATGCAGTCCCAGTGGTACCAATGTCACATTGAATCTGAAAAAGAGAACACAAGAATGTAATTTAAAATAAAGTCTGATTACTATGAATTTTTTTGTGCAAATCATTCTCAGTTTAAAGTACCCAGCTGTCCACTTTGCCCTGTGTATGTGGATATTTAACACCACAAGCCAGGCACAAGTTATTCTGTGGAAGACAATGTAACAAGGTATTATTATACATATGATCATGGCATATATTAATCAAATTTAAAGTGAAAAAAATAGACCTGATTCATTAAGGAGGCGTTGGCCAATGCCACATCTCATAAGTGCAATATCAGACTGCATGCAAAATTAAGATCTCCCCTGTTAAAATGGCTTCTGCAAACTGAACGGATTAGTGAAAGATTTCAAATGAGAACAAATACATATACACCCACACATATATAAAAAAATAAAAACTTTGCAGCAGCTACATAGTTTACTGACAAACACATGAGTTGCCATCAGTCTGTAAACTATGTGGTAAAGTTTTTGGGGGGATAAGAATGTGTGCATCAGGTTCTGTTCCATGTTCATGTTCATAGCCTATGGCAGCAGAATAATCACACCAGTGAAAGTTACAAAAAGTTTATTAGGTTACAGATACATTTGTCGCAGTGCTCCTGGTTCACAAAATAAGAAAGATTTTGTATTTTCCATATACACACCTTTAAATAAAATGTGTCATCAACTACAGCACTGATTGCAGTAGTTGTTAATCCAAACTTTAATACACTTGTCTTCATGCTATGGAGTAGATAACGACACTGCTGTGACCACAAACATTTACATGTATATTAAATCAAATAATATACAGCAAGCATATTTTTCATCCATGTTCACAGGGCAATACATGGTCAGCTAAGTAGGCAACTTAGTTTATTTCATAGCCTTGCGTACCATTAACTTAAGACTGTACAGCCAAAACAAACTTTGTTGCATTTTTTTCCAGTTACCTCTGTAAAGCTGCTTTGAAACAATTTGTATTGTAAAAATCAATATACAAATAAAGCTGACTTGACTTTAGAAAAGCACACCATTATAAGTTGCAAACAGTTTATTAGGATACAGATACATTTGTTGCAGTGCTCTAGGTTCACAAAATAAGAACGAGTTTAACTTCTACCAATAAGATACAGATGAGAGTAACTGAAAATAATGTAGACTCGTGTCAGTTTAGTAGGTTTATCTTACTTACTGTGAATGTCTGTAATCATTAATACCTGTAATCAACATCGCAAAACAAAAACAGTTGTGGATTGTCGTTTACGATGTATTACCTTTTCTCAATGTGGAGATTCGAGTAAGCATTGACTGGCATTTTCAGTTTCACGCGGCACGCGCATGCGTCGGACTCTCATGAATATTCATGTTATCTCCGCCCATGAAACCAAAAATTCCAGAAACCGAAAATCTCGTAACACCCGTCCACACGGAGACGCGGATCACTGCATCCGCATACATTTCTTACCGGATTGGCGTTCCGTCCACACGCATCCGGCGATTTGGGAGACTGAATCCGCTCTCTTTTGATACCGGGTCCTAAAGTGGATAGATCTGAATCCGACACCCTTGCGGACTCGTGTGGACGGCCAATCCGTATATTTTTTGTTTACCGATGATGTCTTCACATCACGTGTCGGCTGCGTCACAGTAACAGCAACAGTGTTGCCAGATTGGACTGAAGATTCCAGCGCAGCTACAGCTTAAAACCCTCCCATTTAAAAAAAATACCAGCCCAAAGTGCGTACTCTTATAAATAATGAAAATGTTGAGCGATTTTATGCATCAAAAACCATCCCAAATTTTATCAACCAGCAATCTGGCAACACTGAAAAGCAACAACAATGCGCATGCTCAAAGTCTTCTTCTCTGTGTATAGTGTTTTATCTGTGGCAGAATTACAGCGCCCCACACTGGTCTGGCATATAAACTACACCGGATTCAGTCGGTTTCAGTGGTATCGTGTGGACGCTGATATTTTTTTTGAACGAGGAAAAAAAAGATCGGATGAGGAACGCGGCGGCATCGTGTGGACGTGGCCTAAAGTGTGAATGTCACCACATACGTAAAGAAGCTCACTTAAGCACACACACACACACACTTACATATTTTGGCTTATGTTTAATGTATTCAGTAGAAACCATCTTGTATTTTACCTGGTCATACACATTTGTATTAATGAAGAGAAAGAGAGAGATGGATTAAGTCAGTGCTTCTCAATTATTTTCTGTCGCGCCCCCCCTAGGAAGAAGTAAACATTTCGCGCGCCCCCCCCTCCCCCTATTTTGGAACTCTCGCTTTATTGTTTCCATGGCAACGTGTTTCACAATTATTTAGTTTTTTCTTTTTTATTCAAAATAGTCACTAACTTGTTGGCTCTGTTATCAACTACCTGATATTCAGATTCTCAGATATGTGGAAGTGAATGTTTGTCGCTTAAAAACCTTTATAATGATCAAGTTCTCTGAGCGCGTATTTTTTGGATCAGTGCCAGATAGCGCATGAAAACACGTGTGAATTTAGCGATTGATCACGTGACACATGAACACCAGTGTGATCGTACACATCAACGGGTGAAGGGTTTGTTATCTGAACTTCAAATCTGCTGCTCTTGTTCAGTGCAAGAAAACCTATTCCGTGACAAAAAAAGCATGTTCCCCACGGTCACGCGCCCCCCCACTATTTGAGAACCACTGGATTAAGTGAAGAGGAGGAGGGGCTGAGAAGACAAAAGAGAAATGCAGAAGGGCCAGCAAAGGAAGAGAAAAATGAGAGATGGTACACAGAGAAGCAGAAGATGGAGGGAGAGTGGAGAGAGAGCTGATGGTAATGGATGAGTAAATTGTAGGCGTTTGATGGGTGGGTGTGGGTAGGTGGGGAGAGAAAGGGAGTGAGTGAGCGATTCAGCGTTCCAGAGCATTCGTGACAATGAGAGTTAAGCCCCATTAGAGCCTCAGTCTGCTCTCTGCACACTAACGTGTCTGCTGATTACTCCACATTCCCTCAGCTCCCTACCACTAAATGCGCCATTAACACACCTACAGAGAGTAAGAGAGTGGGAGGAAAAGTGGGTGTGTTTGTTTAAATAAGACGTGTGAAGAGAATTGTGTTCCAAGCAAAAGTATGGGAGGAGCCAATACAATCCAATACTATTTTACATTTTGGTGACTGTGGCAAATTTGTAGGCCATATTTCATTTGCACATTTTCGTTTACTCTTCTTATGCAGCACCAGTTGTCAGGGTTCTGTGTTGTCAGCATTCTCAGTTGTCAGGGTTTTTATTACTATCACTTCAGATTCGATTTCTAGTGTTTGGGTTGACAGAGCTCTGACACTGCCCCCTTGTCGTGTCTACGTGAGACTCCAGAGGTCATGTTCTGAGTTACTGTATTCCGCAGGTGCTTTCAAAAAAGTATAGAGACAGAGATATTTCTCTGTGTTTACTCTTGCCATTCCATCTGGTTTGTTTGTACAGTAATACCTCGGTTAACGAGTTTAATTAGTTCCAAGAGCTAGCTCGTAAACCAAAATGCTCGTACACCACAACAAGTGTCCCCATAAGAATGCACTAAAAATCAATTAATGAACGCGCGCTGGAGCCGCTGCCGCGAATGAACGCGCGCTGGAGCCGCGAACGAAGGACTGGACAAGAGAAGAGTGGAGAGAAGTGAACTAAATAGGCAGATGATATGAGAACGAGGTGTGTCTCTCTCTCTCTCTCTCTCTCTGAGCGGATGTTGGGAGTGAGAGGGCGGAAGTGGTGTGAGAGTGTGAAGCGAAGCGAGTGAGTTTTCTGATCTTTTTTTCTAAAAACTATCTCTATTTTTTGCTTGATCACTGGTGTTTTGGGTTATTTTCTTTCTTAGGTTTGAGTTGTTTAGTGTTTTGTTTGTGAGGGTGTAGGGAGCGCGCGCGCTGGTCGCGTGTCGCGGACGCCGGCAATGGAAGCGGCGGGCGGGAAGGTGTGTTTTGAGCGTCTCTCACGGAGGCACGGCATCAAAATCATGCCGGTGATGAATTGCTCGGTCGAGGAGTGTAGTTTGGCGGTCGGGAAAGCTGTAGGGTATGATAGCATCATGTCAGCGTCCCGAATGAGTAGTGCTGTCGTCATTTTTCTCGACAGTTTAGAAAAAGTAAACAGAGTGGTGCAGAGCGGTGTGGTAATAAAAGACACGTTTACCCCTGTAATGCCTTTGGTTCAGCCAGCAAGGAAAATTACATTGTCCAATGTTCCCCCTTTTATTAAGGATGAGCTTTTGCTGGCAGAACTATCAAGACATGGCAAAATAGTTTCCCAATTGAGAAAGATTCCCTTAGGCTGTAAGTCACCTTTGCTGAAGCATGTTGTGTGTTTCAGACGCCAGGTTCACATGATTTTAAAGAACGAAATCGATTAACTTAGTGTGGCTTTCAAATTTAAAGTGGATGGGTTTGATTATATTGTTTTTGCATCTTCTGAGACAATGAAGTGCTTTGGGTGTGGAAAAGAGGGGCATATAAGACGTAAATGTCCAGAGAAGGATGAGACTGTTGATAATGCCGATGCTGTTGACACTGCTGGTACTGCTGATGAGGTTGAAGCTGTTGATGCTGGTGAGGATGAGGATATTGAGGATGCTGCAGGAGGTGCGGTGGAAGAGCTGGTACAGGATAATGTGACTGATGAGGAAAATGTGAAAGAGGACGAGGAGGAACAGGTGGATAGGATGGAAACGGAGGAAACAGTTGTGGATGTGGAAGAAGTGAGTGTAGGAGGAAGTAATGTGGCTGAGGCTACAGAGACTGTGCTTGAAGGGAAGGACAGTGAAGTAGTGGAGGATGAAGAGCTTCTTTAAGACTCCGTCTATAAAGAGGAAAAGAGCTAAGACGAGGATGAGAAGGAATTGTTGTGTCACTGATGTTAAGCGTGATGATAGTGAACTCAGCACAGTGGATGATTCTGACACTGAGGCAACTAACAGCAAAAATAAAGAAAAACAGAATGATTATTCTTTAAAAAAAATCAGGGCTTTTTTGCAAAGAACAAAAAATGCAAAAAACGTACAGGTTGTTGAGGCGTTCCCAAATCGGAGATTGTTTATTGAGACAGTTGGAGCACTAATAAGGGGAGAAGGAACTGAACAATTCACTGTACAAGAGATTTACAGACTAAAGAAATTTGTTGCTAAAATGAGACAAGAACTACAAAACGAAAATGGGTTTGAAACTGCATAATTCTTGGTGCTCCTTTCTTTTAAGGAACGCATTGATCCAGGTCCTTACACTTTTATCAATGAGTGCAATAAGGGTGGGTTCACTCAATATAAATGGTGCAAGGGACATTAAGAAAAGGATGGTGCTGTATGAACTAATAAAACAGAAGAATATAGATGTGATGTTTGTCCAAGAAACTCATACTGACTGTAAAAATGAAATTGATTGGAAAAGGGAATGGGAAGGAGAAGCGTTTTTATCAAGTTTAAGTTCTAATCGAGGAGGAGTTGCTGTTTTATTTGCAGAAAGGTTTGTGCCTGTATCATATCAGGTGGAAGAGGTTATAGCTGGTAGGCTTATGATAATACGGGCTACTTTTGAAAAGTTTGAGATGGTGTTTATTAATGTGTATGCCCCTACCAATGGTAATGAAAGAGTTTGTTTTATTAATAGTGTAAATACAGTTTTACAGAATTTTAAAAATGATGAATGTGTTTTGGGGTGGTGATTTTAACTGTACAGTAAATGATTTGATGGACAGGAACCATGTAGAGCCTCATGCGGCCTCAAGCCGAGCACTTCGTGAGTTGATACACACACATGCTTTATGTGATGTATGGAGAGAACTAAATGATAATGTGAAACAGTATACGTGGTTACATACAAGAGAGAATTTTATTTCCATGGCAAGACTTGATAGATTTTATTGTTTTAAACATCATGTTAATATTGTGAAAAAATTTGACATTGTGCCAGTTGGTTTTACGGATCATTGTTTGGTTTTATGTCAAGTTTTTATTGCAAATGTCAGGGTTAAAAGTGCATATTGGCATTTTAATACATCTTTGTTGAGTGACTTGCATTTTAAAGAAACTTTTTTTTTCTGGAGTCAATTTAAATTAAGAAAACAATGTTTTAAGGATTTGAGACAATGGTGGGATTGTGGAAAATGTGAAATTAAAGTGCTCTGTCAACAGTATGCTTTCAATGTTTCTCATGACATCACTCGAGACATGAACCAATTGGAGTCCGAAATTTTTAGTTTACAAGAATTGGCTGATGTTGAGAATGCAACAACACAAACTGAGAAACTAAAGTATAAAAAGTCTTTGTTAGATAAAATGCTTGGCATAAAGGCACAAGGTGCCCTGATAAGGTCCAGGTACCAGAGCTCAGCCCAAATGGATGCCCCATCTAAGTTTTTCTTCAATCTGGAGAAAAAAAATGGTCAAAGCAGATAGATTCACTCTCTACGGTCAGAAAGTGGCCAAGAGCTGACTGAAACACATGAGATAAGACGGAGAGCTGTACAGTTTTATAGAGAGCTGTTTAAAAGCGAATATAAAGAACACATGCAGTTGGCGACCAGTTTTTGTGAAGGACTACCCAGTATTGATGAAAACTCAAAAGCAGATCTAGAAAGACCTTTATCTAACCAGGAACTTTTAAATGCTCTTAAGGGTATGGAGGGTGGGAAGTCTCCTGGCATTGATGGTCTCCCTGTGGAGTTTTATCAGGAGTTTTGGTCTGTCCTCGGTGAAGACCTATTAAGTGTTTTTAATGAGAGTCTGGAGGAAGGCTTGTTGCCGTTGAGTTGCAGAAGAGCAGTGATAACGCTGCTCCCTAAGAAAGGGAATCTGCAGGAGATCAAGAACTGGCGTCCGGTGAGCTTGCTGTGCTCCGACACAAAAATCCTGTCCAAGGCACTAGCAAACAGACTGAGAGAAGTTATGGATCAAGTCATTCATCGAGACCAGACGTACTGTGTGCCTGGCAGATCAATGCTGGACAACGTGCATCTAGTAAGAGATGTCCTGGATGTCTCTGGTTTTTTAGGGGTGGATTTGGGGCTTATCTCTATTGATCAAGAGAAAGCGTTTGACAGAATTAAACACCAGTTTTTATGGAAAATTTTAGAGTCTTTTGATTTTAAATTTATTAAAATGATACGAGTGTTGTACCATAACATTGAAAGCTTGCTGAAAGTCAATGGTGGTTTAAGTGCCCCGTTTAACATCAGCAGGGGAATCAGGCAAGGATGTGCTTTATCGGGAATGCTATACTCCCTAGCCATTGAACCACTGCTAAGTAAACTCAGAAGTAAAATAGTTGGGTTATCCTTGCACAGCATCGAACTACAACATCGTGTGTCAGCTTATGCTGATGATGTTATGGTATTCATTAGCAGCCCCAAAGACATTGATAATTTGGTGTGTGTGGTAAAAGAATTTGGCATGATTTCATCTGCAAGAGTAAATTGGGAGAAGAGCGATGCTCTAGCAGTCGGAAAATGGCAAGAGGGTTTACCAGTTTTACCTGGTAGGATGACTTGGAAAAGGGGGGGACTCAAGTATCTGGGAGTATATTTGGGTGATGAAGCTGCACAACAGAAAAATTGGGAAGGAATTGTGGAAAAAATAGAAGGGAGACTTCGGAAATGGAAGTGGATTCATCCACAAATGTCGTTTCGAGGAAGAGTTCTTGTGATCAACAACTTGGTGGCTTCCTCACTCTGGCATAAACTGTCTTGTGTCGACCCTCCTGTTGGACTGTTGCCAAAAATACAGGCAATTTTAGTTAAATTTTTTTGGGACAAACTACACTGGCTACCTCGAAGTGTGCTTTATTTGCCCAAAGAGGAAGGTGGACAGGGCCTGGTGCACCTGCAGAGCAGACTCGCAACCTTCCGTCTGCAGTTTTTACAGAACTTTTTAAAGGGGTCTGCTGATCTGGTATGGAGAACGATGGCCAAAACAATCCTCCAGAGGGTAGAAGGTCTTGGAATGGACTCTGCACTGTTTTTAATGGAGCACAAGAACACGTGTTTTAACGGATTACCACCCTTTTATCGTGGACTGTTTAAAGTTTGGGGGCTCTTCAAAATTCACAGACTGGAGAAAACAGACTCTTTGTTCTGGCTGCTTGAAGAACCCTTGGTCAAAGGAGCCAGATTTGATGTGAGTGGCGAGAGCATGATGGGTCTCACTCGGACACTGTGCGCTTCTAAAGCTGTCCAATTGAAGCATATAGTTGACGTGGCCGGGCCTGAACTCAATGACTCAAATGCAGTGGCAGCTTTGCTGGGACAGAGATCAACCCGTCACACTGCAAAGATAGTTGAACTTTGGATGAGCAAACTAACGGAGGAAGATCTAGAGCTTTTAAAAGGTTTTAAAGATGGTTTTATAACTCCGGACGAGACAGATCCCTTTCCTAGAATTGGTCTCACACCGGATTTAAAAGGTGCATCAGGACCCTTATTGGACTTGAAGGGGTTAAAGAACTTGGACTTGACTGAAATGGGGGGAAAATTGATGTACCAATGTTTTGTAAAAGTGTTTAATAAAGCAACGCTAGACAAGAGATCTGATACAGTGTGGAGAGGAGGAAAGGAAAACAGTGTGGAGGGTGCTGTATAAACCACCATTGACCAAGCGTGCGGGGGATTTACAGTGGAGAATTTTACATGGTGTTTTAGCAGTGAATGCTTTTATATCTGTTATTAATTCTGAGGTTGATGATAAGTGTGTTTTTTGTGGACACCGAGAGACTGTGTTTCATTGTTATTTGGAGTGTGAAAGATTGCTGTCTTTGTTTGACATTTTAAAGGTGTTTTTTAAATGTGGAGAGGTTTACTCCCACAGTAATTTTCTTCTGGGATCTGGCTATAGTCAGAGTCAAAAGATAAAATGGCAGCTAATCAACCTCTTGGTAGGTCAGGCAAAACTTGCAATTTTAACTACAAGGAGAAATAAAATAGAGAATACACACGGTCAAGAGCTTTTACCTGTTTTTAAAGCTTTTGTAAAATCCAGAATTATAATAGATTTTAAGTATTTTAAAGCAATGAATGATGTTCAATCCTTTGTGCAACAGTGGTGTTTTAATTATGTAATTTGTACAGTGATGGAAGGAGAGTTGTTTTGATCTTTTGTGGTGTTGAAACCTTGATGAATTGTATGAGTGATTGTTAAATAAAGTTGTTTGTTAAAAATCAAAAAATCAAATCTCTCTCTCTCTCACACACACACACACACACACACACACACACACACAGGCAGAACTAGACAATGAATTCATGAACTGTGACAGTTACTGCTTAGAGGTACTGCACGTGTATATTTCACTACGTGAACAATAGCGATCACAATTAATTAATGTTACAACAGGAGGTAAAACCGCTGTAAATCACTTATAAAAGTATGCACTTATAAAAGACGCTGAGAGAATGAATAATGTGTGATAATGAGTGATGGGTGATAAGGGGTGACTGTGTTATGAGAGGCTGTCATTAGGATATTTCCTGTAAAAATGTGCAGACCATGCTGAGCTTCCACACAAAACATGCACGTGGGTACAATTTTTCTCGTACACCGATACAATGCTCATACACCAAGTCGCTCGTAAACCGAGGTATCACTGTATTATTATTTGTTTGTTCTGTTATCTCCCCTCGTGGGCAGTTTCTTTTGGTGTGTTTTCACCAAAGTTCTTTTTTATTGTAATAACTCCTCCTACACCCTGCATCATGAGCGGCCATTTGAGGACTCAGCGGGAGGGAACTTTCGGTCCAACCATTCAAAGACTAAGCAGAGATGGGGATTTTTTTATTCCCATCTTCCCCTTCTGGACCATCCATTCACCAGCAAATGTTCCAGTTCGTGAACTCGTGCTCTTAATACATAGTTCCCATAGCATTGGAATGTGAGTGTTGCAACTTCTGTTCGCCATTTTATGGGGCAAGCTCATTGTGTTGAAGACTTCCTACCAAGTGTAACGCCGAAACAGGTCGTAATCAAATCATAAGTAGAAATGGCATCAAAGTCAGGAAAGTACAAAGATGAATTAGAGAAAGTAGATACGAGGCTAAGGTAAGCCGAATCGGGGGCAATGATCCGTACAAAATTGACAACTAACGTCCAATGCCACCCCGGACATTACCTAAATTTTTTATTATTTAGTAAACACAAAAAGTGCTTACACTTTAGATCAGAGGTGCCCAAACTAGGGCCCGCGGCCACCTTTGATTTGGCCCGCCGAACCGTCCGAGGAGAGAGAGAGAGGGCGAGATACCTTCGACACAGATTGTCATTTCTAATTTTACATAACAATTTTGTTTGTTTTATAGTTGAACTACAACAGAGTAAACTGAAATTAAATGTAAATTTATTAAATTTATTGTAAATGCGCAATTCAAGGCGCAGCACTGCGTGCTTTGCGACACATGACGTCAATAAACGTCAACAAATTAAACGCAATAGAGCGTGCCCGTATGACGTCACGCGCACCGTCGCCGCAATAATGGGGGACAAGTAGAGCTGGATACAGCGCGCTCCGAATGTTAATCATGTTGTGAAACAGTCATATTTTAGGCTGCCTAAGGTAATAACACACCAAGGTGATCGTACACAACAGTTGTCAAAGGCCAGACGTGAGAAATGCAAACAGTCGGATTCATGTTGAGAGAGTGATTGGCTTAGTCCGTCAGAAATATTCAATGCTATCATCCAGATCTGGACATACACTATTTGCTTCTTGCCCATCAATAACGTAATAAAATTAAAGGTGAACAAATGTAGATCATGATTAGATCACATGGATGTGCTTATCCGGATCTACAGTGAATTAAAAACCATCCCACGACACACACATAAAGCGCTGCAATTATCAAGCATTATATCCATGTATATTATGTGCCTGCAAAAAGGCGGTATCCAACAGTTTGCCGATAATATATGTAACAATACCTGACCTCTGTTTGGGGTTTTTGAGTGTATTTTCTGTAGAAAAAATCATACTTTAATCTTAGCTTTTCATACCGGTGTAGGACATCAATAAACAGCATTTTGCAAGATCTGTTCAGGTAACAAAAGTTTATAAAGATGTTAAATTAAAATATTTTTGGTCCAAACTGTTGGATTAGAAAGTAGGAATGCCTCTATTTTTTTAATAAACTTTATTGCTAATGAAAACCATTTCATCTACCTTGGCAGTTGTTACACATCTGTCATTGATGACACAGGACACTTCTTGCACCCAGCCACACACTAGCTGATTGTAAGCGTCAAGTCCTTTGTAACACTGAAGATCTTCGGCTGTATAAGGACTTGGGGTGAAAACCAGATAGTTGAGAACATTAATGTATGTTGTGTTCGGTAGAAGATTGACGTCCGTAGACCAGGTCACAATTTCATACGGATCCTGTCCCTTTATTAACGCTATTTTGCCTCGTACCTGTCTCTTTCAAAATTCTCAAGTCCATCTCTATATTCAGTTTGACTCTTACGCTCACTTTTCTCCCTAGATTTACATAAAACGTTTTTTTTCTGCGATAACACTGGCTTTAACGTCGCTTCCCCCATGACATTGATTAGAAGTGGTCCCCCAAAATGGCGGCTGTCGTAAAACTACGTCACGATCGGGCGCGCTCTATAATGGAGAAATCAAGGCAGTGGCACACAGACAAGAGATTTTTTTTTAAAAGCTGGGGAAGATGAGTTTTTATTCACAGAAGTCAAATCAAAGGCAATATGTCTAGTTTGTAAACAGTCTGTTGCTGTTTTAAAAGAGTATAATATCCGTCGTCATTATGAAACAAAACATTGTGCAGCTTTCTCAAAGTACAGCGGCGAGACGCGAAACAGCAGGCTCACGAGCTGCTTGCTGGACTTCGATCTGAACAGAGCGCGCAGCAACGTCCTTCATCATCAGTAATACTGTCTCTGTTTGGCAGTACAGTGAATCCCTCGTTTATTGCAGTTAATGTGGACCGGAACTATCGCGATAGGTGGAAATCAGCAAAGCAGGATCAGCCAATCAGCTCACGGGATCCACTCGTGCTCTCATTGGTCGAGCTCTCACTGGGAACCAATCACGTGTCTTGTCTGAGTGCCGTGGGCGTGTTCAAAGCCTCTGAGATAGTTTCTCTCTTTGTCTGGCATCCTGTGAAACCGTTTCACTCACGTCACGAGGAAACAACGCTGCTTTCAGCAAAACGGCTGTACATGGGGGTATTTTTTAACTTTTATTTTTTGATGAATATTTTTGAAAAAATCCGCGATGCGGCGAGGGATTACTGTATCTTTCAGTCTGATGAACTTGAACAAGAGTAAACTAAGAAGCCAAATAACTGACTCTCACCTACACAATATCTTGTCTTTGTCTGTTAGTCAGTTACAGACCAATCTTCTGAAAAATAAGGACCAGCTTCATATCTCTCATTAGGTCACTGACATTGCAACCATATGGTTTTATTATCGATTGTGTATTTGGCACTGAACTGCATCATCAGCAATAACACCTCATCCTATCAGCAGGAGAGGAAGCTATATATATAGCCATGTTTGACTCACCTACAGCTCTTGACATTTTTCGGCAGCTCGACAGTTTGCGGCATATGGCTCCGCTTTCTGGTCACAATACAGTAGGGATGTGGAAATGAGGCTTCATGAAGCACTGAGGCTTCACCCTGACTGTTTCGGGAAAAGATTCGAGGCTTCACGAGTGTCATGAACAGCGCCATCTGGTGCTTATTTAAAATAAAGCATGCAGAAGCCTGTGAAAAGCTCTTTCAGATGAAGCAATCACAACATACTCCATCGTTTCAATGCTATGTACATACAAATAAAAGCTGTATATGTTTGTGTTTAATGTATCCAGAAAAACAATAATAATTTACCCATAAAGTGTGACAATAAAATATAATATGAATTTATATGATTCAATAAGATCTAAAGTAGGCTTCCTCTCTCTCTCTCTCTCTCTCTCTCTCTCACACACACACACACACACACACACACACACACAAAATAAGGACATTCTGTTATAGGATCATTATGAGCGCGTGTCCGCGTGAGAGATCTATCTATCACCTATGATCGCAGTACATCTACGATATCATCCTAAAGCAGGATGTTATCAAGAATGTAAATCCTTCCAAGTGCATGACGATTATATCGAAGTTATGTTCGAATATAAATTATGAGATGAAGAGGCTTCTGTTGTTGTGGATAAAGGAGAAGCAGATTTCCCATGACAGGTATTTCGTTAAAATGTCTGCGTCAAGTGAAAGTGGGGGTAGTCAGGCGAAAAAAGGTAAGAAAAGTGATCAAAACAATACAAATCGAAAAAATCAAAACAACAATATACAATAGAAAAGTTTAAAAAGAAATACGTAAGCTATGTTAATTTAAGTTATGTAGTGTTCGTGCAAGGTACGATACAGAATCAAGTGTCTCCGTACACCCCCCCCCCCCCCTCCTTCTCCGCACATGCCGCTGTCTGTAAAAACTTATAATTAAAACCACATTTTACTTGATATCACAGATCTATCACACATGTATCACACTGATATATGTGTGTGTGTGTGTGTAATGTATTGATTCTTTAAATTACATGTTTTGACTCTCCTCACAAAACCATCAAACAGACTAAGGCCAAGTCCACACGATGCCGGAGTGTTCCTTATCCGATCGTTTTTTCCTCGTTAAAAATAAAAATAAAAAATCAACGTCCACACATACCACTGAATCCGGTGTAGTTTATATGCCAGACCAGTATGGGGCGCTGTAATTCTGCCACAGATAATACACTATACACAGAGAAGAAGACTTTGAGCATGCGCATTGTTGTTGCTATTCAGTGTTGCCAGATTGCTATTTACCCTTTTGTCACGTCCGACCGGGAAAACATGTCTTTTAGCTGGTTGATAAAATTTGGGATGGTTTTTGATGCATAAAATTGCTCAACATTTTTCATTATTTATAAGAGTACGCACTTTGGGCTGGTATTTTTTTTAAATTGGAGGGTTTTAAGCTGTAGGTGCGCTGGAATCTTCAGTCCAATCTGGCAACACTGTTGCTGTTACTGTGACGCAGCCGACACGTGATGTGATGACATCATCGGTAAACAAAAAATATACGGATTGGCCGTCCACACGAGTCCGCAAGGGTGTCGGATGCAGATCTATCCACTTTAGGACCCGGTATAAAAAGTGAGCGGATTCAGTCTCCCAAATCGCCGGATGCGTGTGGATGGAATGCCAATCCGATAAGAAATGTATGCGGATGCAGTGATCCGCGTCTCTGTGTGGACAGGGCCAAAGTCATCAAGGACTCGTTAAGGAAGATCTTGGGGTTCGAAGCTTCTGACACTCAAAGTGAAACGCGCAAGTGATTTGACAGAAAGTGAGGCTTCATTTGTCATCGATCACGTGACTCGGGGAAACCAATACACACCCCGATACAGCGCTCAAATTGTGTCACATGAGCGATACGCGCATCGAAGCTTCAGTGTCATACGTAACATCACTACAATACAGCCGAAATCGAGCTTTACACGTTTAGATGGATTTTCTACGAAAATCTCTGGACTCAGGAGCGATCCTTATCCGCCTAAAACCATGCTGACCATATTATATCACCCTCAGCATTATATCACGGGTGCCAGACCAAACAAACAAACGGGTCCCGAGCAACAACAAGCAAACGCGAGGCCTGTTCTCGCCACCGCAAGCGAAACATCAGAATTCAGCATCTACTTCGGCCCATTTTAATCACTCCTGCTATTGAGAAAGGATAGTAAAGCTCATTGAGCAGCAACGCTAAATCACGAGCAGTTTATGCCATCTCGATACTACTGTTGTGGGGAATCCTCGTCTGAAATGTGATTGTTCTAAACTAACGCGTTGCTATTTCGCAGCTCAAGCAATTGCGTGCACCGAGGTCGATCGCGTGCGCTGCTTTCAGATAGCGCTCATTACAGTCTGATCGCGCGCTCAGCGCGATCATAAATTTTGATATTCCGATTTCCAACAGGTAAGTAAGTGTGTTTTGAAATTAAATATGCAACATGCATCTGATATAAATTCAACCCTCTGTCAATTTTATAATTGAAGGTTTTACTTATGGGAATCAATGTATTTTACAAACCATAATGATTTTATTTCTTGCGTGTATTAGACATCTGTAACCAAAATAATTTCAAGAGATTAAAAACACTGAACAGCAACAAGTGTTGAGCGCTTTCTCTGGCTCAGCGCCAGCCAATGTGTTCAAATTTACCAGGCGATCATGTGATGCCCCGCCTTTCGCCACATTGTCCAAGATTGAGATGTACCCGTTTCATGATGAACTCTTCCTCTCTCAAGTTCCTTCGCTGTATCCCACTGGTCAGGAGCTCTTGCGCCCAACTAACACTGCAACCGAGCTTCCAACAACACCAGGCGGTCGTCAGCTCTGCCGCTCCGTTGTCGCACCCTATGACGCCGAGGCTTGCCCTCACCTCCACCAAGACATCCACCTTCTTCTTGCTCAACTTCCTACGACACCTCAACACTTGCACCAATAGTAAAGGAGGACGACCAAAACAAAACTAACTAGAAAAGTTAGTTCCAGTCAGCTTTACCATCTCCAGATCCACATTACCTTCAAAATGCCTCAAATCTACGTTCTCCTAAATCTTCATCTTTCTCACTTGCAAGACCAGATCTTCAAGCGTTAAGTCGCAGCAGCACACTGCAGTTTTCCAGCACCGCTAGCGGCGCAGGCCCAGACACTGTCTTATCTTCCCTTTCTACCTTTTCTGTCTCTCTCTGGGCTCCAGGTGTCAACCCAAGCTTGAGGCTGCCTCCGCAAGTGGCTTCGCCCCTGGCCTTTTTTCCACCTAATTCTCTCCACCATGCTAATTCTCCTTTCATCCGGTTCTCTGCTATGCTCATGCCATCCCACAAACACTCCCGCTTGGAACCACCTCTGTCGCCAACAACAGTTGAACACAAATCCTCACTGAAGTTAAGGCTGCTGCCACCAGAGGTGGACCTATTCCCAACCAGTATATCAATATTCAGAGTTGATATTTATCGACGCCTCTAAATGTCCATTCTTCAAGCCTCAAACCAAACTTTTTCGCTTCAAACCACTCTTTTTGGAAGATTATATGTGGAGTGGAAGAGTTCAAGACTTTCCACTCCACATATAGTCTGCTTCACATGGTCTCTACCTACTATCACCGATTCGTATTGCATTTCAATAACACCAAGAACTTCCAAGCCAGCTTCACCATGGGTTACCTAGGTGAAATCTACTTCTCACTGCAGAAAAAGAACTCAACCCACCAGCTCAGACACCAGACAACCAATTACGTTGGAAATCCGTATCCCTACTCTCCGCCAAGGATTCCACCCAAATGTCATCCGACCACTCAACGCCATGGTCGAGTCATATAGGTTTCAGTTCCTCAGATTCCATCGCATCCAACCTTAATCCAAATCCATCCATATTCTAACTTGTGAGCACTGCACAACGAAAGTAAGGTAGACCAAACCATAAGGCCATCTTACACCAACAGCAACAATCCTTCGTAGCCTACCTTCATTTAAGAGATCAGGCCAAACTCCAATCCGACCCACTCTTCACAGAAGACTTAAATCACCCCACCACATGTTTTGTTCCAAAACCAGCAGATCCAAGCACGGGGCCGCAGGTCATCGGAAGCTTTCAGGAGTTACATTTGATCAAATCAGTCTCTCCAGAAATGGCTTTCACTGCCACAAGAGACAACAGAAGTTGAGGAAAAAAACAATCTCCGTTATCCAACATGCGATAAGTTTCCAGAGGAAGTTCTCCATTACCGCAGTAGTGATGATCCTCCACATGAGCTCTGTTCAAATGGAAATTATTCCACTGCCGCCTCCATTGCCGCAGCAATGATGTTCCCCCACACTCCCGCAGGAGTCAGCCAAGGGGGAATTATCCCACTGCCGCAGCAGTGAAGCCATGTTCATACTGGCTTTCGGTTTCCTCAGATGCTCATAACTCACCATTACTTCCAGCTTCAACCCAAAATCCGACACTTCAGTACATTCAACGATTCCTGCAATAGAGAAATGGACAGTGTTGGGCTTAAGACAGGCTTTATCCAACGCCAACATCTGTTTCTCCAGGAGGTTGAAAAAGCAGAATTATACCAACTATTCGTCTCTCTTCAGACAGCTTCTCCTCTTCTAAAAACCTCAAATAAAACAAGGAAAACCCGGATTACATAAAAACCACGTTCTCAAAAATCCTCATCTCACCGCAGCAGCAGGCCCTAGGCAAGTCTGGGCCACCCGCCAGATTCTGCAGCCGCCAGGCCCAGCTCGCCCCTCCTCACAGCCGAGCGACACATCGGACCTCTTGAGCCAGCCTCCATCGGCATTCGCCGAGCTTCATCAATACATATCCATTTCTAACCCTTTCCCTTACGTCTGGCCTGCAGCCCCCCCATCAAATCCTAGCGTGAGGCTGCCTCCGTTAGCGGTGCAGGCCCAGACTCCCCACTTTTTCCCCAAACTCTCCCTCTTTCTAATCTTTCCGTTCCTCCCCAAGCCACAGGGGCCGACCTAAGCGTGAGGCTGCCTCCGCATGCGGCCCCGGCTTCTTTTCCTCCTAATTTCCTTCCCCAAACTAAATCTTCCTTCACCCTGCTTTCCCAACAGCAAATACAAGCATTGGGCCGCTGGTCTTCAGAAGCTTCAAGAGCTACATCAGACCAAATAGATCGCATATCAAACAAGCTTTCAAACTCTCATCACTGAAACATCAGCTCCTCTCCACTTACAACTTCATGGCCTGTTTTTCCATTGCCGCAGCAGCGACGCTCAGCCAGTTCTCTCTAATTATCCACTGCTGCAGCAGTGTTGCTCCCGCAGTAGCCAGCTTCAAATTCTCCACTGCCGCAGCACTGACGCTCCCGCAGGAGCAAGGCTTCTCAAACTATCCACTGCCGCAGCAGTGACGCTCCCGCAGGAGCAAGGCTTCTCAAATTATCCACTGCCGCAGCAGTGTCGCTCCCGGAGGAGCCAGCTCTCTCTAACTTCCACTGCCGCAGCAGTGTCGCTCCCGGAGGAGCCAGCTCTCTCTAACTTCCACTGCCACAGCAGTGACGTTCCGGCAGGAGCCAGCTCTTTAATTCTCCACTGCCGCAGCACTGATGCTCCCGCAGGAGCAAGGCTTCTCAAACTATCCACTGCCGCAGCAGTGACGCTCCCGCAGGAGCAAGGCTTCTCAAATTATCCACTGCCGCAGCAGTGACGCTCCCGCAGGAGCAAGGCTTCTCAAACTATCCTCTGCCGCAGCAGTGACGCTCCCGCAGGAGCAAGGCTTCTCAAATTATCCACTGCCGCAGCAGTGTCGCTCCCGGAGGAGCCAGCTCTCTCTAACTTCCACTGCCGCAGCAGTGATGCTCCCGCAGGAGCCAGCTCTTTAATTCTCCACTGCCGCAGCACTGACGCTCCCGCAGGAGCAAGGCTTCTCAAACTATCCACTGCCGCAGCAGTGACGCTCCATCAGGAGCAAGGCTTCTCAAACTATCCACTTCCGCAGCAGTGACGCTCCCGCAGGAGCAAGGCTTCTCAAATTATCCACTGCCGCTGCAGTGACGCTCCCGGAGGAGCCAGCTCTCTCTAACTTCCATTGCCGCAACAGTGACACTCTCGCAGGAGCAAGGCTTTGAAGGATACTATTCGGAAATCCATTGCCGCTTGTATATATATATATATATTTCATTTTTCTTATTTGTACCTATATTCTTTTCTTTGTCTTAATTTTCATATGTTTCTTTGTTTTATTTTTCATATGTTCTTTTCCCTTTCTTATTTGAATGATTTGTAAAGAGTGATTTATAATCAAGTTAGGGATTTTTATTAGTTATATAATTTCTTTACTTTTCTGTAGTTTTCCATCGTGTAAGGATGAATATTGTCTGCACGGCTCAACAGTTCTCAATGGTGTTATCAGAATGTTTTGGGAAGGTTCTGTGTATTGTTGGAGCCTGAGCCGAGTTCAGCCTTGGAGAAGCTGTGAATCTGTGTGTGCGTTAATATGGTCAGTATTGGTGAGGTGATTAACTGGCACCATCAGGAGACGGAATGACTTGTTGTTCTCGACAAGCCACGTCACGAACCCGTCAACCACGTGATCAACGAAGATATGCTTCAGACTGTCTGCTCTTGTGTGGAAAATTACTAGTTTTGTTTATCTGTCTTTCTTTCTTTCTTAGCCAATCAGAATCATTTAAACGTCATCATTGATGTAGATAGCACCCTCTGTTAGAGTATAATTGCTGTAACAATGTTATTGTATTTGGGGCGGCCTACGAACTCCTTGTGAGACCTGAAGCTGGCTTCTGCTGATGAAACTGCAAACTAAACTTCACTAAAATTTCTTCTATTGACTGCACTTCTGACTCCTGGTCTTCATTCAACATATCTGGTCCTCGGGTCTTAACTGTAAATTCCCCTACAGTTAATGGTGGAGAATGCGGGCAATTCATTCTTCGATGACATCCCTGGTCGAACAACAAACAAGGTAGAAAGTGTTAGGGCTGTCTGAGTGGAAGTGACTGGACAGGGGATCGGGAGAGCTCCACTCAGAAGTGAGTGGGGAGTACCGAAACTGCTTAAAACCAGAATGGAGGTACAAATAATTATACCAGCTTTATGATTTTTATGATCATTCGGTTTTGATGGTGTAATAGTCGCTGGGATCCGTATGGGACTGGTTAAATGCCAGGGACGCCGTAACCGGAAGGCATCGCATTAATACACTTTAAAAGGGATTTGGGGAAGTCTCTAAGGGAAAGTGTATAGAACACTGGATAGGAATGCTGGTTAGAATCCAGAAGAATCTCATAAGGAGATTCCATGTTCCACAGGTCCGTGTCACTGTGAACCTGACTTGATCTCTTCCACTTCAGATAGGGGTACCCCGAATTTAGTGATTCAGGCAGTTAGGGACTAAAGCATTAGTTAGTTATAAAATAAATAATAAGAAATAAATATAGGGCTAACTTGTTTGCCAGGGATGCATCTGGAACAATTCCTGCAAAAGTAAATTTTACGAGAAAATTTTGTGACCCGAATTGGCTTAGACCACGATATGTGACCTGGTGTTTTTGTAAGTATACTTTGTAGTTTCATCACGCAGAAGCCACAGCTGTGTTATTCAAAGACCGCCGCCTCCATCTCTTCCTACCATGACTTCAGGTGAGTATTAACTTTGACTAAAATATGGCTAACAATAACTGAGTAGTCTAATTATTACTGATTAGTTAAGTAAGCAGAAGAGAAAATGCTGTAAACAGCGCTGCTTCTCAAAGTGAATTTTCAGAGCTCAGGAGGAAAATGGTTAGTCTGTGTTTTTAATTCTGAGTGTAAAAACAAGGTTGGAAGTCATGATAAAATAATGAAACAGAAGAGATTAAAATGCTGTAAACAGCGCTGCTTCTCAAAGTGAATTTTCAGAGCTCAGTAGGAAAATGTCTGCTAGAAGTCTGTGTTTTTAATTCTGAGTGTAAAAACAAGGTTGGAAACCATGATAAAATAATGAAACAGAGAAGAGATTTAATGCTGTAAACAGCTCCGCTTCTCAAAGTAAATTTGGTCAGTCTGTGTTTTTAATTCTGATTGTAAAAACAAGGTTGGAAGACATGATAAAATAACGAAACGGAGAAGAGAAGATATTAAAGGCTGTACACAGCTTTGCTTTTCAAAAGCAAAATTTCAGAGCTCAGTAAGAAAATGCTCCTAGTTTTAATTTGATTGGAAAGTGTGAGCAAAGAAAGAGCTTGAACGATATAAATGTCTGCTAGATGTGATAAAGTGACATTTCTGGTGTTTAGATTTGAAAAGAAGATCAGTGTCTGATATACCAACATTTACGTTTTCGTCTGGAAAAGAACAAAAATAAGATTAAAGTCTTAAGGGATTCTTTTGAAAGAAAGATTTGTAATGAGAAGTTTTATAGTGAATGGAAGAGTTAAATTGCGTAAAATTACAGACAATGACTTCAAAAGATGGAAGTTTCAGTAATATGTAATTCGCAAAAAGACAACTATAAAAATTATAATTCTTTGAAAACGTATTTTTGGGCAAAGATTTCTGAAACAGGCCAGAGTCACAATAAAGTAGATAAATGTTGAATGTTTACAAAAATGCAGTGTTCCAGTCCTTGAATCCAGTCCAGAGTTTCTCTCTCTCATTCAAAGTCAGCTAAATGCTGTTATCTGAGTCTGTGATAAACAATTTACAGGAAGTGTTCCAGTGAAAATCATAGACACAGAGAAGTTAAAGGAAATCATGTTACAGGCAGTTCAAAACTTTTAAAAGTTCCACATTTATGATTGTGCACATTAAATTTGTTGTTAAAAGTTTCAACAAATGCCTTTAAAGAGGAGTTTTAAAATAAATTTAAATAAGTTAAATAAAAATTAAGACCTGATTATAAAAGGGAGATTAAATTGTTTGATTAAATTGTTATGACCAGTAATTTTTGTTTTTGTCTCATCTTAGTCTTCACCATGGTACAAGGCTGATGGAGTAGACAATGGTGATAGCGATGCTGAGATTAAACACAGATAATAAGCTATGCTACTGTTTTGAATATGTTAATAGTTTTTACTGATAACACACTGTTGTCATTTGTCTCCTTGTTTTGAACACTATCAGGCAGTCGAAATAACTCTGGTGGTTCTTGAATGCACCTTCCCTAAGTTCCAGAGAATACCTGAACCTGAAGAAAACTCGAAGATCCGCAAAGGGAATGAAAAGGTTAAACAGTTGAGCACGAGGGCGTCCACTCAATGACGGGTAAGTTCCCCTAGTGGCCACGTAGGGGACAACCTAAGCCAGAGGTTCGCCGCCGCTCCTGGGCATCTACCCAAAAACAGGGGAAGGGAGATGTTTTCTGTGACAACTGGATGAGAGTTGAGAGGATGTCTGTGGTTGGCTAGTAGCATCCTTCAGAGGGGGGACCTGTTAAATTGCAGAAGTCTGCCCCAAAACTGAGTTCCTCCATACCAGATCACTGCAACCGCATTCCTTGACAAGTGTCCCCAACTTGTGGAAGATGCCAGGGGGAGTCCCTGAAGAGGTTGTTTATAAAGAGATAATGGGAATGTGCTTTCAAGAGCTGGCTGAGAACATGATGTGACTGACCTTTAGTTGTTGTGGAGACCATAACAAAACTTTATAATATCAAGAACATTATTATTTTTTTTGTTGGCTTATGGGAAAGATCTGAAAATTAATAGTGAAACTGAACTAATATGTCTCTATCATAGTTTTCACTCCTGCAGGTTGTTAGACATGGTGGTGACTAAAGATGTAGAGTGTTTTTACAGATTACAGATGGTCTGAATAACAAAGGTTAAATTAATTTTTAACAAAGTAAACTTAGTAATGCTCCTAGCATACTTTATTTGAGATTATCAAAATGGGTCTAATTGAGAGTTAAATATTTACATTTAAGAAATGTGTGAATGATTAAGGTTTCTATATGGCCAAGAATTTACTATTACATTCTGCCTAAAAGTTACAGTCTTAGACTGCTGAGGAAAACTGTTGACTGAGAGAGAGATTGTGAGTGGAGACACGGATGGCACTCTGTTATCAAAATGATAAAGGAACTAAAACAACCTAGCAAACTCTTCTAAAAACAATTATAAACAGACATGCTTTTAAACTGAATAAGTTAAACCTAGAGAAGATTTTAAAGCTTAAATCTTTGTAGAATAAATAACAGAAGTAAACCTTGAATTTGTATTCATGTCTGAGTGTGTGTGAGTTTTGTATGTCCACATAGTGCACATGTTGTCATTAACCTCTGGAATGAGTGTTTGATCATTACAGATGGGTTAAGTGAAATGACATCTATACAGAAGCCGAGAATTCTGATTGAATTTGATGAAAAGACGACACCATACATGGGACGAGCTTTAATTGGACTGAATATCCAGCTCTGTCTGCTAGTGGTAAATATGACTACTTTTGTCATTTATGATGTTAATTTCAAGTTATTCTCTGGATTAGTTTAAACAATTGTGTAAGTTGAAATTGTGAAGCTGAAGATTGCTGTCCATTATGGGTTTAAAACCCTTGTCTAAATTCAACTGAGGGTCTAAATTTAAATACTATCAACTATGAGTGATCCGAGTGTTATAGACTTGACGTTATAAGACTTGACGGCAGAGATAGTGTGACACATTGGCTAAGTCACCCTCCAAATTATCCAGAGAGCACCCTCACATTTATGAAGACCGGTGGGCGATCAAAGGAGTGAAATTAACTTATAAAAAGTTTTTATTGATTTTCATCCATTAAGAGGATGCATGACATTAGATCAGCCATTCATACAAAAGGGTTAATGAAACAGCAGCTATGAGACTGTCTGTGTGACTTAGGGATTAAAGCACAAGTAATATTTTTAAAGATAAATTCAAGGGCAGAACATTTACTTACTGAGTAATTAGAAGGTTTGAAACTCAGTTAATAATATTGAATTCGTCTAAATCTGTTATCTGCCCTAATATATAGACCTCCAAACAGGAATGGGGATTTTATACATGAGTTCTCTGAACTTTTATTGGGATGGTCCCTTCTTTTGACAATATTTTTAATTTTGAGAGACTTCAACATAAATGTTTGTGGTTCTTTAAAGCCCTTGGTGAAAGATTTTGTACCTTGATTAGAGCCTTTAGATTTTTTACAGTATGTTTCTAGCCCAACACACGAGTTGTTTTTCATTACTGTTAAATCTAACTGCATCATTTGATACCGTTGACCATAAGATTTTCATTGGTTGTCTTTGAGATTTGGTTGGCATTGAGGGTTTAGCCCTGGAATGGTTTTACTGATATCTAAAAGATAGGACTTATTTTAGTCAATCCTGGGACTTTCTTTTCATCCGTTACCCCTCTCTTGTATGGGGTCCCTCATGGCTCAATTTTGGGACCAGTTTTGTTCTCCCTCTGTATGCTCCCTTTGGGAGTGATCTTTGAAAAATATGCCATTCATTATAATTTGTATGCTGATGACTCTCACATTTATTATCAAGTATCCATTCAATCTTTGTTTGAATGTTTAGATAACGTTAAGTGCTGGCTGACAATTTTCTCCAGATGAATGAGTCTGAGTTTATTTTATTTGGAAATAAGGGATGTCTTTATGATGTCATTGACTGCCTGGGATTCCTTTCAGGGAAAAATCTTTATAGTTTAAAAAAACCTAGGAGTCATTTTTGACTCTGAGCTCAGATTTGATCGCCAAAATTAATGCATTTGTTAAAAACAGTTTTAATCATCTTAGCTCTATATCTAAGTTGAAGTCTATCCTCTGTTTTTATGACATGGAGAAAATTGTGCGTGCCTTGATGCTATTTTGTTTGAATTACTATACTGTATCTGGGTGTGAGTCAGGTCTCTCTCTCTCCTGCAGCTCGTTCAGAATTCAGCTGCTAGGTTTCTAACTACGAAGAGAGAGAACACATTCCAGTGCTTATCTAACAACAATGGCTTCCTATACGTTTCAGAATTCATTATAAAGTGTTGCTATATGTTTTTAAAGCTTTACATGGGTTAGAACCAGAGAATATTTCAGATCTAATCATTCTGCATCACTCAAATAGGTCCCTGCGTTCAAAAGATCAATTACAACTAATGATTCCTTGATCTCGCCTAAAATGCAAAGGTGATTGGGCCTTCTCTGTTGCAGCTCTAAGACTATCTCTCTCTGATAAATCTTCTTCTACTCTCGGTTTATTTCATAGTGTGCTAAAAACTCATCTGTTTTCAATAGCATTTGAAAGTATTTTGAAATCTGCCGGTTGTTAGTGTGTATTATGCTTTCATTAATTTTTATTTGGTTAGCACTTCGGTTTCCACATAGTGGTGTTGAAAGTGCTTTATAAACAAGGTTGAGTTGAGTTAATATCATATTTTTGTTTTTGAGGCAATGCTGATAATATTTGTGGGATCAGAAAGTCTAAACATTTGATAGAGAAATACCTTGACAAGTAATTAAAATGAAAATAAATAAAATGAATGTTATGAACAGAAAATTCAGATATGAATTTGGATCAATTTAAGAATACTTTTAAATTAATAAATTATGAAAATCTGACAGTTCTTGTTCAACTTATAACAAATTTGAAAGATAGCAAACCTAATGGTATCTGATGAGCCAAATGACAATGAAAGGGTTTAGTTCCCTATCAGTCAGTCACGTTCGACGTTACGTCGGACTGACGTCATGGGGTCTCGCTTGGGAGCCCAATCACCTCCCGATATAACTAAACGCGCCAATGAACATTGGCTAGTGAGATTTGCGTGCCGAGTCCCGCCCCACCCGGCTTCCGGGTATAAATAGGACCGGCATCGCTCACTTCATTCATACTTTTGCTTCGGAGCCGAGCGGTTGTAAGCAGCCGTTCATTCTGATCAAAGAGCGCGTTCTTTTCCGGCTGGAAATACGGTGCGACAGCGGTGGTGCGCGTCTTCCCAGCAACGTGTTCCCCCCTGTGTGCCTCGGTTGGAAGAGCAGTTCCTCTAAAAGAGCAAAACGCGGACGATTAGCGTCTTTTTCAAGATGCCTTTTCGTCCGTGTGTTTCTGGATGCGGTCGTTTCCTGACCTCATCTGACGGCCATGAGCGCTGTTTCTCGTGTCTGGGCAGACAGCACGCTGAGAGAGCGCTTGTGGATGGTTCATGCTCTCATTGCGGGGGCATGACCATGTCGGTGTTGCGGTCGCGGCTCGCCCTCTGTGATAAAGAGGTTCGAGCGCCCTCTGCTGCTACCCATATCCCCTCTGCTTCTCATGGTAGAGCTGTGGGGTTGGTTAGCACTCTGGGAGACCTGAGGGTTACAGTGGGAGCTACCTCGTCGGGCCAGTCCCTACGAACCTCCCACTCCTCTTGCACACCGTGTGCCGTCGAGCTGCCAGATGAGCCGCCAGGTCCCCCACGTGAGGTGCCTCGGGTCTCGTTTGGCGCTCCGGATGAGGATCGGATGTCGATCGCTGCATCGGAGAGTGGGCTGTCATCCTCGGGTGAGGAAGCCGAGCAGCGCCCCTCGGGCGTCGCTGCTCGTGTGGAATCAGATCGGGAGATGATGGCCATGCTTTCCCGGGCTGCCGCGGGCATCGGGCTCGAGTGGAACCCTCCACCGTCGCCCGAGCGCTCGCGGCTGGATGATTGGTTTCTGGGTGCGGAGCGGGGTTCACAGCCCCGCTCCGCTCCGGTGCCTTTCTTCCCGGAAGTGCATGAGGAGGTCAGTAAGTCGTGGAAGGCACCTTTTACTGCCCGAAGCCGCTCTCTGGTCTCCTCCGCTCTCACTACCCTCGATGGCGGGGCTGCCAAGGGTTACGCGGACATTCCCCAGGTGGAGCGTGCAGTTGCGGTGCACTTGTGCCCGCAAAATGCTGCCACCTGGCGCAATCGTCCGCGCCTCCCGTCCAAGGCGGGTAAGACGACGGCAGCCCTGGCTGCCAAGGCTTACAGCGCCGCTGGACAGGCAGCTTCTGCCCTGCATGCCATGGCCATCCTGCAGGTCCATCAGGCAAAAGCTCTTAAAGAGCTGCACGAGGGTAGTTCTGAGCCGGGGTTGATGCAGGAACTGCGCACGGCGACTGACTTCGCCCTCCGGGCGACTAAGGTCACGGCGCGGGCCCTCGGCCAGACGATGTCCACACTCGTGGTCCAGGAGCGCCATCTCTGGCTGGACCTGGCTGAGATGAAGGACGCCGACAAAGTTCGCTTTCTCGACGCCCCCGTCTCCCAGGCTGGCCTCTTCGGCGACACCGTCGTGGACTTCGCTCAGCAGTTCTCAACGGTGCAGAAGCAGACTGAGGCGATAAGCCACATCTTGCCCCGGCGGGATTCTGCCAAACCGCTGCGGGCTGTCCCTCAGCCTGCTCGCCGCCGAGGGCGCCCCCCTGCGGCTGCAAAGGGTCCGGCCGGACCGGAGACCTCCCGTCCGGCCCCTCCCCCCCGCAGGAAGGCGACGCAGCCCGTCCAGACCGCTAAACCCTCCAAGAAAAAATCGAAGCGGCCCTGAGACGGGCGACCCAGAGATGGTAGGACCTGCTCGTTCCCAGGAGCTGGTGAGGGCACCATTCCTTCCCCCGGAGGAGGGCCGGGCGGAGAATCTTTTGTTTCTTTCTGTTCCGCCACTGGCCCCAGGGCCAGTGGTACCCACATTTTCAATAAAAGAGCAGTTTCCTCCATCTCTGGGTCATACTCGGTCCAAGCTGACAGTGGGCGACGCACTGCTTCCCCCCTCTCAGCCGACCTCTCTTTCGCCACGGACAGGGAGCGGGCAGTCCCAGGACGCGCTGCCTCCTTGCCCCTCCCTTCCAGGCCCCTCACGGGGGCTATGGAGCCAGGTAAGTGCACCACACGCACTGCCACGACTCCAGGACGCCATGCCTCCTGGGTTGGGCCTCAGAGCTCCCTGCTGCCCCCCCGCGGGTTCGTCGGTCGTCCCCTTGGTGCCTCTCGAACGGAGTTTGGGTGCCTGGTTAGCGCTTCCCACTCCGTCTCGTTGGCTCATTCGGACAATCAGACTCGGCTATGCGATTCAGTTCGCCAGGCGGCCCCCCAGGTTCAGCGGCGTTCTGACTACCTCAGTGGAAGGCAAGGACGCCCCTGTACTTCGGGAAGAGATCGCTGTCCTCCTGGCGAAGGGCGCGATCGAGCCTGTCCCTCCAGCCGAGATGGAGTCGGGGTTTTACAGCCCCTACTTCATCGTTCCCAAGAAAGGTGGGGGGTTACGGCCTATCCTGGACCTGCGTGCCTTGAATCGGACCCTACACAGGCTTCCGTTCAAAATGTTAACGCAGAGACGCATCCTCACGTGCGTCCGCTCCCAGGACTGGTTTGCAGCAATCGACCTGAAGGACGCGTACTTTCATGTCTCGATCCTCCCTCGTCACAGACCGTTTCTTCGCTTTGCGTTCGAGGGTCGGGCATACCAGTACAAGGTCCTCCCCTTTGGTTTGTCCCTGTCTCCCCGCGACTTTGGGAGGAAAAATTCTTTCATTGAATTCTTCAAAATGAATGAAATGAATTCTTTCATTTTTCTTATTTGTACCTATATTCTTTTCTTTGTCTTTGTCTCAGGGAGATGGGAGTCCGCATCCTGAATTATCTCGACGACTGGCTCATTTTGGCACAGTCGCGGGATCGGGTGTGCGAGCACAGGGACTTGGTGCTCAGACACCTCAACCATTTGGGGCTTCGGGTCAACTGGGAGAAGAGCAAGCTCTCCCCTGCGCAGAGCATCTCTTTTCTTGGTTTGGAGTTGGACTCGGTCTCCATGTCAGCACGTCTCACCAACAAACGTGCACAGTCAGTGTTGAACTGCCTGAAAGTAGTCAGGCGGAAAACAGTGGTCCCACTGAAACAGTTTCAGAGGCTCCTGGGGCATATGTCATCCGCAGCCGCTGTAACTCCGCTCGGGTTGATGCATATGAGACCACTTCAACACTGGTTACGGGACCGAGTCCCGAGGTGGGCTTGGCACCAAGGCGCATTCCGTGTGGCAATCACACCGGCTTGTCGCCAGACGTTCGGCCCTTGGTCAGACCTTGCTTTTCTACGGGCCGGAGTTCCCCTAGGGCAAGTGTCCAGGCATGTTGTTGTTACAACAGATGCCTCCACCAAGGGCTGGGGTGCCGTGTGCATCGGGCATGCTGCCTCGGGCTCCTGGACAGGACCCCGGCGGCAGTGGCATATCAACTGCCTCGAGTTGCTAGCGGTACACCTTGCCTTGCGCCGGTTCCGACCGTTGCTGCAGAGCAAGCATGTACTGGTCCGCACGGACAACACATCGACCGTGGCGTACATCAAACATCAGGGTGGTCTACGCTCCCGTCGCATGTCGCAACTTGCCCGCCACCTCCTCCTTTGGAGTCAGCATCGGCTCAGGTCGCTGCGTGCCACTTACATTCCGGGCGAGCTCAATCGTGCAGCCGACGCGCTCTCACGACAGCTCACGTTCCCGGGAGAGTGGAGACTCCACCCCCAGGCGGTCCAGCTGATCTGGAGTCGATTCGGGGAAGCGCAGGTAGACCTGTTTGCTTCCCGGGAATCCTCCCACTGCCAGTTGTTTTTTTCCCTGACCGACGGGACCCTCGGCACGGATGCACTGGCACACAGCTGGCCCCGGGGCCTATGCAAATATGCGTTCCCCCCAGTGAGCCTTCTTGCACAGACCCTGTGCAAGGTCAGGGAGGACGAGGAGCAGGTCTTGTTAGTTGCGCCATACTGGCCCAACCGGACCTGGTTTCCAGAACTCTCACTCCTCGCGACAGCCCCTCCCTGGCGCATTCCCTTGAGGAAGGACCTGCTTTCTCAGGGACAGGGCACCATTTGGCACCCGCGTCCAGATCTTTGGAACCTCCACGTGTGGTCCCTGGACGGGATGCGGAAGACTTAAGTGCCCTACCACCGGCGGTGGTAGTGTTACGTCTGTGACTACTCTTGGATGTGGTTGTTGTTTCTTTCTCTCTTTGTTGTTTGCTGTCTCTCCTCCTATCCTGCTTCTCATAGGTTTCCGCCCAAATTGGACGTGATGTCAGAGCGCGCTGGTTGGTTTCGGCGGAGCGGCGCCCGTTTAAAAGAGAAGCGGAAACGTGTCATCGGGAGAGGGAGAGAGTCATAGACTGATCTGTGGTTTTAGTCATGTGCAGAGTGTAAACGCACTTGTGAAATTGTGTTAGTGAAACTATTGTTGAGTTGAGCCATTGGTGTGTTCTTTATTTCATTTAAGTTACTCCCTCTCTTTGTATTATTCATTTTTTGTTACTTTAGTGGCGTGTGTGCCACTGCGGTATTTATTATTCGTTATTTATTATTAACGCTGTAGGGGCTAGGTGCTTTTTTATTTCAAAATACCTTTTCTCCTGTTTATATTTAGTTAGGGAGATAGGAAAGGCGTTGTACTTTTTTTTGTCCTATTTTTCTTTTGACAGGGAATTTAGTTTCTCCTGGGATTATTTAGTTAATTTTTTGTTTGTTATTTTGGCCTGGCCTAGCCCTGAAGTTATTCCTGTGTCTTGAGATTTTTCTTTGTGACTTTGTGGCAACGCTCATTTTTTTGACCTCACAAAAAAATAAAATTAGGAACCCGAGAGTTCCTTTCAAAAGGTACTATGTTTTGATATCTTTCTTTTTTTTATGTTCACCCCTGTACCCCTAGACTACAAAAGGGGTCGTAACATAAATTGGGGGCTCGTCTTTCTTTTTCGGGTTGTGAGGAAAAAAAAAGGAGAATCTGTTTAATTGTGTACAATAGGACTATTTATTTTTTGGAGTTGTTACGGTAATTGTCGGGGTAAGAAATTGTCATCTGCTTCAACTACCTTTTTCTTGTGACTGCATGAGGGGTAAGTTCCACAATTTGTTTTTCTTTTTGTCTATCTGTTCTCATATGGTGTGGGAAAAATAAATTTGAGTGGGAAATGGATTTTGACTTGACCTCTTTTACACTGGCTCCGAATACGGAACAATTTAATCGCTGCCGCAAAGATGATTTAATTAGAATCGCTGATTTTTTTTAAATTAGTGTATCACGAAATGCGTTAAAAAAAGATCTTAAAAGCTATTTGCGTCAGGAGTTAATTTTGCAACGAATTTTACCTGAGGAGACGGGAGTGGGTAGTGCAGTAGGGAGTGCTGCTTCGTCGGTAACCGCCGATGAGAAGCCTTCATCTGTGCCACTCTCTCCCGTACCTGCCAGGTTGCCATTGTTTGCGCCACCCAGCAGCACAAGAATGTTACCACCATCAGATCCACTGCTGGCGTTAAAATTGAAGGAATTGGAATTAGAAGTAAAACGGGAGGAGACTGAGGCTAAAAGGCTAAGGCTGAGGGAGCTGGAGTTAGAGTTGGAAAAGGAACAATTTCGGAGGGATCACGGTCTGTCTCAGCCGGCTGCGGGCTCACCTATGGGTTCCTTAGCATTTCCCTCGTTTGCTCCGTTGCCCACAAGCACTGCGCCTGCCTCGTCCAGTCCTGTTGCGCAAACAGCGAATGCGCCAATGTTTGATGTGAGTAAAAATATAAATTTGGTTCCGCCGTTTAGGGAAGCGGAGGTGGATAGCTACTTCACGGCATTCGAGCGTGTGGCGGCTGCCCTGCAGTGGCCGAGAGAAATGTGGGCTCTCCTGCTGCAGTGCAAATTGACTGGCAAAGCACAAGAAGTTTGTTCCGCATTGCCAGTGGATCAGAGCTTAGTCTATGATGTTGTTAAACAAACTGTACTCCGAGCTTACGAACTTGTGCCGGAGGCATACAGGCAAAGATTTAGGACGCACAAGAAAATGGATAGACAAACGTTTGTGGAATTTGCAAGGGACAAACAAACTTTATTTGATAAATGGTGTGTTGCAAATAAAACTACGACTTTTGAAGAACTGAGAGAACTGGTTTTATTAGAAGATTTTAAGAGTTGTGTGCACGAAAACCTTGTAATTCATTTAAATGAACAAAAAGTTTTGTCTCTTTCCGCAGCAGCTGTGTTAGCGGATGAATTCGTGCTAACTCACAGGACAATTTTTTCCTCTGTGGTCAAAGGTGACAGGGCTGCTGTCCAAGGTGCTGAAGGACAAAACAGGGGGTGGACTAATGCTGCCAAAACAGGACGAGGCGGTGCTAGTTTCGGAGAGCGTAGGGCTACTCAAAACCGCTCCGGGGACGGTAGGGTGTGCTTTTATTGTCTGGATGCTGGTCATTTGATAGCCGAGTGTAATGCCTGGAAAAAGAAGAATTCATCGTTTAAACCTAAAAGTATAGGTTTTGTACGTGCAGTTACAAACGATCTAAATTCAGGTTCAGATCAGACGTGTTACCAGCCATTTATGCTCACGGGGTGGGTATCGCCTAGTTCTGATGAAGATCCTAAATTAATAACTGTGTTGAGGGACACAGGAGCGGCCCAGTCACTGATGCTTAGCAGCACACTTCAGCTATCACCCAACTCGTATACAGGCTCTGATGCCATTCTCCGAGGAGTGGGGTTAGGATGCATAAAAGTGCCTCTGCATACTATCTATCTCCGAACGGGAATAATAACGGGATCTGTTTGCGTTGGTTTGTGTTCACAACTCCCTGTGGAAGGAGTTCAGTTTATTTTGGGCAATGATTTGGCGGGTGGAAAGGTTTTTCCTCTTCCAATCGTAGGTTCCCCTGTTGTTGACACGAAAACAGATGTGTGCCCTCAGTTTTCTAAAATTTTTCCTACATGTGTGGTAACAAGAGCCCAAGCACGTAAGGAAGAGACTGTTGTAGATTTATCTAATAGCTTTCTGCAAACTGTTAGTGAGGAAATTACTGAGAAGGTATGTGATGACAGGAATCCTGTGGCAAATCAAGCTGAGATACTTGGTACTTGTGAGTTCCCAGTACAATTAGGGCGCGAGCAGCTAGCTGTTGCACAAAGAAATGATCCTACACTGACTGTGTGTATCGCTGCGGCGGATAACGGAACCATTGCTGATAGTAAGGTGCAGTATTTCTGGGAAAATGATCTACTGATGCGTAAATGGGAAAATGGTGATAGTGTTCACCAAGTGGTTATTCCCGTAGGGTATCGCTCTCAGATATTGATGCTTGCACACGATCATGTTCTTTCTGGTCACTTGGGGATTAGGAAAACGTATGAGAGAATATTGAGGTATTTTTTTTGGCCCGGACTTAAGTCGGATGTTACTGCTCACTGTCGCTCTTGTCATTCATGCCAGTTAGCAGGTAAACCAAACCAAATTATACCTCCCGCGCCTTTGCGTCCAATCCCTGTGATCAATGAACCATTTGAGCGTATACTGATGGATTGTGTTGGCCCGTTGCCTAAATCTAAAGCAGGACATCAGTATATTCTCACTATCATGTGTGCGGCAACGAGGTACCCTGAGGCGATCCCGATGCGCAGTATTAAAGCAAAAGCAGTAGTGAAGGAGTTGATTAGGTTCTGCTCCGTTTTTGGGTTGCCAAAATTTATTCAGACAGATCAGGGCTCTAATTTCACATCAACCTTATTCTCACAGGTTTTGCGCGAGTTATCAGTTAAACATCAGCTATCGAGTGCTTATCACCCCGAGTCTCAAGGCGCTTTAGAGCGTTTCCACCAAACGCTTAAATCTATGCTGCGTACATTTTGTGTGGAAACGGGCAGAGACTGGGATGATGGGTTACCGTTGGTAATGTTTGCTGTTCGTGAAACTGTGCAGGAGTCTCTAGGGTTTAGCCCTGCGGAGCTGGTGTTTGGTCACACGGTCCGTGGGCCGCTAAAGCTGCTTCAAGAGCAGTTAGTGAGTAGTAGTTCTCCTCCAATTTCAGTGCCGGACTACGTGAGTAAGACACGTGAACGTTTGCATAATGCGTGCGAAATGGCGAGAGCAAATCTGGCAGTGAAACAAAAGCAAATGAAACAGCGGTTTGATAAGCGTAGTATTAGACGGAGTTTCCAAGTGGGTGACTTGGTATTAGTATTACTGCCTATCCCAGGGTCAGCATTGCAGGCACGGTTTTCTGGTCCCTATCCCGTGGAGCGAAAACTAAGTGAGACCGATTATGTTATTGGTACCATGGATCGTAGGAAGAAAACCCGCGTTTGTCATATTAACATGCTCAAGCCTTACGTACAAAAGTCAAGTGACACTCCAATCGATTCACTCCCCGTTGCGTTAGTGTCTGTGGTTGAAACTGATTGCGATGGTTGGGTTGATCGAGAAGAAGTGACCGTTCCAACTAGACTTTGTAATTCAGAAATACTGAAAGGTATTCGCGAGCATCTGTCTTACCTTGATGATTCTCATCTGCGAGATATTGTTTTGCTGTTAAGACAGTTCTCCTCACTTTTTTCTGACACACTCACTCAAACAACTGTGCTGTTTCACGATATTGACGTTGCCCAGGCATCCCCTATAAAACAACATCCGTATCGGGTCAATCCGAAAAAGAGAGAGGAAATGAGGAAAGAGGTAAATTATCTGTTGCAAAATGGTCTGGCTGTGCCTAGCTCAAGTGCGTGGAGTTCGCCCTGTCTTCTTGTGCCAAAGACAGATGGCACGTTTAGATTCTGCACAGATTATCGAAAACTTAATAATGTAACTAAACCTGACTCTTTTCCTTTACCCAGGATGGAGGATTGCATAGATCGTGTGGGTGCGGCGTCTTATGTCACCAAGTTGGACTTGCTAAAGGGGTATTGGCAAGTGCCACTTACTGCGCGTGCCTCCAATGTTTCTGCATTTGTTACGCCGGATGACTTTCTGCAATATTCTGTCATGTACTCAAATACATGGGAGGATCACCTTAATACTTTACGTGAAGTGTTTACGCGACTGACTAATGCTTCATTAACAGTGAATCTGGCCAAGTGTGAATTTGGCAAGGCAGTGGTTACATACTTGGGTAAACAAGTGGGACATGGCCAGGTACGTCCTATTAACGCTAAAGTAGAGGCAATTATGGAATTTCCCATACCAAGAACTAAGCGAGAGTTGCGACGTTTTCTGGGTATGATTGGGTACTACAGGGCTTTCTGTAGGAACTTTTCTACTATAGTGTCCCCCTTGACCGACCTGTTGAGCACTTCTAGAGCATTTGACTGGAACTCTGAGTGTGACTACGCTTTTAGTGCAGCTAAAGATCTTTTGTGCAGCGCGCCTGTTCTCTCTGCACCTGATTTCTCTCGTCCATTCAAACTTGAAGTAGACGCAAGTGCGCTAGGTTGTGGAGCGGTGTTAGTACAGGAAAGTGCACAGGGCGTTGAACATCCAATATGTTACTTCTCTAAGAAGTTTTTAAAAGCCCAAAGATCGTATAGCACAATTGAAAAGGAGGCCCTAGCATTACTTCTTGCCTTGCAACATTTCGAAGTATATGTGGGAGGTAGCTCCGAACCTGTTGTAGTATATACTGATCACAATCCTCTGGTGTTTTTAATGCGCATGTGTAATTCCAACCAGAGATTAATGAGGTGGGCTCTTGTGGTACAAGGGTTTAATCTGGAAATACGTCACAAGAAGGGGTCTGATAACATTGTGGCAGATGCTCTTTCCCGTGCCCATGGTTGGCAGTGATAGTCAAAATGAATTTGACATTTATGGGTGGGGGTGTTACGTCTGTGACTACTCTTGGATGTGGTTGTTGTTTCTTTCTCTCTTTGTTGTTTGCTGTCTCTCCTCCTATCCTGCTTCTCATAGGTTTCCGCCCAAATTGGACGTGATGTCAGAGCGCGCTGGTTGGTTTCGGCGGAGCGGCGCCCGTTTAAAAGAGAAGCGGAAACGTGTCATCGGGAGAGGGAGAGAGTCATAGACTGATCTGTGGTTTTAGTCATGTGCAGAGTGTAAACGCACTTGTGAAATTGTGTTAGTGAAACTATTGTTGAGTTGAGCCATTGGTGTGTTCTTTATTTCATTTAAGTTACTCCCTCTCTTTGTATTATTCATTTTTTGTTACTTTAGTGGCGTGTGTGCCACTGCGGTATTTATTATTCGTTATTTATTATTAACGCTGTAGGGGCTAGGTGCTTTTTTATTTCAAAATACCTTTTCTCCTGTTTATATTTAGTTAGGGAGATAGGAAAGGCGTTGTACTTTTTTTTGTCCTATTTTTCTTTTGACAGGGAATTTAGTTTCTCCTGGGATTATTTAGTTAATTTTTTGTTTGTTATTTTGGCCTGGCCTAGCCCTGAAGTTATTCCTGTGTCTTGAGATTTTTCTTTGTGACTTTGTGGCAACGCTCATTTTTTTGACCTCACAAAAAAATAAAATTAGGAACCCGAGAGTTCCTTTCAAAAGGTACTATGTTTTGATATCTTTCTTTTTTTTATGTTCACCCCTGTACCCCTAGACTACAAAAGGGGTCGTAACAGTAGACACTATCACTTCGGCTAGAGCCCCCTCTACGAGGCTGGCATATGCCTTGAAGTGGAGTCTATTCTCTGAGTGGTGTTCTTCCCGGCGGGAAGACCCCCGGACTTGCCCGATCAGCTCTGTGCTTTCCTTCCTTCAAGGTGGGTTGGAGCGGCGGCTGTCCCCCTCTACCTTGAAGGTATACGTCGCCGCCATTGCAGCTCATCATGTTCCCGTCAGTGGCAGGTCTCTTGGAAAGCACGACCTGGTCATCAGGTTCCTGAGAGGGGCCAGGAGGTTAAATCCTCCTAGGCCGCCCCTCTTTCCCTCCTGGGACCTCTCTGTCGTTCTCTCAGGCCTACAGAGAGCTCCCTTCGAGCCCCTCGAGTCAGTGGAGCTCAAGATCTTGTCTCTCAAGACAGTGCTCCTGACTGCACTCGCTTCCTTTAAGAGGGTAGGGGACCTGCAGGCATTTTCGGTCAGTGAAACGTGCCTTGAATTCGGGCCGGCCTGGTCTCACGTTGTCCTGAGGCCCCGGCCTGGATATGTGCCCAAGGTTCCCACCACTCCCTTTCGGGATCAGGTGGTGAACTTGCAAGCACTGCCCCGGGAGGAGGCAGACCCAGCCCTCGCGTTGCTGTGTCCCGTCCGTGCACTACGTGTCTATGTGGACCGCACGCAGAGCTTTAGAAGCTCCGAGCAGCTCTTTGTCTGTTTTGGGGGACAGCAGAAGGGAAAGGCTGTCTCCAAGCAGAGGTTGGCCCACTGGATAGTGGATGCCATCGCCCTGGCATATCAGGCTCGGGGCGAGCCATGCCCCCTGGGGGTGAGGGCGCACTCCACACGGGGTGTTGCTTCCTCCTGGGCGTTGGCACGGGGAGCCTCTCTGACAGACATCTGCAACGCTGCGGGCTGGGCGACACCTAATACATTCGCGAGATTCTACAATCTCCGGGTGGAGCCAGTTTCTTCCTGTGTGCTGGGAACAAACAGGTGACCGGCTCGGTGTCCTGCTTGCAGCGCCATGCCCCTTAATAAGGGGATACGAGCGCTTATCTACTCCTCAGGTGAGTTCCCCGTCTGGCGAACCCTGATTCGAGTTCCTCCTGCATCCTTCGGTATCGGACGCGGCGGAGGCGTCTGACGCCAGGCCCAGTACTCGTGTGCATGCCCCAGTGGTCAGCCCTTGTACTGGACTAGATGCCCGTGTGACGAGATTCCCTCTTGGTAATCCCATATGTGTACGCTCCACGGTACGGTTTCCCTCTTGGTAAACCCGTGTCTTTCCCTTGGCAGTTCTGTTCTGCCAGTCCCTTTGGTACGCGCTCCTCCCTGGGGTAGGACCTACCAGGGGGACGTACATATGTCATACTGCCCCTCGGGTCAGTCCATATGTGTCCTACCGCACATTACCTCCCCCTTGGGCAGGGTGTGGTCTCCGTAGCGTCTGTACGCTCGCCCAGCGTTGATAACTAAGCGGGTCGAGCTGATCTGCGGAATTGAGGTCCGAAGCTCTCTTCCCTGTGAGGCTCACGCAGGAACAGCAGCTTAGTCCTTCCTCACGTTGGCCTTCCCCTCCATCCCGATTGGCGTGGAGGCCTAAGTCGGCTTTCGCGGGGCGCTGGGTAGGTTACGTCCGCAGAGGCAGTTGTCCTTGGCACGCCACTGCTTGCCAACATCTGCATCTCCGATTCTCGTAACACGGCCAGTGCCTGTGGCGCTTTCCATAGGGACCCCATGACGTCAGTCCGACGTAACGTCGAACGTGACTGACTGTCTAGGTTACTATTGTAACCCCCGTTCCCTGAAGGAGGGAACGGAGACGTTACGTCCCCCGGCCACAGGCCTGAGCCACCGCTGAGACCGGGATACACTCTCGGCTCCTCAGCAAAATATGAATGAAGTGAGCGATGCCGGTCCTATTTATACCTGGAAGCCGGGTGGGGCGGGACTCGACATGCAAATCTCACTAGCCAATGTTCATTGGCGCGTTTAGTTATATCGGGAGGTGATTGGGCTCCCAAGCGAGACCCCATGACGTCAGTCCGACGTAACGTCTCCGTTCCCTCCTTCAGGGAACGGGGGTTACAATAGTAACCTAGACGATTTTGGTCATAACGCATAAGCAGATTTAACAAACTGAGATACTGAGAACAAAATTGACTAAAGGAAATCATTATTATTTGATTTTGAATTTTGGAATGTTAACATTGTTTGAATACTGTTAAATTCTTTGTTTCAGTGGAAATAATTATTGAAATGATTATTTGAATTTTTTATTTCTGTTTTTGAAAAAGAAAATTTTAAGATGTCCTGCAATTAAGATGGTACATGATATTATGCCTGTTAAATGAATGACACTTTCAGTAGAAACTCAAAGCTTAAGACGGATTTTTATGGGATTTATTTATTCTTTCATTGTTTATTTTTATTTAGACCACCTTTGATTTTAATTGGTGTAGTGAAATAGATTTACCCTCTTATTTCATGTATTCTACAATGAATTGGAAATTGTTTTGGTTTATTTACAACAACAACAACAACAACAAAGTGTATATCTTGATATTTTGATGCAATGATGGGTGATTATACCAGTAGACGTGACACTTTTTAACCTAATACCTGGTGTGGGGATTTTGTTGGGGATGTAACACTATTTTCCCATTTATTCCGGCTTCTAGAGAATAAAAATTTAATTTTTAAATCCATTTCATTTGATTATAAACTAAAATAGCCAAGATTCATAACAGCGTAAGATGTTTATACAACCATGTCTTTTGTTTTGAAGGTCAATAACACACTCTGTGCTCTGTAAGATATTCTGTTCCAGTTAAGTCTGTGAAGGGAAAACATATTTTGTTTTATACAATTTTAACCGGAATTAGAGCAAGGGTGAATATATCAATTTGTAGCGGCATTAATTGATAGCCCAGATGTGTTGTTTTACTACACATTTGGCCTTATAAGGGGGGACTGAAGGATACTATTCGGAAATCCATTGCCGCTTGTATATATATTCTTTCATTTTTCTTATTTGTACCTATATTCTTTTCTTTGTCTTAATTTTCATATGTTTCTTTGTTTTATTTTTCATATGTTCTTTTCCCTTTCTTATTTGAATGATTTGTAAAGAGTGATTTATAATCAAGTTAGGGATTTTTATTAGTTATATCATTACTTTTCTGTAGTTTTCCATCGTGTAAGGATGAATATTGTCTGCACGGCTCAACAGTTCTCAATGGTGTTATCAGAATGTTTTGGGAAGGTTCTGTTGATTGTTGGAGCCTGAGCCGAGTTCAGCCTTGGAGAAGCTGTGAATCTGTGTGTGCGTTAATATGGACAGTATTGGTGAGGTGATTAACTGGCACCATCAGGAGACGGAATGACTTGTTGTTCTCGAACAAGCCACGTCACGAACCCGTCAACCACGTGATCAACGAAGATATGCTTCAGACTGTCTGCTCTTGTGTGGAAAATTACTAGTTTTGTTTATCTGTCTTTCTTTCTTTCTTAGCCAATCAGAATCATTTAAACGTCATCATTGATGTAGTTAGCACCCTCTGTTAGAGTATAATTGCTGTAACAATGTTATTGTATTTGGGGCGGCCTACGAACTCCTTGTGAGACCTGAAGCTGGCTTCTGCTGATGAAACTGCAAACTAAACTTCACTAAAATTTCTTCTATTGACTGCACTTCTGACTCCTGGTCTTCATTCAACATATCTGGTCCTCGGGTCTTAACTGTAAATTCCCCTACAGCTTCTCAAATTATCCACTGCCGCAGCAGTGACGCTCCCGCAGGAGCAAGGCTTCTCAAACTATCCACTGCCGCAGCAGTGACGCTCCCGCAGGAGCAAGGCTTCTCAAACTATCCACTGCCGCAGCAGTGACGCTCCCGCAGGAGCAAGGCTTCTCAAATTATCCACTGCCGCAGCAGTGACGCTCCCGGAGGAGCCAGCTCTCTCTAACTTCCATTGCCGCAGCAGTGACACTCTCGCAGGAGCAAGGCTTCTCAAATTATCCACTGCCGCAGCAGTGACGCTCCCGCAGGAGCAAGGCTTCTCAAACTATCCACTGCCGCAGCAGTGACGCTCCCGCAGGAGCAAGGCTTCTCAAACTATCCACTGCCGCAGCAGTGACGCTCCCGCAGGAGCAAGGCTTCTCAAATTATCCACTGCCGCAGCAGTGACGCTCCCGCAGGAGCAAGGCTTCTCAAACTATCCACTGCCGCAGCAGTGACGCTCCCGCAGGAGCAAGCGCCCTCCAATTATCCACTGCCGCAGCAGTGACGCTCCCGCAGGAGCTCAGTTACAGGGGTGATGTACCTTCATGCTCCCAAGGGAGCCAATGTCTTCAGTTTCCACCACCGCGGCAGCGACGTACTGGTCCTGCAGCGGCCCAGAGGGGTTCCACTGCAATGGTAGCGACGTGCCTCCTGCTGCTGTGAGGGCCCCGAGGGGTTTCCACTGCTACGGTAGTGATGTGCCTCCTGCTCTCGCAGCGGCCCCGAGGGGTTTCCACCATCACGGCAGCGACGTGCCTCCTGCTCCTGCAGCGACCACGGGGGTTTCCACTACCGCGGTGGTGACATGCCTCCCTACTCCCATGGCAGCCCAGGGGAGGAGTTTCAGAGGTACACTTCATACTCCCAGGAACCAAATTTCACACAAAACCCCTTCTTGCTACAAATTGAACAACAAGCACATATCCAATGCTAAAGCAATATCATCCCCTCCGCTCCTCAAACCCTCTACAGCAGGGGTCTCAAACATGCGGCCCGCGAAACAATATTTTGTGGCCCGCGGGACAATATGAAAGTTATGATATGAATAGCGCTTTACCGCGTTGTGTGCGGAAGATTCCTTTTTCGTGCAAGCTGGAGCTGCATAAACCAGCCAATCACAGTGGAGTATATGACTATGGAGCTAACTATGGAGCTGCCCGTGAAACATCATATTTGTCAAAGCCGTCATAGAATTATTACTTCTTATTGTGATTGAAATTGAGCATGTTCTACTTTGTGTTACTGTTATCGGCGTTGGATTTAGTGTCATGCGGATTGTATTTTGTTTTTCCATCATTTGCTGATTTGCTTAAAAGTTGAAAGCGATATGATCGCCACTATCCATGCGGATGATATGTTATCATGACGAATCTGCAAATTAACGACCAACTCCGATAATCCGTTGACAGTGTCACCGAGGGGAGTGGATCTCTATTGTCCCAATGAACCCATGGGGTTAATATAGAAAATAAAATCCAGTAAATAACGCCTCTGTGGCTGCATCCCATTGTATATAATAAATATATTAAAGGTGTCCCACAGTCCCAGCTGATAATTAACAGCCGGTAGCAGTCGCCTATCTCGGTAGCGTCACTATCTAATTTAACTATGGAGGATCTTAAGGAGGTGTTTAACCTCTGTCTTGACAAACCCATCATTTTTTGGGAAAAGGAAAAGCTGAGCTTTTGGGAGTTTGTTGATCATATTTGCCATCTGGGGGAGCCAGAACGTGCACCCCAAATGAGCTCCCAACCCACTGACTACTTTTCCAAGTCCCCCAAAGTCAGTGGGAATCCCAGTCCTCTGAAGAGATGGAGGTGGAAGAATGAGGCCGTCCCAGAGCCCGCTGCCAGCCAGGAGGCCGTTCCAGAGCACGCTGGACGTCTTCGAAAGCGGAGGAGAAAGAAGAGGGCTTCCCCCAACCCACAAGAGTCATAGGCTGCTCTCGAGCAGCTCGCCCTGCTGGCGCCGCCGGAGCAGCCTGACTTGCCGGCTCTGCTGGACCCGCCTGACCGGTTTCTTTCCGGTGCCGCGTTGTTGTCATTCTATGGTCTATGTCTGCTTGTCCTCTGTGATTACCCCTGCCGTTGCATCCGGTTTGGCCTTGCCCATAGGCCTTGGTCCATCAACAGCTTCCTAATCATCCCCATACTCTAATTGGCTTCAATGCTCGATCTCCTCTCAACCAATAAGCTGGTGTGTGGTGAGCGTTCTGGCGCAATATGGCTGCTGTTGCATCATCCAGGTGGATGCTGCACATTGGTGGTGGTTGAGGAGATACCCCCCTTCCACCCCCCTTCCGGTTTGAGCATTTAGAAAAGCGCTATATAATTGTAATAAATTATTATTATTATTAACTATTGTTCTGTTATCTCGTTTAGTTAATGTTTTCCCCCTCTTAGGCAGTTTCTTTTGGTGTGTTTATTTTCATTATAATAAATTCTCCTTCACCCAGCATCCTGAGACCTCCCATACTTGTTCTGGGACACCAGTTGCATCAGTTAGACTTAGTGGTGGCGTTAGGGGTGGACCTGCTTACTTTTTTCATCCAAATGAGATCATTCAAATTTGTATGCAATAGCCAACTAATAAAATACTTATGAGATTGGGTTGGACATAAATGTTAATTCTAATTTCAGTCACAACTAAATAATTTTTTTAATTTTGTTGTGACAAAGCATTGTTTTATACTATTGCCATTTCTCCTAAAAATTCTTTCATCACGTATTTACCCTCATGTCACTCGGAAACCTGTGTGACTTTCTTTCTTTCATGGAACACAAAAGAAAACGTTTTGAAGAATGTGATGAAACTGTAACATTATTGTAAAATGTTTTACAAGAAAATGCTATGTCAGCCTGTCTACTTCAAAGTTTCACAATGTGCCAAATGCCAATTTTAATTATCTGTGAAGTTTTCTAGCAATTTCAGAGTGAAATACATTTTCCAGTGTATACAGTGGTGGGACCTTTGATGCTTCATAAGTGAGGTACTGACAGACAGCTTACACATGAATATTAATTTTATGGTGCCTTTGTTTACATTTTGAAACTTGAAAATACCCTTCCTTATTTAATATAATTGCATGAAAAAATTATCCAGCATGTCTGGACCACTTAGGCAAAAGCAATGAAGAAAAATCAAATTCCTTTCGTTCAGAGGCCAGACACATGTGAAGATCCATATCTAGACATATTTTAATTATACTGCCAAATAATTATTTTAAACCTTTAGAACAGGTCAAGACTAAGGTCTCACACAGGTACTGGGTTCTGTTTGGATGTCTCTGCACCTTCAGATGTAATAGATTTTTTGAAACACCAGAATGGAGATAATATAATGAATATCTTTTCCCTCTCTCTACTTTTTACTCCTCCACCCATCTCTCCTCCTGTACCTCAGCCTCCTGCTAAATGTGTCTCTCTGCACCTCTGTTTTATTCTCTCTCTCTCTCTTGCTCACTCAGCTAAATGTCCCCAGACACCCATTAGCTCTCGTTAACCCTGTCACATTGACAGCAGGAATTAAATGTTTCCAGATATGCGTCATCACGTGTGTCTGGGTCCTGAATGCAAGAGATCATCCATTTTCTTCATCAGAGCGTTAGTGCCACATTCGCCTTTGTTTTCTGATCTAAAATGGTCCAGGGCACCTCCTGTGTCGTTCTGTTTTCATTGATGAATGTACATGCACATAAATGTGTTGACCCTGAATGATTGTGGAGTTTTTTTTCTATTTCTTGTTTGAACATTTAATTTTGCATTTAGCTGAGTGTAAATACTGTATCACAATAACAACGCAGATTTCCGCCATTACACAAGCATTATTTGATCTAAAATCAAACTCAAAACTGCTTGAATGCTTCATGTTAATGAATGACTGCATTTTGAATGCTATTCTGTAGATCATAGCAAATGCTTATTCTACATTCCAAACACATACTGCTAAGTGATGTAATTGTAGCAACCACTGTCACTGTGCGGTCTTTATTTGCACTGTAAAACAAAAAACTAAACAAAAAAAAAACTCTATTCTGCCACTAAAAAAACTGTATAAAGAGTAAAGACAAAAGTCTTGTTACTGTTGAATTATGTTTTTGTTACCGTAAAATAAATGCAGTGCTTTAGTTAAAAATCTATTCTATTTTTACAGTTTTTCTGAATTGCCAATAACACATTTCTCAAAACCATCACCAACTTTCTCAAAACCTTCAACACAAAACCAAAACTACATTCAGAGAAGATCTGACTCTTCTGAAAAATATAGCAATTGACTCACCATTTTATGTATGCACAAAATGCTTTCAGATTATACACACCGTTAGTCAAAATATAACCACTATGGATCATTCATTCATTACATCAAAAATGGTGAACACAGTTTCGAAGGCATGCAGTGACAGAAAAAAGTATTTTGTAATACAGTAAACAAATTTTGTAATTATGTAAAAAAGTATAGTAATCGTAACTTACAGTAGTAAGGTGAATAAATTGTATGCTGTTTGCATTGCAAAGCTATATATTTTTTACTGAATATTACTGATTGTCTGTATATCCAGCACTTGCAAACTGTAAAAATACTGTTGTCCAACTGCAAAAGCCAAAAGGTTTAAAGAACATTATTACACTCAAAATGGTCAATGAGAGATTCATTCAGAATCACGACTTCATGTTGCAGGTCCAACATAAGGTTCACACATTTGTTTGGATGTGTGGTTCAGGCATGCTCTATCACAGGCAATGTCATCTCTCGCCAGTCAAAGTGGATCTGGTGTGCTGGATCCTTGACAATACTGTCCATAACTTGCTCTTTTTCCCTTCTAGGGAAACTTCTTCCCTATGAAATACTATTCCTCCTCTTCTTTTCAGATTGTTTTCATCTATTGTTGGTATCAACATTCTATGGATCTATGCCACTTGTGCACTCTGTTCAACTAGCCCATATTTTGTACAGTTTTGGGTCATTGTGTTGTTGCTGTGTCTCACTTTTGCCTGTCTGTGTTTAGCTTTTTGCAACATACGTGCATCATAGTGTGATAGTAAGTGTTTTAGTAAGAATGTTTTTAAAGTTTTGAAAAAAGAGTGCATGAGATTTGCACATGGTGTCTAAATGGTTGAAATTGTTTAAGGTTTTACAGAAAGAGTGATTTATATGACATATTTTTTTAGGCTATTTTTTGGGAATTTGGTTCAGAGAATTGGATTTAGTGTTTTAGCAATTCAGAAAAACTGTAAATGTGTTTCATTTTCTATATAAAACCTGCAATTTATTGAGTACATTTACATTGTTTTCTATGCGTTGTTGTTGGGTTTTTTTCTGAAATAAAGCACGTTTGATCCCTCCCCGAGGCAAATTCCTTTCCCCGCAGTAAACATGAACTTGAATGCACTGTTACCGTAATCTCGGAATCTCTTGATAAGAATGAAAGGGATTATTGTTTGTGTTTTACTGCATTTTTTTCTGTTGACTCTGCTGTTCAGTGAGTCTCACGTTGTGTGTGGTTTGCTGTGGAATGATGAAAGGGAGGGATTTTTTTTCGGTCAGAACCTAAGCCATCCTCTCCCAATCCATTAAAATTGACATTATACTGGAACAGGAATATGCGGACTCTGATGCAATTGTGGAGAGAGAAATGAAATGGTTGTTTCTTCTTTGTACATGTCTCTCCTATTCTTTCTCATTGTCTCTGTTTTTGTCTTTCTTCTCTCAGCATTCCATACATATTTTTTCTCTTTTTCCTTTCATGCTCTGCTGTTGCTTTCTTTTTTACATTTTAATATTATGTGAACACACAATGTGTTCTTTGTATGTGTGTTTGAATTTAAAGCATGTGTTTATGTGTTATAATCAGCTATATATGACCTTGTTACATGCAGCATTGTAAAGTTATGCTGACACGTGTTTGGGTAATGAGTGTAATACGGTCATAAATCGAAATCAGGCTGCTCTAACCAAACTGTCAAATAAAATGCCACAACCAGAGAAGGAGAGCAAGGCAGAGGCTAACAGAGAGAGAAAGAGAGAGAGAGAGAGTGTGTGTGTGTGTGTGTGTGCGTGTATGCGTGCGTGCGTGCGTTTGTGTGTGTGTGTGTATTCAGGCATAGATGTGGTTCTGTATGTCAAGTGACAATAATTCTTTGTCACTACAAAGAGTTTATCAGAAGTAACTGAATCAGTGTCATTATGGAGACTGTATACATGGAGACAGTCAGTTTCATATGAGTTAGCATGTAAGAGGAAAATTATGAAATTGGATATAGGATCACAAAGTGCTATGAGAGTGCATTGTTCATCCATATGAGGACATGTGTTCTTATGTGCAAATTATGTGAGTGTTTTTAAACAGGGTGCAAGTGTAAGTTAAATGATCCCATTGTCAGGATAGGTGTGTGACAGGTGTGTGTGTGTGTGTGTGTGTGTGTGTGTGTGTGTGTGTGTGTGTGTGTGTACATGTGTCATTAGCTGCATATCCGGTTTACCACAGCCTTCAGTTAGGACAGCGAGATAAAATGGCATTAGCATTTGAAAGCCAAGCACTCACTTGGCAAAACACACCCTCTTCTCAAGTCTGAACAAAAAAAAAAAACTACTGTAAATCAACTTTTGCCATTTGTATTTTGATATTGAATAAATCTCCATGCTTACTGTAATGAAAATACAATCTGAGAGCCATCAAACTGTGTGGGGTTGGTACCAATAATGTTTTAGGGATTTAGACCATGGTAGGTTTCTAAATCTGAGATGTAATTCATTCTCCTAATATCTGTCCCTCAACTACAAGCATGTGACATGCATTAAAATATATATTTTTAAAGATAATAATCAAGCTGCTTGTTGAGGAGCAGGTTTTTGGTGTACCCTGTTTCTTTTTCAGATGCGCATGTGTATTTTTTATTGTTTGTGTGGATGTGCGTGTGTGTGCATATGTGGTTCAGGTATTCCCTATGTTGTGAGGGAAAACATCCCCACAAGGATAGTAATACCAGTAATTTTAAGTAAATGAAAATGCAATGTTTTAAATTGCCATCATGTACATTTGTGTGTGAATCATTCAATGTCAAATTCTGTTTTTAATCATTGGCTAATGGACAGAAAACAGATGAAGTATTTACAGAAAACCACAACCATGAGGTGGATACAGTATACAGTAGCCACACATGAATACAGTTTTTAAAAAATTTCCACAATTTTTCCACATGATAATAATAGAATGTAATGCACACTACAGAAACAGACAGTAAAATAATAATACAAATAATTCTATACAAACGGAATGGGAAAACACCAATAATCTAATAATCTTATGAGGGGTAGTTTTAGGGATAGAATATACAGATTATACTGTATAAATATCATAATGTCTATGAAATGACTACATAAAAAAATGGAAACCCAACATGCGTGTTTGTGTGTGAGTGACATATATGTATTTGTACTTTTCTGGGCAGAAATGTTTTTTTTTTGTGTTCTCTCATAGCCTCTGTGTTTCTCTCAGGGTGATGGGTCAGCTGCAGTCTACATAATACTGGCCCATAGCAGCTGGCAGAGAGAGCTGGAAAACCTCTCCCTCTCCATTTTAATTACCTGCACCCATGACCTCCTAGAGAGGGGAGACAGAGAGAGAAAGAATAGTGAGAATTAGAGGGGGAGGGAAGTGTGTATGTATATGTGTGTGTGTGTGTGTGTGTAACTGGAGAGGGTAACAAAAACAAGAATATTTTAGGAGGAAACTGTTGTCTGGCTCTAGTTAATCTATTGCTTCACAGGTTCACTGACAGAACTGACTTGCTCACGCAATAATATACATACTTATCTGCCACATTTTTTTTTTGAATTCTTGAGTTCCAGAGCTTCAATAACAAGCTTTTTCTTTTTAATATATAGTATATAGTACATATATAATATATAGTAAAAGTTTAATTATAATTGAATTAATATCAATTTAAACATCTGATATGCATGCTATTTTTACAGAGGCAAACTATAGCAAAAAGATGACTTTATTGACAGCAACACATATACATTTATCAGACACTTTTATCCAAAGCAACTTACATTGCATTCAAGGAACACATTGATATTCTAATCAGTTTTTGCTTTCCCTGGGAATCGAACACATGACCTTGGCATTGTTAGCACCAATGCTTTACTGATTGAGCTACAGGAAAGCTGATAGCAATAACAGGTGAGTATCAATGGATATGTGGATGTACTGATGTTGCTAATAATGGAATGTCTTTCTTTACAGGAGATTGTGGATGATACAAAAGAATGTGTACACCTCTATGGTAAGTATTGTTGAGATGTAGACTGGAATGGAGACAGATGCTGGAGTGGAGAACACACTGGAGAAGGCACTGGTGGTAACTACACGTAGTAGTCAATTGGAAATAATGGAGCGACATAGAGAGTTCTCTTTATACAAACGAGACTGGACAATGAACTCAGGTGTGGTGTATGATTTTAAAGCCAGCATGATGAGGGTGCAGATGAGGTAAAGCTGTGAGTGTCTTAAGATGAGTTGAGTTACGTCTTGTCTAGTTTCAATTTTGGGTAAAAGTTTATTCTGATGGTCCCTTCAGAACGTTCTGTTGATATAAGTAACTTTGTAACTACATGCCAGCTATAATCATAAATTATAGTATTAGTTGACTGTCAGATTAATTTCTGCTAACTCTTTATTCTTATGGTCCCCCAACAGACATTCTACTAATTGAATAAATAAACTAAGTAAATTAGCAAGTACATGTAAATGTATTCTAACGCTAACCCTACCAATCTACAAATACTCTAATGTGAGTTAGTAGACATGTAGGTACAACGTTACACAACAGAATGTGTAAAGGGACCATCAAAATAAAGTGAAACCCAATTTGTGGGTTTGAAGCCAACTTTTTTGCTCCAGTACATGGAGACAATAGTTTTTGATAGTATTGTGACATAAGTGAAGAGAGGGCTGCTATGCTTTATGATGACCTATTTGTGTTGGATGGGAGTCAAGCCTGAGCTTCTGAAATTAAGGTACACTAAGAAGGATTGTTTTGGTTGAATTACTGATGAAAGCTAAAAGGCCTTTATAGTATTGACAGTATTGATGTATTAGATAGATAGATAGATAGATAGATAGATAGATAGATAGATAGATAGATAGATAGATAGATAGATAGATAGATAGATAGATAGATAGATAGATACATACATACATAGATACATAGATACATAGATAGATACATAGATAGTTTATTGTCATTTCACATATACAAGTACAGTATAACGAAATTAAACTTGGAGCAAGTCTCCTAGCCGCAGCATGTGCATGCGCTGCCATACTTTTTTCTCCAGAGATTACAGAATGCAGTTTAGCAAGCGTTACATAGCACAGACACGACATACACGGTACATGCGGTTCGCATGATGGAATTTTTTGAATGGATTGGGAGGAGGAGATAGATGAGGACAGGCAGATGGATGGATGGGGGCGGGGGTGGGGGCGGGTTTGTATGGTGTATCTGAGAGTCTGAGATTGTGATGAGAATGTGTGGATGTAGCCAAAGCTGCAGATGTTGACTAGCTCAGTTTCTATGTTTTTTGTCCTTGAAGGGAGATAAGAGTGCACAGGAGATAGTAGACTGGCTGAAACAGGCTGGATTCCCAAATGAGAGATAGGGACAAAGTCAGGAATATACACTTTTTTGATCTTCAATAATTTGTCCGGATCATAATCAATCAATCAGTTCTGGTCCTCAGCACTCACTCACGACCGGACGATGCAGTTCCTTAGACATTTCGTCTAGCCTCATGGCCAGACCGGTTACTGTTCGTAAAAGTTCACCGACCTGACTAGGATATTGTTAGGTCTGTCTCCTTCCGTTATCTCCGCTGCACTGTACACTGAACAATAAAAGAGATCTTTGAAGCAAAACTCAAGAGAACCACACGAGTAAAATCAAATCTGGTTTATTCGAGTGTTTTGCTTAAGGAAAATATCTGCACACACATAGTTATATACAGTAGCCTCTCCCACAAGCTAAACTTATGACGCATTAGTCTTTGTGAAATAATACAGTATATCACATGAGTTTCGCCGTTCCGGACGTTTATCCTTTAGTTCTGCTGGCAGCTAAAGATACAAATGAAGAGATACATGAGAGGGACGAAATGTTCCTCTATCACACAAAGACAAATTTCTTAGGATCTGAAAAACAACTTCTAACATCAGGAAAACAACTGCTTATAACACAGTGATTTGATACATATTCTTTCAGATATAGAATAGGATAGGATACCCGAATAGGATAGAATTGGATATAGAACAGAATAGGATACCTGCCATCAATAATCCAATCACATATAGATCTTCCGCATCTTCCACAGACAGCGCTTCCAGACACAGGACAATCGTTCCATGAGTCCATCACGTACCCCGAAGCAAACGTCCCGTCTGGGCATTTTGGTTCTCCCGGACCAACCTTCCTTTGTGAAAAAATCTTGTCGATCGCGCTGATTGACCAGTTAATCAATTCCATTTCAGTATATTTTTCAGGAGTCCAGCATGCAGCAGATCAGAAAAGAGACAAGAATACCAAAGCGCTAGAGCAGGGCGGGAACAGATAGAGACACGTCTGCACTGTGTGAGAGTCAGAGAGAGAAGAAGATTGATGAAGTCTCGGCGGAGGGTGGAGATACATTTGGTGAGTATTTCCAAAGTAATTGGTTGTCTGGTGTCTGGGCTAGTGGGTTGACTTCTTAATTGGCTATTTCTGAGGAGGGCAAACCAAAACTTTGATTGTCAAAAAATTTGGATTCCGCTTAGGACCCTTGATGGATCTGGCTTGGAGGTTCGTGGGTGCTATTGAAATGAGATATGAATGAGGTTATGGTGAACAGAGAAAATCTGGAAAACTGGTCATATGTGGAGTGGAAAGTATTGTATGCGGTTGGGTAGGATTGAAGGGTTCAAAGGGAAAACAGAATGGAATTGAAAGAGGCATCGAGAAATATCAACTTTGAATAGTGTGGTACTGGGGTTGGGTCCCAGCTGTGGTGGAAGCAGCCTGAATTTCTATGAGGATTTGTGGTCTGATGTTGTTGGCGACAGGGGGTGTTTCCAAAGCTAAAGCATTTTATGGAATGTCATCAGCATTGCAGAAAACAGGGTGAAAGGAGATTTGGGGGGAGAGCATGGGGGAGAGGGTGAGGAGGAATAAAGGCCATGGCCGAAGCCACTTGCAGAGGCAGCCTTGCGCTTGGGTCAAACCCTGGAGCCTGGAGAGGAACAAAAAAGAGAAAGAGAAAAACTAGGCCTGTCAGCAGCGTAATCTGGGTTTTGCACAGCTTGATACTGTAATCGTTGTTTGATGCTAGATAATAATCAAAACAGCAAGCACAGTCTTATTTAGATGATCATTTCTTTCTTTATCTGTTGCTGGCTTTAGTGGCGCTCGACTAGACTAGACTAGACTAGACTAGACTAGGAATCACACCACAAGAGAGACATGACAATGACGACAAAGCAGCACAGGACAGCAAACAGGGGAATAAATAGAGAACATAAGGCCAGGTGAATAAGGGAGGACAGGTGGGACAAATCAAACAATAACGAGGGAACATGACAGGCGGGGTAACACAATGACAGGACACATACATGCAGCCAATGCGAACACACATAAGTTGCGTGTCCACATGAAACAAGACAGTGCACATCCAGTGGAAACACAGACTGTGCACAAGTCAAGTCACCTTTATTTATATAGCGCTTTTTACAATACAGACTGTTTCAAAGTAGCTTTACAGTGGTCACAGGAAAACAATATAAACAAAGTTTGTTTGGCTGAACAGCAGCCTTAAAAGAGCAGGCAAATTAATACAATTGATAAATATTAAGTGTTAAGTTTCCCCAGGTGAGCAAGCTATAGGCGACAGCAGTAAGGAACCAAAGGAACCAAAACTCCAGCAGGTGACGTAATGAATGAAGAACGGAATGGAGAAAAAACCTAGCAGTAAGGAACCAAAGCAGTAAGGAACCAAAACTCCAGCAGGTGACGGAATGAATGAAGAACAGAAGAACGGAATTCCCTAAAAACCTTGGGAGAAACCAGGCTCAGTCGGGGGACCAGTTCTCCTCTGGCCAACAGCCAAACAGTGCATGATTATATATTGACAACAATTCAAGTCCAATATTAAGTCCAATTTGGTCCGGTTGATGGTGGGTTCATGATCTTCACAGGGGAGGGTCTAGTAGAGTCACGGTCTCTGCAGACACTTCAGGGCTGTGTTGGGCTTGTGTCCAGGTGCAGGTCCTTCATCTGATCTGGATACGGCCCGGATCCGGCTGACCACGGTAACCTTGGAGTAAACAGAACAATATCAGCCTAGATGCCATTCTTTTTCTGATGTATCGAGTACATCAGATGTTATGGGAATGTTCCCAGTTCCGGCTGATCTAAATTATGCAGCCTAACAATCATTTTACATGATTTGGATTAAAAATGTATGTATAATGTGTTATGTGTATGCCAGGTTGAAGAGATGTGTTTTTAGTCTACATTTAAACTGACAGTGTCTGCTTTCCGAACTGTATTAGGAAGACTGTTCCAGAGTTTAGCAGCTAAATAGGAAAAGGATCGAACACCAGCAGTTGGTATTAGGTATTATAGGTAGGTATTATAAGCTGGTCATTATTTTGGGATCGCAATAGACATGAAGGATGCTCAAGTACTGTGTAGCTAAACCATTTTGTTGAGCTTGAGTGCGCTTCTTCTTCTCTCGTGTAGAAAACAAAACTGAACATTCAAGAGTGCTTCTCATTCCTTAATTTCTTAATTTATTTATCACATAACTTATATAAATACATCCAGGACAACGCCTTCTCTATCTACAGATTTATGACAACAAACAGCGTCATAGTAACAACAGCATAGCAACAGTTGTCAGGCACGAGACAGAGGCGAATTCAATTGCGAGTGTATATTGATTAGTGAGACAATAGATAGTGAAAGTCCGAGAAGTCCGGGGCCGGCTGGCAACAGCGCAGGGACTCAAAGGGTTCCGGTGAAGTAGGTGTAGTGCAAAGTCCAGACGGGTGGTGGTGAACGTGAAGACGGGACGCGGGAACTCTGGATCACTGACACGAGGAGACGAGGAAACACTGAGACACGTAACCACTGGAGGACTGCACGGGCACACATGGGGAAAAAGAAAACTGCAACGTGGTGATGGTGGAGGGGAACTACATAGGTAAGCAGATGAGAAACAGGTGAGACGGTTGATGAGCTGAGTGGGTGATCAGCGACCACGCCTCCCACACACTCGCATACACACACAGGCAGTGTTGGCGCAGCCATTTTCGTGAATTATAACCGGTTAATTTACTAAAATATACGGAGGAAAAACGCAGACATCACTCGGTATTCTGTTAGACCGGAACCACTTTATTTGCATATATCCATTTATGGATAACAGGTCACATACATACACGTGACATGAGCAGTATGAGGGCATACATCACAAACTTCAACACCCCCACTTGTTCTCATACTGTGCAGTTTTCCATTATAACAACAAAACACATGAACAGTCTTGTTTTTCTCTTTTGTTGCATTTACATGCCAAACATAAAACTCTTGAACTTTTCAAGTTTAAACTTTGTTACTGGTTTAGTCATAACATCAGCTACCATTTCTTCCGTGGGGCAATACCCAATTGTTACTTTTCCATCACTGAGTGCTGATCGAATGAAATGATACTTTATATCTACATGCTTACATCTTTGTCGACACACTGGGTTCTTTGACAGAGCAATGGCACCTTGGTTATCTTCAAAGATATGTACTGGCTCAAACAAACAATCATTATCCATGCTGTTCAACAACTGTACAAGATACATGCTTTCCTGTGTTGTTGCGGCCAGTGCCATGTACTCAGCTTCACATGTAGACAAAGCAACTGTGGACTGTTTCTTTGACTTCCAGGAAATCAGAGGACCATTTTGAGTAAGACTAAAACAATATCCTGTCGTACTCCGCCTGTCATTTAGATCTGATGCCCAATCAGCATCACTGAATGCCACAAGTTTAAGATTTTCCTCACTTTTCTTGTAACATAGCTCATGATCAATTGTACCCTTTAAGTACCTCATCACATGTTTCACTGTAGCCCAGTGTTGTTCATTTGGATCAGACAGATATTGTGAGAGTTTACTGACAATCCAACTTAGATCGGGTCTAGTACATGTCATCAGATAGATCAAACTACCCACTGCCTCACGATACCTTTTAGAATCAACAGGATCGTCACCACTGTTGTAGTCAAGCTTTTGCTCGCATGGTGTTGATCTGGGTTTACAGTCTGACATATTGAATCTCTCTAGTACCTTTGAAATGTACCTTTTCTGATTCATTTTCACAAATCCTTCACCCTGATGAAAATCAATTCCTAGGAAATATTTGAGTTTTCCCAGATCTTTCATTTTGAATCTCGCTGTCAGCATCTTTTTCACAGAAAACAGTAAATCATTGTTACTGGCGGCAATTATCAGATCATCAACCCAGATAACTACAATCACTTTCTCCTTTTTGGTTTGTTTACTGTACGTGTACACACAGTGATCAGCTGAATTCTGGACAAAATCATTTTCACTGAGGTAGTCATTTAACATTTTGCTCCAGTTTCTACCTGACTGTTTTAAACCATACAGTGACTTGTTCAACTTACAGACCAGTTTCTCACCTATGTCTGACTTCACTTCAAAACCTTCTGGCTGCTCCATGTAAATCTCACAGTCAATTGGAGCATGCAGATATGCAGTTTTTACATCCATCTGGTGGAGATCAAGATCATATTTTGCTGCTATTTGCATTAAGGCACGAACTGAAGTGATATTTGCTGTTGGTGAGAAAGTCTCTTTGTAATCTACCCCCATTACTTGACTATAGCCTTTTGCTACATATCTGGCCTTATACGCCTCAGTCTCATCTGCATTGTTTTTGACAGCGTAGACCCATCTACCCCCCACTGCATGTTTACCTTCAGGTAGCGTAGTTAGAGTAAATGTTTCATTTTCCTTAAGGGAATCTATTTCCTCTTTCATGGCCCTATCCCACATCTGTGACTCACTTGAACTCATAGCATCCTTGAATGTTTGTGGTACGTCTCGCATTCTGTAACAGAAGTCCACATTGGTCAGAATATGATCATCACATTCAACATCATAAACATAATCCGACAAATATTGAGGAGCTCTCCTATTTCTCTTAGGGTAACGCATACTGTGATCAACTACTTCTGCCTGAGAACCACCCTGATCTCTAGTCTCATTCTGAGGTTTATGAGTCTCTTCTGGGGTCTGATCGGTCACATTTTCTTTTGACTGGGAGGATACATATCTTTCCCCATGGAAATCATCATCTGACATTGAAATGTCAGTCTGTGTCTGGTGTTCAGTAACACGTTTTGTTACAAATCTCACAAGCCTGTGCTTGAGAATTTTTCCTGTGTCTGGGTAATATACCAGGTATGCAGGGCTGTTTTTGTCATACCCTACAAAAATTCCCTTTTCACACCGTGCATCTAATTTCTTTTTGTCCTGCTTGTATGCGTAACATACTGAACCAAAAACTCTCATTTTTGAAAGATCAGGTTTCCTCCCTGTCAGTGCAAAGTATGGGGTTTGCCGTATTCTGCCATTGTAGCACCTGTTGCGAATTACTGCAGCAGTCATTACAGCATACGTCCACAACATCTTAGGTAGATTGCTCTCTAAAAGCATGCATCTTGCCATTTCAAATAGCGTTCTCCAATTCCTCTCAGCAGTCCCATTTTGATGGGGTGAATATGGTGCTGAGGTCTCATGTCGAATACAGTTCTTGCTTAATAGAGACTGAAACTCGTTTGCTGTAAATTCTGTGCCGTTGTCTGATCTAACACACTTTATAGTCCCATAAGGGGCTGTATCAGCGAGGAACTTTTCAGTGGCTTTCACAGTGTCACTCTTAGCTTTCAGAAAATACACAAACACTGAACCCGAAAAATCATCAGTAAATGCCAATGCATATTTGAAACCGTCTTTAGCTACTGGGTCAATAGGACCAGCTAGATCTGTGTGCACAAGTTCCAGTGCAGCCTTAGCTCTTGTGTCAGGTTCCCTGTTTCTAGATTGAACAAATTTACCTTGTGTGCAAACCTCACAGTTTAGGTTAGATTTATCAATCTTTCCTTTGATTTTCATTCCTTCAACTACCTCCTGCAATCTGGAAACATCATCATAATTGCAGTGTCCAAGGATCTCATGCCAGGTTTGAATGTCATGACATCCGTTACAACTATCAATGTCCTCGCTGACAGTGTTCAGATAGTACAGTCTGTTGTATTCTTGAAAGTGAAATTTAGTACCGCTTTTGTGGATGAGTTCATCACGTCCCTGTTGGAAGTTGATCGAAGCTCCATTCGTTGTTGCAGCTTTAACAGAAAAGATGTCCTGCGGGTACGATGGGATGTACAACGCGCTCCTCAGCATCGTCTTCACCCGTTTTCCCTCGTTGTCAATCAGACACACCTCCGCGTCGCCTCTTTTCAGCGCCACTCCGCTTGCTCTGGTCCCGTCAGCCAACTCAATGTAGTGTTTCTCCGGCTGGAATTTGTCATCAAACTTTTTAAATTTTTCAATGTCCGTAATAATGTGCGATGTCGCACCAGTGTCAACCATTAGCCCCTTTTGTTGCACACTGTGGTATTGGCAGTCACTCACTCTAAAGACAAATGTGTGTTCGTCGTTGTCCTCTTTATCAGCTGCTTGTTTAACATTGTCTCTCTTTTTACGTCTGCAATTTTCATCTTTGTGCGTCGAGCTTTTACAGTAATTACACCACAGTCTTTTGTGATTTCGGGCCGGGCAAGCACGGGCTTTGTGCCCCTTTTGACCGCAGTTATAGCACGTGAAATCCGAGTCTGCTGACGTTAGTCTTTCTCTCTCCCTCCGTTCCGGGGCCGAGGCACTCACTCTCATCACGTTATCATCACTCGCGCTGGTGTGAAACTTTTCTATACTTTCAAAACTTCTCAACTTGGTTTTGAACTCTGCAAACGTCATGTTTTCATCACTTTGTGTGATATGGACAGCGAACGGTTTAAACGAGTCTGGCAAACCTTTCAAAATCATCGCAATTAACAGTCCATCGCTGAGGCTCTCTTCGGCATTTCTCAGAGCTGTGATTGCGGTTTCTGCTCGAATAATATAATCCGTGACGCTCTCATTTGCCATTTTCTGTAGCGACGTTAACTCTGTGTACAGGCTGATTATTCGCGGTTTTCCTTTACCAGCATAATAACCTCTCAAAATCTTTAGAGCTTTCCTACCGTCGTCTGCTGCATCTCTCATTATAAGAGACAAACTTTTGTCATCCAGGTATTGAATGAGCTCAGCATATGCTTCGTCATTTTTGTCGACTTCATCCTCTTCCTCATCACCACGCGCGGGAGGCTCTGATAAAATCGCGTCCTTTAGGCCCAGCAAACGCAGGTGGCCTAGAAATTTCGTCTCCCAAATTTCGTAGTTCTTTTCATCCCCGTCAAAGTACAATCTGTTCCATCGGTTACCTACTTCTTTTCTGGGCCCATAACCTGTTGGCGCAGCCATTTTCGTGAATTATAACCGGTTAATTTACTCAAATATACGGAGGAAAAACGCAGACATCACTCGGTATTCTGTTAGACCGGAACCACTTTATTTGCATATATCCATTTATGGATAACAGGTCACATACATACAAGTGACATGAGCAGTATGAGGGCATACATCACAAACTTCAACAGGCAGTAATTAGGAGACAACGAATTCATGAATCGTGACAACAGTAGGGTCATAGCAACAACATGACGTGTCGAATAAGAGCGCAATAATTTTACACATTTAATGCTATGTAAGCAATTAGCAAGATTTTAAAATGCATTTGGTGATTAATAGGAAGCTAGTGCAGGTTTGACAGAACTAGGGTAATATGCTCATAGGCTACTTGCTGGTTCTAGTAAGAACTCGAGCTGCTGCATTTTGGACCAGCTAGAATTTGTTTATTAAACGTGCAGGGCAACCACCTATTGGAGCATTACAATAATCTAGCCTTTAACTCATGAACGCATAAATTAACTTTTCCGCATTTTCCGCAATTTGGATATATTTTTAAGATGGAAGAATGCCGTTTTACAGATGCTAGAGACGTGGCTTTCAAATTAAAGATTGGTATCAAAGAGCACACCCAGGTTTCTAACTGACGACGAAGTGTAGGGACGATTCGAAAATCCATTGCCGCTTGTATATATTCTTTTCTTTTTCTTATTTGTACCTATATGTTCTTTTCTTTGTCTTATTTTTCTTATGTTCTTTTCCTTTTTCTTATTTGAATGAGTTGTAAAGAGTGATTTATAATCAAGTTAGGGATTTCTATTAGTTAAATCCTTTCTTTACTTTTCTGTAGTTTTCCATCAAGTAAGGATGAATATTGTCTGCACGTCTCAACAGATAGAGCATGTTATCAGAATGTTTTGGGAAGTTTCTGTTGATTGTTGGAGCCTGAGCCGAGTTCAGCCTTGGAGAAGCGGTGGATCTGTGTGTGTGCGTTAATATGGTCTGTATTGGTGAGGTGATTAACTGGCACCATCAGGAGACAAAATGACTTGTTGTTCTCGACAAGCCACATCACTAACCCGTCAACCACGTGATCAACGAAGATATGCTTCAGACTGTCTGCTCTTGTGTGGAAAATTACTAGTTTTGTTTTACTTTCTTTCTTTCTTTCTTAGCCAATCAGAATCATTTATGTAGTCATCATTGAAATAGTTAGCACAACTCTGTTAAGAGTATAATTGCTGTAACAATGTTATTGTATTTGGGGCGGCCTACGAACTCCTTGTGAGACCTGAAGCTGGCTTCTGCTGATGAAACTGCAAACTAAACTTCACTAAAATTTCTTCTATTGACTGCACTTCTGACTCCTGGTCTTCAGTCAACATATCTGGTCCTCGGGTCTTAACTGTAAATTCCCCTACAGAAGACTTGACAGAACAGCCATTGAGTGTTAGGCAGTAGTCTAGATTATAACACGTGGAACTTTTTGGTTTAATAATTAGAATCTCTGTTTTTTCAGAATTAAGCAATAGAAAGTTATTAGTCATCCAATTTTTTATATCAGTTATGCATTCTGTTAATTTTGTGAATTGGTACGTTTCATCAGGATGAGAAGAAACATAGAGCTGAGTATCATCAGCGTAACAGTGAAAGCTAATGCCATGCTTCCTAATAACTGCACCCAAAGGAAGCACGTACAGGGTGAAAAGCAATAGTCCTAGTACTGAACCTTGAGGAACTCCATACTGAACCCGGATCGATATGACATCTCCTCATTTACTGCTACATACTGATAACGGTCAGATAAGTATGATTTGAATCAGGCTAATGCAACTCCACTAATGCCAACATAGTTTTCAAGTCTATTTAGAAGGATTTTATTGTCGATTGTATCAAATGCAGCACTAAGGTCCAGTAACACTAACAGAGAGATACAACCACGATAGGATGGTAAGAGCAAATCATTTGTAACTCTAATGAGAGCACTCTCAGTATTATGATATGGTCTAAATCCTGACTGGAAATCCTCGTAGATGTTTCTTTCATCTTCTGTTTCTTTCTAGAAAGGAACATAGTTGTGAAGATATTGCCTTTTCTAGAATTTTGACAAAAAAGGTAGATTTGATATCGGCCTGTAATTAACTAATTCTGTAGGACCAAGTTGAGGTTTTTTAAAAAGCGGTTTATTTACGGCTAGTTTAAAGGTTTTTGGTACGTATCCTAATGACAAAGATGAATTAATAATATTAAGAAGAGGATCTATGATTTCTGGAAGCATCTCTTTCAGTAGCTTAGTTGGTATTGGGTCTAGCATACATGTTGTTGATTTTAATGATTTAACGAGATATAGACAATTCTTCCTCCCCAATAGCAATGAAGGAGTGGAATTTTTCTTCAGGGACACTAAAATTTACTGTATTTTATGATAATGTAGTAGACGGTTGCATGGTTATAATTTTCTCTCTAATATTATGAATTTTGCAAGTAAAGAAGTCCATGAAGTCATTACTACTGTGCTGTTTTAAAGCATCTGGGGTTGAGGCTTTATTTCTTGTTAATTTAGTCACTGTATCAAATAAATACCTAGGGTTGTATTTGTTTTCTTCTAAGAGGGTAGAAAAGTAAGCAGATCTAGCTGATTTTAAGACCTTTCTGAATGCAATAGAGCTGTCTTTCCATGAAATGCGAAAAACCTCTAGCTTACGTTTTATCCAGCTCTGCTCCATTTTTCTGGCTGCTCTCTTGAGGGCCCAGGTGTGCTCGTTGTACCACGGTGTTGGACTATTTTCTTTAATCTTCTTTAAGCGCAACGGAGCAACAGTGTCTAAAGTGCAGGAAAAGAGAGAGTTAATAGTTTCTGTTGCAACATCAAGTTCTTCTATGCTATCTGGGATGTTAAGTAGATGAAACTGATCGGGAAGATTATTTATAAAGCTATCTTTTGTGTTAGGAGTGATAGTTCTACTATATTTATAACAGGGAGTTAGTTTTTCAATTTTGGCTAAGGGTAATCTAAACGCAACTAAGTAAATGATCTGAGATGTCATCGCTCGGCTGCAGAATTTGAACAGTATCAACATTGATCCCATGCGACAATATTAGATCTAAAGTATGATTACGAGAATGAGCGGGTCCTTATAAATGTTGTGTAACTCCAATAGAGTTTAAAATGTTTCTAAATGCCAATACCAATGCGTCTTTTTCATTATCTACATGGATATTAAAATCACCGACAATTATGACTTTATCTGCAGACATTACTAAGTGTGAGAGAAAATCACCAAATTCTTTGATAAAGTCGGTAAAGTCGGTTGGTGCCCTGGTGGCCAGTATAGAATAGCCAGCACAAAAGTTAAACAGGAATTATTACTTGCACTAGATAATTTTACATTAAGGAACATCCCTTCAAAAGAATTATATTTCAAGTTAGACCTTTGAGCAGTACTGATGGTGTTACTATAAATTACAGCAACACCTCCTCCTTTACCTTTCAGACGAGGCTCATGTTTATAACAGTAATCTTGAGGGGTGGACTCATTTAAAGTAATGTAATCATCTGGTTTTAGCCAGGTTTCTGTCAAACACAGCACAACTAGTTTATGATCTGTAATCATATCATTTACAATAAGTGCTTTTGGGGAAAGGGATCGTATATTCAGTAACCCAAGCTTTATCATTTGTTCATTTGTGTTATATCCGTTCTTAGTTGTTTGTTAAATTTAATTTAATTTTTTTAATTTTTTAATTTAATTTAATTTTAACCTTAAACGGTTTTGAGAGTTTTTTGTATTTGCTAATTCGGGGAACAGACACAGTCTCTATAGGATGATATCTAGGTGAAAGAGTCTCTATGTGTTGGAATTTATCTGACCTCTGTCACGTGAGTGTCACAGTCTTGTCTCGTCTCTCACCTTCCGGGTTCTTCTGTGTCTTCTAGATTGTTCCACACCTGTCTCGTTAATCACTGCCCAAGTCCCGTCAGCTGTGTGTAGTTTCCTCGTCTCTATAAATACCCTCCTGTGTCCCTTTGTGTTGGTCTTTGTTCGTCTGAGTTCCTCGGTTGTCATGTCGTGTGTGGATGTTTTCCCCAGTGCTCCGTGAGGTTTGCGTTTGCACCATCGAGTGCATTTATGTTTATATTTAAAGTGTTTTCAGTTTCTCCGTTTGCAATAAACCTCAGTTTTGTTTGCATCCTCGTTTCCTCGTTTCTCCGCATCACACGCCAGCACCTCCGTTGTATGACAGTGAGACAGCTAGCAGACGGTCGGTTTAGCCAGTTTGTCTGCTTCCTGACCTGGGCCCCAGTTAGTCAAGGTTTAGCTCTAAGACTATGTACCATCTCTTTTCAACAGGTCAGGTCTGCCCCAAAAACTTTTACAATTGTCTATGAATCCTATGTTATTCTGCGGGCACCACTTAGACATCCAGCCATTGATTGAGGATAATCTGCAAAGCATCTCATCACTCCTGCGCATAGGAAGAAGGCCAGAGCAAAAAAAATAAAAATCTTTTTGAGATAGAGAGGGCAGGGTCATAGAATCTCTTTCTCTTTTTCATAGAATCTCAGTAAACATCATATGGAAAATGAATCACACCTGGAACAAATAAAATTGTACCTTTCTATTCTGCTGAACACATTTTTGGCAAAATCACTGAAGTTGGATCAGTTCTCTGTCTAACTTGGGAAACAGGGTTCAAATAATTGTAACCCTCCAGAAAGAGAGTACTTAGCCTTTCAGCAAAATATTGGATCTTTGTTGATTCAGCACCAGTTGTTCATATCAGATTATTTTCATTCATAAATAATCATTTGCATAAAAAATTCACAGTTCATTTCAACTCATCTGGAATTCATTATAAATGAAAAACTGATCAATTATTGATATAAGTAAAAAGTGATTTGTAAAGAGTAAAAATATGCAGTTGTTACTTGACTTGACCAAAGGTTAGTTTGGCTGGCGTAACTGTCGGTTGATTCATTAATATTTAATATTATTTTTGACTTGAATAAATCTAGATATTTTTAATTTTACAACATGAAGCATTTGGCTCGGATCGTTTGGTTTTGTGAATAATTCCTTTCTCATTAATCATGACATTACTCTGTAACCATGTTTTGTTTTGCAAGTACCCACAAGCAACCACTGTGCATTTCACGTTTAGTCATTTTCCTGAAATATGATAATCCAGCATGTAATTGATAGGAAAATTGCTCGTCTCCAGTCAAGACTTTGCTGATGGATCATTATTTGTGGCAGGCTGCTGATGAGTTTTGACTGAAAGTAAATCTGTCCCTCTTTCTCTATCTCCTGCTCCACTACATTAGCATGCAAGCAGGCAAATTAGCCTCCCCACAGGAAGTCTTTGAGGGTAGGCGAGAGAGAGCAGCCAGGCCTAAGCCTAGGTACTCCAATCAATGGGCTTGTTCCACAGGCAAGTGAGGAAAATGAAGATTTGCATGACAGAGGTGCATTGGCACAAGAAGAGGATCACAGTATGCTAGAATGATGTTCCAAAGACATGAAGTCATATGGACTGTTCTAAGGTTTACAGTAATGTTCGCTTATGCTTTAGAGACATTAGCTGAAATTAACACGAACTAAGATTAATAAATGCTGTAGACGTAATTTTCATTCTTAGTTCATGTTAACTAAAACATTCAATTCATGTTAACTAATGAAACCTTACTGTAAAGTGTTACCTGAAAACCTTAATGTTCTGTCCTATGAAATAGCAAACAATTATTCCAACCTTATCTAATCTACTTATTTTTTGTTATGTTGGTAATTAGTTTGAATCAGTGACATTAAATAATATTTCTGATTTTCAGTGCATTTTTATGTGATCAAATTGACCATCATTTTAAATATTTAGCCAGGTTTTTACAGAGACAAAACTGCATGCAGCAGACCGGAAGGGACTTCAAATCAATGACATATTACTTCTTTAGTGCTTTTCTCAGTACATATTTCAGGTAGAATTCTATTCCACTAAAAAAGGTTCATAGAATGTCAGATCCTGATATGTACACGTGATGTTTTAGTTGAAACAGAGTACATGAGCATTTAAACCATAAAAATCACTTTGAATGTGATCCAGTTTTGCTTTTTCATTGACTGCATATTTGAAGTAATATTCCACAGCCTGAAATATTTTGTGGAAAACACCACAGAATTGACTTGAATCATGTAATTGTTTTTGTGTGTCTTTGGGTATGTGCACAACCCCACACACTCTGATGCACACAATTCACTTCAGAGCTCATTTTGCTCACTTTCCTTCCTCGTGGCTGCAAAGTACTCAATATAGTATTGACTTGTTCTCCACGGCAACCTGCAGAATTCCACTGACTCCCTTCCATGAGCCAGGCCGTCCGTCTTTACACCCCTCCCTTTTGCTCTGTCTCCATCACTTCTCCCATCCCCCTATCTCCAGCTCCAGGGATGTGGTGACAATGTGTGTGTGGTTGAAACAGGGAGAATGTGTGTGTGTACATGTGTATCATGACTTCTGATGTGTATGTGCATCATGCATGTGTGTGTCCACACACCATGTGAGTGTGTGTGTGTTGTGGGGGTGGCTCATTGCATGGGGCTGCAGGCAGTGTGTTTTAAAGAGCACTCCAGCAGTCGTGATAACAATGACTTCAGGACGGCCATTTCAGTGCGTTGATCCAGAAAATACAGACAACCATCCAAATCTGTTAATCTATTTTTCTCTTGATAAAATAGCTTCATAAATTATGTTAGGATGCAATGTGGTGTGAGGTGCACATAAATGCTTTCAAATATGCATATCATACACAATTTGTTATACTGTAGTTTACTGCTGTGCAGTTATCAACTGTATTTAGCATGAGTCTGCCAGAAGGACGATGCCTGAGGGTCCTGTTAAATGAGTATGTTATTGTAAAAGGATTTTTATGGAGGTGGATGCTGATCACGGTGCTCTGTGTTAATGTGGAAATGTGTGGGTGAAGTGTCTGAAGCTAATCACCCCCCGCTGATGTCTGACTGCTGCGCTCGAGGCCAATATTTTTTGCTTGAGGTCCTGGACTTCTTGTTCACATACATGGTATCATGGATTCTAACAAATACCTACAGATAAAAAAAATCTAAACCTGATGACCTTTGTTTGAAATCTTATAATGGGGTGTGGCTGGATATTCCACGAGGACAAGGATCCAAAACAAACTAGATATTAAAAAAATGTGCCAGTGAGCACAAAAATGAAGGTTCTAACCATAACCATTTGGGGATTGGCCCTGACCTATGCCATATAAAAAAATGAGTAGGATGAACTGAAGCAGAGAATCATCAACATGGACCTGGAATCTAAAGTAAATTCTGTATGAAGAATGATCTCTGACTTGTCAGGTGTCCTCCAAACTTATCAGGCATCTTAGGGGAATACTCAAAGCTGTTATCTTGTCAAAAAGTATTTAATAAAAGGGTGCTAATAATCATGACAATGTGTTTTTGAGAATTTCATAAAGACACTTTCCCCACATTTTCAGTTCTTTTACTTCAATGAAACTTTAGAGTTTTGTAACTTAAAAAAGATCAAAAGGATAAACAATTGTTTTATTTCTACAGGCTTCTTTGTTCATTTTTAACAAGATTGCCAATAATTTTGATCATAAGCAGCTTTAATCAAATGTGCAAATAGAGCAATGAACTTGTGAATGTTCTGGCTTGACAACAATTATTTGCTCTTTCATTTATGCATTTGTCAGACGGTTTTATCCAAAGCGACTTACATTGCATTCAAGGAACACATTGAATCATTTCTTGCTTTCCCTGGGATCGAACCCATGACCTTGGCATTGTAATCATGCTCTACTGATTGAGCTACAGGAAACTGTTTCCAGGAAAGCTCTTTCCATACCATTCAGAAATATTAGGAAGGGTACTAATGCCAAGCTAATGAGTGTGAGTCAGAAATACACATACTAACTACACTAAAAAAGCTGTTCCTGGGGCTTAAAAGTAATGTACCAAATAGGAAATGCACATTTGAGATGCGGAAATGCATTCTTTAGGCATACAAAGCTGTGCCTTTTGAAAGGGTACAGATCCAGTGACCGCTTTTGTGCATTTTCTAAGAGTGTATTAGCCCCACAGATTAACCTTTACCACCAGAGAGTTAGTGCATCAGAACCACAAGAGAAAACGAGAATGAGAGAAAGAGGGGAAGAGCTAGACAGGAATTGATACATGTGCACATGGAGTGTTCCATACTGAGTCACTCTGGCTAGTCGTCATTGTTCAATAATTATGACCTGCTATTTATGTAGTGCACTTTGAGCCAATCAGTGCTTTAGAGAGCTTGTATGAGTCACTGTGACGGCAGTCTGTTTCCCACTCTCATATGAGAAATAGCAATAAGGCACTTGAGTTACAACTGTGACATCTGTTGACACTGTGAGTGCGTGTTTATGTTTACAGGCATTTATAAACAATATAAGCAAATCTATAAAATATACAGATGGTGCGAAAAGCTGCACTGGGGTGATACCCTTTCAAACTATACTATGTGTAATTTAGGTACATTAAATTATACAAGTATGCAACCTTTGGGGGTAAATGAAGTACAAAGTGTACCTTTTCAAATGGTACTTTTCTGAGAATGAACTCATGAAAAAGGATGTCTAACAAGCACTGTAAAAAAAAAAGAAAGAAGAAGAGTTAACCGAAGTAAAAGTTTTAGTTAAAGTTATCATACAGGATAATGCATTGTAGGTTTCATAAGAGAATCAAGCACACATGATATCTACTTATTACTTAAAAAGAGATACACACCCCAAAACCACATAATTTGCATATAGCTATCCAGGGATTGGTAATAAAGGAGGAAAGATGGGACTGAGTCCTTGGCCCAGAGCCATGGGGACCCACAAAGATCCTCCAGAGGATGCACACACCGATATTAGCTAAGGGCCTCCCCAAAGCAGAACACAAAGTACAAGGCGCCCAGAAAACCATCAATGGCCCATGCCTAACATTTGTTGAGGATGGATAAATGAATGAAAATTATAAATAAAACTTGTAATTCAATATTATGTAAATAAAACTGAAGGTTATGATTTTGATTCCCAGATCCTCTCTGTACTATATTATATACCCAGTCTTCCTGTGCTGTTATATTAACTGAAATTTATTGAATCTATTTAAAGGCACAAACACATATCTTCATATGTGTACTTCATACTGTACAGTAAAGTTTTCATTAATTCAATATTAGCTGAGAGAGAGATAATGATATAGCTAATGTTAACTTGTAGTTTTTCAAAATAAAAAAGATAGGTGTGATTAGATAAGTATATATTTTCAGATGCTGTGTACATTACATTTACATTACATTAAATTTATGCATTTGGCAGACGCTTTTATCCAAAGCAACTTACATTACAAGGAACACATTGAATCAGTTCTTTGAATAATTTACGAACTGGTTTAAGTAGTTATGATGATAGTACAATGAATTTTCAATGACTAGTCATAAATAAACATGCAGACTGATAATACCAGACTGAACATTACTGGGTGTTGAAAATTAGGTAAGCTGAACAAGTCCCCTGATAACTGTGGCCATGTTCTGAGAAGGGAAATTACATGACTACCATCACATAGAATTGTAATGATTAGTGAAATGGGATGAGACTGGTTGTGTAATTTAGTTCAAACCACCATATTATATTAGGCATTATTGTCAAGAGATTAAAAAAGAAACGAAAAATCTAAACAGGAAAACGTCCCTCAGATCTTTTCGTGTTGTCTGTAATATAAGTTCAGCAGAGTAGTATGTCATAGATAAATTAATTATTGAATTAAGTCGTGGCATGTTTTGATGTGCCATGAAGCTGCAAGAGTACCACCTCTTAGTATCAAAAGGAAATAACGATAGATGCACTTCAAATACGATGAGGAGCATCTTATTAACAGTTTTCAATTGGCCGTACAACATTTCTGTAAATGGAAGATCGGTTTGTATGATTTTAATGATATGTAAGAGTTGAAGACGAAAACTGCGATGTCCAGTAATGCATTTCGTAAAACTACAGAACAGAACATCCAGTCAAACTCGAGCTCAAAACTGTCAAGCTTTAGGCATGTTACCTTTACAACTGGGACAAGGTTTCACATAGCCAACGTTATATTCAAAGGCAGCAGAAACGTTGTAGAACAGTCATTGATTTAAGATCCATGTGACAATGACTTATTGAAAACATCACTGCGATCAAATCTTTGAATACAGAGATGGTCTGCCTTATAGAGTTTCTCAATTTAAGCGTGACATAGAACTAAACTGTGCGTTGACAGGGAGTAGAATAGACCGGTCTATTTCGTTTCACTTAAAGTTGAATGAGTCCCAGCACTGAAGGTGAGAGGTCTCTTTCTTGAGTTTAACGATCCTTTCTTAATTAAAAAGATTTAAGTAGATTTTCAGATTCTTAACCGTATTTTGTTATATACTGTAGCCTACGAAATCAGAAAGAGAGAATGTGTCAGTTGTTCTGAAATTTCGTTTAAAGCCACAGTTCTTTCTTGATTTGCAGTGATGTTACTTACAACACTTGGGTTTTATATTGCTACGTGCAGACCATCCTTTATGTTAGTGCTTCAGGCACAGTTATGATAAAGACTTGACCCGAGTATTTAAATGAGTAACAAGAACATGTCAAATTAAATATGAGCACCAGAGATCCGCAGATTTAAAATATTGAAATTTTGCTTTTTTTAACGAAACAAGTTGGCCAACCCAAGATTATCTAATGCTGACATTAGCTATTCCATTGCGTAGACTTCATTTAACAATGCAGAATTTCTCGTAAAATGACAGATTGGAACTGTTTGCAATGTGACAATTCGTCGTCCTGAACAAGATTCATTACAAGCGAAACTCTACAACCGAGGTCAATTTTATGAAAACTGCATTATGTCAGTAAATACTACACTCTGATAAGTTTCATTTAATATTTTCAAGAATTTTCGCTGCCGTTCGGCAGTCATTGCCTTATAAGGAAAGACAGTCGTGCCTCTTTGTAATAGGCTGAGAATTGCTGTCTGCAATTAACCCTTGCCATGCTGAATTTTTCTGAAGGTTTTAATCGTTTTGTTGCCACAAAGACACATTATTATGTTTGATTGTGCAGATTAAGTGTATGTGTGTAAGTGTATCAGTGCATATTTTAAGTATAGTAGCACATTTATTATTAAGTGGAGAGAGACACGCAGAGACACAGACTGTGTGTGTGTTATGTGGATAGAGAGAGAGACCGACCGATCGAGACCCTTTGTGGCACATGCAGACAGTGAGTAGGCATTGCCCGGGGTTTTCACACGTTCGTTTGCCACTGCATTTTTTTTCACAGGTCGTCCAGCAGCCGTTGGCCGTCAGAAGGCAGATGTCGAATGAAAATGCCTATCAGCTAGTTGAGTGCTATATAGAGGCTTTGAAAAACAACCACAGTGACCTACATATTGTACATTTCCACTCTCACGTGCCCTGGATGAGCCTAAACAACTACATTTTGCCTAAGCAACGTGTATCCAATCAACGAAATCATTTGTATATCTCAAGGAATTGTTTTTCCAAACGAAGACAGATATCAGAACATTACATAAACTGTTTGACTACGAGTAGACGTGCGCGATGTCTACCGAGACAGAATATCTCGGGAAATTTTGTCAATTTAGTCTTGTTCAAACCAAGTATTGGTATCCAAAAGATGACAGAATGAATCCCAATGCCACCCGTTTGATTATTTATCATTATTTATAATAATGTTAATTGTTCAAAATGTAGTCTTAAAATTACATTCTTTAATAATCTAAATTATTATGTTCCTGGTGTCAAGGTATATAGGTTTGAGGTCACTTCAGTGGTTTGTTGGTGTTTGTTCAACAAACAAACATCTGTCCATAGCCAGCTTAACTCTTCACTTAAGTAGGTGTATCTCTCGAGCAGCTATTCGTTTATGATCTTCTTCACAGTAATTACACGATAATAAATCCTTGCTGATGCTGAAAATGATCTAACATGTTACCTAAACTGCTAAATGGCAGATGAAGTAATCAAGCTACGAGTATTCCCCACTTTTCATAAAAGGAAGAATTCTCTCTCCAGACCTGAAGGGTTGCTATAACGACTCTTCATTGGCTCGATAAACCCGCGGCACAGGATGACCAGCCTCTACACCGCCCCTCCTGGGTGTGACGTCAGGCCCATAGCTATTTGCATGAAGTATGCTGCACAGCTCATTTGAGTTAAAACCGAGTCGCAATTGAGAAGCGATCGCGCGCGCTGAAAATGGAGCTGCCCGCCGTGGGTGAGCACGTCTTCGCGGTGGAAAGCATCGAAAAGAAACGCATTAGAAAGGTTTGCGGTTTTCTCTTAACAAACACTTTACATTGTTCATACTGTAAGCCTATTAAACGTGCACGTAACGTTTGTATTTTACAAGCGAGAACAATAAATGTAATGTTGGTATTTATTTATTATATTTATAGTAATTGGCTACGTTTTATGACATTCGCAGGGAAGGTTTGAGTACCTAGTCAAGTGGAGAGGCTGGTCTCCCAAGTAAGTTTCCCTTCAAGATGTCACTTGCTTTCTTTGCCATTTTAATGAGAGAAAGAGCGAGAGAGAGAGTTGCTAGTTGCACTTGCTAACTGATGCAGAATTTCTGTAACTTTCCTTTTAAGGTGAACAATATTGTTTCATATTTCATATTTGCGATATGGAAATTCTGTTAATAGATAATAATTAAACAATTAATAGGGCTTCTAATAGTTAGTCGTTCAGATGACAGCTACGTTAGATAGTTTGGTTGAGAGAGCTGGTGATATTCATGCTTCTCTGCTCTTCCCTCGCTCTCCGTAAGATATAACACATGGGAGCCAGAGGAAAATATACTGGACCCGAGACTTCTCGTCGCTTTCCAAAACAGGTGAGACATAGAAGCAGTCTTGGCTTGACGTTCTGACCTTGTACAGCCGAAAGAGGAGGGAAAGACGTTTTCACTACCGCTACTATCGTGCTCATTCTTTTTCACTTTCTCTCGCAGTGACAGAAGGGGGGAACGTACAAGAGCGGGAGAGAACTTGTGCGCAGGCGCGCTATGATAAATGACTGAATTTAATTGCGCGGTACACCAAAGCCCCGGTCAGAACACGTCCATTAAAGGGTGTTTACACATATACGTGGCTAGAAAATGTGATAATTTTGGAAGCGTTTCAACCTTTCTGTAACCATTTAATGTAAACAAACATACCGCTGTTTCAATGTTGTACCATTGTTAATTTCGTGTAGTTTGGCTGATAATTTTTGCTTTTAGACATACTGTACTATCTGAATTCCCTAAACCTGCGGTATGCGTATCCATCAAGCTTTCAGCAGAGGTGTACACACACACGCACATTAATTGACTACATTTTACATTATAAATATGCAAATTTTCGTGGCCACACATGCACTCATGCCTCCTCGAAATTCCGCATACATTTTTGTGGTGTATTCATCCCCTTTGACTGGCATCTGCCTACACTATTAGCGGTCTCCCTCGTGACGGGGAATTCTGTTTTGAGTAATTGCACACGAGTATACCCTTGAGTATAAAATCGTTCTGGGTCGTCTAATTAGGTTTGTGCGATAGGCTATTGTTTTACACAAGGTCGATGGGAAAAGAGCTGATGGCCCATTTCTCTACAGCCAATATATGAAGTTTGAGCTAACAAGTAAATACTATAACCCATTTGAAAAGCCTGTCAAATAACCTTTAATAGCAGTATTGATAGGGATGGGACAGGGCCATTTATTAGTATTCATCTGATGTTTATTTGACATCATCTTTGTCTTTAGTGTTTTCTTTTTTACCCAGTCTTTCTAACTGGGATTGTCCACTGTATAAGTGAACAAGATGTGTATACTGTCTGAAGTGACACAGTATGTTCTTTATTTTATGAGAGGAAATTTCATCTATTTGCAATTTAAAGCACATATTTTAATGAATACACAAAACGGTCATTGAATTGCCTCAAAATGGGATAAATGGTCTGAAAAATCAAAAATGAAATATATTTGTGTCATATGTTTCTTTCTATATTGACATTGTATAATCTAAAACAATTTTTTTTATTCAGGGAAAGACAAGAGCAGCTAGTGGGTTATCGTAAACGAGGGCCAAAACCAAAACATCTTCTCCTGCAGGTAATTCAACATTACTTATAAGCATACTACAAACTCAATATACTAATTGAAAGTCTCTTCTGTGAAAGTCACTCCAGTACTTGTTTACACTGCAAAGCTCACTGGTAATGTTTTGTCTAATCTCCAAGGTACCATCATTTGCTCGAAGATCCAGTGTTCTTACAGACCTTCAGGAGGTGTCTCAGGATGAGGATAACCAACCCAAAGCAACTCCAGACTTGGTCCAAAGCCAGCAATACCAGCTTAACAGCAAGAAGCACCATTCCTACCAGCCCAACCCAAAAGACAAGCAGGGAGATGTACAAACAAATGGAAAAAAGAAGCACTACTACCAGCTCAACAGCAAGAAACACCACCACTATCAACCAAACCCTAAAATGTATGACTCCCTGTATCAGAGGGTCAGAGAGGCCAAAGTTCCTGAGTTAACTGACAAGGACTGGAATTTATCTTCAGCTATACAGCAAAAATGGGTTCAAGATAAGGATTCTGGGTGCCTCAGTAAGGTGAGGAATATTACAATGGAGTTGAAAAATCTTTCTAAACTAAACGGTAGAGCTGACTTAACTGTGAATAAGAATGATGCAAAGGAGGACACAGCACCGCCAAATGGAATAAGCAACAAACTGAAGATTGTGAAAAACAAGAATAAAAATGGCCGCATTGTCATTGTCATGAGCAAGTACATGGAAAATGGCACCCAAGCAGCTAAAATTAAGAGGGGAATGGCTGACGCTGAAGGAAAAAGCCAAACACAAGACTGTAACTCATGTGGAACAGATGAGAGCACAGTGAAGATAAAGCATACAAAGAAGCAAAATCTTGTGAAAGTGATAAAAAATGACAGTAAAGCCGAGTCTGCCTGTTTGAGGCTTTCCAATGGACTATCATCTCTCAGAGGGGACAATACTAAAAAAGCATGCTCCGTAGTGTTTGAGCCAAACAACTCAAAGAAGCTTGCCAGCATCAGAGAGCATGCATCTGATGAACAACCTTTGAAACTGACAACCAAAACAAGTCTGACTCCATTGCCTTTTGAGAAGAATGATCAAAGAGGCACCCAATCTACCCAATATGGTCCCCCTACTTTCCCTCAAAAACGTTTCTGCTCTGAGTCAGACAGTGGCAGCGGGGAGGCTAAGAGGTTCTTAAGTTGTCAGAATATAAGTGCTCCAAGTACTGATTTGTCTCACTCTTGCAATGGTACCACAGACTTCAGTGGCCATAAGCACTCTGGCAGACATAACTTTGAAATCCTGGACTTCAACCAAGAGGAACCCATAGACCTCAGCTGTGTAAGGTCTAGAGAAGAGAGAGAAAATTCTACACATTCTCAGATTGAAAACTCTATAGCAACTGAGAAAGAAGCAGTTTCCACACAAGGACAAACACCTTTTCTAGGGAATATAATAATCACTGATGTCACAACGAACTGTCTCACAGTGACATTCAAAGAGTATGTTAAGTTTAGGAATATGTGATGATATAAAGTCTATAAAGACTACTGACAATTTACTGTGAATTTGTACAAATGTAAAGCATGTCTAATCATCAAGTCCCAAAACTTGACTGAATATTTTGAAACAACCTAGTGTAAAGTTTTGATAGTTTCAGACTGCATTCAAATAAACTGAATTAATTATTAAATTCACACAGTTAACTCCATGTTAGGGATAGAAAAGAATAAACTAAAAATGTTTTCCTGTTAATAGCTTTGTGTCATATTAGCTCAAAGCTGTTTGAAGTGCTGTATTTCAAGAGGCTTAAATATAAAGAGCTCTACACATGTAATACTGAGAAATGTTTTCTACTGTACTTTATAGTCCTTGTTTAAAAAAAGAAATGTCACTTGAAATGTGTTATTTAGGTTTGTCTAACCATATTAAAAGTTTTATATAGTTTTAAGTTTCATAAGTTTTAAGAAGCATATAGTAAGAAGAATATAAACATTTCTTATTTCATTCTAGTATGAGGCAAGCAAACAGATAGGCCTTGTGAGTGATAACAAAACATCGTTACTGTCATGCAAATGCATATCAATATCAGACTGAACTTTGCACACAGATGAGCAGGGAGGTGAAAGAAAGTTAAGGAGTAACTCTGTTTATAGCCTAACTCATGTATTATTATTTTTATCCAATGGGTTTTGCCTAGTGTCACATTTAATTGATTTCTTTAGGAAACATGGCAATTCAGCATATAGTTTGAACAACAGAGCATCAACTGATCTAGGTCTTTTGGAGTGCTGGGAGCAGTTGTTTTACTTTTCAAAGCTCTGTTATAGACTTGACCTAACATAAAACTCAACCAGAAAAAAGTACAGATTGGATTTAGAGTGTTTAAATGTGCATGAGGTTTACTGATGGCTGTTGGCCTATGCTTAGCCTACATTTGGACACTCATTATCAAGATCACGTAAATCATTCAATTTAAAACATCGTGTGTGTGTGTGTGTTAACGAGATGTCATGTTTCAACCTGCTATAATAAGCATAACCAGGCATAAGAACAGGCAAAGAGGGAAACTTTCATCGCGCCTTCGAATGTTTTTTTCCCTATTTTTGTTCCATAACGTTTACTGTTTAGCCCAGTGAATGGTAGTTGTGTAAATTGATCACAAAGCAGATCGCTGACAAAAGGCAAGAAAGATCGTTAGGCTGTCAAAATAAAAATAACAATAGTCATATAAAATAATCAAACACCTCTCGGATGGTACACACAATGTTGCGTAAAATCCAATGTATTGAGATATTTGCCCCAGTGAGATGTCTGCTCAGCACATTTTGAGGACAGTGGTAAGGATAATGGTTTACCGGAGCTCCCAGAAAAATATAATAGGTAGGCTATAACAGAGATTCAACAATTAATATTTTACAGGCATTATGTTTTTTTTAGGAGTCTTTAAATCCCTTATAAGTGTTCCAATATGGAAATGAATCTCGCTTTTACAGATAAAATATAGGTTATATATATTTTATGTCCTCAAAATAGAATACAGGCTTGCCTTCAGACTATTGACAACTTTATTTACGCGCAAGACGGTCCGACCGGCAACAATATGCATCGTCCAAGGTGTTTCGGTAAAATACACTGTAGGTTCGAAAGATAAAAGATTAATTATGATAGGTTTCATGGTAGCGTTCGCTTGCATCTATCATGAAGCTTGCGAAGCTTTGAACAGCCTTATAAAACGACTCATATTTTGTCAGCGCTAACATGGCGGACAGCAAACGTCTCTTTCTCACTGCAAGACTATGTGCATAGTAGGCTATTTATCCATCCAAAAACTGGGCAGGGGCTGGTTAATGATAGATTGTGTGTCAAATATGGGCTTCGGAATGGGAATGAAAATGAATCAACCATTTCCTCTGCTGCGCCGTCTGCAATAAAGCTCTTCTCGCTGCGGTTATAAAATGGCTTCCTTTGGTCCATCCACTTTATTTGCGATCAGCTTTATGAATTGTCAATTTCGTAAGGTTTTTAAAGGGCGATTTGAACATCTTTTAAAATAATAAATTGATGAAATAGTTTGAGTTGAACATTATTCTATTTATTTTGGCACATATCGCTTTAGTAAATAAAGCCTTTGATAGTGAGAGAGACAGTACCGAAAAGTTCTGAAAGCTGTGACTGAAATTAGCACAGATCGTTTTAGGAAAAAATAGCGTTTTGATAACGAGAAAAGAAGCGTTCCAAAAAGCTGTGGCAGAGATATGGACCATTTAATTGTATGTGGTCATTGAATACTGTCTTAGGTTTAAAATACATACGTTTTGTTAAAAATAATATTTTTAACTTAACTTAATTGCCTTTAGGAAGCTAATAGACATAGCTTAAAATAATCAGCAGAATTTATGCAGTTGGACTGCATACGTTTTGTTAGCTTAACCTTTGTTTACTGGCCAGGCTTAGGTTAATTTTATTTGGTACATGTAGCCTATTTTTTAAACAGATCAATAACGTAATGCACGACTTTATATAGCATTATATAATTATAGACTTTTAATTATAGACCAGAAAGTGCACAATTTGCCTTTAATATTTATGGACCCGGTAAATATCTAAGTCTTGGACACCGTGTATCCTAAATAATCCAACATTAATAGTGAAACCATGCATTTCCCTGTTTTTGGTATAACAATTTACATCGAAATATAGCCTATATACCTGCTTTTTTTAACTTTATCGAAAATTGTCTGCAGCAAAAAATTGTAGATGTTATTTGTGAATTGTGCACAATTTCTTAGGCTGGTTGCCCAGAAACGAGCGAACCAATAATATTCTTCCAGCTCGAGAGCCCATACACGAACATAACCACCAACCAGTTCAACCACCAATCATCTTCTGCAAAGAATCAACCACAAGCTATGTGTTTACATGTTTATGCATACAACTAATACTGCATACTAAAACCGAACTGAAAACCGAAGCTTTGGTTTTATTTTGGAGAAAATTATTTAGCAATCGGCACAGTAGGTCCATCTTGTTCAAAGTGTTCATTTATTCTACAGCGGATAAACAATTCACACTCATCGCATTAACTTAACTTAAAATAAGCTTAATTTTACAGGCCACGAAGTTATTAATCAATAGATTATTGTTCATAGTTTGAAACGTATAAATATATTAGTTTTGCCAAATTTTAATTCTAAATTATTGGCCTACATTTAAAAAAAAAACTGTGTACAATTTAAAAATGTTTGCCATTTGCAAAGGAAAGTTGCATATTGATTCGACATATTTTTAGCTAGATGCGCTTTTTTAATTCGCATGCCTTGTTTGAAACAAGTGTTTGTTTGAAGTGCTTAGCCAAGATCGGTAAACATATTCGGAAAAGGTTCGCATGATAGTTCCCTTTTTATGATTGATTGATTAATTACAATAAAGTGACTGTTTTTCCTTCATATGTAGCCTAAATTTCACAATATCTATGCAATTTAAATGCAGGTAACATTTGTTGTATTTATTCATTCGTTTCCCCCCATTGAACCCCATTATTACTGAATTATAAAGAACATTCAATTACCTCAGTATACACACACACACACACACACACGCACACACACACACACACACACAGGGATATATATATATATAGCTTACATACATCATTTATATAATAGATTGTATTATATTATCTACATAATCTGTTTTCAATTAAAAAGCTAGCAAACAAATAAAGAAAAATTAAATATTTTTAAATAGATTGAGATTGTTTGAAGCTATTTTTTTAATAATGCACTAAAGCATGACCATTTAATCGTTGTAAGGGAAACCATGTATATTACTTTTAGTAGTGCATTTAGTAACACTAAATAAAGACATAGTTTAAATAGATGTAAAATATAATATTTTTGAATTTACTGTTGTTGTCACCTTATGGCCTATGGCTATTGTAATTATTATTAACATACATTATTATGCCATCATTATTTTTTAATTAAAATGTGTAATAGCCTATAAATCTAGGATACCGTTTTAATTTTTTTATTCTCATTTGTGTGCTAAATATGGGTGACCTAACTATTACACAAAATCATCAAAAATGATTTATTTATTTTATTACTATTAATAGCCTATTATTATTATTATTTTCCAAGGAGCCTACAGTTGGAGACCAAATCTAAATATTCGAATAATTTTGCGCAGGCGTGTTTGCTACAAGATAAACATCTTGCGGTCCGTTCTTCTTTATCAAGAGTAACTAAATCGAATGGCCCTTACACCAAGAGCAAATAATATAGTATAATGTAGGTTACAGAATAAACAGATCATCGTTAGTCAACATCGCAGATTCAAGGCGTTCTGTTTAATTACCGGCTAGGCTATTAGAAATCGTATATGTAAGATATGGAAAGAATCATTCCGTTTGTCGTAGGACACACATGCTACTCATAGCCTACTCATGCTTATCAATGACATGAAGTTATCAAGAAATTTGAGAAGAATTTGTATATTATTAATGGTTTAACGGAATTAGTAGAATGGTTTTGTGAATTGTAACGTATTAATAAGAACAAGATGCCATACATATTCCTCTCAAGTATTATAGCCTATATTATATTAGCCTATTATTAATAGCTATTTAGCCAACAGAAAATTCTTGGGCTAATGAATTATGCTCGTTTGAGGAAAATACAATCACAGTTCATAAAACCTACTTGTATCTGCTGACGTTAAAATAATGCTGTTTTCCTGTTTTCTAGTTTTGACTGTGAAACTTTAATATACTGATGTTTTCGTCCGAGGAGATCTTATATTTTTTGTCAAGAATTCGTTCTTGTGAGTCAACATCTAGCAAGTCCCAGCCACTTAGCAACAGCTGAGCCAATGAACTGCCTCAGAACGTTTCCACCTAAGCGGTGCCAAGGCAACATGCTAAAGGACGTGATGACGTCTGGCTGTGCACGAGAGTATTATGGGCTGTATGGAATTCTGAAGCTAGAGCAGGCGGACTGGACTCGCGCTCACAGCTAGCTTTGCTGCAAGCTAACGGTAGACGAAGGTAAACATGGAGCTCTCGGCCGTCGGCGAGAGGGTGTTCGCTGCCGAATCGATCATCAAGAGACGAATACGACGGGTACGTGTTGTGTGAGAGTGATTTCGACATTTGTCTTCAAATATGTACTCATGTCGTTGGCTCACGCTAACGATTTTTTTTGTCTGATGGCACGCACAGGGTCGAATGGAATATCTCGTCAAATGGAAGGGCTGGTCACCCAAGTGAGTAATCGAGCCCACCCTCTCTGTCGTGCCTTAACCTGGCGTTTTAGTGACAGCGATGTCTGTCAACTCTTTTAAATATCGCAAAGGCCATACATCAACTGGCAGGTTAACATGCTGGTTATTACTGCAGACTGGTTTTTGCAGATTACGTGCTGCAATATAGCAACCTTGCTAGCTGGCCGATGAAACAGTGGTTTAAATGCAGATAGAGATTGACTGTCATCACGTGAAACTTTTTTTGTTCTCTCAGGTACAGTACTTGGGAACCAGAGGAAAATATCCTTGACTCGCGCCTTTTCGTTGCATTTGAAGAGCGGTAAAAATAAATAAATATTAATAATAACTATTAAAAAAATAGCTGGTTGAAAATACAGACATTTTCACACATGCGTTTATATTTTTATTCAGGGAGCGTGAGAGAGAAATATTTGGACCCAAGAAAAGAGGACCTAAGCTGAAGACTTTTCTTCTAAAGGTTAAAGTAATTTATTTATCAAAACCTTTTTTTTCTTGCTGTAATTGCATGTTGTGCAATATATTTGTATAATAGTGTGTTTAATATTCACTTTAAAGCAACTGAGTTTGCACTCAACTCCTTATTTGTATGTACATGAATAATTAATAATAACATGTGTCATGTATTTTTTGCAGGCCCAAGCTAAAGAAAAGGCAAAGACTTATGAATTTAGGAATGAATCATCCAGGGGCATTCATGTTGCATATCCCAGTCCAGAGCCTGTGGCAACCCCTAGAGCGAGAGAGGGACTGCGTGCTGTGGTTCCCACCATTTTCCCTCCCAGCACTGTCAACCGAGGGGAGAGTGTAAGACTGTCACCTCCAGAACCAAGGGAGCATCGTTCTCCACCCTCACCAAGACCCAGCACTGATGCATTTACCCTTGCCCCCAAAAAGAGAGGACGGAAGCCCAAATTACTGTTCACAGATGGTTACACAAGCTCCTTGCATCCAGAGCATGCAAAAAGGACTGCAGATGAAACCATGGCAAGTATTCCTTCCAAAATGGCTAAGTTAGGTTTGGGTGAAGAGGAAGAGAGATGCTCTGAAATGATTGGGAGAATTAAAATATCTCACAAGCATATGGATGCTACCTATTTACACAAACAAAACAGAGTTGATGCAGGCAGGAGTGCCCAGCACATTTGTCCAGAGTGGAATTTGCATTCCAGAAGAGTGGATGCAGACCTACAGGGCTGCAGGACTAATCCACAAGCAAGCCTCTTTCACCATAAACACCTGAAGCACCATTCAAAGCGAAGAACATTTGAACATAGTGATTCCACCAGCAGACAGCCTTCACTTATTGCCAAAATCCCAGTGTCACGCATATTTGGAGACCCTGAAGAGGGAGATGCTTGGAAACCCTCCTTCAGTAATGTGGAGAAAGTTATAGTTACCGATGTGACGACAAATTTCCTGACTGTAACGATCAAAGAGAGTAGCACAGATAAAGGTTTCTTCAAAGACAAATGATGAATTTACTGCAGTCAGTATGCTCTTCTTCAGAAGTCTTTTATTAAAAATATTCTGTATTATGTGTGTATGTATGTATGTATGTGTGAGTGTGTGTATGTATGTCTATATATATATATATTCATTCTGTTTTTTGTCCAACTACAATCTGTATTTATTGTGAAATTGCTGCTTTAAGAGATTTGCATGCTAGACATGTTAAACAAAGCTATAACTGTGTTCCAAATGCATACAAGAGTTCTCAGATAATTTGCTGTAACCATGATTTAATTACAAACTGTTTAAAATAAATATATAGAAGTCTCATAGGTCTCCCACACAAATATTAAGAACTCAAACATATGTACAGCCTGAAAGTTGGCATTTTGCACATGTGACATGTTATTGCATTGTCATTTTGAAATCTTGTAATTTGTTGATTTTTATGATGTTTATATCGTAAATTGCCTCGTTAACTTGTTTCACGGTATAACAACCATAACAATTTACACATATAAAAGTGTTTCTCAAACTCAAAAGTAAAATGTAAAATACTGATGAACTTGTTTTTTTTTTACTTTCAATATAATAATATATTGATAAATATTTAGCAATGAAACTTGATTGTTTTCCCCATATATTTTGTTGGGAGATTTTGTAAGTATGATTAAAATCTATAAGAAGTGCATATAAAAAGTTATTTAATAGCTCCTTGAATGGAAAAGAGCCCATTTAATGTCCGTACTCAACGAAAACTGAATCATACTTTTACAAACATATAGAGTATATCAAATATATATTATTCCTACATTTAAAAAAACTACTTGAAAACATAATGCTTATTTGCGGAAGACGAGAATACATTTCAAAAATCCCCAAACCTTTAATTTAGTTAAACAAATACTGAGCCTTTACTCAACAATGAGCTTTCGATCAGTCCGTCTTCGGCCTTCAAATTTATGCACTGTTCAATCTTCTAAACTATCTTTTTTGTTTCGATTTGAGTCGGGTTTTTTTAAGTTCCAATCAAATACTCCTAAACTAAAATACTTCTAAAACACGCAAGATGACAAACCACAGTGACTATCAAAATTTAAAGCAAGGCAAAGTATTTTTATTTTTATTATTAGTGTTTTATTCAAAATGAACTCAAACGAGTCTTTTCTTTTTTATTGCAATCCATTTCGTTGTCTTTATCAGCACTGTCGTCTCCGGAATTCTTTTCTTCAACCTGGAAAGAAAAATCACTTTGCATTGATTTTGCACTCAACTTAAAAGTAACATTTTAGTGAATGGGAAACCTTTTTCTTAATGAATAGCAATTAAGTCGCATTTTTACACTTCTTTAAAATCCATGGCAACACAGCGCAACAAATGTCAAAAGGAAAGGTATGGGGCAGATTTAATCATATACTTCCCACCACCCACACATATAAGTAATCATTATAATAATTTAAACAATAAGATGAATAAAGATTGTATTCTGTTTTAGTTGTTTGAGGTCCATTGCTTTAAAAAAAATCCCAGCTGATGTCAAGTGTGTAAGATATTATTGTTGCCTTGACCCTAATTGTTGTCTGGACACATTTGAGTTGCAAACCTAATTCTAGTTTTTTTTATAAAGAAATTATTGAAGGCACAGTTTTTTAGTAGGCTCAAACGTTAAATCTTCAGTTAGAAGCTTCAGTTTAAGATGTTAAGGACCTATGGATCACTTGTAGGCCAGTTACGCAGGGTAGGCACGTTGCAGTCACAATGAGGGAAGCAGTGAGGGTTCAGCCAGTGATCCATATTGGTCTCTTGAGCTATCTGATCCAGCCTTTGTATATGCAGCATGTGTTCCTGAAATACAGACAATGTACTCTGAATTCTAAACTATTGACGTGGATCTGAGTCCACTTATTGATTTATTAAGAATTTTAAAATCAATACAAAGCAATGTGACCACATATGCACATCATTCATCATAGAGAATTACAGCTCTCATACATCTTTGCACCTTTGCATACCCACCCTCAAAGGTTCTTCAGGGCTTCTGTCTCTTGGTACGAAGTTGCTGACTTGCAAAGCTCTCCTTAATGATGGGATTTGTATTTAAGAACATGATATATATATATATATATCAAGGTCATATTTTCATACCCTGATTTCATGGTAATGACAGCATCATTGATTAATGTGACAAAATTAAACAGATATAAACTAGTTCACAATTTATTCTACATAATGGGCTACACAAAAAATGTTGACTGAAACATTTTTGAGTCATTATATGTACATTTTTCAAAGACCTTAACTGTCTTTATATCTTTCTTTTTATTCCTATATGCTAATTTTCTTTTCTCCATTCTTCCTCATGCGGCCATTCTGTCTTCTGAACATTTATTCTTGTAAATTTCCTCGAGTCCTTTGGGGGTCTAATTTGAATGAATTTTGTCTTTTCTCTTTCCCTCTTTCTTCATCCTCCCTCTTTCTGTCTCTTTCACACAGACATGCATTCACGCACACACATACACTACACACACTTTCTCTCCTCCCTCCCAGTTTCAGCCCCTCTCTCCCTCCATTTCCCAGCGTTGTTTCTCTATGGAAGGACACAAAGTGCCCATTCATGATCGCGTCTCCACGGGGAGCGCGCGCTAGCGCACGTGACCTGGAGCTCTGACCCGCGAGGGGTATGAAAATGAGCTCGTTACGGTAAACACCGATGTGGCAGATAAACAGCAGAGCAGCATTTTATGCGTTTTTTCCATGTTAGTCTATAATAAGAAACGTTCATTTCATTCTTAAAGGGCTGGGAAGGGCAGGTAAAATTATTAGCCTGCATCATTTGTATAAGACGAGTGAGTTCAGGTAGCATAGATAATACAGTTTTTCTCAATTGCTAAAACTCTAAACCCTATTGTCTGAACCAAATTTTCCGTTGCCTGAACACACTGATTGAATCAATCACTCTTTTGGCAAAACTATAAGCACTTTTCTCCTGTTTAGACACAACTTTTCAACACATTTTCATTGTGATGCACCCGTGCTGTATAATGGTGAGCACAGGTGACAAAAGTCAAACATAATTCTGTTCTCACCACTTGAACACAACAACTCAAAACGGATCACACTTGTGTCTAATGATGTGAGGGAACATATACAGTTAGCCAGTTCAGAGACAATGGATAGAAATCTGAAAGGAAGAGTTTGTGTGAGAGGTCGAGGTGGTCAGTGTGGTCAGCAAAGACAAAAAACAGTAATATCTGATGAAATCAGAGCTGCTGTGATTGACCATGTTCTTGTCCATGCTATGAGCGTGAGGGAGGCTGGACACAGAGTACAACCAAACATCAGTAGATTCACTGAGTCCACCATAATCCCAAGATTTTAGTACAGTATGTAAATGTATACAGCAATTACTGTATGACATATATAGTATGTACCACAGTATACTGTAAGTAAATATATGTTTTACAGCAGTACATCACTGTACCAATGTACTGTAGTATTGTAATGGTGGGTTGGTCTAACTGTTTGTAGGTGTAGTATTCATGTATATTTTTGTACTTTATTTTTTACATGGGCTTATTGCACACACGTGGCAAACGCAAAAGATTTGTTTGTTTTTACAAGTGCTATGTGTAAATGCACAACATTTCTGTTTTGTCTTTTTGTACAAGTGCTAAATGCACAGGTTTTTGTTTTGTTTTGTAACATGCATTTAGCCTACAGTGAATAATAAACGTATTTATCCAGCTTCATGTCCTGAGCATTGTGTTTTATTTTTTTCTACGTAGTGTTTAGTGACTGTTCCGTAGTGTTTTTAATTTTGATTGACTCGAGGCATGATTTGACAACAGAGTTCAGTTCTGAGCACAGATTGTACTGTTTTGAGGTGAAAGTTTGGTTTTGCAAGAACACTCAAAAAAATGAAACCTTGACTTTAATTAATTTTTTCTTGTCAACAGGTTCCACGTAATTTAATTAAGTATTTGTTTTCTACTTTCATAAGTTTATCTAACTTAATGTGGTTGTTTTAGGGATAAATAATATTTTTGACTCAAGCCAACTATTATCAATCATTTTTGCTCAACAAGAGATGTTTGAGTTTAACTAACTTAAGTCAGTTAAGTTACATGGACTAATAACATTTTTTTAGAAGTAGCATATTACATATATGTCTATTCAAAGTAAACTAATGATTTTACAACAAAACATTAAATTCAAGCTTAATTAACCAAAATAAAATGCTTTCACTGACTTAAATTTGTACTAGTTAGGTTGAATTAATTATATTTTGTCAACAGGTTCCACACAAATTACTTCAGTAAACTCAACATAACATTTGTTAGTTCCTTTATTCACCAACAACACAAAAACAAAACAACTGTGAAAAACAACTGTTTCAAATTCAGTTTACAAAAGAGAGAGAAAAAAAACCACCCATGAGCATCAGTATTTAAGGTTGGTTCTCTTTACCTTAGAAAAAAAAAACCTGCACACGCTTTTCATGCATGTCAGTGGTGCATGTCACTAAAAGGAAAAAAATAAAAAGTTATGAGCTTTCAAGTGTTTTTCAATTAAAACTTTTAAGTGCTCAATGTTGGTTCACTCAGTTTGTTTTATAAGCATCTGTACATGCTATATGACAAAAAAAGTCACAGAACAGTGTTGTGTCACAAAAAGAAAAAGTCGTGAAGCACTTCAAACACCCTCAATAACTATTACAAAATCAGTGGTGGTGGCATCACCTTCCTCAGCATTGATGTACAAAAAAAAAAGAAAAACACTCTGCACATGCTTTATGACAAAGAAACATGTCACCCAGAACAGTGGTGTGTCACAAAATAAAAGATACAGTATATAAACTTTGAAAACAGTGTTTTTTCAATTAAATGGTTTCCACATGCCACACGTTCAATGTTGGTTCACTCATACAGTTTGTTTTTAAGCATCTGTACCTTGGTTGAGAGTTTGGTAGCATCTAGCTGGAGAAAGATTTTCTGAAGCACCTCAAAGAATGTTTTCAGTTCCTGAGGATAACTGAGGTTCACTGCATAAATGACACCCATTAAGAGTGCACATGCAGAAGCGAGGTCTCCCAAGTCGTGAAGCACTTCAACACCCTCAATCACGATTCCAACATCAGCTGGAATGGTGGTGGCATCACCTCCCTCTACATTAATGCTGTAGATGCCAAAGACAACGTGATCAAGGTCCCTCTGGGCAGCACAACCATCTGAATCCTTTCCACACACAAAAAAGGACAACAATGAAATTACCAGCCAATTAATTCCAAAGAGTTTTTTTTTAAAAACATTTTTCAGTAAATGTTTTAAAATAAGGCTTGATTACTAACTTTTGGTCCTAACTGATTCCTCACAATTTGTACTCACTGGCCACTTTATTAAGAACACCTCTATGAGCTGATGTCATCTAATAGCAGCTCTGCCATATGTTCTACTTGTATAAGATTAGAATTTTTAAATTTTTTAAGGTTAAAGTATCAGAAACATGATTTTGGTCTAGACTCAAATTGCCATAGCCATATCCCACAATGTTAAATGGATATTGTGACATTCTTAAAAGTCCTAGGATAGTTACTGCTGCAGTATTTGTAAGTACCTACCAGATACTCTTTGAAGAGACTGCTTGGATCTTCATTCAGATATATACAAAGTGCCCTGAGGAGGCATTCCCGCTTCTTTTCAACAGTTTCATTCTAAATAGAAAAAAGTAGCATCAACAACCATAATACAAACCTATTATACTTCTATAATTATGTGAAATGGGTGAAACTTTAACTATAAAAGTAGGCACATGTACAATGACCATTTACTTAAACATTATCAATGATTATACAATTAGTCAGTTACGGAGTACAGAAGTAGGGCTGTCACCATAACCTATTTTTTGTTGGATGATATATTGCAACAAAATTATTTGCAATAAATTAAATTGACATTTTAAGACCAATTTATGCCACTGACTTCACAATGACAGTATAATGATAAAATAAACGCAAGCATACTCTTTCAAACAACAAAGAACATTTTATTCTTGAGAATATTTAGATACTGGAATGAGAAATGTAACTAATATCTTATCCTATTATAGATAAAAAAAAAAATACACCTTGGTTAACAAAAAAGTGCTCAGTAACAAGTATTAGGACAAAAAGTAACATTAATGGTGATGCACGTTTATGTGACTGAAATATTCCTTATCATTGCCAAGTTCAGCGAATGCACAAACTTGACATCTGAATGTAGCCGATGGTGTACGCTGAGATGAGTCTCTGTTATGGACTCTACAGAGGTGTGATCTAAGTGCATTCCATGACTTGAATGTACATGGACAACTAGTATAATATGGGCAAGGATATGGGTGCCTACACCCATATTGAGGATGTTTTAACCTATAATGTTTTAGTAACTGACATCTAGTTGAGGTCTTTGAACCGCAGCCTTTACACTGCCACATTCAATATCTGCAACAAGCACACACACCACCAAAAAAAACAAAATAGTGATTTTAGTTAAAGGAAAAACTTGACTCGCAAATAATACAATTTAGAAGAGTTTTACAAGTAACATACCATATGACTTAAAATAATTTAAAACATTTATATAATCTGTTAAAAACTGAAATTATCAATAGCAACTGATAAAAGTAAACAGAAACAAGCTACTAAGAACTTAGAAAAGAAATGGTCACACAAGAAACAGTATTTACATTAGTAGATGTTGCAGATCTTACCTATTATGAGAAAAGCACCTTGGCAGGAACACAAAACACCATTCATTAAGGACCTGAAAAATTGCAAAGGATAAAAACATAATTTGATAAAGATTGTGAAATTGAAATAATCTGAACTGAAAAACTACAAACAAATAAAATAATAACACTTTGTAATTTTTGTTTAAAGTATAATAAAAAAAAAAAGCCGTGTTAACTACTTAATTTTGACAGCATATTTTAGTTCAGTTTTAGTCGGGTGGACACCTAGTGGTTGCAGTTTCAACGGAGAATGACTGTAGCATTGTTTTTCAAATTAACAAGTATGTTAACTTAGTACGTTTCTTGAATATTTCTGCAAACATAGTACTTTTATGCTTTAGTAGGGTCAAAAACGTACAAAAACTTCAAGGTTTATTTACACAGTTCAGGTATACATTTTGACAATGTGTAATTCTATTTATTAAATGTGTAGAATAATTTCCAAAACGTTACATAGCATTATAAATGTTGCTTCCAGGCGTTCAAGACATAAAAAAAAAAACCGAATAACTAGAATAACTTTTAAAATGGCGTTAACACGGAGCAGTTTTTCCATGAGCGGGAATGGAAAATGCATACCGAGCGGACTATTTTAGAACCCTTACAGTTGAGAGAACGTGCTTTCAATCCACTCTAGGATTTAATCACATCCCCCTTAGCAGGCTGAATACACCTCCACTTTTCAAATTTTAATTAAGACATTTATTACACTATTTGAGAAATGTAATCCTAATTACAGCCTTAAAATTATGAAAAGTGAATATACCGGTAACGTTAAGACATTAAGGACAGACAGGACAGGAACCCTGCAATTGACGGAAAAAAACGTCGTAGACTAGCTCCAGTTAACAAAAATCCATCGTAGCGACGGAGAACTTTAATCCATTAACTCTCTAATTACTTTTCTTTTCGCCCAAATAATATAAATATGCAGCGTACCAACCTGCGCCACGTGGGTAAGCTAGCATGCTAACTTCATGTCTAAGACGCTAGAACTCTTTAAAACTAAAGCAGGCCAAAAAATAAAGAAATATCTCTTATTAGAATTAAAAAAGATCGATAATGGTGAAAAAACAAATATCCTCCTACCTTTACCAGCTGTTGAAAATATACGACGTCCCTCTGTTAAACCCAATCGAAGAAATACTTTGGCACTGCAGGGCGTCACGCAGGTGTGCTGTGCAGAGAGTAGCGTCTTCTTTCTTCTTCTTTCTTTTTTACTGGCGGTTGGCATCCAAACGCATGTGTGATCTGATGCTTCTTGCTCTTCTTGTTCTTTGGGATTTCATAGCAGTTGGCGTCGCACTATACTGCCACCCTCTGGATGTAAGAATTTTTTGCTTAACATAAATGGTTTGTGTTTAGACAACTCGTTAGGATTTTGTAGAGTTAAGTTGAGACATAATTACGTGGACCTTAATAGAAAATAACATTTAAAGTCAACAAACACAATTATTATAAGTAAACTGAATATACATATATTATGTCAAGTGCACAACCTTCCTTGTTCATTTTTTTGAGTGAAGAGTCTGAGGTTTTGTGAATGTAGCTTGAAAATAGGGTTTTGTGTTCACAGTTTAGAGAAAAGGAGAGCAGCTTTCAAGAAATGTGTCTTAGCAATCGAGAAAAACTGTAATAAAAAACCCAACGGTAATTATTTAAATTTTGCCTAACGTTTTAAGATTTCTTTACAATAGATCTATGTAACATTAGCAAAATAGCAAGTGCGAGAAGAGAAAAACAATGACGAAATAATATTAGGAATATAGGCTAAGCATAAGCATAATGAAAATATTCTCATAGGACTTAATATTAAACTATTTGTGACATGACTAGAATTACAAGAACAGTAAAAATAGCTATTTAGGCTGCTTTCAAATACCATTAGGCCTACCTCGAAATTTTAGCTTTGAGTTCTTATTTTTCATGAAAATTAAACTCTGAAAAACAGGTAGACCTGCATACAAACGTCCCAAGCCATAATGAAAAGCAAAATAAAAAACAGTGACATTCAGATATAATCCATGTTGTAAAATTTCCACAGGGAAAAACATAGGCCCACCAATGCAGAAGGTCAATAACACAATGCAAAAAAAACCCAACAGCTTCATTTTTACTTCTGTCCGTCCTTAGCTCGAAATAACTGCACTTGAATTTTTACCCAACTTATGAGGTGGAGAAATACATAACAACGTCATTTAGAAGTTACCCCCACAGCTCTTCTGCTCATAGGACTCTGGATAAAGAACACGAATCCCGCCTGCACATCTGGGTGAAGTTACAGACATAGTCCACAAGATGTCGCCTTTACTTCAACTTGCGTGTGACTCTTGATAGCGTGCAACATCACGGTTAAAAACATCACGTGTGGATGCCTGACATTTATTGAAAACAAAATGGTGACAGTTTCATACAATATGGTGTTTTTCAATCAATCTACCCGAACAATCTGTTTTGCACCCAACATATGCCCATACAGGTGATAAAAGAATAAATAAAAAGAATATTTCTGTAAATGTTTTTATTATTATAAACAGGAATTGAACAAAACCAAAACACCGGACAAAAACAAAGAACACTTTCAGAATAAACACTTTCCGAATAACACTAGGGCTAGGCTATAATGCAATAAAAAATCTGCCTACCTAACAACATAAGATATTAACAAAATAATATGAGTCACACAGTGACTTCTGCGAACGTAAAACACACACACACACACACCTTACTAACAAAACACAGAATCACAAATATTTTGCCAGTAAAATATATCTACTCGCTTTTTAAATATACTAGGCCTACATATTTCAGTAGCACCTCAATGCAGTACACGAGATCCAGGGGGCGGAGTTGGATCCAGATCCAAGGGGCGGAGTTGGATTTCCTTCCACTGCATTCTGATTGGTCAACAGATTCCCCACACTTCGTACTTGTTGCTCTATCTTTTCCGCATCGAGTCTTAACTAGTTAGTTATTCTTTTGGCTATTGTCCACCACTACGTACTTACACGTAGTGGTGGACAAGAGACACGTATTTTATTAATTTGGAGAAACGTTTAAATATAATCTAAAACAAAAAAGATTACTTACAAATTTCGTAGATTCACTGTATTCTTTGATTGGCTGATCTTTAACCCCTTTCAGTAGTCCACATGCACTTTGATTTCCAATACTTAAGTATATTAATTAGTAGGCACTTAATTCAAGTTTAAATTCAAGTAGAGAATGTGCTTTTTTCACTACTGATTATGACACTGTATGTGACTAAATTATACAGCACTAATTATACTTATAAGTCACTTATAAGTGACTTCACAAGAGCATCTGACTTCATTTAAATAGCATAAGAGCATCTCACTTACATAAATGCATGCAAAATGTATTACCAACGCAATTAAATTGGAAAAAAAACTTTATTAACACATGAGCTAAAACAGACATTTTGAAAACAGTAGGGAAACTTTGAAGGCAAAACATAAGGAAAACGACATTGGGAGCACACAGAATTAGACCAACATTACAGGGAAACCACAGGACATTCACAATTAGCTATCCATCCATCCATCCTTTCACACTGGTCAGCACAGATTTCACAGAACTCGCTGCAGAAGCCTGGGTGGGTGTCTTCGCACACCATGACCATGTGTGATGGGGCGGCGGCGGGGCGAAGTATATGTAATGGGAGGAGTTGGATCTGGATCCAACTCCTCCCCCTGGATCTCGTGTTCCGCAGTGAGGACCATCTCACATATTTTCACCATAAATAATAAGATACGTGTAATATAAATTAATAAATAATGACATGTTAAATGATTAAACTTACTTTTAAAACGCACACTTCTACAGTGAATTGTCCTAAATGATTTCTCCGAAGGATCCAATATAGTATTTAAATATTAACAGGGCTTTTAAAAAAGTAGCATTTTACATTGCTTCTGTTAAATGGGCAAATAATATGTTTACAGTAGACCTATCCTATCATTAATTACTAGTTCATTTATTATAGCCTAGTTAAAAAAATATTAAGAAACAGCAGAAGAAATAACGATGTCTGGTTTTCACTGTATCACCATTACACTTCATTACTTATTTTTGTCTTTCTTACAATAATAACCGTCATGATCCTGGGACGCAAATCGTTTTGGACTGACATTTCGCTTGTGTCTCACGTATTGTGTTCGTATTGGTCACTGAAAAGGATTCGTCATAAGCCTACGTCATCATTTCCGTTTCCGTATATTAAACTAGATGAAACTAGTAAGGTTTTTTATCCGCTGTTTTGTATTCTTCCGGTGGTTTCAGTGCAGTTGGTGGGTAACAGAGATGACGGGATTTCCACCTTGAAAAAAAATGTAGACTATTAACGTGCATGTTATGTATCCGATTACAGTTTGTCTTGCTGTACTAAGTGTTTGACAGCCAGGACATTTACGATTGCTGGTCTGTAGCATCAGTGTGACTCAGCTTTGGTGCATTGACTGGCCATGTGATGATGTGTACTCGATTGGGGCTATAAACTGAAGATCGTTGTGGGATCTAATAGCTTCGTCACAATGACTGATGACGATCGCTGGAATTTACTGATCATTATCAGCTGGTATGACTTGAGCATGACGAAGGTCTTGTAAAAAATACAATTGAGGCTATGGAGGATAGTACCGAGGAGCTGCGGGAGGAGTGGACTTTGCTCCTCTGGACCATGGTTGCTGTTCTCGTTCCAGTGCTCATTACGCTGTGGTGCAGCTTCCAACGCCCCAAACGCAAAGTTCAGCTGAAAGATCTGTTCCGAAAGAGCAAACACGGCTGGCACTACACTGACCTCTTCAACAAACCCACCTACTGCTGCGTGTGCTCGCAGCCCATCCTGCAGGGGGCATTCTGTGACTGCTGCGGGATCTGTGCGGATGAGCAGTGCATACACAGGGCAGATCGCGTCCTTTCATGTAAGGAGATCATGACCCAGGGTAAGATCGATGGCAGGTTTTGTCACCAGTGGGTTAGAGGAAATGTGCCCCTCGCCAGCTACTGTGCCGAGTGCAAACAGCAATGCGGGACTCAACCGAAACTCTGCGACTATAGGTACTGAGTATAATTCTGAGTGTTATATGGTAATTGATATAACAAAAACGCACAAATGATCCTTTTGGTGAAAATTACATCAGGATTTTAAACAGGGGTTTTATATGGTGTCGGAAGTATTAAACATTCAAACACAATTTTGATCAAAAACAAATAAACATGTTTTTGGATAATATGGGTGATGGATGAGTCAAATTTAATTGAGCTAATATATCAATCAACATTGACCTGAAAAGTTCTTACATTTAGTCTAGTAGTGAAGGAGTATAAATAAAAGTGCAGATGTTCCCTTTTGCGCTCATGGCACTTTCACATGGTCAACAACTTTTCAAGCATTATTAACTGATTTTGTAAAAAGAATTGATGGGGAAACGACTCAAATCTTGAGGAAGTACAAGGTCAATGAGTCAAAAAAAAATGCTTTCTCATAGGGGTGTGAACTTTAGCTTGAGAAAAAAAAAATCAAAAGAGTCGTTCTCAGACCATAAACAGAAAAAAAATATTTTGATAAAGACTAATGGCTACCTTTCTACAGCTTAATATAGCAACAACTTGGAGAGCAATAGCAACCTAGCATAGGATTTTAAAGTTTTTATTGAAATCCATTTTTTGTTCAAGCACCTGAAAAGGCATCACAGCTTGTCAGAACAAACTGGAAGCCTGTCCTGTGTTTTATCCTTCCAAAGTGTGATTGATTAAAAATTCAGTAATCCCTGTAATCCAACCATTATGTGAGATCCAGGACCATGTTCATATTAATCTTCAGTGTCAAAGGCAGTACAGTACTAAACTGGTGTCAGATCAGCTTTTATTTAAAATTTGTTTGATATTATTTGTGCAGATTTATGATTCATTAAGATTGTGGAGGATAATAAATCCTACTATGAGATTTATTACAGAGGTTTTGCAGTCAATAAATTCAAAGTATCTATTTCACTTTTTATAACAAGCTACAAGTGCGCTCACTCACATTAGCTGGTTTTGTTTGGGAATAGGTGTGTATGGTGTCAGACCACAGTGCATGACGACTGCCTGTCCAGTCTGAGTGATGACCTGTGTGATCTTGGAGAGTTCCACTCTGTGATTATACCTCCATATTACCTCTATCAAGTCAACAAGCTCCGCCGCAGACACCCTGATGAGTACAGCAAGGTGAGGATCTATTCACAAACATCTGTCAAACAGATACATTTTTCCTTTCTTTCTCAGAACTTCCTTGTAGTCCAAAAACAGTTGCTGCCAAACTGATTAATTTTCTACCTCTGGTTTTTGTGTCCCTTTAATCTGAGTGTTCAAACCAGATGGTCAAAAACAGAGTAAAAAATGGCTATTTAATTCCAAATTCTTTCAAATTCTGCCTTTGTGCCTCTAATATTATTCAATCAAAAGGTGTGATTAATTAAAATATGAGCTCATTATGAAATTGTCTGCTTTTTCTGAGTAGAATAGCAATTTGTGTAGTATAATTTGTGGAATGAGTGTGTTCACACTGAGAAAAAGATATATTGCATTATGGATTTCTGGGTTATGTACTTTTCTATGTAAAATGTTTTAGGTGGGTGTCCTTGACAGCGTCTTGTTGTTTTATAAGCATCTTCAAATTCATCTTCATCGCTACATCAAGTTAAATAGCGTTCTAATTTTGACCCTGCATTCCCTTCCTCTATTCAGTACAGGATCTTATGTTTTTAAGTGCTACAGCCACAAAAAGATTTCACTTGACATGAAAGTTATTTCTATATAAAAAACGTAATAAATGCTAAATTAAAGTATGTATAAACTCGAAAAGCTACACTTTTGATTCACTTACAAACTGAGTACGATCATTTGAAAAGTTAAAATTTTTGGAAAAGAGAATCAAAAGCAAGTAAAATCATCCCTTTGTCTACAGATTAATGTAATTAAATGAATGAAATTAATGTAATTATATATTGACTATATATGACTAAATATTTGTATACACGTAGCTTGCTGCATTGTGTGGGAGTGGCTGGACTCCAGTATTGGTCTTGGCAAACACAAGAAGTGGCAACAACATGGGGGAGGTTCTATTGGGAGAATTTCGGACCCTTCTGAACCCTGTACAGGTATCAGTCCACCCTTTGCTCACATTCTCACACTCAGCTAGTCTTTGAATACTTCAGTTCTTTGTTTCCATGTATTCTGTCTATTTTTTTTTATAAATGTATACAGTGGTGTGAAAAAGAGTTTGCACCCATCTTGAATGAAAGAAAAATTCATTGTTTTCACCTTTGTTTTAGTCCCTCTATTCTCCCGGCTTATACAGTACTATGTATTGTGAGCACTCTTGTGTACTTTCAGGATGAATCACTTTCTATATTCCTCAAGTCACTTGAGCGTCTGCTAAATAAATAAATATTAAAATGTTTATTTTTCATGTTTGTCACACTTAAATATTTCAGATCATCAAACAAATTCAAATATTAGTAAAAGATAACACAAGTAAACAGAAAATGCAGTTTATAAATGAAGGTTGTTATTATTAAGGGAAAGCAAAACCCAAACCCACATGGTCCTGTGTGGAAAAAGTGCTTGCCCTTTAAACCTAATAACTGTTTGGATCACCTTTAGCTGCAACAACTGCAATCAAGCATTTGCGATAACTTGCAATGAGTTTTTTACAGCACTAGTCTATTCTTCAGCAGTTCTTTGGATGCTGTTGTGGGGTCTTTTGTGACTTCTTGGATAAGTCGTCACTGCACTCTTGGGATAATTTTGGTTGGGTGGCCACTCCTGGGAAGTGGTCACCACTGTTCTATGTTTTCGCCATTTGTGGATAAATGGCTGTGGGTCGAGTCCCAAAGCTGTAGAAATGGCTTTATAACCTTTTCCAGACTGATATAACTCAATTTCATTGGATCTCAGCATGATATATAGATTTTGAAGATCTTTTGGTCTACTTCACTTTCAGGCAGGTGTAAGCCTGCCTAATCGGTCCAACAATGATTTCCGATAAGCGGGTGAAGGATTACTGCATGTTCAGTCTTTTCAGTGTAGCAAAGTAGTTTAATTCCTATTTTAATTCCTCATTAATCTGACTTCATTTTTATTATGCCCTCAAATTTTGGTTATTGGTCATTTATATGATAATTTATCGAGTAGACACTTAATTATACAATTTAACCCTTTACTCTTATTATTCTTGTTCATAAATTCACGTTCATAAATTTTCCAGTCTTGGCCACTGGACAGAGGTAAATGACTTAGAAGTTCATGTTTAATCTGTCAAAGCTCTTGCTCTGTCTGTTTTGTTTAGTCCCCATAGATCTGTATACACTTGAATTAAAGTTACACTGTCTCTAGTCAGAGTTCATGACCACTACTACAGATATAAGCTGCCCATTATTACTTTCTCTGATGCAGCTTTTAGTTTAGTCATACCATGGTTTCTGATCTGGCATTTCTTTAAATACTTAAACCAGGAGAGAAACATCTTTCAAAAGGAAACATGAGCTAACAATGGAAATTTGATTACCGAGAACAGAAGGTAATTTGCTTGAAATTCTTAGTCACACCCTCCACAGTAATCTTGAGTGAGGATGCTAATTTTGCAAGAGAGAGTTGACCTTCTTCAAGCCAGACATTTCGGCATCTTTCCAGTCTTACATGCGTCCTATTTAAGTGAATTTTTTTTTATTTTTTTTTATCGAGAACTTTACTGTGGCAGTAAGGAGGCCTGGGTGTGGCTAGAAAAATGTTACTCTGGTGTGATGTGGGAGACTTTTTCACACAGGGCCATGTAGGCTTGAATTTTGTTTTCCCTTAATAACAACAACAACCTTAATTTAAAAACTTTAAAAACTAATATGTATGTATGTATGTATGTATGTATATGTGTGTGTTTATATATAGAGCAAAGAGTTTGCCCCCTTCCTGATTTCTTATTGTTTTGCATTAATTTTGCATTGCACTTGAATGTTTCAGATCACCAATATTGATTTATATATATATATATATATATATATATATATATAAATGTTGAATGAAATATTATTATTTTTTTTTTCCAGGTGTTTGATTTGTCTGAGCTACCCCCCTCTAAAGCCCTGCAACTGTGTACTCTTCTGCCTCCCGGTAGCGTACGTGTTCTGGTTTGTGGGGGTGATGGCACTGTGGGGTGGGTTCTGGATGCCATTGATACCATGAAACTAAAGGTAAAAGCTGTATGAGGTGAATTGTTGATTAAAGTTAGTTGTGGGTGTAAACCAAACATATGTGTTTTAGTACTGTAATATATAAAGGCTGTGTATGTATGTGGCCTGGCTAGTAGGATATGCATGCCATTATGTGATCTATTACTTTCACATTTGTTTTGTTTTTTCTCATTTAAAAAAAATAAGTTATTTGTTGTTTTTTGGGTTATAAAATATTGTCTATGTTTGATGGTCTCTTTATATATAGGGTCAAGATCAGTTTATCCCTTTTGTGACCATCCTGCCACTGGGCACAGGGAATGATTTATCAAACTCTTTGGGATGGGGAGCAGGATATGCTGGAGAAATTTCTGTAGAACAGGTGCTCAGGAATGTTGTAGAGGCTGAAGTAGTTAAGATGGACAGGTGAGACCTGGCTTTGCTGTAAAGTCTTCTATTAAGAGGGTTGGATTTTGTTTTTCATCTGTTTATTTTGAATTTTTGCTTTGAATGTTTCAGGTGGAAAGTTCAAGTTGCTTCCAAAGGAAACTATTTTCGTAAGCCAAAGGTCAGTACACAGAATGTGAACAATCAGCAGGAACATTATAGTACTTCAAGGTGTCCAATAAATTATTTGTATGTTAAACTAATTTAAACTGGCATAAAAACTAATTTATTAGCATAAACTCCCATGAAATATCTATGTATTAAATCAATGTACTTAAATAATCATAATGCTTTTGATTCATTAAGCGGATATGAAATGAGACTTTTTGTTCAAGGATGTTTTCTTGCCAGGTGTTGGCCATGAATAATTATTTTTCAGTGGGTCCTGATGCACTCATGGCTCTGAACTTCCATGCACACCGAGAGAAAACGCCCTCCTTTTTCTCCAGCCGAATCATCAATAAGGTCTGTCCATGTTTTTGTTTCAGAGGAAAATTAAATCCAAAAGCCTCTAAGATTGTTTTTTTTTTAACATGTTTTAGTTTTAAAAAAAAAATTCTTCATTATAAAGACTCTATAATGTCTCAGATTGCAAATGCAATTAAACATTAAACACCTTTACTCAACAGTTGCAAAGATATTTTGCAATATTATGAATACAATACATACTTTGAAACAAACATTTAAATGCATAGTATTTTATATTTATTAGTTAGGCCTATACACAAATTTGTACTGTTTTTATGCACTATGTTCTCATTTTCAAAATGTTTTGTTCAGAAGGGTTTTGTTTTTATGTACAGTGGGGACGGAAAGTATTCAGACCCCTTTAAAATTTCTATTGTTATATTGCAGCCATTTGCTAAAATAATTTTTCCTCAATGTACCTACAGCACCCCACTTTGACAGAAAAACACAGAATTGTTGACATTTTTTCAGATTTATTAAAAAAAGAAAATCTGAAATATCACATGGTCCTAAGTATTCAGACCCTTTGCTGTGACACTCATATATTTAACTCAGGTGCTGTCCATTTCTGCTGCCATCCTTGAGATGGTTCTACACCTTTATCTTTATCTGTGTTTGATTATACTGATTGGACTTGATTAGGAAAGCCACACACCCGTCTATATAAGACCTTACAGCTCACAGTGCATGTAAGAGCAAATGAGAATCATGATGTCAAAGGAACTGCCTTAAGAGCTCAGAGACAGAATTATGGCAAGGCACAGATCTGGCCAATGGAATAAGAGAAATAAGATTCTATGTCTGATGAGATCAAGATAAAACTTTTTGGCCTTAAGTCTAAGCGGTATGTGTGGAGAAAACCAGGCACTGCTCATCACCTGTCCAATACATTCCCAACAGTGAAGCATGGTGGTGGCAGCATCATGCTGTGGGGGGTGTTTTTCAGCTGCAGGGACAGGACGACTGGTTGCAATCGAGGGAAAGATGAATACAGGGATATCCTGGACAAAAAACCTTCTCCAGAGTGCTCAGGACCTCAGACTGGGCCAAAGGTTTACCTTCCAACAAGACCCTAAGCACACAGCTAAAGTAACAAAGGAGTTACTTCACAAAAACTCTGTGACTGTTCCTGAATGGCCCAGCCAGAGCCCTGATCTATCACCAATTGAACATCTCTGGAGAGACCTAAAAATGGCTGTCCATCCAACCTGACAGAACTGGAGAGGATCTGCAAGGAGGAATGGCAGAGCATCCTGCAAATCCAGGTGTGAAAAACTTGTTGCATCTTTCCCAAAAAGACTCATGGCTGTATTAGAGCAAAAGGTAGGTGCTACTAAATACTGAGCAAAGGGTCTGAATTCTTAGGACCATGGTATATTTCAGTTTTTCTTTTTTAATAAATCTGCAAAAATTTCAGCAAGTCTGTGTTTTTCTGTCAATATGGGGTGCTGTGTGCACATTAATGAGGAAAAAAAATGAACGTGAATGATTTTAGCAAATGGCTGCAATATAACAAAGAGTGAAAACTTTAAAGGGGTTTGAATACTTTCCATACCCACTGTACATTTGTATTGTATTACTAATAGTTCTATCAATTGTCTTTTCCTTAGGCAGTGTATTTCCTCTATGGTACCAAAGATTGTTTAGTGCAAGAATGTAAAGATCTGGATAAGAAGATTGAGGTAAACATTTTAACTCGCTCACCAAAAAAGGTTTTTAAAGGCAAAGTATTCTCTGATAGTTTCTATCTGTTACTGTCATCATATGAATAACATTTTTTCTGGAATTCTATAGCCTTGATATTTACTTCCTGTTTCTTTACGGTTGTTTCGTAAATGGTTTATAATGATGCCACTGTTTCAGAACTCGATTGAAACATGATAATAGACTGCCATAATTATTAGGCTCTTGACAAATACTAAGAACAAACATGTTAAAGCTCTATATTGTTATTATTTGTTATTTATTCCAGGTAAATACTTGTGAACAGTTTTTTTTTGTCTTTAAAGCTGTAGCTTTTTATTTTCAGCACCACAACAGCGCCAAATGGAATTGTAAACATAATGACTTTTTCTAATCAGTCTTCTCAAACATTCCCCTAACTACCATTGTTCATGCTAAAGTTGAATGTCATGATACAGGAATTGACACGAGTGGACTGTAAACTGTATAATGGTAAACTGTATAATATAAACTGTGGACTGTATAAATGCTTTCAAAATTGTTTAATGTTCTTGTATATGAATGTGTAGACACATCTGCTCTGCACATTAATCTGAAATAGGAGATAGTGTTTTAATTTTGAAAAAACATGCTTCAAGCGTAGTAATATCCATATTATGTGATTTGTCAGCTATGAAGGTGAAAACCGCATTAACGTGCTGTAACCACTGGACCGCATCTCAGACCAAAAGAGCATTTTTAAAGTTGCAGTGAAATGGAAGTAGCAACAGATCTTGTCCTCTATATTGTGATGTACATCCAAGTGAAATCGTGTTCTAATAGATTCCCATATTTACACATAGTACTGCATAACAACAATTCTAATGCTTGTTAATGTTTAATTGTATCTCTTTAGCTGGAGCTGGATGGAGAGCAAGTGACTTTGCCTAATCTGGAGGGGATAATAGTGTGCAATATTGGCTACTGGGGGGGTGGTTGTAGACTGTGGGAGGGAATGGGAGATGAGCCCTATCCTCCAACACGGTGAGAATCCAAACGTCACTGTATTGTATACTTTAGAGACTCATAGTTTGACTGTGAACTTATTTTAAAATGAAACAAATCTTCATAGATCTGGATTACAGTTGGACGACATTTGAAAATTATGCTGGTTTAATTTTTTCTTTCTTCAGTGTGGATGATGGCTTATTAGAGGTGGTGGGGGTATATGGCTCGTTTCATTGTGCACAGATCCAAGTGAAACTGGCCAATCCTGTGAGGCTGGGACAGGCACATACAGTTCGGGTGAGACCATAAACATGTTCTTTACTCATACATAAATAATGTTGCTTAAGTGCGAGTTATGTTGTAAGTGTTCAAAGGTGGACAAATTGTTGGTGCGCAAATCAGGAAAGGAAGTCAAGAACTATGGTATCCAGGGTAATGTTGACACCACCACACACGACAAACCACAAAGGTGGTACTGTGGGTTTCTCCACACAGTACCACCCACTCAACAGGAGTGGGTGGTATTGTGTGGAGAAACCCCAAAGAGCCATAACACCCAAACTGTTCTATGTTCGGAGTGAAGCACAGGGGTGGATCAGTGATGGTTTGGGCTGCAATATCATGACATTCCCTACTGTGCTTTATGGGTGAGTCACTGCCAAAGACTATCAAGCCAATCTGGACCTTGTGCACCTAATTGTTCAAACTACACACAGCAAGACTTATTACCGAGTGGTTTGATGATCATGAAAGTGCAACGTCTCCCATGGCCTCTAAATATTTTTTTGAACTACAAGTCAGAAAATGTTTCCCTCCACCAGCATCACATAGTGACCTGGCCAGTGGTCTGGAAGAGGAATGGCTCAAAATCCTTCTGTGAGGGACTTGTTGTATCTTTACTTCCCAAGTCAAATTGATGCTGTATTGGTTGCAAAAAGGGGACCTACACCATACTAATAAATTATTGTGGTCTAAAACCAGTATCATTGTCCAACCCCAGTATGTAACAACTTGCCAACCCATCCAGCAGAACAACAGCCAAAAAACGTTCCAGCAGAACCAACAGCTCAATCTGTGTGGCATAGCATGTTTGGTTTGATTAAAACGAACCATGGTGCAATTGCTCTGTTAGTGCAGTTCATTTGAATAAATGTGAACTCTGCCATCTGAACCCTGGTCAACATGAAAAACAAGCAAACCGAGACATGTGAAAAGATGGGCTTTGGTTCGCTTTCAAACTAACTGCGGTTTGAATCTGATACGAATGCAAAACTGATCAAAGACGCAAACGATCCAAGAACAGAACATGATGTCACAAGATGTGTTCCTGGAAAGCACGGAATGTTCTGTCATACCTGTTTTTCTCATCGTAGTCACGATGTTGCCCATTACAGCAAACACAGGGAGAATAAATAGGGATGTAAATGAGGGAGAACGAATGGGGTAAATCAAATCAATGACAAGGAAACAAGACGGGCGGGGTTACACTTGACAGAATGGCACATGGCACAAGAAACACAAGTGACAAGCCATGCTCTTGCAAAAACATGACATGAACACGCAGCCAATGAGAACACTTAAGAACAGCGTGTTCACACAAAACAAGATGACATGAAAGTGTGCAGCCAGCGAAAACACAAGCTTGTTAGCAACACAGCACAGGACAATAACATGAAAGCACGTGGTTCATGAAAACATGAACCGCATGCTACAAATGTGTGTCAAATGACAGGAGAGAGTGCATGAGCTGTTGCTAACACTAGTCTCATGCGCACACACAGAAGACAAAACATGGAGCATGAGGGTCCGAATCCTGAAATACAAAACCAAAATGGTACAGGACTAGAATCAGAATCGAACACAATGCCCGCACACAAGACAGAGACATGGAAAAGAAAGCGCATGGCTTGAGTGAGCCCGAAATGCGCTAACACAAAAGACGTTTAAAGTATTGTAAGAGCTCTGCCACAAAACCAAGAAATGATTAGACCGAATATGACAGAACCCTGACAGAAGTGAACCCTAATCATACCAGAGCCCTCATTTATAAAATGATGCGTAGGATCACTACTAAAAGTTTACGTGCACCCAAAAGCCCAAAAACATTCCAATTTATAAATCCCTGCGTACGCACACCTCTAAGAAATGTTCCCTTTATAAATCACAGATCACTGCAGACTTTGACATTTTATGAAATATGTACAGTTAGGTCCATATATATTTGGACACAAGCACGATTTTCATACTTTTGGTTCTGTATACCACCAGAATAAATTTAAAATGAAACAATCAAGATGAATTTGAAGTGCAGACTTTAAGCTTTAATTAAGGGGTTGAACAAAAATATCAAGTAAACATTTTAGGAACTGCAACCATTTTTATACACAGTCCCCCCATTTTCAGGGGCTTAAATGTAATTGGACAAATTAATATAATCATAAATAAAATGTTATTTTTTTAATATTTTGTTGAGAATCCTTTGCAGGCAATGACTGCCTGAAGTCTGGAACTCATGGACATCACCAAAGACTGGGTTTCCTGCTTTGTGATGCTTTGCCAAGCCTTAACTGCAGCTGTCTTCAGCTGTTGTTTGTTCATAGGTCTTTCTGCCTTTTTTTACTTTCAGTTTTACTTTCAGCAAGTGAAATGCATGCTCAATCGAATTGAGATCAGGTGATTGACTCGGCCATTGCAGAATATTCCACTTCTTTTCCTTGAAAAACTTCTGGGTTGCTTTTGCAGTGTGTTTTGGATCATTGTCCATCTGTACCGTGAAGCGCCGTCCAACCAACTTTTCTGCATTTGGCTTAATCTGGGTAGACAGTATATTCCTGTACACTTCAGAATTCATCCGGCTGCTTCTGTCTTCTGTTACATCATCAATAAACACCAGTGATCCAGTGCCACTGGAAGCCATGCATGCCCATGCCATCACACTGCCTCCACCATGTTTTACAGAAGATGTTGTATTCTTTGGATCATGAGCTGTTCCAATCTTTCTCCATACTTTTTTCTTCCCGTCATTTTGGTACAGGTTGATCTTAGTTTCATCCGTCCAAAGAATGCTTTTCCAGAACTGGTCAGGCTGTTTTAGATGCTTTTTGGCAAAGTCTAATCTGGCCTTTTTATTCTTGATGCTTATGAATGGTTTGCACCTTGTGGTGAACCCTCTGTATTTGTTCTCGTGAAGTCTTCTCTTGATTGTAGACTTTGATAATGACACGCCTACCTCCTGGAGAGTGTCCTTCACTTGGCTGGATGTTGTGAATGGGTTTTTCTTTACCATGGAGAGGATCCTGCGATCATCTACCACTGTTGTCTTCCGTGGACGTCCAGGCCTTTTTATGTTGCCGAGCTCACCAGTGGATTCTTTTTTTCTCAGAATGTACCAAACTGTTGATTTGGCCACTCCTAATATTCCTGCTATCTCTCGGATGGATTTATTTTGTTTTTGAAGCCTAATGGTGGCCTGTTTTACTTGCATGGAGAGCTCCTTTGAACGCATGATGTAGGTTCACAGCAATATATTACTCAACATATAGAATCAACTCCAGACCTTTTACCTGTTTGATTGATGAAGAAATAACGAAGGAATAGCCCACACCTGTCCATGAAATCGCCTTTGATTCAATTGTCCAATTACTTTTGGTCCCTTGAAAAAGGGGGGGGTGGCTCTCCCAAGAGCTGTAATTCCTAAACCCTTCCTCCAATTTGGATGTAAATACCCTCAAATTAAACCTGAGAGTGTGCACGTTCAGCCCATATCCATTAAATAACTATAGCCTGAATACGTGTTGGTAAATACCTGAAAAAAAGAAAAAATGTGCCTGTGTCCAAATACATATGGACCTAACTGTACATTAAGGAAAATATTTCCTTTTTACACTGTGTTCTGCAGTTCCTAATAAAAGGGTATTTCATGCTATTCTGTATCACATGTAGTCGCGCCATCTCCTCCTGCGCTCCCGTTGTTGACAATGTGACTAAGGCAGCACTTATTATTATTATTTTTATATACGTATATACATTTTGAATTACATTTGGATTTTACTAGATGTATATAGCTTAAAACAATCGGCACAAATAAGGCTGTTAAATGTCATTAAATATCAAATGTATTAAATGTCATTAATTCTTATAATTGTTCTTACATTTATTTTCTACAATCTAACTTCAGTTCACGACCCCACCATCTGTGGTGCCAATTCCCTTTGACTCCAGAATGTGCGTACGAATGGCTCAAAGTTTGCTTAAAGGTGTGCACATTCTCCCGTCAAGTTTGTTTTTTATATACCACAACCTTTACGTAGGAACTGCCGTTTCCAGCCCCGTTTTGTGCGTGCGTACGCACGCTTTATAAATGAGACCCCTGCTCTGCTCACTCATATATGACCGAGTAATCATCATTCTCTGTCATATATACACCTATACTACTCAACAACAAACAAAGATGAATACATGATTATCCTTTTGCTTCTTTCTGGCAGCTGGTATTGAAGAGGTCTCGGATGCCAATGCAGGTGGATGGAGAGCCATGGGCACAGGGTCCATGCACCATCACTATTACCCATAAGACCCAGGCTCTCATGCTGTACCACAGTGCAGAACAAACGGATGATGACTCTAGCACCTCAGAGACTGAAGAACCATCGGCTGATCACATTGACGCAGCTAACAACACACAGGAAACAGTGTCAGAATCTTAGTAAGGATATAATCACTCTGTCTGTGCTATTTCCAACCCAAAAAGTAGCACAGAATGAACGTGTGTACACAATGTGCTTGTGCTACTTTGCATCTGCTGTGGTTATTCGTGAGAGTTTTAAAGCCTTTCTCTCTCAAGCATTAAGCAGCCCCCTCTAAGCACACCTCCTATAGTTCTTAAACTGTCCACAAGAGGTCTGTCTCAGTTTAATCATAGGTGTTGTACATTTGTGCTTGTATTTTTTTCTCACTGTAAGTGTTACCTGAAAGATATAAGAAGAGGCTAAGGTTTTAGATGTTAATTGTCAAAAATTGAATCCTATTTAGCTGTAAGCAGAGCTCAGGCAATCGTAAAATTTAGTCCAGTGGAAAATGTTACTAACCAAAGCTGCTCAGATGTGAATGTCTTGCACTGATCATGAATGCCATAGGCCTGTGAATATACAACTTGCTGCAAGAATCTTGTATTTGAGTTGTATAAGTTAATATGTGCAATAATTTTGCTTGGATCCTTCTGTTTTGTTACTCCTTTTGTGAACCAATTTTGCACTGCTTTAATCTAGAGTAGATTGTGGATGGATATTGTGGATATTAAATGTTGCCATTTAATATCTTATTTTACAGTTGTTCCGTTTGTTTATGAGCAGTAACGACAGTAACATATTTCAAAGCACTGCATTAAGAAACCATTCTTTATTTTCTTTCCCCCCCTCAGTGTGTTTTTTCTTCTTTTTTTTGTTGCATATGCTGATTATCGTTTTTTTTTTTTCTCTAACTTTTCTTAAGCGGTATCTTAGTTTTTATGTCTCTTTAATAAAGTCACTTTTGGGTGGCACATAAAGTGATTTACTTTGCCTAGAATATGTCCTATAATTTTCTATTATCTCTAGTCTTTCTTGTTTCAGTACAATTATGCCCCACCCTTCGTGACCTGATCATCACCTGATCTTTTGTTGACTGTGGCCCAGTTTCATTACATCAAGTCCCATTTGATGACTCAATGATTTGAATGGCTGTGACAAACCGCTTCTTGTGATGAGTCATGCTCAAGTGATCTCTTCTAGCAGTGATGTTCTTGAGAAACTATGACGGTATGGAAAACAAAAATAGCAGTAAGAGAGGTAGTTTGTAATGTCATGAGTTACATCTATATCTGTTTATTACTTTGATAAAGTACTGAAGCACATAACGTTCAGGAGTTACATATATTATCCATTAAAACATTGCTGTAAACTTGATAAGTTTACATCAGTTTTGCTGATGTAATGTTTTTGAACATTTCATAGTTCCTTTCATATTCAAAGCAATGTACATGAAAATGGCTACCATTTTTCATAGATAATTGTGAAGGAGATTTTGATACTTTGGAAGCTGAAATGTTTACAAGAGTGTTACCAAAAATATGATATATATATTTCGTCTGCAGCCAAGATTGATTATTTTTCTCTGTTAAATTGTTAATCAGTGACATAGACTGCTGTATTCGTCTTATTAAAACAAGTTTAGTCATGTCTGAAAACTTTAAGAAACAATATAATCAAAATTATATTGTGTATTTATTATTTAGTGTCAATAGATTTATTTAGAAATGACATGTAACAACTTTTTACATTGTTTATGTGTATAAATACTGTGGTTGTGATGAAAACCTCTTTACGTCTTTAATTAAAAAAATTTAATTGTTTTGTTTCCTGAAGATGCCTGTAATGTCACTAAAACTAGACTCGGTTTACACGCACTCTAAATGTCAGAGAAATTTTAAACAAGAATATTATTCTCAGTGGAAATAGGGATGATTTGTCATTTGGAAGTGTTAAAGTTGGATTCACTATATTGAATGTTGATGGTTGGTATATTTTACACTGACTTCTGTACGCAGGAAACATGACGTGGTTGACACCCATGGTTTACAAATGCAAATAAAGCGTATTGACCTGTAGCAGCTCCGGGCAATGTTTGTTGTGAATCAACTTATTTCAATTATTTAAAGTAAGTTAGAACAAATAATTTTTTGTTTAAAGATTTGGTTTATTTATTTTTTATTATTATTGAGTTAAGAACAGCAAACAAAAAATGAGCAATCACCATTTCAGAAGCAGGATTAAGTCATTCAATAACTTACCGGTAATATCACAAGTTTGACTGATACAACAATGAGAATAAATCTAGATAATATGAAATGTATTCTTATATGAGACATGCATATATTCATGCCTTCATTAACATCATTGATATTTTGCCATGTATATTTTTCCCACTTTGAAGAAAAAAAATTCCACAATATTTTGATTTTACTTTACATACCATATTAACCACAGTTGTAATATTGCATAAATCAAACCATAAGTGCTTCACAACAGACCTTTGAGCTATTCTAGTAGGAAAAAATATTTTTATAGACTGGCACAATATTTCCTTACTGCAAAGTACATCTTTATGGACTTGTTTATTCTAAACAGTCAATATACAGATGATTTTATATAGATTTTGGGTCACCTAATTGGTTTTTAATCCCCATTCAACTCGTTTATTTTACAGGTATATTTGATTACTTCTATAAATGTTTCAAAATAAATTTGTCAGTTTTACAGAATTGTACATGACTAAAATAAGCTCTGAGTGGAACCATCCAGAATACTTTGGTCTGGAACTAAGACAACTCTATCTGGAGCTCACTAGCAATGGACTTTGTCCATGTGATAAAAACAAATAAATATCAAGAGTAGTCATGTCAACTCACAACTAAAATCTACAATTTAGAAAACAATAAATGTCACAATTGCAAACCACAAATGTACTTAAATTTACACGTTTATAGATCAATGATGCATTGAGGATTATGGCTCTCTGTAAGATTTCCTTCTGGATGACACGCTGTTAAGGTTTACTTTTATATAATGACAGTTTGATTGCATTAGTCTGTAAATAACCACCCATCCATCCATCAATTTTTTGGTCAACATTAAAAAGACATTCATTAATATGTATGGATTACAAAGTATGCTTTATGTAGACTGTACAATCACAACATACTACACTTTTAATTCAAAGTATAATTTAACAACCCTGGTGTGAAAGGCCTTTGAAAGACACCCATAATGTAATAATTTATTCAAATATATATAAAAAATTTTTTTTTTTTTTTATATCAGTACACCTTAAGTGGTTTCAGTTGCTGAGCTTGCACAGAGACACAGAGGAACCATTTGAGAAGATCCAAAAAGCTGGATAAACAGCCTCAGTGAAAGGGAAGACAAAGGTGTGGAAGGGGTAGGCCCGGTCCTGCACATTATAGAAAGTTGCACTTCCCTGGTCGCAGTCCAGCAGAACGCCCACACGACTTGGATTGGGATTTGCCAACACCGTCTCGATGCTGTTGTGCCATGCGGAAAGCTTCACATTAAACCACTCCACACACCAGGATTCCGCATTACGCCCCAGGCGGCTAGCGGGACCCTTGCGGTCGATCCTTCCGTATGCAAGGCCCAATCCGCAAAAGTTGTTACTGCTCATTTTGATCTCCCAGTAATGACGACCCTGAGAGAAACCCTTTGTGCAGAGCACCTGGGAACAGACAGAAAAGCGAAAGGGAATATCTGGATAGTGACTAGGGTCATCCGAGACTGTGGCTTTGGTGTTGTTTTCAGACAAGGAAATCCGCTTGTGAGCTGTTCTGACATCAAAATTGAGGATAGTGCCATCTAAACAGGAGAAACATACAAGTACATACATTTCAAAAGGTGATGAAGATGGAAAAAAAGAACAAGTGGATAAAATATAAACTAACCATCTTAAACTCACATTTAAGAAGTTCACTCCTTTTAATAAAGTTTTGTGCAGCTGGTGAATTAACAGGTTGAACTATAATGAGAAAGAGGAAATAAAAACCTTTCAGCAAAAACTAAACAATTGGCTCCAAATAGAATAATGTTTCAAATGTTTGCTCACTTATTACATGCATTATTATAACAAATTCAACCAATCGGAGTACATTTCCCAACAGCACAGTTAGCCAAATATGACTGTAATTTTCCGTTTTATCAACAGGTTTTTTAATGAGTTGCTATTTCCTGAAACCAGACTCAATGAATATTTGAAACAGCATTGCAAACTTGTGTGGTTGGAGCTGTGACCTGACCTGTGATTGTGAAGTAGTCCTAAGAAGCCATGTTGAATTTAGGTTTAAAAAAAAGCAAAAAAGCTGCTGACTAAATTAACTGCTTTGAACAGGAGCAAAGCGTACGCCAATTACATACTGCCTACCATGATAGTATATATATTTTAAACGATATATTAATTTGACTAATTTATTGCATCAACTGTGCTTGACATCATCAACTGCAGTCATATACGTTTTGATTTAAATGACAGAGGTGTAACCATGTTAACATGGTTTCAGGAAACAAGTAATTCATGCTTAATACTGAGTTATGTCATTGTATGGAAATATACCCCTGGGAGAATCAATTTAAAAATAGTTTAAAAATAATAAATTGAATAATGGTCTGATACATTTCTACAGATTTATTGATTGATTGATTCTGGAGTAGAAACTTCAGTCTGATGAAGAGCACAGACTACTTGTAAGAAAAAAAAAAAAAAAAAAAAAAAAAAGGAATTTAGTTTTCCCACATACACATGTCAAGTATTTCTACAGTTTTAGGTGTGAGGTCAAGCAAGTTTTCCATGCTTTTGGAGAAAACAGGACTTATTCCTTTAGGGGGATTCCTGGATCCTGGCGGAGAAGATATATGTAATGTTAGAATAATTTCTAGGAAATTAATTTGATCCACATTCCTTTTCAGAAAAATAAATAAAAATTCACAAGATACTAACAAAAGCCCCTCCTTTTCCAGTCCAACCACTGGGTGGGAATATGTTCTACACACACATCGCTAATCACACAGACAGTAATAGACAGTTGAAAAATGAATATATGGAGAGTGGTCAGAGCTTACGGTTTGACTTCTGGTCTTTGCGATCTTTAAGATCTTTATTAGGATTCTTGTCTATGAGAAAAAAGAAAAAGGTGTACATTTTATTTTATACATAACGCATTATAAATTATTATGCAAGTGACGTTAGTAGGATTTCAGCAAAAATCAACTTTCAAACTGTTCTTTTTTTTGTTGTTGCAGGCACCAACAGCTTCAAAATACCGGTTTGTTGCTCAATGGTGGCTTTTTAAGAGATGTCCTCTTAATTCAAGACTTCTCTTATGCTATAAATCTTATGATAGTTTAATAATCTCCATTCAGTTTTCACACAATATTATTTGTTTTCATGCTTTCTGCATACCATTGCACCATTTAATTATTTTAATCTTTAGAAAGATCTTTCTTGCTGCTTAATAACAATAATAATAAACAACTTATTCAAGTAGGGTTTCCATCTACTTAAATAGACCTGACAAACTATTTAACAAACCTGTCTGAGATTGATACCAGTTATCTAAAAAGATATGGAGAAATAAAACAAACAAACACTTTCTTTGAATAACTAAAATCTGAAATAAATCAATAAAACTCACATACACACACAAACAATTGGCTTACTTTTCTGTTTAGCTCCTAGAGCTTTGGTTTTAGGAGTGGAGCTTGGACTGGGAGACCTCACGCGTGCTGAAGAATAATAATGAAAGATTAGTGATGAAGTAATTTAGCTTGTACTGAGTCAGGAATAACATCACATACTCTTGCAAAGGAGTAACAACTTACACATCTGAACATTCTCTCTTGGATTTGGCAGGAGTGGAGGAATCTCACTAGGGATTCCTGGGAATTGGTTTCCTAGAGGATTAAGAGGACTAATTCAGATCTTCTACCAAGAGCTTTATTAAAGATAACCTCAACAACATAAAATCAGGCAAAACAATTTGTATAAATGTTTTTATAGGATTAGTATGTCCCATAGATTTCCACACCAATCATTTTAATAGACAACCTCACCTGGACCAAGAAGGGATTTTTAAAACTCTGTAAAAACATACTCTGTTAGCATGCACTAAGACTATGTTGTTTCTGTATACTAAACTACTGCAAACATTAAAAACATGCTGCTTTTGTACAAGCTCCCGCACTAACAAACCTGGCTTAAGTACAAAGATTCTGTTCTCTGCTGGCTTCTCCATTAATTTCTTGATCCATTCCTTCAGTGCAACAGCAGAGGAATGGTATGCGATCACCTCTTTACTATCCACAGTCATGCGTGGGTTATAAGGCTCAAAATTGACCACTGAGGGCAAATCCACAGAGGCCTATGACAGAGAATGGCAAAGTCAAGAATCCAAAAATAGAAGCAGCATCAAACAACATTCCGGTTAGGTATAAAACTGATCATGTGTGAGAGTTCATGTTGAATTGACAAGCAAGCTCTAACACTGATGCTTGCACTCTTGTTCCCCTCACCCCTCAATACCACCTTTGGATCACCTTTAAGAATGAGGGTGATTGTGACTGGTCCAGCAGACTGTTGATCTGAGACTTGGTCCTGTTCATCTTCTCAATGTTCTCATTAAATTTCTTCATCAAGGAGACCAGTTTGCTCTGACCTTTCTCCTGTTCCTTATCAATAGCAATCATGGCCTCTTTCTCATCTCGGTCAATCGCTTCTCTGATCTGCCTGTATTCTGCCTCAAGAATACGTTTGCGGGTTGTAGCCAAGTCCTGGGAAAGCAACACCAAAGAAAATGTAAGCCCAAAGTCTAAAACTCCATCTTATGGAGCTCCAGATGCTTCAGATGCATGGATGGAGTGTAATGCATGATGGCAGGTAAAGAGACATACACATCTTGAATCATATCATCTTACATCAGAATCGGTTTGTCTAATTCTGCTGATACTCAAAGAAAAAATAACTAACTTTTAATTTGGTTTGCTGCTCCTTCATCTGTGCGATAACCTGCTGATTCCTGTCAGTTTTGACTTCAAGAATGTTGAGTTTGTCAGTCAGGTCCGTCTAAAAGAGGTTTAAAATAACAGAATACAATGTACTTTAGAAAATACCTTCATTGCTGTATGATTCAGACCACACAATCCACTGCTTACATTTTGAATAAATAAACCCTCAAAATAAAGAAAAATATTACTGGACACTACGCTTGAGCTTATGATGAAAAAAGGAAATAAAAGCTTTCAACAACTAACAAACTGACTGAAAAGGGAATGAAAGATTTGCTCATTTTATTCTTGCATTAGTGTAACAAAACCAACCAGGAGTGCTTTTCCTAACAGCATTGCTAGCTAAATATGATGGTACTTGTTTGATACCATAGTTTTGCCATTTCCTGAAACCTCTCTGTGAAGTTGTGAAGTGAAGTTGTCCTGAGAAGCCATGTTTACTAAATCAACTGCTTATGAAGGCATAGCATAACATGATTAAAAAAGGCTTTCTATTGTTCATGCAAATTAACTAAATTTACTTGACATGAATTGCTTTCTTGAACAGATTAATTAGCAGAAGTTATTAAATAACCTGCATTTGACATTACAAAATATTTGTGACTAGATTGTTAATTGTTTCTGTATTTTGCTTGGGGTTATTTCAATATTACTAACATTTAAAAAAAAAACTGTCAAAATCTATTATTGTTAAGTTTATATAAACAAGTAACAAACGTGTTTTGGTCATCCAATTAAATTGGCTGAGTAGCATTCCAAGAGCCCTAATACATACTAGCACTGTAACAAAAGGAACTTTAAAAAAAGAAGTAATTATTGACATGCATGATTAGTGACATGACTTAACTAGAAAAAAAAAAAAACTTTACAGAATTCATTTTGAAAAACTTGACATGTCAGACTTAATGGAGACTGATAAACCTCTACAGTAAGAGAAAGCTTTTTAGGCTATTGACTTTAAGGTAATTTCTCTTGTTCTCTTTCTACCATAAATAATCCACTTCATGTCAGGGCTTGATTTTCCTTACCAGCATAAATGCATGCACTCACATGCATTTGTTTCACCATCAGAGTACAACAGGGCTAAAAGCGCATTAAACTTTATTCTCTTTTAAACTATTAAATACAAAAATTCTGCTTTTGATGATACTCGTGGAAATTTGGCTGATCCTCGATGAGATAGCAGACAGCAAAGCAAAGTTGATTCTCGTTTTTTTAAATTTTGTGGAATACATGCATCTGTATTTTGAGACATTTGCTCTTCAGTTTTGTTCAAGGTAATTACAGCAACAGTTTTTTCAATACCGGAAAAATATGCAAAACTATGGTATTTGGGAATTTACAAAGGTTGTTGGGGATAAAGGCAGAATAATTAACATGATAATAAACAGCTTTTTTTTCTTTCTTTTTTTTTACATGACATGGTTAGAATCAGATGGTAATTAACACAGTTAGGTGTCCACATCAGAGATAAATCACCATATAATTAATCCATCATATTGAACATTTTCCCCCATTATGTGGGACCTTGCCACCTGCCACATAATAATAATTTTTCAGATTAAATTTTACTCATTTGTTGCTACATCAATGTTCAATGAGTAGGGGAAAAGCACCCCTATTCCACCTCTTACACTTTCGCAATAACCCCAACCTTTTGTTTGAAGCGCCGCTCATCTGCGGTGATGAACTCACAGCCCTTATGCACGCACTGAAGGCAGTTGCTGCAGATGCAGCTCTGGTGCTGAATGCAGTAGAACTCCATCAGTTTTCCATGTTCGGAACAGAGGCGCTCCATCAGATCTGGCAGCGGGTCAGACAGCTGATGCGCCCGGAACACGACATTCTCTCGGTGAGGCCTGACATGTTCCTCACAGTAAGACGCCATACACGTCAGACAGGTTTTGACCGCTTTCGCTTCCATGCAACTATCACATTTGATTGCATCTGGATCTTCCTTTTTCACCTCAAATGGTTCCTTAACGGGTTCAGAAACACCTGCTTTTACTCTATAGGCATCCAGCACTGCGCTGAGGACGGTGTTCTTCTTGAGTTCTGGTTTGCTGCTGAAAGCCATTCGGCATTGAGGGCAGGACAGTGAGGATGTCCTGTCGTTCCATGTCGCTTCGAGACAGCTGGCACAGAAACTGTGTCCACATAGTAAACTCACCGGGTTCTCGAAAAGACATAAACAAATGCTGCATGTCAACTCGTCCTCGAGACCGAGTAGAGACATATTTTCCGCCATTGTGAGACGTCGAGGGAGCAGAGATCACTGACGACACACAATTGCCTCAGCAAAAGTAGGCGGTGGAGAAACGAAACTTATGAAGGTCCAGAGAGCGACACGCATGCGCAGTATCAGCAGTTCCGAAGAACCACAAGTCACAATAGCCTGAGGACAATAGCGTCACGTCAGATGGGTTAAATATTAATTAGTTATATTTACCGGGTCTGTGCAACATGACGGAAATAGACGGAGCAAATTTATCTCCATTGCAGTGTTTCAAAGTTTAAAACCATGTTACTGTCAAGTACGTTATTAAAATATTTATAAATAAATGTAATGTTTAAACCCCCTAGTAACCTTTTCTTAAAGACTTTTTTATGGTACATAATACACATTACACCTTGATACACTGATTTGCATGAATCAAGCTAATTCAGATTCATCAAACCCAAAAACAAAAGTAAAGAAGTTATTGCATGCACAGCTGGCAAATGATGACAACATAAATCTAAATTAAACATGCAATTATTTCCAAGAATCTTTTGGTCCAGAAACTCATTAAGAAAACTTTGCATAATTATCTTTAATTTGGAAAAAGGCACAACTTTCACCATCCCTTTCAGTCTGTGAACGTTGAAGATGTTTTTTTTTTCCAGAATTTCTTTCAATTTCAGAAAGCATGACTCTTCCATTTAACCTTTGGTTGGTCTGCAGCCATCTACCTGGAGCATAGAGGCCCTCTATTATCCGTGGCTCCTTCATGAGAGATGTATACAAACAAATGGGATGAATTGTCTTCAACAATACCTTGTGTTGTAGGCAGGATGTAGCATGTATAATACATTTGTGAAATTCTGTTTTTCTCGTTTCTATATTTGAGACATAAATCATACCCTGCCACTAATAGAATTAATCAGTCATATTTAATTAAAAGTGTATATAGAAGTCAAAGGCGAGCACGTCATGGAGCTTTTCACACTGCGCTCAACCCTGGGTTATCATAATTTTAAACACCGCTTTTAACCCCGGGGGAAATATAATGTTTCACGCTCTTATATTTACATGCTTTTACACTATGCATTCTATATACTGTACATAGTAAATTCAGTGTTGGAGAAAAAACTTCAAACACTGACAGAAAACACAAAAATTGCCGTGAAATGGCAGTTTAATTCTTTCATTGTCTAAAAAGTCCATTCAGGATAAACAGAATAGTAAAGGTGGCTATATGTAATATGAGAATTTACAATGCTGGAGTATTTATGTAAAAAATTGTGTGTTGTGTTCGTCCAATCATTGGCACTGACACCTGTAGGGGATTTACAGTTAAGATCCGAGGACCAGATATGTTGAATGAAGACCAGGAGTCAGAAGTGCAGTCAATAGAAGACATTTTTAGTGAAGTTTAGTTTGCAGTTTCATCAGCAGAAGCCAGCATCAGGTCTCACAAGGAGTTCGTAGGCCGCCCCAAATACAATAACATTGTTACAGCAATTATACTCTAAAAGAGGGTGCTAACTATGTCAATGATGACGTTTAAATTATCCTGATTGGCTAAGAAAGAAAGAAAGAAAAACAAAACTAGTAATTTTCCACACAAGAGAAGACAGTCTGAAGCATATCTTCGTTGATCACATGGTTGACGGGTTCGTGACGTGGCTTGTCGAGAACAACAAGTTTTATGGTGCCAGCTAATCACCTCACCAATACTGACCATATTAACACACACACACATACAGCTTCTCCAAGGCTGAACTCGGCTCAGGCTCCAACTCTCAACATAAACAGTACCCAAAACATTCTGATAACATTCTCTATCTGTTGAGAAGTGCTGACAATATTCATCCTTACTCGATGGAAAAATACAGAAGAGTAAAGAAAGTTTTTAATTAATAAAAATCCCTAACTTGATTATAAATCACTCTTTACAAATCATTCAAATAAGAAAGGGAAAAGAACATATGAAAAATAAAACAAAGACAAAGAAAAGAATATAGGTACAAATAAGAAAAATGAAAGAATATATATATATATAGCGGCAATGGATTTCCGAATAGTATCTTTCAGTCCCCCCTATAAGGCCAAATGTGTAGTGAACAACAAATCTGGGCTATCAATTAATGCCGCTACAAATTGATATATTCACCCTTGCTCTAATTCCGGTTAAAATTGTTTAAAACAAAATATGTTTTCCCTTCACAGACTTAACTGGAACAGAATATCTTACAGAGCACAGAGTGTGTTATTGACCTTCAAAACAAAAGACATGGTTGTATAAACATCTTACGCTGTTAGTATGAATCTTGGCTATTTTAGTTTATCATCAAATTAAATGGATTTAAAAATTAAATACATTTTTATTCTCTAGAAGCCGGAATAAATGAGAAAATAGTGTTACATCCCCAACAAAATCCCCACACCAGGTATTAGGTTAAAAGTGTCACGTCTACTGTAATCCCCCATCATTGCATGAAAATATCAAGATATACACTTTGTTGTTGTTGTAAATAAACCAAAAACAAAACAATTTCCAATTCATTGTAGAATACATGAAATAAGAGGGTAAATCTATTTCACTACACCAATTAAAATCAAAGGTGGTCTAAATAAAAATAAACAATGAAAGAATAAATAACTCCCATAATAATCTGTCTAAGCTTCTAGTTTCCGAAAATGTCATTAATTTAACAGGCAAATAGCATGTACCATCTTAATTGCAGGACATCTTAACATTTTCTTTTTCAAAAACAGAGATAAAAAATGAAACAAATTCAAATAATCATTTCCATCATTATTTCCAGTAAAGAAAATAATTTCACAGTATTTAAACCATGTTAACATTCCAAAATTCAAAATTAAATAATAATGATTTCCTTTAAAGTCAATTTTGTTCTCAGTATCTCAGTTTGTTAAACCTGCATGGGTCGGCAACAAATGACTAAAATCTCAACCTTTTCATTCATATCTGTCATTTGGCTCATCAGATACCCATTAAGTTTGCTATCTTTCAAATTTGTTATAAGTTGGACAAGAACCGTCAGATTTTCACAATATATTAATTTAAAAATGTTCTTAAATTGATCCAAATTCATATCTGAATTTTTCTGTTCACAACGTTAATTTTATTTCTTGTCATTCTGATTACTTGTCAAGGTATTTCTCAAATGTTTAGTCTTTCTGATCCCAAAAATATTATCAGCATTGTCTCAGTCCCACTTATCTCTACTGTTTTGCAAAAACCAAAAATATGATATTAACTCAACCTTTATTAATAAAGCACTTTCAACACTTATAATGAATTCTGAAACGTATAGGAAGCCATTGTTGTTAGATAAGCACTGGAATGTGTTCTCTCTCTTCTTAGTTAAAAGCCTAGCAGCTGAATTCTGAACGAGCTGCAGGAGAGAGAGACCTGACTCACACCCAGATACATTATAATTCAAACGGCATAAAAGCATGCACAACTTTCTCCATGTCATAAAAACAGAGGATAGACTTCAACTTAGATACAGAGCTAAGATGATTAAAACTATTTTTAACAAATGCATTAATTTGACTATCAAATTTGAGCTCGACCAAAAATGACTCCTAAGTTTTTCAAACTATAAAGATTTTTCCCTGAAAGGAATCCCAGGCTGTCAATGACATCATAAAGACATCCCTTTTTACCAAATAAAATAAACTCAGACTCAGTCAGCTGGAGAAAATTGTTAGCCAGTACTTAACTTTATCTAAACATTCAAACAAAGATTGAATGGATACTTGATAATAAAGGTGAGAGTCATCAGCATACAAATTATAATGAATGGCATATTTTTCAAAGATCACTGCCAAAGGGAGCATACAGAGGGAGAACAAAACTGGCCCCAAAATTGAGCCATGAGGGACCCCATACAAGAGAGGGGTAACGGATGAAAAGAAAGTCCCAGGATTGACTAAAATAAGTCCTATCTTTTAGATATGAGTAAAACCATTCCAGGGCTAAACCCTCAATGCCAACCAAATCTCAAAGACAATCAATGAAAATCTTATGGTCAACGGTATCAAATGACGCAGTTAGATTTAACAGTAATGAAAAACAACACTCTTTCTAAAATCCACACTAGGTAGAATATCATTTATAAATTCAAAAGAGCGGACTAGAAACATACTGTAAAAAATCAAAAGGCTCTAATAAATGTACAAAATCTTTCACCAAGGGCTTTAAAGGACAACAAACATGTATGTTGAAGTCTCTCAAAATTAAAAATATTGTCAAAAGAAGGGACCATAACCAATAAAAGTTCAGAGAACTCATGTATAAAATCCCCATTCCTGTTTGGAGGTCTATATATTAGGGCAGATAACAGATTTAGACAAATTCAATATTATTAACTGAGTTTCAAACCTTCTAATTACTTAGTAAGTAAATGTTCTGCCCTTGAATTTATCTTTAAAAATATTACTTGTGCTTTAATCCCTAAATCACACAGACAGTCTCATGGCTGCTGTTTCATTAACCCTTTTGTGTGAATGGCTGATCTAATGTCATGTATCCACTTAATGGATGAAAATCAATAAAAACTTTTTATGAGTTATATTCACTCATTTGATCGCCCACCGGCCTTCATAAATGTGAGGGTGCTCTCTGGATAATTTGGAGGGTGACTTAGCCAATGTGTCACACTATCTCTGCCGTCAAGTCTATAACGTTTACATTCAGATCATTCATTTAAATTTAGACCCTCGGTTGAACTTAGACAGGGGTTTTAAACCCCATAATGGACGGCTATCTTCAGCTTCACAATTTCAACTTACACAATTATTTAAACTAATCCAGAGAATAACTTGAAATTAACATCATAAATGACAAAATTAGTCATATTTACCACTAGCAGACCGAGCTGGATATTCAGTCCAATTAAAGCTCATCCCATGTTTTGTATCGTCTCTTCCAGATTCAATCAGAATTATCGGCTTCTGTATAGATTGTCATTTCACTTAACCCATCTGTAATGATCAAACTCATTCCAGAGGTTAATGACAACATACGCACACTTTGGGGACATACAAAACTCACACACACTCAGACATGAATACAAATCGCTCATGTTCAAGGTTTACTTCTGGTATTTATTCTACAAAGATTTAAGCTTTAAAATCTTCTCTAGGTTTAACTTATTCAGTTTAAAAGCATGTCTGTTTATACTTAATTTGTTTTTAGAAAAGTTTGCTAGGTTGTTTTAGTTCCTTTATCATTTTGATAACAGATTGCCATCCCAGCCTCCACTCCCGCAATCTCTCTCAGCCAAAAGTTTTCCTCAGTCTCTTAAGACTGTAACTTTTAGGCAGAATGCAATAGTAAATTATTTGCCATTTAGAAACCATAATCATTCACAAATTTTTAAAATATATTTAACTCTCAATTAGATCCATTTTGATTATCTAAAATAAAGTGTCCTAGGAGGATTACTAAGTTTACTTAACCTTTGTTATCCAGACCATCTCTAATCTGTAAAAACGCTCTTCATCTTTAGGCACCATCATGTCTAACGACCTGCAGGAGTGAAAACTATGATAGAGACATATTAGTTCAGTTTCACTATTAATTTTCAGTTCTTTCCCATAAGCCAACAAAAAAAAAAAAATGTTCTTGATGTTATAAAGTTTTGTTATGGTCTCCTCAACAACTGAAGGTCAATCACATCATGTTCTCAGCCAGCTCTTGAAAGCACATTCCCATTATCTCTTTATAAACAACCTCTTCAGGGTCTCCCCCTGGCATCTTCTACAAGTTGGGGAAACTTGTCAAGGAATGCGGTTGCAGTGACCTGGTATGGAGTAACTCAGTTTTGGGGCAGACTTCTGCAAATCCCCCCTCTGAAGGATGTGGCTAGCCAACCACAGACATCCTCTCAACTCTCATCCAGTTGTCACATAAAACATCTCCCTTCCCCTGTTTTTGGGTAGATGCCCAGGAGCGGCGGCGAACCCCTGGCTTAGGTTGTCCCCAATGTGGCCATTAGGGGATCTTACCCGTCTTTGGGCCTGAACACCCTCGTGCTCACTGTACCCCATTCATTCCCTTTGCAGATCTTCGAGTTTTATTCAGGTTCAGGTATTCTCTGGAGCTTAGGGAAGGCACATTCAAGAACCACCAGAGTCATTTCAACTGCCTGATAGTGTTCAAAACAGGGAGACCGGTTAATAACAGCAGTATGTTATCAGTAAAAGCTATTAACGTATTCAAAACAGCAGCATAGCTTATTATCTGTATTTAATCTCAGCATCGCTATCACCATTGTCTACTCCATCAGCCTTGTACCATGGTGGAGACTAAGATGAGACAAAACAAAAATTACTGGTCATAACAATTTAATCAAACAATTTAATCTCTCCCCTTTTACAATAAGGTCTTTATTATTATTTTTCCTTATTTAAATTTATTTTAAAACTCCTCTTTAAAGGCATTGAGTTGTTGAAACTTTTAACAACAAATTTAATGTGCACAATCATAAATGTGGAACTTTAAACATTTTTGAACTGCCTGTACCATGATTTCCTTTAACGTGTCTGTGTCTATGATTTTCACTGAAACAATTCCTGTAAATTGTTTATCACTGATGACACAGACTCAGATTACAGCATTTAGCTGACTTTGAATGAGAGAGAAAAACTCTGGACTGGATTCAAGGACTGGAACACTGCATTTTTGTAAACTTTCAACAAATCTACTTTATTTTGACTCTGGCTTGTTTCAGAAATCTTTGCCCAAAAATACGTTTTTGTCAGGGTTCTGTCACTTCAGTTTGGTTTTCTAGTGTGCTGGTTGACAGAGCTCTGACACTGCCCCTTTGTGTCTTGTGATTGTAAACCCCGCCCACCTTGTTACCTCATTTCCCTTGAGTGTTGTCAGCTGTTCTCAGCTCGTTACCTTCCCTCATGTGTCCCTATTTAATCCCGGTGTGTTTGCTGTCCTGTGTTGCATCGTTGTTGCTCCATGTCTGTGCTGGTTGTGTTCCCGATTCCTTGGTCCCCGTAAATCCATTTCATCTGGTTGGCTTGTGTTTGTTTTTAGTGTCTAGTTATTGTTTTTAGTTATGTTTTCCCCCTCGTGGGTTTTTGTTATTCTAAAATAAACCCTATATCTTCCCTTGCGCTTGAGTCCTCCCTGAACGTTTCGTGACAGTTTTCAAAGAATTATAATTGTTATAGTTGTCTTTTTGCGAATTACATATTACTGAAACTCCCATCTTTTGTAGTCATTGTCTGTAATTTGACGCAATTTATCCTTATCCATTCATTATAAAATTTCTCATTACAAATCTTTCTTTCAAAAGAATTCCTTAAGACTTTAATCTTGTTTGTTCTTTTCCAGACGAAAACGTAAATGTTGGTATATTAGACACTGATCTTCTTTTCAAATCTTAACACCAGAAATGTATGTCACTTTATCACATCTAGCAGACATTTATATCGTTCAGGCTCTTTCTTTGTTCACACTTTCCAATCAAATTAAAACTAGGAGCATTTTCTTACTGAGCTCGGAAATTTTGCTTTTGAAGAGCAGAGCTGTGTACAGCCTTTAATATCTTCTCTTCTCCATTTCGTTATTTTATCATGACTTCCAACCTTATTTTTACAATCAGAATTAAAAACACAGACTGACCAAATTTACTTTGAGAAGCAGAGCTGTTTACAGCATTTAATCTCTTCTCTGTTTCATTATTTTATCATGACTTCCGACCTTGTTTTTACACTCAGAATTAAAAACACAGACTGACCATTTTCCTACTGAGCTCTGAAAATTCACTTTGAGAAGCAGAGCTGTTTACAGCATTTTCTCTTCTGCTTACTTAACTAATCAGTAATAATCAGACTACTCAGTTATTGTTAGCCATATTTTAGTCAAAGTTAATACTCACCTGAAGTCATGGTAGGAAGAGATGGAGGCGGCGATCTTTGAATAACACAGCTGTGGCTTCTGCGTGATGAAACCACAAAGTATACTACAAAACACCAAGTCACATATCCTGGTCCAAACCAATTCAGGTCACAAAATTTTCTTGAAAAATTTACTTTTGCAGGAATCGTTCCAAATGCATCCCTGGCAAACAAGTTAGCCCTATATTTATTTCATATTATTTATTTTATAACTAACTAATGGTTTAGTCCCTAACTGCCTGATTCACTAAATTCGGGGTACCTCTATCTGAAGTGGAAGAGATCAAGTCAGGTTCACAGTGCCACGGATCTTTGGGAACCTCGGGACTCTAGCCCTCGTTCCCATCCATGTCTTCCTTTGTGGGACTTCCCCTGTCCCACGAGTGCGTCTGCCTTTGCGCTGCCTTCCGCCTACCTGGAAGAAGAGACTTCAACCAGTCTACGGATTCCAGCGACTATTACACCTTGTGACGTCCCTGTTATTTCTAACAGTCCCACCAACCGTATGATATTTATTACATATTATCTGGCCGGTGTAATTTTCAGCACTCACTTCCACTCAGACAGACTAACACTTTCTACCTTGTTTGTTGTTCGACCAGGGATGTCATGAATGAATGAATTGCCCGCGCATTCTCCACCATTAACTGTAGGGGATTTACAGTTAAGACCCGAGGACCAGATATGTTGAATGAGGACCAGGAGTCAGAAGTGCAGTCAATAGAAGAAATTTTAGTGAAGTTTAGTTTGCAGTTTCATCAGCAGAAGCCAGCTTCAGGTCTCACAAGGAGTTCGTAGGCCGCCCCAAATACAATAACATTGTTACAGCAATTATACTCTAACAGAGGGTGCTAACTATGTCAATGATGACATTTAAATGATCCTGATTGGCTAAGAAAGAAAGAAAGAAAGAAAAACAAAACTAATAATTTTCAACACAAGAGCAGACAGTCTGAAGCATATCTTCGTTGATCACATGGTTGACGGGTTCGTGACGTGGCTTGTCGAGAACAACAAGTTTTATGGTGCCAGCTAATCACCTCACCAATACTGACCATTTTAACACACACACATATACAGCTTCTCCAAGGCTGAACTCGGCTCAGGCTCCAACTCTCAACATAAACAGGACCCAAAACATTCTGATAACATTCTCTATCTGTTGAGAAGTGCTGACAATATTCATCCTTACTCGATGGAAAAATACAGAAGAGTAAAGAAAGGTTTTAATTAATAAAAATCCCTAACTTGATTATAAATCACTCTTTACAAATCATTCAAATAAGAAAGGGAAAAGAACATATGAAAAATAAAACAAAGACAAAGAAAAGAATATAGGTACAAATAAGAAAAATGAAAGAATATATATATATATATATATATATATAAGCGGCAATGGATTTACGAATAGTATCTTTCACACTAAAGAAGGACATTATCCCATGGTTTAGTAATGTACAGTTTGAAACGGCAGCGTTGTTAATTGTTACCCTCAGGTAATATTCCGCTCCCAAAAGCACCCAGGAATTTGTTTTACTGGGGTTTAGAATCACCCAGGTTTAACTCTTTCAAGTGCAAAAACAGAAGTTCATAAATTTAAAAATTGTTTTACCTTTACCTTCTTTTTCTTACTACCAACATGAAGTTCCAACAGTCAATAGAGCCAGCTAACTGTTGTGGACGTTCTAAAATAAGAATAATATTCAATTAATCCTGGAAAAGTTGTGATATAACAACACACTATCTGTATAAGTAAGTATTTATGTATAAGTAAGTCTTTATGAAAGCCTGATAAAACTGACCTTGTTTTTGATCAGCTTCCATTGCACTGAGGTGATTCTGCATGCCAATTTAATGCATCAAATGTATAATTTTTTAAAGTGTATAACCAGAAAGATTGCATAGGAGAGCCAAGTTTTATTGTTCTAAAGATTATCACTTACTGCAATTGCAAAAATAACAAGTTCAGAATATAAAAGAAACATGCAGAACATCATGTCAAGCACAAAAAGCAATGAACAGCAAACCATGCGGATATAATATTTATATTAGTTAATACATATCACTGGTTGTGTTTTGATTGAATGTTTAATGGGATGCATTCAAACACATTAAATATAATACAGTAGTTATTTGAATATCGTTAGCTTATGCACATTGTGTTTGTCTATAATTGTGACTTTGAAGAAAATTAGATTACACCTTATGACCAAATCATACAGAAAACCAAGTAATTCCAAAGAAACTATTATAAAAATACTATTTCTTCCCACTGTATCTTAACAAATTACTCAACATTTGAATACCTCGAGTGTTCAATAAACAATGTGCAGTGGAATTGTTGCAGCATGTTTTGCTTTGCTGCAAATGAAGTAAAGCTGAGCCACTTCGAATTTATTCACAGACTCATACATTTATTAATGCATTATTTAAGTAATGTGAAAGATTATTAATTGTTATAGATTAATTATTTGTATTGTCTATCTGTAAATGCTTTTTCGTAACACAAACCGAATTGTTGTTTGAAACAATCAAAGAGTCGTCTGTGACGCAAAAGGTAGATTTTCCACCTTTTGACCACAAGGTGTCGTTAGTATGCATTGAAAAGCTTCGAATAATGAATCATTTTGATCCAGTTAAGGAGGAAAACATCTTCAAAAAGCTTCATTTCATCACTACTTTACCATTTGCAAAATGTTCTCGTTCAGTATAAATTAAGAATTAATTGAACAACGATCGATTAAATACATAACACAAAGAAACTTAACAGATTAAAAACACAACACAAAAATGATGATTATTTTGTTTTCATCAACCCCAATCACTTCCGGCAGTAGACTGGTGGCGTGGCGCTGTTGTCCTCAAACTGCTGTGACGTATATAATTCTAAAGTGAGTGTGGCTCCTTGATTCGTAGCGGAAACACGATTGGTACCGCGCATGCGCGAAAACGCGTCTACTTCCTGTCTGAGCTGTGCGAAACAATTTACGGCAGATCACAATCACGTGACTACTCGATCCGTACCGGAAATATTTCAGAAATTTACACTTTGACACTTTTTACGCTTAAATGGTGCCTGAATCATTATACATTTTATTTTAATGCAAATTTAATATACAGAAATATAAATTTAAAAATGGAAACCCCAGTTTTAGTGCTTAAGGAGATTAAAATGTGCATAGATGTGATTTCAAAATCTAAAAACAACACATTTTATGTAATCTCAACTGTATTGTGAAGCAAATGTTATGATATAATATTAATGTTAACCTTATACATGCTATTTGTTAATAAAGCATTTAAACACACACAAATGGTCAAATATATCATTAAATTTAATCAAACTAAATACAAAGTATTTAGTTTTAGTATTTATTTATTTTTAGTATTTAGTTTTACATTTGTTAGACCACTTTTTTGGAAACACAGATGTGTACATAATACTTTGTATAGGAGTTTACATTTAATATTTAACTTTCAAAAGATAGATTCAACTTATATCAGTATGCTTAAATGTCTGCATTTAAGAAACACAAAATAAAGATATTAATTTATTCAATTTTATTTATTCAAACATTTATTAATTCCTTCACACATACACACACACTCGCTGATTGAGTAACATGGCATTGACTTTCAGTCCTTACTCATCAGCACAGTATGACAAACATGTTTCCATGTCCTCTTGACACTGAAATATAAATAAAAAGTCATGCTTTGCTTCAGAGAAGTCACTCCCTAGGACCTTCCTGAGGGCATGTTGTTGATCATCATAGTTCATCTGGAGAAAAGCAGGCTGTGTCATCTCACGGCATGAGTCTGTGTTTAGCAGCTCCACGCTGTACGAAGGTCTCTCGCAATGGCTGGCTGTTGCACCTGGTAAAATAAATACATATGAAATGGCACAAACCAATTAAAATATGTATCCAGCATACATGCAACTGCTTGGTATGTGACGACTAAAATCATTTACCTTATCAGTGTCCTCTTCCTGATCTCTTCTGTTGAGCGAAGGTTTGGTGCCGATGCATTTTGACACCCTAAAAACAGGCACAAGCGTTCCCTGAAGAAATGGGGATGCTGCTTCTGTCCAGTATGCAAATCCCTGTCCATGCCTTTAGAAAACATGTAAATGTATAGGCACTATTCATACAATAACTTTATAGTATCACTTTACCAAAAGTAACATTACAGCCAAGACACTGACATTTTAGTCAGTCATTCCCTACCAGGCAAAACCTCTCCATATGCCGAATGCACCACCACTGGAGAATCAATGGCACCTCCTCCTAAAAACACACACCAAAAAAAAATAATAATAATAATCGAAACATACTAGTAGTTTGAAACTACTTGTGTGTGAAAATCCAGCTTACCTCTGTGAATGTTCATGGACATGACGTACAGGTGCTGAGAGTGAACTGTGAAATACAAATAACACTGTAAGGCTTTGATTGTAGATTATCCAACAGGTTTGAAAAATTAAACAATCTTATCATCAACATGTAGAATTGTCTACAGGAATACTTCACAGGAATTGTCTGAAGACTGTTGAGGAAAAAACTGGAAAAGTTCAGACAGTTACTTTATAAAACAAACAATACCTACTAGCATTATTTGACATGTGTAAAACTAATTAAAAAATGTATGGATACATCATGTAAAACGTACCCTAAGGTCTCTTCCTGTTTTTTCAGTCCAGGATCAATGAAGGAAATACATAAGAAATACAAAGAAAATACATAATGTGTAATTAAATGATCAGAATGAATAAGAAAACTCAAGAAAACTGAGAATGAATAAGAAAAGTTATTAAATTAAAGTATTAAAGTTATTATTAAAAGTTCTTATATCATCTCTGTAATACATTACCCATTCTTTCACATCCTGGATAGCAGACCAACAGTAGCAGCAATAACCCTGTTTTGAGTGTCTCTGACTCCACTGTGAGTGCCAGTCCCAGAGTTAATGTGGCTCTCTGTAAGAACAGACCTCTTTTTCCCATTATAAATTCTCTCAGTACCTAAAATCACCTTGGTTAAATTAGTAGACGCCCGTGTCATCTTCAGACGCTGTGTAAAGTTGTCAGGAATTTTTCTCTTTGAAAAAAATTCTTGCATTCCATCATAAAACGTATAAAAATCCGTATTGTCCCTCACCACCAAATGACGTCACTATAAAGCGCGCACATGCGCAGTACAAATCATGCAGGTACGAAGCTGTCGTAAAATAAGAGGAAGTGGTCATAGAATCGCGCATGCGCAGAACGAAATTTGCGTTATCGCACATGCGCAGTACCAATCGTGTTTCCGCTACGAATCAAGTAGCCACACTGAGTAACATTTGTGGATCAGCGTTGAGAGCCGCGAACTGTTTAGAACGATTCAGTCCGATTTGCTGAACTAGTTCGACCAGTTCACTAAAAAGAAAAGGTTCAAAAGTGATAATATGAACATTTATTTTAATGCATTCTTTGTGCCCCATGTATAAATACGCATACATATATTTTAAATATTCATAATGACTAACAGAAATGGAGCAATTTCTGAAGTAATTTTTCTTATTTAGTTTTACATTTGTCAAAATCCTCTAAATGATACTGTCTATGATCAAGTGTTTATTGCCGTTTTTAATTTCACCAGACAGTTCCCCTTCGGAAACTTTATATAATCTGTAGTCTCGAGCAAGAGACATTTGTGGGTTGTGATACTTAACATAAATAATTAAAGTAGTTTTCATCTAATTATTTTATATGCTGTTTATGAATTTCTCATCTTGTTACAGATGGATGCTTACAATGTACATTTACAGGTACCATATATTTGAATTATTACCTTCATTATTTGAATAATTTATGGCCCAACTCTAGACTCTGAAATGTGTTTGACACAAGGCTGAAGTATGCTATCCTCTCTATCCTCTCTATCTCTCATTGTTGTTGTCCTTCTATAAAGAGAGGTCTAATGTATAATTAATGGTTACCTGCACTCAAGTGAACAGTTTCTAGAGTATGAGACTTTATAGGGAACTGGACAGAGCCAGCAGTGAATTTGGAGACAAAGGGGTGTAAAGACAACAGGGAGGGTTAGGGTAATCTAGCAGGTTAGGACTGCTTTCTGGGGCTAGAATAGGGTTGGGATACAAACTGTTACAAGTCTGACATTTGGCTCAATCAGTAAAATAACAGTGAGGAATTAGTAACTAAGGAGATGGGAACTAAATTGAAATTGATTGTTCGTTTCCTACAGGCGATTCTTGCGCCCCGATTGAGCTTATTCAAGGCTTTTTTTTTCCATTCTGTCACTTTCTTGCCACTTTTGCCTCTGGCTTGCTTAGTTGGAGACACTTAAGTTAATATTCAAAAAAAGTATTGATTTCACTGCACCATTGTAGGAGAACTGAACTGAGCAGGATGATGACCACTGTTTTCTGGAGAACTGTTTTATAGAGTAAATTAACTAATTGTATGATCTTTACAATGGAACTGAAGTCACTCTACTTTTAGAGCTGCTATAATAATTGAATAATTTTACTGTTATCTCAGTAACTCTGTTTTGAAACTATTTGTTTTGTATAACATTAATATATAAATATGAATATGAACCTGAAGGGTTCGATTCCAAAATCCACTGCTGCTCAATATTTATCCTTTTACATATTAAATTATTTGAATGACTTCTTCAAGCTTATGCAATTTACTTAGTTTTATAATCATATGTAATGTGCTCTCTCCACGTTAATGAGAGAGGCACCCAACATGTGTTTAAACATATATGTAGTCTTCTAGCTGACCAAGATAGCCTGTCTCCTATGCTACCACTTCTTAAAGTATTTACTTTGCTTTTCTATATTCAAATACTAGAGAATAATGATGAATGTTGTTTGAACCTCTGACTGAGTGAAAGAACATGTTATCAGTATGTTTTGGGGAAAGTTTATTGTTTACAGCCAGAGCTAAAGAAGCTGTGTATCTATGTGTGTGTGCTAATATTCTCTGTTATAGATCAGCGTGCTTGAGGTGAACAATTGTCACTCTGGAGAGATGGAATGATTTGTTTGTTCTCAACAACTCAACAATCTAATGCCTAGAAATGCAGTTCTTTGACCTAGAAGGTCACTTAGTGCCTAAGCCGGAGGCCTTGTTGTCATCAATGTGATCGATGAGATTTTCTAAATTCATCTATTTCTTATTCAGTCAGAATGTTTCAATCTGAAGTAATGATGAAGCATCGTGATTGTGTAAGGTATAATTGCCATGAAAATGCGAATGAATGTGGAGCAGCTGACAAACTTGTCGCTTGTTTAAATTTTCTTTTCTTTTCTTATTTGTAACAAAACTTTATAATTTATATCAAAAACATGATTTTGGGTTGGGTTATGGGCAAGAACTGTATTGAATATTAATATTAAAATTGAACTAATATGTCTGTTTCACAGTTTTCACTCCTGCAGGAAATTAGACATGGTGGTGACTAAAGATGAAGAGCATTTTTACAAATTAGTCTGGATAACAAAGGTTATGCAAATATTAAACTAAAAGTAAACTAAGTAATGCTCCTAGCATACTTTATTTTAGATTATCGAAATGGGTCTAATATAAGAGTTAAATATTTACATTTTAAAAATTTATGCATGATTATGTTTTCTATGTTGCAAAGAATTTAATATTGCAATCTGCCTAAGATACAATCTTACAGGCTGTTGAGAAAAACATTTGGCTGCACTTTGAGAGAAAGACTGTTTCAGTGGAGGGATGGCACTCTGTTATCAAAATGATAATAAACCAAAGCAACCCAGCTACATTTTCTAAAACAAATAAAGAATAAACAGACATGCTTTTAAAGTGGCTAGAGTAGAAGATTTTGGAGCTTAAATCTTTTTAGAGTAACGACAAAAAAGTAAACCTTGAATATGAGCGATTTGAATTCATGTCAGATTGTGTGTGAGTGTAACTGAACTTTGTGTTTTGTATGTCCCCATTGTGTGCTTATGGTGTGATTAACCTCTGGAATGAGTGTTTTATCATTACAGATGGGTTAAGTGAAATGAAAAACTTTACAGAAGCCAATAATTCTGATTGAATCTGATGAAAGACGATACAGAACATGGGACGAGCTAAACTGGACTGATTATCCAGCTCTGTCTGCTAGTGACTACTATGACTACTTTTATAATTTATGATGTTAATTTCATTTATTCTCTGGATTGGTTTAAATAATTGTGTAAGTTGAAATTGTGAAGCTGAAGATTGCCGTCCATTATGGGTTTAAAACCCTTCTGTCTAAATTCAACTAAGGGTCTAAATTTAATAACTATGTTTGATCCGCATGTTAAATAATAATAATAATTATTATTATTTGCATTTATATAGCGCTTTATCATAGACACTCAAAGCCCTTCCATGGAAGGGAGAATCTTCTCAACCGCCACTAGAGTGCAGCATCCACCTGGATGATGCGACTGCAGCCATTTTGCACTAGAACGCTCACCACACACCAGCTTATTGGTGGACAGGAGACAGAGTGATAAAGCCAATTAGAGTATGGGAATGGTTAGGAAGCCATGATGGACAAATTTGGCACCCCTATTCTTTACGAAGGATGTCCTGGGATTTTTAATGACCACAGAGAGTCAGGACCTCGGTTTTAACGTCTCATCATTCCCCCCTACTATGTGAAGCACTTTGAGCTCTGGAAAAGCGCTATATAAATATAATAATAATAATAATAATTATTATTATTATTATTATTATTAACGAGTCTCCCATCCAGGAAATAACCAGCCTCAGCTCTGCTTGCTTAAATGTAAACGTTATAGACCTGACGGCAGAGAAAGCGTGACACATTGGATATGTCACCCTCCAAATTGTCAAGAGAGCACCCTCACATTTTTTAAAGGCCGGTGGGTGAACAAAGGAGTAAATACTATAACATATTTTTTTTCATAATTCATAATAGCAGTGTAAAACATTTAAATACAACCATGTCTTCTGTTTTGAAGGTCAATAACACACTCTGTGCACTGAAAGATATTCTGTTCCAGTTAAAGTCTGTGAAGGGAAAACATATTTTCTGTTTTATTCAATTTTAACCAGAATGAGAGCAAGGGTGAACATATCAATTGTCAGGGTTCTGTCACTTCAGTTTTCGGTTTCTAGTGTTTAGGTTGACAGAGCTCTGACACTGACCCTTGTCGTGTTTATTTGAAAGCGCGTGACTTTCAGCGCGCGCTCCCGTGTCCGTGTGCCTTCATGTAGTTTGTGTTGAGCACAGTTAGTTGTTTACTAACTGCACGCCGTCTTGTCAGTTTATTTGCGTATGCAATTTGCGTATGCATTCGCTCCGTGTTCGTGTCTTGTTAGCATTTGCCCCACCCTCCTTGTTCTTGTAATTATTCCCAGCTGTTTCTGATCGATCACTACCCTTCCTCTTGTGTCCTATACAATCCCTTGGTGTTTGCTGTCCGGTGTGGTGTCGTTGTCTTTTTATGTCTGTTCCTGTTCCTCCCGTGCGCCCTGTGTTATGTTTTGCTTACAGTCTGTTCAGTTAAGTTATGTTTTCCCCCTTTTATTCTGTGTGTTTGTGTTTCATTTTTTTTAGTGATAAACTTTTACCTGCATCCATGAGTATATATATATATAAAATAAAAATAATTTTTATATATATATATATATAATTTTTTTCTTATTATTTGTACATATATATTTTTTTTCTTATTTGAATGATTTGTAAGGAGTGATTTATAATTAAGTAAGGGATTTTTTTATTAGTTAAAGCCTTTCTTTGGTTTTCTTTATTTTTCCATAGAATATGGATGAATATTATCTGGTTCCCTTTCTGGGAACTCGAGCTGTGTCGAAGCACTAGGGGAAATAGCCTTGCGTGAGCCACGTGAAGATCTGTGCAACCAATGAGAAACGAACGCGTGTGAATTGCGAGAGATGAACAGAGTTTCAGACCGTGTGTTTATCCCTGTCCTCGTTTTATAACGGGCAGGGATACACACGTTATGTGTGTTATCTGTTTGGGAGTGGAACATGCACGTTCGGCACTTGAGGGGGCCGGCTGTAAAGACTGTGAGCAGTTTTCCCTGCATGTTCTCCGCTCCCGCCTGGCGGTCTGTAACGAGGCCGCCTAGGCTAGTGTTCCCCGGGGTTCGGGACCTGCAGCAGCCGAGGCTTTGCGGCGCTCCCAGTCCTGGGGTTCACAAATGTATCTCGCTGAGGTCGCTGGGGTGGGCCCGTCCTTACCTCAGCCCTCACGAGATCAAAAGGGTTCCAGTCGCGGGCACTCTTCGGGAGATGTTCGTGCTGTAACTCCAACACTAGCTTTGTCGAGTTCCGATAGTGAGATGGACTTAGCTAGTGTTGACCCGGCTGGGGAGGTTTCGCCACCCTCCTCGCCGGCATTTGAAGAGCTAGTTGAGGTTGTGGCGCGAGCTGTCTCTCGTCTGGATATTGAATGGCCGGCGGAGACCAGGAGCGCTCGTCCTAAAAGAAGTATGTTAGACGAGCGTTATCTGCCAGCTCGCGTCACTCCCCCGCGCCGAGCTATGCCTTTCCTACCCGATTTGCATGCCGAGGTGTCCAGATCGTGGGAAAAGCCAGCCTCTGAGAGAGTTCATACACGGAACAGTCCGATGTATTCGAATCTCGTAGGGGCTCAAAGTCATTGCTACGGGGGGATGCAGATGGTGGACGAGGCGCTTGCGAGTTACCTTGTGCCCCAATCTGCATCCTCCATTAAAGCTCCGGCACTCCCCTCCAAGCCGATGCGCGTCACGTCGTCTTTGGTGGGGAAAGCTTACTCAGCCTCTAGTCAGGCCGCAGCGTGCCTGCACACCACGGCTCTGCTGCAGGCTTATCAGGCTGAGTTGCTTGGGGACCTAAGCGTCCGAGTAAAAAGCGTCGTCGATAAGTTTCAGGAGGCTGCACGACAGCAGGTGGCGTTCAGTAAAGTTATTCCCCGCCGCCCTCCACGTGAGACCGCCAGTCAAGCGCGGGCTCAGAGCTCTTCACACAGGGCCGCTCAAAAACAAAGTGTCGCCACCCGTCTCCCTCCGGTGAACCCCGGGGGGTCGGGCCGACAGGCTCAAGCGTCTGGCAAAAGGGGCGATCTGAGGGTTGTCCTGAGCGCTAAGAAGGCTAAGAGCAAGCGGCTCTGACGCCAAGCCGCAACAAGGTGGTGTATCCCTGGAGCAGCTGATCAGTCAGCCCGCCATGGGAAAACCACCCCCTCCGAGGAGGGTCCTAGAGCAGTCCACCTGGGAATCTGGATATCCCGGCCCAGTGGTGGACATGCTATTAGCACCAGAGGCCAGCCCCGGGAGGCTGGTTCCCCTAGTAGAGTTCCGGGATGCGTGGTCACGGCTACCCGGTATCTCTCAGTGGGTCCTGCGCACGGTCACCTTAGGGTACGCCATTCAGTTCGGGGTTTCACCACCCCGGTTCTCGGGGGTCCTACAGTCAGCTGTAGGCCCTCAGCAGGCTCTGGTCATGGAACAAGAAGTAGACACTTCGCTGGCGAAAGGGGCCATCGAGCATGTGCCCCTCGCAGAGAGCAAGTCCGGGTTCTACAGCCGGTACTTCATAGTTCCCAAGAAGGATGGAGGGTTGCGGCCTATTCTGGATTTACGTCTCTTGAATCGTGCGGTCAAGCATCTAAAGTTCAAAATGCTAACGCTCAAACAGATCGTAGTGCAGATCAGATCCGAGGATTGGTTTGTCACAGTCGACCTCAAGGACGCATATTTCCATGTCTCCATCCTTCCGCAACACAGGAAGTTCCTGAGGTTCGCCTTTGGGGGAAAGGCGTACCAGTATTGGGTGCTTCCTTTCGGCCTAGCGCTCTCACCCCACACGTTCACGAAAGTCGTGGACGCTGCTCTAGCTCCACTGCGCTTACGGGGCATCCGTGTCTTAAATTATATAGACGACTGGCTTATTCTGGCCCAGTCGCCGCAGTTGGCGGAGCAACATCGAGATGTAGTGCTCGTACACATAAAGGAGCTGGGGTTGAGGCTGAACGCCAAGAAGAGTGTCCTTTCTCCTGCTCAGAGAACCACCTTCTTGGGAGTCGTCTGGGACTCAGTGGCGATGTCGGCTCGGCTTTCCCCCGGGTGCATCCAAGCTATCTGTTCAGCCGTCAAGAGCATCAAGTTAGGCCAGCCACTCACGGTCAGACACTTTCAGAGGGTGTTAGGGCTCATGGCAGCGGCATCCAGCGTCATTCCGCTGGGCCTGCTGCACATGAGGCCCCTGCAGTGGTGGCTAAAGACCAAGGGGTATTCCCCGAAAGGGAACCCGCTTCGCATTATCAAGGTCACGGGGCGATGCCTACGCACCTTGAGTATGTGGAAGAATCCTTGGTTTCTGTCTCAAGGCCCAATGCTAGGAGCTCTGGCTCTGAGAGTCTCTCTCTCGACAGATGCCTCCCTCTCAGGCTGGGGGGCGGTCTTGAGAGACCGCTCCTCACAAGGTCTATGGAACAGTCGGCACCAGACCTGGCACATAAACATGTTAGAGTTACTGGCGATCCGCAAAGCACTCTGTGCGTTCCTACCGGACCTTCGCGACCACCATGTCACTGTTTTCACCAACAGTATGACTGCGGTTGCATATATCAATCATCAGGGGGGTCTGCGTTCGCGACCACTTTACAAGATGGCGCGACAGATCCTCCTCTGGGCCCAGGGAAAGCTGCTCTCTATCAGGGCGGCCTACATCCCGGGGGTCCAGAATGTGGGAGCAGACGCCCTGTCGAGACAGGGGGCGAGACCAGGGGAATGGCGACTCCACCCCGAGGTGGTGGAGCAAATTTGGGAAAGGTACGGAAAGGCACAGGTCGACCTGTTTGCCTCGGTAGAAAACTCCCATTGCCCTCTGTGGTTTTCACTCACACATCCAGCGCCTCTGGGGCGGGATGCCGTGACACAGGCGTGGCCGAGGTTACGCCTGTACGCTTTTCCCCCGATCGCTCTGCTCCCGGGAGTTCTGGCCAAGATTCGCCGGGACAAGGTCCGTCTCACGCTAGTGGCCCCCCACTGGCCGTCCAGAATATGGTTCGCGGACCTTGTGTCCCTCCTCGACGGGGTCCCCTGGGAGATCCCGATCAGGAGGGACCTTCTGTTCCAGGCGGAAGGTTGCATTCTTCACCCGCAACCAGAGCTGTTGAAACTGTGGGTCTGGCCCCTGAGGGGGCCCAGCTCATAGAGGCCGGTCTCTCAGCCGAGGTTGTTGAGACCATCCTTCAGTCCAGAGCTCCCTCCACGAGGAAACTCTACGCCCTGAAGTGGAAGCTCTTCACTTCTTGGTGTAGTGAAAGGCAGGTGAACCCAGTAACCTGTCAAGTTGGCAAAGTACTGGAGTTCCTGCAAGAAAGATTTGTGGCAGGGCTGTCCCCCTCCACCTTGAAGGTCTACGTGGCTGCTATAGCGGCTTGCCACGTACCTCTGGGTGGGGTATACCTGGGCAGGGACCCCCTAGTCACTCGTTTCCTCCGTGGTACACTAAGGCTGAGACCTGTGGCACAGACCAGGGTGCCTGCCTGGGACTTGTCCGTGGTACTCCTAGGCTTGTCCCAGCCACCCTTTGAACCTCTAGAGGATATCTCTATCAAGTACCTCTCGCTTAAGACCCTTCTTTTGCTGGCAATCACCTCGCTTAAGAGGGTCGGGGACCTTCAGGCCCTCTCGGTGGCCCCATCATGTCTTGAGTTTGCGCCCGGGATGGCGAAAGCTTTCCTCCACCCGAGGCCAGGCTACGTCCCCAAGGTTCCCACTAATGTGGCTCGGTCTATCACGCTGCAGGCCTTCTGCCCTCCCCCATTTGACGATCATGAGCAGGAGCACAAGAACAAGGTCTGTCCAGTGCGAGCGCTGGACGCTTACGTTCTCAAGACTGCCACTTGGCGTAAGTCGGACCAACTGTTCGTTTGCTTTGGGGCTCCCGAGGGGGCTCCAGCTTCCAAGCAAACTCTAAGCAGGTGGATAGTCGAGGCTATCTGTCTAGCTTACGAGTCGGTCGGTCATGCTTCTCCTTTGAGGGTCCGAGCCCACTCCACTAGGAGCATGGCGGCATCCAAGGCTCTCCTCTCCGGAGTCTCCTTGTCTGATGTTTGTGCTGCGGCTGGCTGGTCCTCACCGCACACATTCATGAGGTTCTACCAGCTAGACCTCGATGCCGCCCCGGGAACCAGGGTGCTCTCTCAGTGAGCTGGGACACACCCGGATGCTGACGTCGCTGAGGTGGCGTTGGCATAGCGTTCCCCTAGTGCTTCGACACAGCTCGAGTTCCCAGAAAGGGAACGTCTCGGGTTACGTATGTAACCCTGGTTCCCTGAGGGGAACGAGACGCTGTGTCTTTGCCTCAGCTCCTGGCGCCTCCGGGCCCGCTTCAGGCATTCATGGCTGACGCGCCCCGGTTTCAGACGCACCTTTATGCTCTTCCTCATGACATCACCGGCTACGGCCGGCAGTGACGCATTCACACGCGTTCGTTTCTCATTGGTTGCACAGATCTTCACGTGGCTCACGCAAGGCTATTTCCCCTAGTGCTTCGACACAGCGTCTCGTTCCCCTCAGGGAACCAGGGTTACATACGTAACCCGAGACGTTCTTTCTGTTGATAGTTGGAGCATGAGCCGAGTTCAGCTTTGGAGAAGCTGTGTATCTGTGTGTGTGTTAATATGATCTGGATTGGTGAGGTGATTAACTAACTCCATAAAGAGACGGAATGACTTGTTGTTCTCGACAAGTCACGTGAAAAGTGACTATAACCCGTCAACCATGTGATCAACGAAAACGTCAGCTCTTGTGTGGAAAATTACTATTTTTTTTACCTTTCTTTCTTTCTTAGCCAATTTCATATATGTGACAGTAACGTTAAATAATGCATAATTTTCTTTCATCTTTTAATTTTTGTTAGCAGAAAGCAGCACATCAACCTTTAGAGTGAAGAAGATTATAATGTAATTGCTCTCCATAGAGGAACTGCATTTAAAGGAACTCAATACAGAGAGAGGAAGATTAAAAATGCTATTTCATGCTTGAACATTAAGTTGTTTGTTTTCAGGAAGACAATGAGATATGTGAGTGTATGACAGTTGTTATGGTGTAAATGTTTGGTTTCCGGTCGAGTGATGCAAGGAGAACCTCCACCTCCTGCAGACTGTGGCCAATTGGTTTCACACACAAACACTCACATTAAAACACAAGCTTCCATTAACATCTTACACTGCCACTGGTCACCACTGTGATTCAGTTTCTCCATTCAGAGCCCTGTAAGTAATCAAGAGAACAGAAGAGACCTTACAGTGGTCTTAACCTGGCGTACACTATAAAAACAATGTTTAAAAGATATCCTGTTTTTATTAGTTTGTATCTATATGGTTAATGAATATGAGTGGTTATCTGAGTGGTTAATGTATTAATTAATTAATACATAGGCTAATGTATCCTTCTAAACAATTTTGAATGACTTCTTCAAGCTTATGACATTTAAGTACAATTACATGTTTGTTGTGAGAGAACCACCCAAAACGTCAAAACATATTTACACTTCTAGCTGACCTTTGCAGTCTAGGTCACTGGGGTCACTCAGAAGTGTCATCTTCAATCACTATAGAATAATGACAAATATTGTCTGACCCTAGGAGCTCTGATCGTTGACCTCAGTGGAAATTTTGTAAGTATATCTCTGCCTTAACTAATCAAATTCATTCAACCTGACTTCATCAATTGATTGCATTTCTGACTCGTGACCATCTTCATCATTACTGGTCAACTGGATTTAAACTGTAAATTCCCTTATATTTACTATGATTTAAACTAAATTGTGTGCTTTGTGTTGGCTTACAACCAAACTGGGACAGATTTACTGTTTGTTTTCATCATGCTCTGGGTTCACTGCTCATTCTGATCAACAAACCTACAGTGATTCTTGGACTCGTGACTCTGAAACGTCAGCAAAATAGTCTTGTTTGTATGTGCTCTATTTGTGCTGCAAAAAATTTCATCTGTGCTGCTTTGGATTTTTAAATATTAAAAGAATAATTATAGGGTAGTATAGGTCTCTCACCCCCCCCCCCCCCCCCCCCCCCCCCCCCCCCCCCCCACACCCCCCCACCTGCTCACAAATTCACCCAAAACAGTCTTGTTCGATTGTGCTCTGTTTGTGCTGATTTGTGCTGCTAAAAGTTTTGCCTGTGCTTTTCAGGTTTATAAAACATGAAACATTTTATCAGGTGGTCTGATAGAGATGATTCGAAAATCCATTGCCACTTGTATATATTGTGTATGTATATATATATATTCTTTTCCTTATTTGTACACTTCAGTCTATCACCTATGTAACTAATTATCACTTAAAGCCTTTCTTTTCTTTTGTTATGGATACCACACAGACCGCTACTCTCCACCTACCCGATCTTGATCACCGGAATACTAATCACCATCACCTGCAACCACTCTCCTCTCATAAATCGCCTTCACTCCACTTCTCATTGTCTGGTCTACGAGTTCTTACCGGAACCCTCGTCCGTACGCTACCCTTTAATGCAAGTGCTTCTACCTTCTTCCTCTGAAAAGACTGATCACTCACATCATCGTCAGAGTGCTGTTCTGTCTGTGGCTCAATAAACTCTGTTAAAGTTATTTCTTTCTGAGTTTAAGTTTCTTTCTGCACCATGACAGCTTTTCTGTATTTTTCCATAGAGTAAGGATGTATATTGTCTGTACTTCTCAACAGATAGAACGTTTTAGAAGTCTCTCTGTTGATAGTTGGAGCTTGAGCCGAGTTCAGCCTTGGAGAAGCTGTGTATCTGTGCGTGTTAATATGATCTGTATCGGTGAGGTGATTAACTGGCACCATTAGGAGATTTACTGGCACCATTTTTGAACAAGCCACGTGGAAGGTCACTAACCCGTCAACCATGTGATCAATGAAAATATGCTTCAGACTGTCTGCTCTTGTGTGGAAAATTACTAGTTTTGTTTATCTTTCTTTCTTTCTTTCTTTCTTTCTTTCTTTCTTTCTTTCTTTCTTTCTTTCTTTCTTTCTTTCTTTCTTTCTTTCTTTCTTTCTTTCTTTCTTTCTTAGCCAATCAGAATCATTTAACCTTGACGTAGTTAGTACCCTCTGTTAGAGTATAATTGCTGTGACAATGTTATTGTAATTAGAGCGGCCTACGAACTCCTTGTGAGACTTGAAGCTGGCTTCTGCTGATGAAACTGCAATCTTTACTAAAATTTAGTTTGTGCTGTTCATGTTTAATAAATATTAAACATTTCGTTATAGACGATGACGTCACCCGTCCCTCACCTGCTCCAGAGTAAACAAAAAAACAAGTGTATTTGTGAGTATTTGAGTGTTAATTATTTATCTCAGTGTGGCAGCTCTGTTCTTAGAATTTCTTATTTTGTTCATACCACCCAGGGATAGATCCCACCCCATGAGTCTTTCTTCAACCAAACTTATTACATTTTGCTATGCTGTTTTCCTTTTAGTCTTTTCCCCTCCCCACTTAAAAAAAATCTCTTATAAGGTTTCAGAGTGTTCTTTGGCATTATGGTTGAATGAAGGTGGTGATGGACTCGTTTCTGGGCTTCTGCATACACGCAGTAATTGATTGCACTGGGATAGCTAGCAGGCTCTTTACTCCCCTGTGTGTGAGTGTGTATGTTTCTTTGTAGTGCAGATGACAGTACTATTTGCTCTAGTTATTTTCTCTCAGAAGTATTTTCTCTTTGCAGTGAACGCAAAAGAAGCTGCCAGCTCCTAAAAATTGGTTGATTATTTTGTAATTTATAATGCAAGAACAAACAACACAAATATAAAAAAAATGTGACATTAAAAAGTGTTTTCTTAAGATGAAACTGTCCAACGGCAACACCAGCCAGTAAAGTTAGAGAAGGAGTTTGCACAACTCTTGCCTCCCCTTAGCCCATTGAGATTTAACAGACCCCTAATGCATGTAGTTGTTTTGATGGGGGGGGGGGGGGGGGGGGGGGATGTGGGCATAACCCACATTGATGAACTTTTGATGGGGGGGGGGGGATGTGGGCATAACCCACATTGATGAACTTTTTTTGTGTAAGATCACATTTTGAATTTCAAATTTTGCTCGCATGACTTCAATTAACTGTTCAGGCTTGGTACACAGTTCTTGTGCGCGAAATTCACACAATAAAAAAACCAAGTCAGAACCAGAAGAAAAAGACAAGGCATTCTCTCTCGCTGCACAGCAGCTGCTCGCTCTTTAAGATGCGTCGGATGAGAGCCCGCCCTCATGGCAGCACAGCCAATCACGTCGTCTTGCATGATTGACAGGTCAGGCAGCCTATCAGCTCCAGCTGTCAGAGCGATAGAAGAAGCGCAGCCAGCTGTCAAGCGCCAAAGATAACAACCTTGGCAAGAAAGAAAAATGTAAATTTATTGATGTACATGATGTGAGTTATTAAATGAGAACGTACATGCTCAAGTTTTTGGTGTCTTTTTACACAACAGTGTTGCCGCAATTTGTTTGATGAAGCAATCGGCACTCATCTAAAAAAACCAAACATATAAACTGTACTGTGTTTGCTAACAACAAAAGGCATATGCAAAACCACCACAATAAAAGACACCTTCGACTCTTAATACAAACCTTTAATTATATTCTCCAACAATGCAAACACAAAGTACCAAAAACCTTTAAACTAGCCGTAATTAAACCGCTTATTAAAAAAACACAACTTGATCCTACAGAATTAGTTAATTACAGGCCGATATCAAATCTACCTTTTTTGTCAAAAATTCTAGAAAAGGCAATATCTTCACAACTATGTTCCGTTCTAGAAAGAAACAGCATCTACGAGGATTTCCAGTCAGGATTTAGACCATATCATAGTACTGAGACTGCTCTCATTAGAGTTACAAATGATTTGCTTTTATCATCTGATCGTGGTTGCATCGCTCTGTTAGTGTTACTGGACCTTAGTGCTGCATTTGATACAATCGACCACAAAATCCTTCTAAATAGACTTGAAAACTATGTTGGCATTAGTGGAGTTGCATTAGCCTGGTTCAAATCGTACTTATCTGACCGTTATCAGTTTGTAGCAGTAAATGAGGAGATGTCATATCGATCACGGGTTCAGTATGGAGTTCCTCAAGGTTCAGTACTAGGACCATTGCTTTTCACCCTATACATGCTTCCTTTGGGTGCAATTATTAGGAAGCATGGCATTAGCTTTCACTGTTACGCTGATGATACTCAGCTCTATATTTCTTCTCATCCTGATGAAACGTACCAATTCACTAAATTAACAGAATGCATAACTGATATAAAAAATTGGATGACTAATAACTGCTTAATTCTGAAAAAACAGAAGATTCTATTTATAAAAAGATTCTAATTATTTAACCAAAAAGTTCTGCAAGTAATAATCTAGACTACTGCCTAACACTTGATGGCTCTTCTGTCAAGTCTTCGTTGTCAGTTAAAAACCTGGGTGTGCTCTTTGATACCAATCTTTCATTTGAAAGCCATGTTTCTAGCATCTGTAAAACGGCATTCTTCCATCTTAAAAATATATCTAAATTGCGACATATGCTCTCAAAGACAAATGCGGAAAAGTTAGTTCATGCGTTCATGAGTTCAAGGCTAGATTATTGTAATGCTTTACTAGGTGGTTGCCCTGCACGCTTAATACACAAATTCCAGCTGGTCCAAAATGCAGCAGCTAGAGTTCTTACTAGAACCAGGAAGTATGAGCATATTAGCCCAGTTCTGTCAAACCTGCACTGGCTTCCTATTAAACACCGAATGGATTTTAAAATCTTGCTAATGACTTACAAAGCATTAAATGGTTTAGCTCCACAGCACTTGAGCGATCTCCTAACACATTATAGTCCTTCACGCCTATTGCGATCCCAAAATACTGACCAGCGTATAATAATACCTAGAATATCAAAGTCAACTGCTGGAGGTCGATCTTTTTCCTATTTAGCTCCTAAACTCTGGAACAGTCTTCCTAATACAGTTCGGGAAGCAGACACACTCTGTCAGTTTAAATCTAGACTAAAAACACATCTCTTCAACCTGGCATACACATAACACATTATACATACATTTTTAATCCAAATCATGTAAAATGATTGTTAGGCTGCATAATTTAGGTCAGCCGGAACCGGGAACATTCTCATAACATCTGATGTACTCGATACATCAGAAGAAGAATGGCATCTACGCTGATATTATTCTCTGTTTATTCCGAGGTTACCATGGTCAGCCGGATCCGGGCCGTATCCAGATCAGATGAAGGACCTGCACCTGGACACGAGCACAGCACTGCCCTGAAGTGTCTGTGGAGACCGTGACTCTACTAAACCCTCCCCGGTGTAGATTATGAACCCATCTCCAATCGGACTAAATTAGACTTAATATTAGACTTTAATTATCAATATAATAATCAAACTATCAATCAATCAAATCGATCAATAATCATAACTTAGCACTTAATATTCATCAATTGTATTAATTCGCCTGCTCTTTTAAGGCTGCCGTTAAGCCAAACAAACTTTGTTTATAATGTTTTCATGTGACCAATGTAAAGCTGCTTTGAAACAATCTGTATTGTAAAAAGCGCTATATAAGTAAAGGTGACTTGACTTGACAAAGATTGCTCACAAAATCACAAAAAACGTGCGGGATGCTACAGCGCATTATCCCTCAGACCAGATCAACGACAGGGAGTGAACTGTGAGCAGACTGCGATCCAAGTGCAAGGCAAACTCAGCGCATGCGCAGTGAACTAGGTATGCAAATTAGTCAAGAAATAACCATGTGAAGATGTGACTTTGTCCCTGTTTCGTGCTCGAGATATGAGATTTCGGCAACATTAACGAATCAACTTTAAAGAATTTAAGACAAATAGGGAGTTTGGCGGTTCCACTTCAAAAACTTCAAAATAATAGGATTGGCGAGTTAATGACTCGAGATAAGTGAACTCTACTGTAGTGCTTTTTACAATACAGATATTTACAGTGGTAACAGGAAAACAGTGGTAACAGGAAAACAATTAAAACATAAATTTGTTTTGGCAGAACACCAGGCAATGAATTGATGAATATTAAGTGTTAAGTGTCCCCAACTAAGCAAGCCAGAGGCGACAGTGGCAAGGAACCAAAACTTCACCAGATGACAGAATGAATGAAGCCTTGGGAAAAACATTGGAAGAAACCAGGCTCAGTCAGGGGACCAGTTCTCTTCTGGCCAACATCCAAACAGTGCATGATTATTATATTGACAATAATTCAGGTCAAAGTAGGATCACGGTCTCTGCAGACACTTCAGTGCTGTGTTGTGGCCGTGTCGAGGTGCAGGTCCTTTATCTGATCTGGAAATGGCCTGGATCCGGCTGACCATGGTAACCTCAGAATAAACAGAGACTAATATCAGCGTAGATGCCATTCTCCTTATGATGTATCGAGTACATCAGATCTTATGGGAAATCTCCCGGTTTCGGCTAACCTAAATTATGCAGTCTAAGAATCATTTTACATGATTTGAATACATTTATTTTATGTATAATGTGTTATGTGAATGCCAGGTTTGAAGAGATGTGTTTCTAGTCTAGATTTAAACTGACAGAGTGTGTCTGCTTCCCAAACTATATTAGGAAGACTGTTCCAGAGTTTAGGTGCTAAATTGGAAAAGGATAGACCGCCAGCAGTTGACTTTGATATTCTGGGAATTTTGTGATTGCAATAGATGCAAAGGACTATATTGTGTTAAGAGATCGCTCAAGTACAGTACTGGAGAGCTAAACCGTTTAATGCTTTGTAAATAATTAGCAAGATTTTAAAATTTATTTGGTATTTAATAATAATAATAATCAGTTACATTTATATAGCGCTTTTTACCAAGCTCAAAGCGCTTGGGAGGGGGGGGGATCTCCTCAACCGCCGGTGTGCAGCATCCACCTGGATGATGCGACAGCAACCTGTGCCAGAACGCTCACCACACACCAGCTAAGGAGAGGAGACAGAGCAATGAAGCCAATTAATGTAGGGGGGTGATTAGGGGGCCGTGATGGACCAATGCCAACGGGCAGATTTGGCCAGGGATGCCGGGGTTACACCCCTACTCTTGCGAAGGACATCCTTGGGATTTTTAATGACCACAGAGAGTCAGGACCTCGGTTTAACTTCTCATCTGAAGGACGGGAAATAGGGAAATATTTAATAGGAAGCCAATGTAGTATTGACAGAACCGGGATAATATGCTCATACTTCCTGGTTTTAGTAAAAACTTGAGCTGCTGCATTTTGGAGCTGCTGAAGTTTGTTTATTTAGCGTGTAATGTACCTACATTACAATAATCTAGCCTTGAGCTCATGAACGCATAAACTAACTTTTCTGCATTTGTCATTGAGAGCATATGTCATAATTTAGATGTATTTTTAAGATGGACGATTACGGTTTTACAGATGCTAGAAATGTGGTTTTCAAATGAAAGATTGGTATCAAAGAGCACACCCAGGTTTCTAACTGACAACGAACTGATGACAGTAGTCTAGGTTATTATGCGCATTACTTTTTGATCTAATAATTAGAATCTCTGTTTCTTCAGAATTAAGCAGTAGAAAGTTCTTAGTCATCCAATTTTTTATATCAGTTACGCATTTAGTTAATTTAGTTAATTGGTACGTTTCATCAGGATAAGAAGAAATATAGAGCTGAGTATCATCAGCGTCACAGTGAAAGTTATTATCATTCTTCCTAATAATCTCACCCAAAGGAAGCATGTACATTGTGAAAATTACACATGTACACAATTGAATTTAGACTATCATTTAAATAATCTTAAAAAGGTTACAAGCAGGAAGAAGGACATTTTTGATGCTATGAACAATGACAGTGTTTCCTTATTTTAAACAAAGAGAACACATGTTGCACATGTTGTTCTGCTTCGGAGAAAGTAGAGGTATTTCTGTATAGTTCTGTATTTTTGTGTTTAGTGACCTTCAAAGTGAAACTTCTTTAGACTACAAGAACTATCTCTGTTCCAAAAACCTAGTGAGCTTCCTACCTAAGAAGCATTTTAATTTTAACAAAGGCTGTTCCAAAAGGTAGCCAACTACTTGTACTTTACAATGTGAAGTTCCCTGCTACTTAAAAAACTCCACTATCATAAAGAGTAATCAGGTCTGTGGATGATGTGGTCATCATGGTTCTGCATTGCATTACATGGACTTCAGTTCGGCCTTCAGTACCATCAGGTATTCAGTATCATCAGGTATTCGGACTGATCACCAGCTTTGATAGTTAGACAGCAACTATTAAGACCAAGTAAACTCACATCCAAGACCCTCACTAATTGCACTGGCTCTCCTCAGGGATTCATTCTCTCCTCACTGCTCTTTGACACAAATGACTGCACTTCAAAAGACTCTGTTAAGATCCTGAAGTTTGCAGATGACACCACTTGAAGAGTGACAATCACATTGACTCCATAGTGAAAAAGGCCCAGAAGAAGTTGTACTTTCTTTACCAGCAGAGGACGTTTAACTTGCCACAGGAGCTGGTGACACAGTTCCACTAAGCTGTCATTTAGTCTGTCCTATGTTCATCTGTTACTGTCTAGCTTGGTTCAGCTACCAAATCTGACATTAGAAGACTACAATAGACAGTCCGGACTGTTGAGAGTACTGTTGATGCTCACCCTCCAGGACCTGTGCTCTTCCAGCGAGAGAAAGAAGGCAGGTAGAATCATCACAGACTCCACTCAACCTGGCTGTTGCATGGTAATTAAGGTCACTGGCACTCAGGTCATCAAGGCGCAGATACAGCTTCTTCTATGGGCCATTTCCCTCTTGAACCGTTAAATGCCGCTCAAGGCATATGCCCGTAAGTGCAAAAACCCACTACTTAGTGCAATATTTTTGTAAACTAATTTGGTATCTATTCATTTTATTCAGCTGCAAAAAATTTCAGAATCTGTAAATGTTTATTATGACTAATCCTAATGGTGTCTTTATACTTTCATATGTTTATGTTATTAAAATTTCTTGTATTAGCCGACTAAATGATAAACCTACCATATTGCACCGTAAGCATACAAACCTGGTGGTCTACTTGTGTACAGTACAAGACATTTTGTTTTTTGTAAGAGTTCAAAATCAGCATTTTCCTCTTTTTGCCTGACACGTCTTTTCTGCCTCTGTCTGATTCCTGTGACTACAAAGTCAGTATGGAGCTGCTTTTGTGCTGAGGGAATTTTTCTACAAGCAGCTCAGTTCTGCAAGCTTTTCTTCTAGTCACATTGTTAGCTTTCCATGTTATGAAAACTGGACTGGAATGCTTATTAATCATCTACCTAAACCTCAAGAATCTGGAATTTAAATTAAACAAATTTTCATTGAAAGTGTCTTTTTTTTATTAAACAGAAAACTTACCAATCTTACCAAAAAAATTATTTTTTAAGCCATAATAATGAGAAATTTTCTCATAATTGCTTTTCCCGTACTTATGCGCAAGGCAGAGGAGCAGCATGCTAGAGACACGCTGGTCAAAGTGTTTAAATGATCACCGTAACCATGACATGTTCTGTGAAATTGTTGTTAAAGTCAGTATAAATTATAATGTCATTAAAGAACGTGAATGATAATTTATCAGTATATGATGGATTCCATGATATATTATTGTTGTTGTTCGTCCGTCATTGTCGACGATGACCAAGGACATCACATAGGTGAAGAAAGTGGGGTAGGGTGTGTCCGGCTGTGGCTGATAATTCCGATGCGACCTCGGAAGGCTCTGCCGCATGTCGGGCATATGTGGTCTGCTCTAGCTGAGGGCAAGGTGTTATCTCTGGATTTTCGCAACTCACGTTTCCATTGAGCCTCAGCAATCCTGCTTTGCTCATAAGAGGTGGCACCTTGGCTGGTGCAAAAGCGCAAGGTTGATCGGTCTAGCGATACTGTCTCCCAGGTGCTGGAGTTGATCCCAAAGCTCTTAAGAGCAGTTTTGAGTGTGTCCTTAAAGCGTTTTCTTTGACCTCCGTGTGATCGCTTGCCCTCTGCCAGTTCACCATAGAAAAGCCTCTTGGGGAGGCGTGTGTCAGGCATCCGAACCAGGTGTCCTGCCCATCTGACTTGAGCTTTCCTCAACAAGGTGTGACATGACATATTCTGTAAAATTGTTGTTAAAGTCAGTATAAATTATAATGTCATTAAATAACGTGAATGATAATTTATCAGTATATGAAGGATTCCATGATATATAGTCTTTTTTTCGTTTGTATTTTTGTGTATGAACAAGAAGCAACACAGTGGTGATGCATTTCATATTCATAGGAATAAGAAGGAACTTCATCTGGAAAGCTATGATCTGCTAAACCTATTTTCAGGAAGTTTTGCATAAGCGTCCGTTCACACAGAACAGGTTTTTCCAATCCATGGCACATTTTCTTTGTTTTTCTGTGTAAGAATGCGCTAGATGGACATGCTGGACTGTTGCGTTTGCGTCTCCTGCAGCGCCTTGAACGCAGTTTTAAAGACGCTGCGCTTAACTGAAAGGATGTTTGGTCTGTAACTGAAACCTACAAACATTGATTTGCCAAGTCTAGTTCTTTCTTTCTTTCTTTCTTTCTTTCTTTCTTTCTTTCTTTCTTTCTTTCTTTCTTTCTTTCTTTCTTTCTTTCTTTCTTTCTTTCTTTCTTTCTTTCTTTCAACTTTTAAAAAAGCTCAGGCCTCAAGAACTTGCGTTTCATCCCATCCCATTCCACTGCCAACTGTGTAAATAGGCTTTAGTCATAAACATCTTAAAGGTGTTTGCTGTAACTCTAGGCTATCTTCTAGATTAACCTGCACATCAAAGAGCACCCGCAAAATATAAGTTATTATTGACACATGTACCCATACATTTTGTGAAGACGTTACACTCAAACTTAACGAATAAATGTCATATTCCATTGTTAATCTGATAGTTTTGTCAGTTCTGTTATAATTTCACACCACCCGATGTGCACATGCATAATACTGATAATTTATAATTAATGTTACCATAGATTGTACTTTGGATATTACGCTGACTTTAACTAAGACAACTATTTTACAGAATGTGTTATGCGGGATTTGCTAGAGTTCCACTGCTCTGTGCATGCGTTAAAGTATGAGAAAATAAGTCATTGTTACGAGAAAGTTTCTCATTATTATGACTTAAAGATTTTTTTTTTTACTCAACTGATCCGCCACGGAAACTGGCTTCCATATATTATATATCTCATTAAATGTGATTTTAATATTGCTTAGTTTTGGCAGAATGCTAAGCAGAGGTATTAGTAACAATTGAGGCTTATTGAATATTTTTTTGTAGACCTCATGTGAAGAATATTCATTCATGGGGGTTAATCCACTGGAATTTAAATTGTCTTGGAGCTTGCTAACTGCAGGGGGTCTGCGTATGAAGGTAGTCTTATGAAAAGACATTGACCAGTTTGATGATCTCAGCAGTTTGCCAGTTCTGACAGTTTACTGGCTGGAATATGCTGGAGTGAAGCTGCGTTGTTGGCATAATAGGTCACCTTAAGAAACCTAATAAATACACAAATGTGGGTAGAGATTCTCTTCTTGCAAAGTTCTTAATATGAAATACTTTCTCAGGAACATACAGACTTTAACAAAGAGATAAAAAGAGAAGTCTTGAAAAGCTTTTTATATGGTGATATTTTTCTTCATAAAACAATACTTGGTTTGAAAAATACTTGCCAGAAATGAATTGGTTGCCACTTGTTTTTGTTTTTTGCCTTATGTTTGCCAAGGTCTGTGTGAACATGCTTGGTCTAATATAAATTATAATTTTGTATGTTCTCATTTTCTCTGTGTGCATGCTTTCAAATGTCTTTTTTTCTTCTTTTTTAGCATAAAAAAAGAGAATATGAAGGACCTCTTCTGATTAATCATTACCTTGATGGGGTAATAACTTTTTTTGTGTAGAAGATTGTGTCCTCTACTGCTATAAGTTCTTCGCTTTTATATCAAACTGAAATGTCTTAACACTCAAAACAATCTACTTTTTTTACATAAATTGTTGTCAATATAATAATCATGCACTGTTTGGCTGTTGGCCAGCGGAGAACTAGTCCCCCGACTGAGCCTGGTTTCTCCCAAGTTTTTTTTTTTTTTTCATTCTGTTCTTCATTCATTCCGTCACCTGCTGGAGTTTTGGTTCCTTGCCACTGTCGCCTCTGGCATGCTTAGTTGGGGACACTTAAAATTCATCAATATTATTGATTGGCTTGCTCTTCTAGAGCTGCTGTACAGCCAAAACATTGTTTTCCTGTTCTTATTCCTGTTTTTATTATTTTCCTGTGAACACTGTAAAGCTGCTTTGAAACAATCTGTATTGTAAAAAGTGCTATATAAATAAAGGTGATTTGACTTGATTAATATAATATAATTAATATACTTTAATTTTGCAATGTATCTGAAAAAATTGTGAACTGCTCACTTGTTTGATTTAAAAAACAAAATGAAACATTGAAGGCTTTTATTCGGTCTGTCCATGTGAGTTATACTGCAAATGCAGAGTCTAAATAGAATCACTGATACCCTTTACAAGGAAATGAGCACAAAGCTTTGACATTGCATTTAAACAAATAGCTTGCAGATATTGATCAACCTTTTTGCCAAACTCTTTCTGAAAGATTCCTTTCCAGATAATTAGCTTCCATTCATTAACCCCCCCCCCCCCCCCCCCACTCTCCCCCTTCCCCCACACTTTGCTGTCTTTTTTTTTTTTCCCTCAATCTTTTTTCACTGTCCCTTAGTCTTTCTATAATAAGCTACAATGCACAGGATAAAAATCCAAGGTCAAAGAGAGAGAAATATAACACTGTATATTTTGTTTCTCTGACAAATACCTGAAGAAACAAGATGCAACTGTCCAAATGAGAACTGTAAAGGTAGTAGTGTGTTTTTGTTGAAACTCCCTCAAAAGGTTTGGCTGAAAGAGCTGGCTATTTTCTTCTTTGGTTTGGGGTCAGTTGTATTCATTTGCCGTGAAGTGGGAAACTGGAGACCGTTGTGAATGAAGAAAATTTACCTGAGCCAATGCTAAACACAGTGAGAAACATGATATGAGGAGAAGGAACTGTGAGAATAAAAAAGGGTCAGAAGACAGTGTTGGGTTTATCATAGGCAATTTGTTTATATTACCATGTAATGCTTTTGTAAATCTAATTTTGTTCTAAATTAGATATCAAAGCAGATGTAACAATAGTTTTTTTAAACTTTCCAAGTCTGCAATAGTCATACAACCACACACACAAATCCAGTTTCACAATGAATCATGTTCAAACACAGAAGGTGCAAAAAAGGAAGTGAAATTATGAGGTTTTGTACTTAGTGTGTGGTATGTTGCAATTAGCATTCCAGCTTCCCTTTATACTGTGGTGTTACAAATACTTTGAAAGTTAGTTTATTTATTTATTTTATTTTAAAACTTGATCTGGAAATGTTCCACTCTTGATTTGAGATTTTAATGTTTCAAGTCCCTAAGCCTCTCAACTTTCCAAACTAATGCCCTTGATGTTGCCACAGTGATTAGGTGTACCTGCATATGCAAATGATTTAGACAGGAGCCAGTGTGCAGCTTTTTCAGCTCCACCTACAGGACCTCCTCTGAACCCAGTTGCCTGGCGACAGCCATAGAGATTGAGAAGGGGAGAGTAGGAGTGGCTGGAAACCCACAACTGCTGTCAGAGCTTCTGTGAGCATGTAGAGGGAGGGTGTGTGGTTAAGCAAGTCTGAATTGTGCGGTGTGTTTTTTACAAGTTTCAGAAACTATTAGATTCATTCAAGAAGTGAGTAGATAAAAATAGTCTGCCTAAGGATTATCTCGCTTGTACTTGCATGTGGATTACGGATTTTAATACAGAAGGTTACCAGTGAATGAGGCCTCACCTGTTGGATTTGAGTTGGATGACAACAGTAGACAGTAGAATTGGACTGTGAGGAATGGAAGAGATCATGGTCCAACAGTTGTGAGAGACGGTAAAAGGAGCTATTTTTTATTGTGTTTGGTATGGGAAACAATTGACTTTGAATTTGAGGAATTAATGTCAAGGGTTTCATGTTTGCATTTCTCTCTCAAGGATTACATTTACCTGTTCATTCCTCATTTGTGTTACTTCTCATACTGTTTCACTTGTTTCCCCCGTCTCACCAAACCTAATTTTCTCAAGCTAATATGCCTAGACTGTGTTTTTTGATCTTCAAATAGTTCTGTTGTAGCAGTCTTTCTCTCATTATTAAACTGTCTAATGATAATGAGATTAATTGTTAATTGAGGGCAGCTGACAGCTTGTGTGTTTATAAACCTGAAAGTCATTTAAAGTAGCTGACATGATTAATATGTAGCTTAAACAGTTTTGTAGTTTGTTTGTGACCTTCTCACTTCATTGTCCTTTTAACAAAACATTTAGAAAAAAAGAGGAAAAGAAGAAAGTGGTTTGTATTAGAATACCATTAGCATAGTCAATAATTTCCTTGTAAGGCTTACTTCAATAAAAAAAGGTAGAAGTTAGACCAACCATAAAGGTTTGTAAAATATACTCTTGTATTTTGGTCTGCAGTCTTTGGTCGAATCTTGTCTATGATAACAAATGTAAGTCTTAATCACAAAATTAACAGTAATTATTCTCCTGGAACACAGGTCAAATTCACCTCACTAGGTAACTAGACCAGCTTGAGCCTTTAATGTGTTCTGGGTTCATGCCTGAGTGTTGTATGATTCAAGTGTCATTGAATATGGGTGTCAGTTACTTAAATATTTGGTTTGTAACTGAAACCAACAAACTTGGAACTCCCATTTTTTTATTTTTGTCCTTTTTCCAATAAGTCATGTTAAACTCACAGGCAGCTGTTGGTGAAAGTTGGCCCATTTTTCTAGAAAGATCACCATGACACTGATTTTGGATAACCTTTGTCATGCTTAAATCCTGAACTTAAAATAAATATTTTAAGAAGAAACTGTTAATGAAAGTGTGTTTAAATGTTTCTGCACCGCTGTTCCTATCTATCTATAGCTATATTGCTGATGTTTATGTCACCTGTCCCACTCCCTCCCTCCTAGCAAACAGTGGCATTTTCTCGCTCTTTGAAATTAGTTAGACTCTGCTAAATATAAACACAAGAGAACAAGTGCATAGTTGTATTTCATTTCCCACTTGTGTTTCACACACTTATATCTTGTATGCTAATACTCACACACCAGTCTGCATAACTTCTGGAAAGCTGTCAGAATTAGATTTTCATTTTCTGTTGATCATTAATCAAATGTCTGACTCTGTTAGAAATATTTAGAACACCTACACTTATGTATGACATTCTGACCAGCTTTTTAAAGAAAAGTTTGCTTTTCTGGATTTGATCAGTAAAATTTTAATAAATTTTTACTCTTGAAAGACACTCAAGTCTTTTTTTTGTAAAAAAAAATTGTATCAATGTGCCAAGGTAACTCTCACACAAATCCCCTTGGCTTGAGTTACTGCTTTTAGTTTGTGCAGGTTTCGATGCACTTTTACAAGCTGCAGAGCAATGCGGTCTGGTAATGCAATCTCTCTCTAAACAAAGACAGCCTACAGTATATTTACAGGGTGTATATATATATATATATATATATATATATATATATATATATATATATATATATATATATATATATAAGTAGGTTTATTCTTATTCATTTCCCCCCCTCCCAGGGAGTTTCTGCTATCGGCTGGTTTGGGCATGTTGTGCAGTCTATTTTTTTTTTGGGGGGGGGGGGGGGGGGGGATGGGGGTATTGTGAAAACTGCAGTGCATCTCAGGATGGTGACTCATTAGTTCCTGTGCATCAGCTCAGCCTTGACAGATCTTTTTACTTTGTCCTCGGTGTGTGTAGGTGGGAAATTGTCTCCTCAGATGAGTGAGAAATGTGAATCAGTATGATACATTACACTGCCTGTAATCATTGTAGAAAAGACACTTATCGCTTCAGTTTTAAACACTTTGCTGGTACCACATTTTTAGTATGTAAAATACCATAAGATGAGCTATTACTCAAGATATACATGCAGCAATATTAGACAGTAGATTAAGGAACGTGAAGTATTTTGGCCTCTTACTAGATAAGTGCCCTCTTTTGACTTAATTTAAAAAAAAATATTATTAGTATTATTTTATTTTTATGTTTTAGATAAGCATTCTCAACTCTCAATCAGAGAGTTACTCTCAATCATTGTGTGCCCGATAACTTATTGTTATTATCACCCAGGTTGAACAAATGATTCACTTATTACGACAAACCTCCATCTTGTGGCAGTTTTAGTTTCATATGGTATCATTTCATTTTTTTCCCACTACATTTTCAAATTTCTGTATTCAAAATGTTATATTTAAAACATTATTCTAATGATCTCATAACATTCTTTAGACATTTGTAATTAGTTTGTTGATTCTGATTTAATTTCATTGGTATAACATCCATATAGTGCATTTCATAGTGCAATTAAAAGATGATCAACACTATGTAACTTTATATGAATAATTTTAAGAAGTGTGCCCTTTTTTCAGCTGAGCACCTGGCCCCCCAAAATACTAGATATTAAATAGCCTGTCTGTTCACACACCCAGTTGTACCATTTCACACTAGTAAATTTCCTCTTTGTCTTCTAAAATAGTTTTATGTGTGTATATATATATATATATATATATATATATATATATATTAATTGATGTTGAATTTGTAATTCTCTAGGATCTACATATTTAACCATAGGTGAATAACAACTTATGCAAGACATAATTACCGGTAACTGTAAGATGCAGCTAGTTTAGCTGTGACATCATGCTAGTAGTCCCATAGGTCCCGTTGTACTGTATTGTCCAAAGAGTTTCTAGGCTTACGGCTGACAAATAAGAACATTCCATAGAAATCCTTCAGCTATAGCTATAGTCCTTTTTGACTAAAAGACCTGAGTGTGCTTTTATTCTAATGGAACAATAATGTTTCATACAAAGCATGTTGTGTTTTCAAAAGTCTTTTGTCACAATTTTGCTTCCAGAATCAATTTAGGGTAATGTCACACTTTTTACCCCAGTGAATATATCATGGTAGATTTATTTTTGTAAGTCATTTTCTGTATAGGGATATACTGTACCTTAATCCCTTGGCTACCAGAAACCTGTTGTTAAGCAACCTATTATAAAGTCTATTAATTGAGTTTTATGTACAGTAACTCAATAATGAAAAAAAGTATGAAACTGTAGACATTTATGTGGTTATATAACAAACATCAACCCATTGGGTTTGGCCAACTGTTGTTGCAATTAATGTTATGTAAGTTTATAACATTTAAAACCCATGTCAATAAAATGTGGCTTCCCCTGATCCGATGTTTATGAGAAATAAACTTGACTTAAAAATCTACCTTCATTATATAGTTGATCCTGTCTGAATGTATGCTAGTGCTTTTGTTTACATGCCTTTTATATCAGTATAGCAAATATATAGCCATATTAATTTTAGTTTGAAGCATAGAATTCCCAAAAGTGACTTACTCAGTTACAATTTAGTTGTCAATGTAAAGTATGAAGTTGTCAACTGACAACTTAAATATTTGAGTTAAGCCCAGGGAAGTTGTTAAAGCTTAGTTTTTTATTATAGAAAAGACTAAATTATAAAATTGTGTCATGGAACTTTTCACACAAAATCTCATAAATTCTTGAGATATATAAAGTTAAAGTGCGTATATACTGTATTGCTGTTGCACACTTGTCACATTTGACTTGCTTTGATTCACAAATGTGCCTTTAGTGAGTATAGCAGCTTGGTGAGGTTTGCTAAATTCTCTTGGCAGTGAGCAGTTAAATAGATTATAAGTTGTTAATAAGATGGAAATGAGAACAGGGCCCTGGGGCTCTTCAGTTCAAGGTCGAATATAAGACGTAACTCTCCATAAAGAGTTTAGGAGACCCTGATGTGCACCATTGATTCTGTAGTCGCCGTTAGTTGCACCCATTCTGCCCTGAGGAAGAATAATGTTTTTAGTATTTCTCCTTGGTGATATTGCTTGAGTTTACCTTCCTAGATTCTGTTTTTGTGGTTCATGTAATTATCTGACTAAACCAGTTTGTTGTTTTGGGAGCAGTTTCATAAAATGGATCAAGACTTCTCCAAGAATTATGTAAGTCATGTTTGTCATACCCTAAGCTTACTGTTATTTCATCCTAGTATTGTGCTTGAATCCACACTGTTACAAGTTTGTTTTTTTGTGTTCTCTTTGGCTGGCTTCAAGTCATATCATATTTGGGGCACCCCTTTATTTCTGTCTAAAATAGGTCCAGCATGTACAGTATGCCTCATTTAGTTTAGCAACCTGTACTCGTGAAACCAATTATATAGTTAGTGGTATGTTTGTGATTTTTTTTTTTATAATGCGTCTAAGAGGACTGATGGAAGACTAGCAAGTCCTTTACTAGACAATGTTACTACTACTTCACAAATTTCAGTCTTTTAATAGCATTGTGTTTTGTGTTGAAAATAGCTTTAGATAGATTATACTCTGTGACAGCTGGGAAAGGCATGATAATTATGTACTATATATACATTTACAAGATTTATTATTTGAATGTGTACCACGAATTGTAACTGTATTTTTTAATAACTGTATAGATACTCTCTGTACGAACTCATCATTGACCCATGTGCTGTGATTTAAAAAGATTTAAATCAAGAAATACTCATAATGTTGGAGACAATATCCTTGTGGGCAGCACTCTGACATGTAGCGTAGTTGCACTTCTGGTACTTTTTTCTTCAAAGAAATACTCCTGATCTATGTTTATTTAAATGCGCACTTGAAACATGACATTCAAAGCCCTGCATGAACCCCTTGCATAATACAGGATGAAAACTTTCTAGCATTTCAAATGGATGTTAACTGCACATGAACACATTGATCTGAAAGCATTAATATGCATGTGTGAAAAATGCACAAATGTTCATTGTCTGCCTGGAAAAAGCTCTTAAGTTCTTTTGCCACTGCAAATGAACTTAATCAATGTCCCTTTAAGATCATAATGAATCATAATCATTAAGTTACATAATGGTCTCGGAAAGAATTTTAACAATAATAAAAAGCAGGATGGGTGTATTTTTCAGATGTTGAGAACACTTGTCAGTTTTATGTATCATGTAATCCCTTACTAAAACAATATGCCACACATGAAACTGGAAAGACATGCTATCTGAAAACTGGTTTGTCATGAACTTCTGAGACTTGACATGACTTTACACAATTAACAATTGTGAATGCTAGGATGTAGATTTGTTAAACTTTGTGTTCTTTGATCAATTGAAAACAGTGCACAAGACCATTTTAAATGACCATGACAAACATGGGTAACCATAACCTGCCGAGACCGTCAAGGATCATATTGTGGATGAGGTTATCTATTCACGAATAGAAGAACGCATAATTACCTCAGTTTTGTGACCTTTTTTCTTTTGCAACAAAATATGAAAAAAAAACTGTTTGTCTTGTATGCGACTGAGAAAGAGGATGGAAAAAATGTTTTAAACCACGTGTGTGTGTGTGTGGGACTACTCACCGTTCAAGCACCCTGTCCACACACTGGCATTTTGTATCCCTACCCCCTCATGTTCAGCACAGCAGAATACTAAAGAGCACTTTTTCCCCCTCTCTAACACATGCACACCCACCTGCTGTGTGATCAACTTACAAAAGTGACTGTTCGTTGTAGAGCCAGTTTTGTAAATCACAGGAGCTGTGTCTGGTTGTTTTAAAAAGTTGAGAAGAGAATGCTTTTACAGTTCTGTCCATTCTTTTGTAAATGCCAAGCAGAATGCAAAGAGGTAACGGGTCCCTACGTAATTTTAGTAGTTGTGAACTTTTAGGTTTTCTATCATGGTTGGCTATTTCTTTTTGTGTTTTTGCATGTGAAGGCATGTTATGAGCACTTTACAAAAAACTGCCAGATGATTATGTGTCAAATGACGATGCTGGGAGGGCTTTCTATTCAAAAGAAATATCTGATAGTTTGAATTTTTAGGGTTAATTTAGGTTGTAAATATAATGTGTGAAAATGTTATGATATTTATAAATGGATGATATTGAATAATGCTAAGTTACTAATTCATGAAATTTGTAAAAAAAAATAAATAAAATCTATGCAGAAATTAAATGTTTTTTATTTGAAAACATACTGTATGTAGAAACTTTTTGGAATTTCTTTTTTTTTTTTTTTTACATCACGTACCATTTATATGGTATAAATGGTATAAAGGTTTTTCAAAACCATATGGAACCTACATGGATACAAGCTACATTACTAAAGTATTTTGCACATGTATTTAACACACAATTTACTTTTCTTTGTTGTAATGTTACCCTAAAATGTCTCCATTCACACATACTACTAAAACAATAATGTTTTAGTAGTATGTGTAGTAGTAATGTAACTGTTGGCATGTTGTCAACTTACGTGACAACAAAATGTTTGTTTGGTTAGAGAAATGCAGTTGTTACAGAAAAGATGATAGTTATTGGTTTGTAGAAATGTCTAAAATGTACAAAAGTAGCTTTGCTACTGACATGTCTACCAGTCATTTGAGTATCTGCCAACACAGGGGCCACGAGGGTACACCCCCGCCAGATCTCTGGTCCCCCCCCCCCCCCCCCCCCCCCGAAAATACAAAATGCCTGTCCACTTTGTGGGTTCTGGCTCCGACCCTGTGATTTCCCCCAATAGACAATCTACTGACTTTGCAAGTCAACTTAGTCTACTAATATTCAGTTACTCTTAATTGGTAAAATGTTTAAAGAGGACTATGGAAACTAAGTGTAACTGAAATTGTATCTCTGACAGACATCAATGAGTCTGTGATGAGTTTCAGAATGGTTTTTGTTCTTATGTAACCCGATTTAGGTATTGTGTGACTGTTCTAACAGTTTAATACCTTTTAATTTTGACAGAACAATTAGGACAGGTCATCAATGTCCATTCGGGAGTGCCTAGATAGCCCAATCCTTGAGGATGAGGAGGGCAGAAGGGTGGAGAGAGAGTCTGACAGAGACAGTGCTCTGTCATCAGAAATTTCAGATGGAGGAAGAATTGGAGAAAAAGAGGAAGGGATTGGGCTTTGCCTCCCAGGAGAAAAGTGAGTGCCTCTGTTTTCGTTTTTATTATAGCTTTCGCAGTGTACATAAGGCTGAATTGATTGTGTAAAGAAACAAGTGAATGGAATAATATATATATATATATATATATATATATACATACATACATACATACATACATACATACATATATATATATATATATATATATATATATATATATATATATATATATATATATATATATATATATATATATATATATATATATATATATATATATATATATATATATATATATATATATATGTGTATGTATGTATGTATGTATATATATATATATATATAATTTTTATTTTATATATATAAATATTAAGTGAAAACTCTATCTACTGGCAAAGCCTAAAACACACTTATTGCTGCAGGTTTAGTCAGATGTGTGATCGCTCAGAGGCTTCTGATCAATCTACACATTCATCTGCCTCATTAAATGAGGAGCAGTTTGAGGACTACGGAGAAGGAGAAGATGGAGACTACACTCCTAGCAACTCCTGTCCAGACGATGAGATCCGCATTAATGGATGCTCAGATCTAGGCTCCTCCGTTTCCTCCAGGTAAATGTTTGTCTGTTTGTATTCCTGTGTCTGACTACCCTTAAGTCTGTTTTCATTTTCTTTAAAATTAAAGAATAATTTCTTCAGAAATCCAGATATCAGCCTTATTACACAGGATTTCTTTCAGCATGTATATATGAATATTTGTATTAGAGGTTGGAACTGTCGGACTATGGGGAAACTTTCTCACTCACTCAGCATTATGCTTTTTAGTTCTAACATTTTTTTTGCGTAGAGTAGAAAGTACAATGTTGTTTTCTTAATTAAATGTATTTATTCTAAATGTTTGCCAGTCCCCAACACCACCAAGTTCCAAAAAAAATATATAAGAACAGTAGATCTTTGGAATTATACATCCCTCACAAAATGTTGAGGGATGTTTTAATGGACAGGATGTTTGTATTGGGGATAACATTACTGTATTTGATAACATGATAACATTACTGCACTTACTGTATGTGTTTTGAATTGAAGGTTATTTCTTATTTTGTACAAATTTTGAATTATTGAGCTTCACTATCACAATCCTCTCCCACCCCCCCCAATTCAGTGCTGGTCAGACTCCTCGGAAGATGCGCTTCGCTGGTGACCAGATGGACGTGTTTTGCTCTCAGTGCTGTAAGAGGGTCAGTCTGCTCAATGATCTGGAGAATAGGCTGAAAAACCTCAAAACTAACAGGTACGACATAGACTTTAATTTACTAACTTTAATAACTTTAATTTTTCGTCCAGAGGGGGTTCAGGAAGACTTTTCTTCTGGAAGACTTTGTGTTAGAGTTAGCTATTTGGAACTGAAGTTTATAAGGTAGTAGACTTGCCTAGTTTCTTTTCAGTAATGTCAAAAGAGTGACCCCTCACTTCTGGGAAGTAAGCTTTCAGTGGCCTGGACACATTAGAGGCTCTCTGGGGGGATTATTCATTTTCTTCCCGTCGGCCACAATAGAGAATATTTAAGCTGCAGGGTCAAGTCACCTTTAATTATATAGCACTTTTTAAGTTTCAAAGCAGCTTTACAGTGGTCACAGGAAAACACTAAAAACAAAGTTTGTTTTGGCTGAACAGCAGCTCTAAAAGAGCAGGTGAATCAATAAAATTGAAGAATATGAAGTGTTATGTGTACCCAACTAAGCATGCCAGAGGCAACAGTGGCGAGAAACCAAACCTCCAGCAGATGCCAGAATGAATGGAGAAAAAAACCTTGGGAGAAACCAGGCTCAGTCGGGGGACCAGTTCACCTCTGACAAACAGCCAAACAGTGCATGATTATTATATTGACAACAGTTTATGTCAAAATATTAAATCCAGTTGTCTGGTTGGAGATTCATGATCTTCACAGGGGAGGGTCTAGTAGAATCATAGACTCTGCAGACATTTCAGGACTGCGCTGTGCTCTTGTCCAGGTCCTTCATCTTATTCTGATCTGGATTCGGCCCGGATCCGGCTAACCATGGTAACCTTAGAATAAACAGAGACTAATATCAGCTTAGATGCCGTTCTTCTTCTGATGTAACGAGTACAGATGTTATGGGAATGTTTCCAGTACCTGGGGCTAATATGCTCAAACTTCCTGGTTCTAGTAAGAACTCGAGCTGCTGCATTTTGGACCAGCTGGAATTTGTTTATTAAGTGTGTAGGGCAACCACCCAGTAGAGCATTACAATAATCTAGCCTTGAACTCATGTACTAACTTTTCTACATTTGTCATTGAGAGCATATGTCATAATTTAGATATATTTTTTAGATTAAAAAGAATGTGGTTTTGCATATGCTAGAAACGTGATTTTTCAAATGAAAGAGTGCTATCAAAGATCACACACAGGTTTCCCAGAGGGGGGGGGGGGGGGGGTGCATGCTCAAATTTGTTGACGGGGTGGGGGGGGGGGGGGGGTGTCGCGTGCGTTTGTTGAAGCTCACCGCCGAAGCTACAGCGCCAGAGCCGCTTGCAGCCGCTCACGGACCGGTCCGCGAATTCGATCCTCCGCCCGGTAACCTTTTCATCCACGGCCCGGTACCACTTCTTCCGCGGACCGGGGGTTGGAGACCACTGATCTAGGTGAAAGAGTCTCTATGTGTTGGAATTTATCTGACCTATATGATGTGAGACAGCTAGTAGATGGTTGGTTTAACCAGTTTGTCTACTTCCTGACCTGGGCCCCAATTAGTCAAGGTTCAGCTCTAAGACTATGTGCAAAATTACTAGAGAGAAGAGCGGCACCATCCCAGGTAGGATGAATACCAATATCTTTTTTAGACCTCATTAGCGGCGACATGAATAACAATATTTACAATTATACTTAGCCAACACTTTTAAATTTGCTTTGACGTCAGGCACTCTGGCTCCCGGCAAACATGTGACTGTGACTATGGTGGCTGGAGTCTCTATTTTCACGTTCCGAGTAATATAATCGGCAATGACTGGGGCACTTGCAACAGGTTTCTCAGTGGGTTTTTGAATATTGAGTGGGGAGAACATGTTTGATGTTCTGATTGGAACGGAACAGTGGTTTTTTTATCCGCGATTATGCCGTCTTGCAATCACCCAGTTGCCCTGCTGCAAGGGGCTCTACAACCGGAACTGATCAATGCACAGGGTTTGCTAAGCTAGTGGCATCCAAAGTAGGGGGAACGCTGTATGCACAGACAGCAGATTAATGTTTTGATAATGATTTAGATTAAAGCTAGCGATTTCAGATTAATAAGACAATAACAATTTATTTAAATCTAATATTTTCTAAATTGTATTTAGCAATATAAACGAATGTCGAGTTAAGATCTAAAACAAAAACAAGTCTATACTACGCTACAAACGCAATCCACTCGAGCAGAGAGGAAACAGCAGTGCAGCAGTTAAAACAGTCCGCCTGGAAACACCCAGTAGATAGAATCAGGGATTTCCTCAAGGAATTAATGTGACTATATGAGGGCTCTGATATCTTGCTGCATTCTCTCTGGACCACTAATGATTCATTCCCTTTTCCATACATCATCCAGCCTACCACTTTAGAGCCCATTAGAGCTTTATTAGACACCTCCACACATTAATCAGTCTCTATGCATTCTGTATCTTGCCGTCTCTCGGTGCATCTTGTTCTTTTTCACATATAAACATCCACACATGAATAAACAGAAAAGCGCTTCTGAGACTTTGGATACTGATGATTTGCAACTAGAGATGCAACTAGATCTTCTCTTCTTTTCTCCGTCACTGCTCCTTTCACTAAGTGAGTTTTCTTTTAATACATTTTTCAAAAGAGTAATTAGTTTTTAGAGTAATTAGTCATTCAGCCTTTCAAAATAGATAATCTTAATTTCATCTATTGAAAGACAGACAGAAGGAATGTGTGTGTTCATGTTGTTTTGGGGAGAGGGCTTCAGATAGAAGGGGAAGAAAGAGAAGACAGGATGGGTTGCGGGAGAGAGAGGAGGAATGAAAGCTAAATGCTCTGTCAGCAGAATGCTTCGAGAAATGCATTGGTTCACAATTCATTCTATACTGTTGGGGAAAAAGCAAAGTCAGCAATAACTCTCTGTGTGTGTAAGAGCAGGATAGAGTAAACCCTGTTTTAAGACATTTTTTAAGTGTTGGTAAGGTTGGAGTCATCTGAACTTGTCAAGGCAGACACTATATACAAACATGTTGTGAGTGAGCCTGGGTTAAGCCTATGATACCTTCCACTGATAAGGTCCTGTTTGTTTTAAAAGCTTACTTTTTAGATGCACAAATTCTATGTTTTTGTTTTGTGATATAACAAAACCTTAAATTAACTAGCATGTCTATATTTTGATCTGTCCCACATCTGACCATCTTGACTCTATCCTATAATTGAGATCGCATGCAATGTGTTGAATTACTAATCAATAACTGTAGGGCATGAAAATGGGCTCTTTAATGACTCATTCCATCATCCTGGAGGGAAGCAGTGATAATTCCCATCCCAAAAGCAGGAAAGTATCACAGTGAACCATTCAGTTATTGTCCGATTGCTTTAACAAGTTATGTAAAAAATGTGGAAAAGAGCCAAATTATATTGTAAGTGATGATCAGTGTGGTTTTAGGAGAAGCAGCATCATGGGTCAACTCATTAGCCTTATTTTTTCTTGAAGATCTTTTTTTATTTTTTATCTAATAATTATTACTAATTATTACATTTATAAGATAGAAACATTCGCTTACTGTATTCTTAAACCTATAAAAAGCTAATGATTCGACTTGGAAGTCTGGATTTGCACGAACATGGTGTCAGAGGACAGCTGCCTAATTTTTTTTTGTTGAAAATTTTTATTGAACTTTTTTTATTTTATTTTTTTTAAGTAGCCATTATTTATATAGTAGTTTTTACAATTGAGATTGTTTCTAAGCAGCTATATAGAGATAATGGGAACATAATGCAACAAAGTTAGATTTGGCTGTACATCAGCTCTAGAAGAGCAGGCCAATCAATAATATTGATGAATATTAAGTGTTTAATATCCACAACTAAGCAAGCTAGAGCAGTTGCAAGGAACCAAAACTCCATTAGGTGACAGAATGAAGAAAAAGACCTTGGGAAAAACCAGGCTCAGTTAAGGGACCAGTGGCCAACAAACGTACAGTGCATGATTATGATAGACAACATTTCAGGTCAGAAGTCAATTTGAGATCGGTACATTTAAAATAGGTGGTGATCTTCTTGTTGAGGATCACTGCTGACACTTCAGGACTGTATTGTGGTTGTCTAGGTGCAGCTCCTTCATCTGATTTGGCTCTGATACAAACTGACCGAATATGGTCAACCTCGAGATAAAGAGACTAATATCAGCGTGGATGGCATTCTTATTATGATGTAACGAGTACATCAGGAGTTATTAGAGGTTTTCCCAGTTCCAGCTAGATTTATTCCAGCTTTAATCTAGATTTAAACTGACAGAGTGTGTCTGCTTCCCAAACAATGCTAGGAAGACCGTTCCAGAGTTTAGGCACCTGTAGTGTATTTTGATATTCTAGGTAATATCAACTGGTCAGAATTTTGGGATTGTAATAGATGTGAAGTACTATAATGCATTAAGAGCTTGCTTAAGTACTGGGGAGCTAATCCGTTTTGTGCTTTAAGTAATTGGCAAGATTTTAAAACGTATATGATGTTTTAACAGGGATCCAATGTAGTATTGACAGAACTGGGCTGATTTTATTGACAGGATAATAAATTGACTTCAGCGCTCAACAAGTGCCTAATTTCACCTTTAGACCGCAAACCAATTATAAATACTTGTATCCACAAGAACTGTCAAGATGAATGGGATCAGTTTAAAAAACAAACTTTACAAAATCAATCCTGTGGTTGGTGTAAAATGTTAGTGTCCATTTTGAAAATCACTGGGATCATCTCCACATGCTGTCGATTAGGGCACTCCAGACTAACTCGGACTAATCAGACTAAAGTAATACCTCGGTTTACGAGTTTAATTCGTTCCAAGAGCGAGCTCGTAAACCAAAATGCTCATACACCAAAACAAATTTCCCCATTAGAATGCACTAAAAATCTATTAATTTGTTCCACATGACCACAAATGCCCATTTTAAATATTTTTTTGGTTTTACCCTTACCCTTAACTTAAGTGCAGTTAAAATTGTAACCATTAAGAGCTCATATAAATACGAATTAATAATTGACAATTTACTGTAATGCACTTCAGGTTTGAGCAGCCTGCTTGGAGGAGAGAGAGGAAGGAGGGGGAGCAGGGAAAGCAAGGATGAAAGCAAATGAGTGAATTTCTTATAATAGTGCAGAAAACAAACGAAGTGATAATCCAGAGTTAAAGTCGTGGAACATGGGAGCCGCGAGAGAACGAATTAGCGGGAGCCGCTAGAGAACGAATTCACGGGAGCCAAGCAGGGAGTGACGTAACAAACCCAATTGTTACGTCACTCCCTTTTTAGTCTAGGGGTAAATAGGGCGCGACGAACAAATTAAATTGAGAGAGACTTTGAGGATCTTCAGCTCTCCAGTCCCAGAGCAACAACAACTAAACAATAAAACTTTCAAAGAAAGATGGCATGTGTGCAGTTTATTGTTTTCACAAAAGGTTAAATTAAACAAACAAATAAAATACAATATAAACAAACAATTACCTCGGGAGGAGGACCCAAACAAAAGAAATCAAAACACCTCTACCTAAGGGAAAAGTAACCTTAAATTACCTATACACAAAAAGAAAGAAAATAAAATACATATACCTTCCCTTACTCCCTAAATAGTTAATAAACAAGAGAAAAGATAAGGATCCTCCACCCTACATTACCCAAAAATGCTTAACTTAATGATAAATGAAATCAACTCATTGTTAGTAACTCAATAACGCTAGAGAAGCGCACACCACACTTCCTCCTCTAGGACTGGAGGGCAGAATACTCTCAAACGTCGCGTTTGTCTCTCTCTTCCTCAGTTTCGTCTTTGCAGCTTTATACAGGTTTCCACAAGATAAGCACCAATCAGAACATGGTTGATGGAACACAGGTGGTAGTCATTAACCTATCAAGTGAAAACAAGAGCAAAAGAGAGAGAGACTTCACACTCAGGCAGAACTAGGAGACACTGAATTCATGAACTGTGACAGTTACTGCTTAGAGGTACTGTATGTGCATATTTCACTACATGAACAATAGCGATCACAGTTAATTAAAGTTTAGAATATGAGGTAAAAACTTCTGTAAATCACTTATAAAAGTATCACTGTGGTGAATGATGCAGTCAATGAATGCGTTAAGAGGTTATAAAGGGGTTGGAACCTCCTGACTGTGTTATTAGAGGCTGTCATTAGGATATTTCATGTAAAAATGCGCACAAGGATGCTGAGCGTTAGGACTTTTTCCACACAAAACTGCGCACGGGTGAGGGATATTTTTTCTCGTACACCGATTCGACCCTCCATGCTCGTACAACGATTTGCTCGTATACCAAGTCGCTCATAAACCGAGGTATTGCTGTAATTTCAGACTAATTTTTCACTAAGATAAAATGTAAAATCTGTTTTAATCAGGGGGGTTTTATTATCTCTTTCTCGTTCTCGCTGCATATGTCAAGGTCAACCATTAAATTATTATAAAAAAAACATATATATAGCTCAATCAGTAGAGCATTGGCGTTTATAACGCCAAGGTCATGGGTTCAATCCCAGGGAAAGCAAGAACTGATTCAATGTGTTGCTTGAATGCAATGTAAGTCGCTTTGGATAAGAGCTTCTGCCAAATGCATACTATATGTTTAACTGTTTTATCTGTTGTTATTTAATTTCTTTTGTTTATTTGTTTTTCTCTTTAGCCCGAACAGAAAGATCTCCAGCACTGCATTTGGAAGGTAGGTCACTCCATATCACTTAGATCAATGTTTGTTTAGTCTATGCTACTGTTAATCATTACCATGACTGTTTCCATCTCACTCGCTGCTGTGACTGAGCACCACCTGTGGCTTAATAAGTGTTATATGAAGTTGTGGAGTCAAGAAATCAATATTAATCTGGCAAGCTAAATATTTAATCATGATGTGAAAACGATTTGGGAAGGGGAGATGAGAATATGAACATGCTGATTCTAATCTAAGTTACATGATTTTAGTAAAAGTTTAGACTTCAAAGTTACCGTAACTAAATTAAGATTTTACAACAGAGTAATAAATAAAGAGCTGTTGAGCATTGCACCAATAATTTTTGTTCTAATGTATCCCAACAAACCCTCAGAAAATTCTCACCAATTTAGAATTTGTTCCTCATATACAGGGAGTGCAGAATTATTAGGCAAATGAGTATTTTGACCACATCATCCTCATTATGCATGTTGTCTTACTCCAAGCTGTATAGGCTGGAAAGCCTACTACCAATTAAGCATATTAGGTGATGTGCATCTCTGTAATGAGAAGGGGTGTGGTCTAATGACATCAACACCCTATATCAGGTGTGCATAATTATTAGGCAACTTCCTTTCCTTTGGCAAAATGGGTCAAAAGAAGGACTTGACAGGCTCAGAAAAGTCAAAAATAGTGAGCTATATTGCAGAGGGATGCAGCAGTCTTAAAATAGCCAAGCTTCTGAAGCGTGATCATCGAACAATCAAGCGTTTCATTCAAAATAGTCAACAGGGTCGCAAGAAGCGTGTGGAAAAACCAAGGCGCAAAATAACTGCCCGTGAACTGAGAAAAGTCAAGCGTGCAGCTGCCAAGATGCCACTTGCCACCAGTTAGGCCAAATTTCAGAGCTGCAACATCACTGGAGTGCCCAAAAGCACAAGGTGTGCAATACTCAGAGACATGGCCAAGGTAAGAAAGGCAGAAAGTCGACCACCACTGAACAAGACACACAAGCTGAAACGTCAAGACTGGGCCAAGAAATATCTCAAGACTGATTTTTCTAAGGTTTTATGGACTGATGAAATGAGAGTGAGTCTTGATGGGCTAGATGGATGGGCCCGTGGCTGGATTGGTAAAGGGCAGAGAGCTCCAGTCCGACTCAGACGCCAGCAAGGTGGAGGTGGAGTACTGGTTTGGGCTGGTATCGTCAAAGATGAGCTTGTGGGGCCTTTTCGGGTTGAGGATGGAGTCAAGCTCAACTCCCAGTCCTACTGCCAGTTTCTGGAAGACACCTTCTTCAAGCAGTGGTACAGGAAGAAGTCTGCATCCTTCAAGAAAAACATGATTTTCATGCAGGACAATTACTCCACAGCGTGGCTGGCAAGAAAGGGTATAAAAGAAGAAAATCTAATGATATGGCCTCCTTGTTCACCTGATCTGAACCCCATTGAGAACCTGTGGTCCATCATCAAATGTGCGATTTACAAGGAGGGAAAACAGTACACCTCTCTGAACAGTGTCTGGGAGGCTGTGGTTGCTGCTGCACGCAATGTTGATGGTGAACAGATCAAAACACTGACAGAATCCATGGATGGCAGGCTTTTGAGTGTCCTTGCAAAGAAAGGTGGCTATATTGGTCACTGATTTGTTTTTGTTTGGTTTTTGAATGTCAGAAATGTATATTTGTGAATGTTGAGATGTTATATTGGTTTCACTGGTAAAAATAAATAATTGAAATGGGTATAAATTTGTTTTTTGTCAAGTTGCCTAATAATTATGCACAGTAATAGTCACCTGCACACACAGATATCCCACTAAAATAGCCAAAACTAAAAACTACTTAAAATATTGATACAAAAATATTCAGCTTTGATATTAATGAGTTTTTTGTGTTCATTGAGAACAAGGTTGTTGTTCAATAATAAAATTAATTCTCAAAAATACAACTTGCCTAATAATTCTGCACTCCCTGTATATATACATGTTCCTCATAAACATATATAATTTCACCCTATATTTTTCATATATGAAAAATATAGGGTGAAATTGTTTTATCACAAAATAATTTGTGATAATTAGAATGCCAACGATTCCTGTTTGTAAAATTACATATGGAATCATACATGCAGTCTCTCTCATAAGTCCTGTTCAAAATTATTCTATTTTACATTTATCCATTTTATTGCTTTCTTTGTTCCAACAAATTATATTATTACTATAACATGTTTAGTGAAAGTCATGATTTGAGTCATGTTACATTATTTAAAATGTTCACTAAAACCTAAAACTTTATTTTGAAGTTTAAATTAGATCATATTAAGCATGTTTTCAATGAGGTCCCAGACTCGGAACATTACTGTTTGTGATAACGTTGGGTTTATATTAAGTTATAGTTAATTATTGCAGATATATATTATCTATGTACAATTACCCTTGGTTGGGAAATGCTACTCTAGACAGTTCTTTTGTGTTTAATTGTAAGAATCTGATCAAATGTTGTGTGGGAGCGTAAACATTGGGTGGCAAAAATTGTGTGGGTCTTTCTTGTCCCTTTGGCAACCAGCCTCCTCTAAATCACAGTGACAAGATGAAAATGGCCTACCACGGCTGACCTGAGAGCGAGAGAGGGAGAGAGAGAAAACGGGAGAGGGAGGGAGAGAGAGAGAGAGAGAGAGAGAGAGAGAAAGACATGTATAATGCATTTTCTTGTATGAAATCATTTGCGTCTGCAGAAGTGTTGCGTAAATGTATATTTGTGTACACAAGATTTTGGCTCTCTAATTCAAGTGGTACAAGAGAATAGCGCACATGCCTGCGCATGCGCTTGAATCTTTTAGACGAGTGCTTTTTGGTTCTGTGTGGGTGGGTCGACTGGATTGGGCACTGCAACAGCTCTCACAATGCCTCTACTGGCCAGTGCCTTTTCTCTCTCATAACTGCAGTGCTCCTAAAGATGCACAGGCATTGAATGTAGATTCAAAGAACGGATGAGTGGTGCAGCATGGGTAGCGTAGTTTGCAAGTTTTGATGCTGCAGTATAGCCCAATTCATCCATAGAATTGAACAAAGAGGTAAGTGGGACGTTCCTCTTGCGAAATATAGCTGTCAGCATGAGATCTGAATGCCGAGGTTGCACAAAATGAACTAGTGTGTGTGAATCAAAATACAATCTCATTGTGATGCATGATAGTATGATTAAATTGTTCCTTTTTTTGTTTTGTGTGCATGTGGATCCAACAGGCAGCTGCTCCACAACAGTAACCTCAGCAGTAGTAATGGCAGCACAGAGGATTTATTCAATGACAGCATTGACTCCTGTGAATTAGACATTGCTGAGAAGGTAACCCCCCCTTTACAACACACTCATCTACTTCCTGAACAGTCCTGTGAAACTGCATCACCAAAGCTGACTATCTCTGGAGTGTCTTTTTTTAAACTCGCTTAGTCCTGACCTCTGCTCAGGAAATGTACGTGTTAGCTTCTTAATACAGGGGGTCAAATGGGTCCAGATGATGCTGACTTTGTCTGTTTCTGGTTGTTTCTTCAAATTTGAAAATATAATTTTCAGGGGTGGTTTTAGAGACTGTATATTGTAGGGGAATTACAGTTAAAGACCCGAAGACCAGATATGTTGAATGAGGACCAGGAGTTACAAGTGTAGTCAATTGAAGAAAGTTTAATAAAGAATAGGTTGTAGTTTCATCATGCAGAAGCTAGCTTCCAGTCTCACAAGGAGTTTGTAGGCTGCTCTGATTACATTTTCCTTGTTACATTAATTATACCTTAATCTAAGGTGACATTACGTCATTACTTAAAAGTTAAGTGATTCTGATTGGCTAAGAAAGTAGGCGGAAATTATTAATCTTCCACAAGAAGACCTAACATCAGTAGCATATCTCCATCCATCGAACCGCTGATTTTTGGACTGGATTTAGGCATGAAATGACCTCCCCGATCATCACGTGGCGCCTGTAAGTCTCCATCAAAAATCTACTCGTACTGCACCCAGCAACAGACCTGCACAGAAAGATTAACACACACACACAAATACACAGTCTCTGCTCTGGGACCCTAGTTGTCTAAGTAGCTAGGGGAACAGACATATGACTGGTCAAATGTGTGAGATTCTTCTCCAACATAAGCAAATCGAATACAGACATCAGAAGAATATTAGAGCACTTACACAATAATATGGTTGTCTATAAACGGAAATCCTTTAGAATCATTTAATAATAAAAAGAAGTATTCAAGAGAATGGTTATTGATTTAATACTGAGGTTATAGTCATTCATGTCAATCATTCCAAGATATATATAATATATCTTTTAATATGTTCAGGGCTTTAGCCCAAACTAAAATTGGGTTATTGGTATATTTATTTAAAGTAATTAATAAATGTATTAATTATATTTAAGGTCATATTATATTTATAAAGTAATGTTTAAACTATTTGTAAAGCTTTTTTTTATTATAGTCTGCACAGATTATCGTTCAAAGAAGATGAGTGCGAATTCCAGTGCAAAGTTGGTTTAAACAGTGAACCAATGCCTTATAATACATTTTAATCTATAGTAACATTTTACATGACAACTGTTTTATGATTTACAAATTACTTAACTTTTGTTTTGTTTTTTAATTTACACGACAACTGTATTTTTGGGACCTGAAAATGCAAACCTTTGAAAGTGAGTTTCAATGTTCTAAGTTTGGAAAACGGTTCAATTATCATTTCTGTGTAAACTACAAAAACACAACTTTGTGGAAACTGATGTGTGCTCTGTCTATAGGTGTATAGTTTTTCTCTACAAAGTGACCCTGCCAACTACTGGCAGCAAAATGGTGTTTTCACAGATCTCTGTTGATGGGGAACATTTTGACCATGAATTTGTTTATTACAGATTTGAACATGTCCGTTGTCTGCACAAAATCAAAATTGCAAAGGAATTTTCTTTTTCTGTTTTTAGCTCCTTGTTGTCATGTATTCAGGAACCAGGACTATACTGGTTCAGGAACAGGCACTAATTCAGGCTGATCTGAGAATCATAGTGAGATTTACATTTATTATTGTTTCCTACACAGGTGAGTTACTTGGACAAGAAAGTGATAGAACTAGAAAATGAAATTCTGATGAACGGGGATGTGAAGTCCAAGCTTAAACAGGAAAATATACAGTTGGTCCACAGGTAAATTGTTACTCAAGATCCATTAAGCCACACACAGTTAATTTCTTTGGAATTAACTCTTTAAAGGGGTTTTCCACTAGCAAGATGTTCCATGGAAAAGTCCTAGTCAAAGTTTTGCATTTGCTAAATTTTAAAAGGACAAAGTGCATCTAAGCAGGTCTGACAAAGATTCATGTTAATGATGAGGACTGTGATTCAACAGGATCCACGAGTTGGAGGAGCAGTTAAAAGATCAGGAGACCAGAACGGAGAACATGATGGAGGAGAGGCTCAGAAGACACAGAGAGGCTTACAGTCGACTGGAGAAAGACAAGAACACCCAGATAGAGATTCTTACAAATCGGTGAGAGACAAAAAATAGCATTGCTGCAAAATGTCGATTTCTTTTCTTAAGCATTTCAAGTCTTGTTTGAATATTTTTCTGGATATTTGTTACAGAAAAATATTTAAACCTCTCTAAAACAAGATACATTTTACATAAATCTAACTGAATTTACACTAGGTTTACTCTACATGAGGTTTACACTACAAAAGTGTGGAATAGTCTTTTATGCCCACCAAGGACATATATATTTAATGATAAATACTGTAAACAAACAACAACAAAAAAATTAAAAACTTTTATTTTAATATTTCAAAATGTAATTTATTCCTGTGATTGCAAAGCTGAATTCTCAGCATCAATACTTCAGTCTTCAATATCACATTATGACAACAACACATTAAGTTGCTCATTTGGTACTTTATTATAATTATTGTTGCTATTATTAGTATTAATAATAATATAAATACAAATATAATAATAACTGTTCTTATGCTGAAAATATCAAATTATTTTAACATTTTCATGATGAAATTCGTGGTGAAATTATGATACTTTTTTCAGAATTTTTTAATCAATAGAAAGTTCAAAAGAACAGCATTTATTTGGAATAAATAAATATTTTGTAACATTAAAATGTCTTTACTGTCATGTTTGATCAATTTATTCTTGCTGAAAAAAAGTATTTCCATCACAGGAATATATTACAATTCAAAATATATTAAAATAAAAAATAAATTATTTTAAATAGTTACATAGTGGTTTTAAATATAATAATAATAATAATAATATTCCACAATATTACTATTTTACTGTGTATACAGCATACTAGTGTATTTTCAATATGCTATCTCAGTTGCTCCTTCATAAGGGTGATAAGAGTAACACAGTTGAATCACTGAAGGAACCATTACATTGTATCTAGAAATCTGGGGCCTTGAGTCACAGAGCAATTGTGCAGAGGACACTTCTTACATCAGTACGATGAGGGACGGCTTCTTTTCTTTTCTCTTTTCCACCGGCAGAGTGCATCAGCTAGAGGAGGAAAATGGAGAGATGGCAATGAATATGAACAGACTAAAATCCCAGACCGAGAAACTGGATGAGGTGGGACAGTTTTACTATACATACTCTGGCTACATGTTTAAATGGACCATTTTTATTTAGGGTGAAAGATGAATGAATAAATTGGTACTGCTTTATTTAAAGGTACACTCTTTTTGTTATCTCTCAACAAGTGAGTAAGGTATTTTTTCGAACACCGTTCATTGTAAAGCATTATCTATTGTGAAGGATCACTTCACTATGGGTTGTTGTAGCAGTGTGCTGGAATTTATTTATTTTAATAAATAAAAAATGTTTATTTATGGGTTTAACTACAGTAACGTGTCTAGCTAGTCAGTCAACCTGAGATCCTTTCCATCTAAATTGGTTCCATCTTTTAATCCTTGTAGTGAATGTTTGATGAGCAGAAGTTCATATTTATTTATGATAAAGAACCATTTTCATCCACACAGAGCTGAAGCACATCCAAAACAATGTTCTTCCGCAAAATAAATTCAGTTTTGATAGAAGGCCAACAGTGACATAGTGTACCTTCTTTGTTCCTAACACATGTTTTAGCTTGTCATATCAGGCAGTTATTACTCTTACAAACTAATGAAAGCTGGCGTGTCAATTTTAGTGGTCTGAGCTGATTTGGATGTTCAAAAAAGAATCTGTGTTTGTATGTTGGTTAGAATTTGACCAGTTTGATCAAAAACGGGTTTGCCAACTTGTTACTAAATCAGACTTATGACCCAATAGGGATCTTAAATGACAAGCAATTGTCCAATTTGTCTGTACGCCTGCTTAAATGTTCTGTTCGTATTGTGAAGGAGAGGCAGCGAATGACCGATAAGCTGGAGGATACGAGTCTGCGTCTGAAGGATGAGATGGATCTGTACAAGAAGATGATGGACAAGCTACGGCAGAATAGAAATGAGTTTCAGAAGGAAAGAGATACCATGCAGGAGGTATGACTGAATGTTCTAATATATGTATTTTCTGACACTGGTTAAAACTGACATATTAAGTAATGATATTAGCCTTTTAATGGCAGAGGTGTCTTTATTTGAGAATTTTGACCAAACTAGTCAAATGCAGTCATTTTATTTTTATTAAAGTACATTTTTCAATACAAAACTTTTGCCAACTTTTAATTTATAGAAAATCCCATAGATGCATTGTGGTCACATTAGTTGTCCAAAGCTGTACTAGATCATGTACTTTTATACCATTTGTAATTTTGTCAATTGTTTTTAAAAATGTATAGTCACCCAAATGTATTTACAGATAGAAAAAGAGTGGCAGAGCCTTCGCCAACTTTAGTTGCCCTTGGTCTTAAATGGGTTGTGTACTTAAAAACAACAAATTAACATATATAACACACGTATATACACTAAATGTGCACATATACAAGTCAAACACAATGATGCAATTACACAAACTTATAGATGGTTCAGGAGTATGTTCCATTGAGAATTTGTAGTATATTGAAATTCATAATTTAGTCCGGAGTCACCATCATGTCTTATCTTTTACATAGACTATATAGCAACATAGTGAAGTTATTTTCAAAAGTGTATTTTCTGGTCCATTTTTGTTCAGCTGATTGAGGACCTTCGGCGAGAGTTGGAGCACCTCCAGGTATACAAGCTGGATGCAGAACGAATGGGGCGTGTTCGCAGACCTTCCATTAGCTTATCAGAATACAGCACTCGAACACGTGAGAGTGAGTTGGAACATGAAGTCAAGAGACTAAAACAGGTGAGAGAGATGGAAAGCTGGTAACTCTATCTCTTTCGATCTCGTATATTTCCTATGGCCCTGACCCACATACCGTAGTCAGAGCCTTGTACAAATTATTTCACATTTTCACATGAAACTGTGCCTTATATATATAAGCTTGCATAGAAATGATGATCCCAAAAAGTTTTTTTTTCTGTCTCTTATTTAATATTTTTTTACTGTGTATATGCAGAGGAGTGTTTCCAAGGACATGCACTTTGACCTCCAGCAGCTTGTGTCTGCTTGGGCACAACTTTTTCTGAGTCTGATGGTAAACTGTAATTCCTGTGCAGAATAGATATCATCTCATTAACCACTAATATGTTTATTCAGAAGTCTATTTTCTGCCAGTCTACCATTTCTACTCACACAACATATAATATAGTGTTGTTGTTTCTAGGTTGTAGATTTTGTAGTTTGATGATTCTTTCAAAAGAAGAGGATAACTAGACAATATCTTCTACTGAATATCTGTAATATCGCCTAAAGCAGAATCGCGCTCAAAGCTTTCTGTTTGGACACCGCTCTTATTTTCCATTCCATTTACAGCTCAATACTGACACACAAACCTTCAAAAAACCCATTCAAAATCGCATAACTTAGTTTACATACTCTGGAGTGATATAAATAGTGAAATATCCCACTGCTATTACACGAAATATAAACAGTCTTAGACATTGCTTAGCCAATCATTATGGAGGGTTAGAACTAATTGTGCTATTAACTAATAATGCCAGAACTGTTGCATAATTGGTTATTTTTACATGTATACCTTTTGTTAAATCCGAACATAGTGTTTACATGAACGATAAATAAAGTGATTGGGTTGATGGACACATTTTTTTTTTTTTTGACTTGCTGTTTGTGCACACTAACATTGCTTCTTTTCGTTGTTTAAAAGAGCAGACTTGGTATTTATATTTGTTCTGTTTATATTCATCAAACTTATATTTATATTTAATAAACACCCCTTCCCATACCCAAAATAAAGAATGTGAATGGGAGTATGAAGTGAGGACTGATGGGACATAGTTCCACTTCACAGATGATGAGTGGATTTTAGAATAACAAGTCATATATGACATTTTATTTAGATGCAGCTCATGTGTCATTACACCATTTCTACGTCATTGCACATGCACAGTCCTTTCCAGCATGTTAAGGAAATTAGTAAACTACCCCCTTTCAATCTGATCGAAATTTCATATAGATCAAGGTCAATTGGATTGATTAAGGTGTTTACATGAAGGCTTTTCAGTCTGATTGAGCAGTTGATCTGATTGCTAATGTGATCGACTACTGTGAAAATAAAGATTTTGTATGTTTCTGTTTATAAAAATGTGATCTGAAAATTCTTTCAATCCACATTTATTGTATAATCATCTCAATCCAGATTCTGCTGTTTACCAGCAGAAGCTGGTCTAACCAACTTTTCTTGTTTCAGTCACAATTATGCCACAATAAAAAGGAAAAGCACGATTCCTCTTGGACCATCTTTCTGGGGTAATTGTAATTCTATCCTTTTCCCTTTTCCCTCACAGGAGAACCAAAAATTGAGAGAACAGAATGAAGATCTAAATGGTCAGCTTCTCAGTCTGAGCCTCCATGAGGCCAAAACCCTTTTTGCCACACAGACAAAAGCGCAGTCTCTGGCCATGGAGATTGATCATGCCTCCCGGGACCAGGTAAGGGAAGTGCATGACCATGAACTGCTGATGAAAGTGATGCATCCTAAAGGTGTTTGTACATAAAAGCACAACTTTTAATGTCTGAACAAGAGACATATGAAGCATTTCTGGCAGTTTTTGTTATTGTTGTTTTTTGGAGCATTCTCTATATAAAAGGACCTCTAATCCAATATATACTGTAAATTAATTATTTTGTATGGAACTTCAAGGAATAGTTCACCTAAAAAGGAAAATTGTGATTTACTCATTCCAAACCTGAATGACTGAGGAACACGAGGAGAAATAAACCAAAATTTATGGAACAAACATATTTTTATTTATTTTTTATTATTAAAACCATACCATAGCTTTGTGTGTCCTCAGTAATTCTCAGATTGCAGGCGACATTTTCAATTTTTGGTGCTTTCCATGTAATTTTAAGCTTATAATGAATTACAAGAACTGTCCAAAATGATTCAAAAACCATTTTGATTCCCACAGTTGATGGAAGCCCTCAAGGAACAAGAGGAGATCAACTTCCGCCTCAGGCAATACATGGACAAAATCATTTTATCCATTTTGGACCACAACCCATCTATTCTGGAAATCAAAAACTAAAAAGCCTGTCATCAGCTGTTTTGAAACTTAACAGAGGTCCTAGAGCTCCCCCTGTGGTAGCACTGAGCCTCAAATGCTGTCTGCCTCTGAATGCACAGTAACTACAATATGCTGGTGTTTTGTGCTCCTGCATGTCATGTTACAAAAATCTGACTGGTGAAATATTCATGCACATTTAAAGGGCATTTTTGCTGCTCTGTACAACACAAGGGAGTTTTCACTGGAATGGCATTATGGGTACTGAATTGCACCAACTAATATGTGAATATTTTAGCACTGGGTGTTCACGCAGTGTATTGCTTTGGATGGTTGATGTTTGCTGAGTTCGCATTGGAATGTGATGGAAAAAAGGGTCACTGATTAAAGAAAAACATATTTGATGATCATCAAAGCTTCTGCCATTCAGAGTTGCAGTGCAGAGTACAGATATTTTTAAGGATTTTGGTGAGAAAAGGTTATTTTGACCTACCTTCTCTTATATGGCATGTGAAGGAAAGCAGTAAGGTGAGACAAATGTGATGAATAGAGGAGAGGTAATTGGAGCTGGAACTCGAACTTGATAAAACTGCCTGTTGTAGAAGAAAACCATTTTAGATGAGAGCAATAATCTAGTCTGTGTTTGCAATGTTAGGGTGAGATGTTTATTCTGACATTAAGCCATACATGCTTCAAAATGAGAAAAAATGCAGGAAGCTGAATGTAAACTGTCATTGTGAATGAATGTACTAAACAAGTAGCATTTCAGGTTATTTATGGGCTTTAATAATTTTTTTTTTTTATGGGCATAATAATTTTATGACCTGTCCTTTCATCACCTGAATCATGTTCTTAATGACCTTAAAGGAACTTGTTCTTCCAAACTAAAATATTTAATTAATATTTCAGATGCAACAATCTCATAATCTTCTATAATGTGCAAATGTGATGGGTAACTTACAAATAAACATGTAGATGATACAGGTCTAAAAAAAAAAAAAAAACTGGAATTTGTGTCCACATCCAAGCAGGGTTTCATATTTGGTATCTGAACCTTTTGAATGGTAATACTAAAATCATAACCTCCTTTTTTGTGTGTTGCTACATTTTTGGGTGTATTTGTATCCTGAAAATGTAATTGTAATCAATTTTATACTTAATTTTATTTAGCTACATTACACTTTATACTTGATGTGTATAGGATTGTAGCAACTTGTAAATTATTTTTTTTAAAAGCTCTTTTTTTTCTTTTTTCTTTTTTTTACTAATGTACCACACATTACTTTATCTCTCACTTTAGTTTGCAAATATTATAGGCATTGAAAATACATGACATTTAGACAGGACTACTATCTGCCTTTTCCCCCTCATTCTCTTTATATTTATAAAGGAGGTGCTGGAAATAAAGACAGTATTTTGATTTGCTTGTTTATGAGACAGCAGGCTGGCTCAATGACTCATGATGTCACAACATGCTGAAAGGAAACGCACTTAAATCCAGAAAGGGATATAGGTAAACTTCCACAAAAGTTGTACACTCAGTTGCATAGGGATTGTAAAGGGATTATTTCTGTTTATTAGTATTATTAGTATTATTATTTCTGTCTATTAGTCTCTATTTATCAAGATGAGCACACAGGCTCGGAAAATAGAAATATAGCTTGTGTTGCTGAAAGGGTTTTATAAAAAGTCCCTTTATATACTTAAAATATTTGCTTTGATATATGCTGTATGACCCTGTATTCAAGGCTGATGGAAATAGAATCAGCAGTGAAGTTCATATATGTAGGCTAAATTAGATTTATGAATCTCATAAGTGGTGAACGTGTAACTACAAGAAGACAATATACTGGTTATTGAGATCATGTACATGATCAAAACTATGATTTCCAATAAAAACTCATCACAAGGATAAAAAGATATAGAATAGTTTTCTAGTAAACAATATTTTGGATGCTAAAATGAATGCGAGAAATTGGCAAATTTTAGTTCGACCATCAGAGGGTGCTGCTCCTAGCAGTTTCAATTACTAGATTATCACACTCTTTATCGGAATAAAACGGGGCCAGATTCAACGTCCACATATTCATCATCGTCCTCCTGTCATTGATTACGAGCAGTAGTTTGACGGGAACGAGGTTGCCGTCGTGAGTTTCTCACGTAGTGTGTTGATGATGACTAAGTATAATTTACACAATGATAAGAGTGTGGTAGTTCATCACAGTAGGCTAAATGTAGGGAGACAGGGTTGGTTGGCACTAGGGGCGTAGCCAGAATTGTATTTTATAACCTATTGGAAATCTGAGGGGGCCAAGGCCCACCCAGGCCCCCTCGTGGCTACGCCACTGGTTGGCACAGGGTTCATTTCTGGTTTGGGTCACAAAAATGTAACCTGTTTGTTTTTCACTAAGTGATTGTATAAAGACATTAACATATATTAAAAAAACAACAACAACTAATAAACTGAATTGTCATAATTTGCTATATCCTAATGAGATTACACAATCATGAATTAAATGTAGCTACACCTGCACAAACTGATTAGACAAGCCTTACAAGTTAGTCATCTCTTTTTTTCTTCAAGTCTGATTATAACTTTTTAGTCAGTTACATGAAAAGGTAGATTGGTCTAATTTGGATCTGAAACGTAAGATTGATTACCTCAATATTGATATCAAATAAGACTACCTTATTGATTACTACCTAATAAGACTGTTCTTACGACTGTTCAGTCATAAATTATCTTAGTTCTCCAGTTTCACAGACAAAGATTAAGCTTTTAATAAACGTGCCTTTGACAAAGAAAACATTGTAATATTTAATATTAATATTTTATAGTTAATATTTATAGTTTATATTTTATCATGCATTTTAGTCTGTAACTAGACTTAAGCCTTGTCTTGGCCATGTAACGTTTTTTTAAACACTGTTTTGGTTGTGCTTCGGTTCTGCAGTGCGGATGAATATGAGACGATTCTGTACTACCCCCCTCCCTCTCTCGCGCGTTTAGACAATTAAACTATGCCACTCCCACACCACACACGCGTCAAAATAGCCGGGGCAACTTTTCTTTATTATACGGATGTGACGACATACGCAGGTAAGTGACGCATGTACGCAACTGTCCGCGAAACTCTCCAGACAGGTCTAAAATATAAACACTGTTATTAGAGGCTTACCATTATGAATCAGGATAAGACAAAAACATGTTTTGAAAGAATGATTTATGGTTTATTAACTCCGTAGTTAAATTTGGCAAATTTTGGACAAATAGTTTAATGTACCTTTAGTTAAATTAACAAAAATTTGGCTTAACTCAAGTATGAGTTGAGGAAGAGTAAACGAGATTTTTATTGTAAATACATATAAATATTTAGTTTAAGCTCAGTGGGATGCCCAGTAAAAGCCCAGAAATGTATCCTACAGTACTAGAATGGAATGTTCACATGTTGTTTCCTTTTTTCACTCATTTTAGTATCTGGAGTGAGAACATAAAGAGGCGAAGAAGCAGAAATGCTCCGAAACAAGTGGAGACGAAAAAAACTAAATAAAACATTTCCTCTGATGGGTAACCAGAGCATCAAGCCTCAGCTCTCCTGTCAGAAAGAGGACTGGGAAAAGGAGTTAGAGGAGATTTCACAACGCATAGAAAAGCAAAATCAGCCTCCTTATGGTAATTTCATGTAAAAATGTTTTACAGAATCTGTTTCATACATTTTAACTAAATTAACTATTTAAATGGATCAACTTTCATAGCTGTATATTTCTACCACAGATCCTGGAGATGACTTGATTACAGAAGTAAAGGAGATGTTTCATTGTAATGTCCAGAACGACCCAAGCTCAAGCCAGGGACACTACAACCCCGCAGTTCACCACATTAGACCTGTCAAATGGGTTCGTGTTGTTTATACCGTAGTAGCCGACCAGTTTGCTGATGCCGAAGAGTAAGGATGTTGGCTCTTTGTATATGTGCCTCCTTACAGGAAACATATTTGCAATTATTTGCTTTATAATCTACTGAGTTCAGGCCAATAAGTGTTTTTGTTGTTTTTAGTGACCTCTCAGTATTTAATATTAATTTATATAGATGTGTTGGAAAAAAATGCTGAGCATTCATATTCATTCATTCACTTTTACCAGTTGAAGCAGTATTTATGTTTTCCTCATTACTTCATTATTTTTTATTGCTTTATTTCATTATTGTACATCTACAAAATAATGCATTCCAATTTTAATGTTCGTTGAAACAAAGTAGCAGAAGGGATTTTGTTCTAGTTCAGAGTTAAGAAACATTAAAAATGATTTGAATCGAGCTGAAAACGAGCATTTTATACAATTTGTGCAATACCGTTTCACAGGAGTTTCCACTAGGTGGCAGTGTAGGTTCAATCTTCAGGAAAGATTTGTCCTTGAATTGATAAAATGCCAATATCTTCAAACTCTTGTTAGATATAGCTTTAAGATGTTGGTTAACTGAGATGCTTCATAGCCATGATGTTATCAAAGTTGTCTGTGTTGAAGCGCTTGCATTGCGATGATGGGTTTAACTGTTCTCTATGGGCTACAAGCGACTTCTGTCTCCTCAAACCTAGTCAATTACTATTAGCCTACTGTTTTGTTCTTTGCTTTTACAGACAGATCACTAATGTCTCTATCTAAACGAACAAAAACATACCGTTTGCTTCAAAGTGTGATTTTCAAACATGGTTTATGAATTCATTTGAATAGCTAATTGGTTGCATGACATCTAATCTGGGTTAAGCTCCTTTGTTCAAGTCAGATTTCTTTACTTCCGTTGAATTGCACAATGCTCTTTGGAACATTCTTAAATCATTCTGGGATATAATTTTACAAAAGAAATCATTTTTCATATTGTGCATATTCTGTCTGAACTCTATTCAGCACAAAATTAAAAAGTGTTTCTTCAGCCTTAAATTAGCTTATTATTATTATTATTATTTCTGAAGGATCATGTGACACTGAAGTCTGGAGTAATGAAAATTAAATTCATCTCTGCCGTCACAAAAATAAATGACATTTTAAAATAGATTAAAATAGAAAAACGTTATTATTTTAAATAGTCATTTTTGACAATATTTGTGCTTTTACTATATGTTTGATTAAATAAACATTACCTTTGGGCACAAAAATCTTACCGGCACCAAACTCCTAGTACCGGTAGAAGTTACATGTAAAATAAACTACCAAATTAGATTAATGCAAACGAAAGTATTTTTACGAGTGTATTTTGAACACTGAGGTGACTAACCGTAATCAATTAATTGACTAGAGCGGGGGTCTGCAACCTGCGGCTCTTTCATCCCTGTTCAGAGGCTCCCCTAGCTTTGAAAAATGTATATGGGATATAAATAAGCTATTTTATTAATTAATTAATTTTTCTCAATGCTATGCCTCTTACATTTCAAGATCGAAGTAATCTTGTTAGATACATTTTTATAAATATTGTCACAATGGAATGTCATTAGTTTTATTTTTTTAGTTCTGTAATTTCATAAATGCTACACACTTTAGTTATTTTATGTATTGCAAACTGGATATAATCCTTTATTTCCAGTGTTATTTTAATTTTAGGCATCACATAGGTTTTGTGGCTCCCGTGAATTTTATTTGGTAGTAAAGAGGCCAAAATGGCTCTTTTGATTTTGAAGGTTGCAGACCCCTGGACTAGAGAGACGTCCAAGATGCTGGGTATTAATATGGTAGGCTTCAATTTAATTATGTAATTCTACAGTGCTGATTTATTTATTGATCCTCTCACTACATCCTGCACAGAGATTGCAAACCTTTCTGGGATTTAACTTTCATCTGACAACAGTTTCCTTGTTATCTAAATTGTTTCCATTATAGGAAAGATCAGACAGTGAGCAACAAGTTAGTCAGAAATTCTACAAATTCCACTATTGTTTGTGATCTTGATCAGTTTTTGTGCTTAAAATGTTGCACAACAGTCAGTTACACAAATGTTTTGATTTTATTCAAAACTTTTATCTCACCCTCATATCTTCCTGGGATTTAGTGCAACTGGCTTTTTGGGCAAAAGTGCAACAGAGTCTAAATGTCTGAAACATTAGGGGAGTGATAGAAGTTTAGAAATACCTGGCAAATGCAAAGGCACATTTATTGGTACAATAGTTTATTTCCTAACACAAATGGACCATATGGTGCAATGCTATTCTTTTGTGAACTGTGCAGGCCTTCCAACTAGGCCAGACTTTTTTGGACAGTCATGATGGTACATGTTTGAGATTAAATTTAACTTGAATCTATTATAAATGGTCTGTTTGAAGTACATCTGGTTTTCAGGAGTCATGAATGATTCAGATGCCTAAATGAACAGGTCTCAAAAATCAGTATCAGTTTCTGGCAGGTTAACTGCAGTTCAAGTGCAGACTCGACAGAGGGTGGTGTTCTACAGGTCTGTGGCACTGAGATGTTGAGATGCAGAGTTTGTCTGCAGTCCTGTGTGCAGGGAGCCGTGACGCTTGTCTCCATCTCTGTCTAGACCAGCACCAGGCAGCTGTCTGGGTCAAGCTATACCCCCACTGACTGTAAAGAGTGTGAAAAAGATGCTGAGGAGGATTAAAGGGGAAGAAAATTCAGAAAACAAGGTCCAGTTCTTTCTACTAGTTTCATTTATAATCATTTGGGATACTGTATGTGTTTAGAGATGCATTATATACATTGCATTCAAGGTACACATTGACATTCTAATCAGTTCTTGCTTTCCCTGGGAATCAAATCCTTGACCCCATGACCTTGTCGTTGCAAGCACCACACTCTACTGTTTGAGCTAAAGGACATATGGGTTACTAAAATATTGTTGCCCAATATTTTAAAGTATTTTTTAGTAAATGCAGCCTTGGGAAACAAAATTTATTTATCTCAAAAACATTTTTCTTATTCCAAACTTTTGGGTTGGATAGTGTAAATTGGCTATATATTGTCTATAATCTGATGCACTGTTAAATGTTACATCAAAATAAAAATAAGTTTTTCGTACTGGACTCTATGATGTTGTGATGCCTAATTTCGCTTGTGGGCATTTCAAATGACTGATTTTGTTTTATTTAATTTTTGACAAAATAGTATACAATCGTAATGTAGTGGTTTATTGCTATAACATGGACAAAATTATCTTATCATTTCTGCTAGAATTGTGAAAATTCAGTATGAAATCAAAATTGACCATTTTGATTTTCTTAATATAATTTAGCAGTGTCTATTATTAATTATAACTATTATAATAATAATTATAATTATAAACTTATATATTAATTAACATATATTAATTACTATTTCTGTGTATACGCCATTATAATTTCATTATTTTATTTCACCTCTTATTCTGTAATCATAAACATTAACAATACCTCCCCCATAACAATATCTCTTTTGTGGTGCAATATAATACAGTAGTCCCTCACCAAATGACGATACAATTATTTTTTGATGGAAAATATCAAATCCTGTTATAATTTTTTTTTCTCATTTGAGAAGCTGTTTCACTGATATAAATCACATAAAGGTAAGAAAAGACAATCACAATTTCCATATCAACTGTGTTATCCAGTGTGTTGTCCAGGTCACTTAATCTAGGTATTGTCAGTATTTACTAATTTGGAAGGCCAAGAGGTCACCCACTGCATCCTCATTTTCAGGACTTCTTAGACTTTAGATAAAGGGCATTTTCTCCCACATATGCTCAACTACATTCTTTTTGAGAATAATGTGTGTGTGAGACTGCCCACTTGTTTTAAGAGTAGTTCAGTCATAAATCTTCTAACTTAATGTGTCAGTTCTGAGGCTAACACATCCCCCCCCCCCCCCCCCCCCCCCCCCCCCCCCCACCGACTACATCATTAAATTTTTCTGGGAAGATTATCTCAATGATAGAGTGGACTACATTTTTGTTAGGAAGTAATTGTCTGACATCACTGGTCGTCCCTTATTTCTTTTTTTGATTCCATGTAGAGTTCTGTTCCATTGATTCATGTCATCATCTCCTCTTGACAATAAATGTCCATAGTCTGTCTCTGGCACACTTTTTGGACTGCTCTGCACAGCAAATATAGCAGCAGGATTCAATCCAGAATTCAGGACAACTCATTGCAAGGTCAATCCTTCCGATGCAGTGGTGAAAGGTGCGAATGAGCGCCTACATTCACAAAAGATAAAAAATATTTGGGTGTGTGCATGTATTAGACTGAAACAGAAAGAAGGGCATGGGGAGGTGGGTGTGCACACCTGTGAGAAAGAAAGTTATAATGATGCAACATCAAAATACAATTTTACCACACCAACTTTAAAATAATTAAATAAATTTAAAAAAAACCTTCCTCCCTTATTTCTTCCTTAGGCATATATATATATATATATATATATATTGTCCTTTATATTTCCAGTTCCATATATCTTTAAATTACATAAAGATACATGTATTTACATACATGTATATCTTGGGAAAAGTCTCTCTTGGCCTAAATAAATTCTATTTGGTTTTAGAATATGTTTTGTACATTTTTGAGGCAGTTATCATTCATTAAATACAATGAGAGAGACTGAGGTTGAATGAGAGAAGTTGATGTTTGTTGGGGGTATTATAAAAATTTTTGGGGTAATTCAAATGTCCTGCACCTCAGTGAAGAAAAAGTCAAAAGAAGAAAATTGAATTCTTGTACAGAAAACCTTAGTTTGGCATATTACTTTTTGTAGGAGTTTTAATATAAGATCCCTTTCTTAGGAATCCCTTTCTTAGCAATAAAAGATTGCTTATAAGTCAGTAATATCCTTCACCGTTTTTTATTTATTTATTATTATTACTACTTAATGATATTCGTAAAAAAAGATAAAAATAAATTATATATATATATAATTCTTAATAATATTTAATAGTGATTAAAAGGTGTATGGAAAGCAGGTTAATTACTTTTAACCACATGACATGTAGGAAATATCATAAAGTATTGTAAACTTTGAAAATAGCATAAAGGTTTTTCAAAAACATTTTGAAATCAACATAAATACAATAGACTCTGAGATCAAATTTCTATATCCAAATGCGCAAAGATTGTAACTTGAGAATGTTACCCAAATGGTAGACATGACCTAACCCACTTACTGTACCCACTTGATGACAGGTGTTTTTTTCCCCTAGAGAAATTACTCAGGGGTGGGGGCATTAAATGGTTGCTTACATCTTAATATCTGTGAATGTTCCTTTCAGAGAATACAAATTCCCTGAGAAACACAGTTTGGTTTAATCAACTGTTCAGTGTCTGTAAGTGAGCCTCATGGCCAGGTCATGAGTCTGAATTTCCATGGAAATGCCTCTGGACCCAACACAGCAGAGTGGTCTAGGCTTCAGTTTCTGTATCATTTGTCCAGGTGGAGAAAATAGAACCTGTGCCTCCTCTAAATCTGTCACCTCTGGCTCAAAGCCATGAGAGAAGAGAGTGCAGGACAGAGAGGGAGAGAGAGACCAAAAGGCAGCAACAAGCCAGGGAGACGAGAGAAGGAGTGAAAAACCTCCGTATTAAAGAAACTGGCATTCTGTAAATATGCAAAAAATAAAAACCTTACAAAAAAAAAATCAGGAAATGTGAAGTATATTGAGAGATGCCTAAATGCGTAGTCACATGTGGTTGATATCTTCTAATTTTACATTGCCATTCTTGACGGTTGACAGGCAAACATATTCCAAAAGAGGGAATCATTTGTTCATGTGAAATATCGCTAAAAGTCCAATCATACCAAACTTTCACTTAGGAAGGATTATGGATAAACAGATGTCTCTTAACTTCTCCTGACCCCTAAAATTTCATTAGTTTGTCTGCTGATTTCACTAAAAGTGTCTTGGGCAAGAACATTTTGACACTACTTTAAAGTATTGTGACCACTTGAGAGTTGAGTGGGAATGTCTGATACGCGCTTCCTCTTTCACCTACATTTCTTAGACATCATTCACAAGACAGTCTGTTCCATTGTGCTGGAAATGACACTGTTGAATGATCTTTTGCCTGGATGAATCTACAAAACAGCTGACCATGGTAACTGATGCACCACCCTAAGACTATTTTTGAGGATTTTATGATATTACAATAGGAAGTTAAAATGACATTGATATTGTAATTGTAATTCTACCCCATAATCATTATCATTATCAAGACAATAAACCACTTTAGGAGGATCAGGACTCAAACATAAAGAGACATAGGTTATGTTTGGGTCGTAATATGTGTGTCACTGCATAATGTTCCATTCTCCCTAAACCAGGAGCTCCCTAAAGGTTCACTTTGACAAAAATAGTTGTTGCTGTTTTTGGATGCCCTGCTGAATCAAAACACACAATGCTTGAGTCACACAGATGAGGGGTTTCAATTATGATTACAATATACTTCCATAAATAATTATGAATATAATACAAATTACAGTGTTGTACTGCTGATGGCAGTGTTGTGTCAAGTCACAAAATAGATTAATATGTCCCATCCAACCAATGCAGTGTAATAAGTGATAAAGTAATAAAATGTTTTAAAAAATGTACATATTAATGAAGAAGGTTTAGGTTTTTTATGTCTCAACTAAAATCTGCATGAAACAGCCCCCCTTCCCTCTCTCTTGTGTTCTGGAAATTTAATGGTTGAGGAACTGGGTATGTAACACAAAGGTTGCATTTCAATGGAGGGTGACTCCTGAACTCAAGAGAACTTTCTGCTTGTCTCTTCTTTTGTAACATTTAATTTCCCCTTGCAAAAGTGCATAGCATGGATTAAAAGTTTAAATACTATTCACAGGACAAAATGTGTTTAACTATTTGGAACGAAGTAGCTTAAGCACTGGAAAACAAGAAAATAGCAGGGAAACTTAAATATATCCTTGCCAACCATTGCCACAATTGTTTCCCCATAATTTTTCTAAAGATTTGAGTAAAGTTTTGATCACTACTTCATAATGAATAGATAATGTATTTTTCTATTTTTATACAGTTCTTCAACCTGAATTTACTTCTTAAGTTTGGTTCAATTTTAAAATATATGCTAGTAAATTAAGTCTTTTTAGAAAGCTACCAACATATTAGCTGCCTCTCCATTATCATTGCCAAGAATATGTAGGTGTGTTGAGGTAGATCCCATCTTTGCCTGTAGGATCCCGCCATTGTGACAAGTTTGAACTGCCGCCCATGCTTGATGTTGGGCGCTTGTTGTAAGATGATGAGTCATCAAAGCTGGTCTTTGCTCAAATATATTTGCATGCAGACTTCTTGTCTCAGGTTCATATTACTCTGTGAATCCGAGTATATATTAGTGTTGCTTTATCGGCTGTGGAATGCTACATGTACTGTAGATCAGATAACTTATTTTCAATTCACAAAAGCACCATTTTTAGGCAGTGTTGTTAGGCATAGAGCAAGTACACCACAGCTGCAGTGGAACAGCATTTACACGTGCTATTCAGAGAAAGCATCTCTCTGTATGCCATGTGGTAAATTTAACTCAAATGTTTGTGCTTTAGTGTGTTGCGCATCATGGAAGAATGCAGTTACCTGTTCACAAAGTCCTTTCTGGGTTTTGATGTGATGTTATGCAAATATATGCATCTCAAACTAAAATAATTTCCCTAAAAAACTGACAAATATATTGAGGAATGCAGGATATGTTTTTTTTCTTCCATTTAAGCTTTAAATTCAGCTGCTCAATTACAACATCAAGAAATTTAGCATGTTGTGAAAAATGAGTAATGAGTAAAGTTGTAGGCCTATTTTTACTTAACTGAAAAGTTATGTTGATTTTGTTTTGTAGTATGGATGCACATAAACATAAACTGGAAAAAGCTAATTACCTTAGGGAAACAAATTAGCATGCATCGTACAATGAAGACGTACTAAAATAAAAATGATTATTTTATATGAATGTAACAGTCAAGTAAATTTGTAAATTATTTGGATTCTGGAATGCATGGAGATGTTTATGTGATGTGTTTGTTATTGTAGGTGGACCGTTGGCTTACTGTAACTCCACTGGCAGTACTAGAAGTGGGAGGCCTGCATAGGGAAGAAAATCCAATTGATCTGTAATAGTTTTGGTATGTGTTTCTGCAAACTTGTGTTTCATTGACCCACTGACGGCTCTGTGATGTGGTGGAGATCTGGTCTAAGTAGGCTGTCTTCTGTTTTTTTGTGTGGTTTTCAAACCCCAGACAGGATGGCAAGAGACCCTAGCATTGACTCAGTTTTGGTTCGATGCTGGAAAGTGTGATTAATTTCCCGCAATTGATTTGCTTTTTGTCGCTGTGGAGGGAACTGGTCCTCAATCAGTTATTTGAATAACAGCTTTTGTTCTTTGATGACTCATGGAGGAGATGATGTGGTTAAGTCATTAGGAATCTGCACACTGTCAAACCTGGCTCATTTATTTTGGTTCAGTTACCCAAGTATGCATTCAACATGGAGAAAATGTTCTTTAACTCAGACGTCAGTAGTCAACAGACTACATTAAGTCTGTAACTTCTCCTATCCATATGAGACTCCTCATCGGTGCTTGTTATATTATAAGATCTTAAGAGCTCTTTGTCTCATCTTAGAGTAAGACACAGGTGTTTTCCGATGTTTGAATAGTCAAGCACTTCTCTCTCAAGCACTCTTTCCCTTTGGCTAATAATACATGACCACGCACACACACCCCCTGCTCTCTTCTTTCTCCTTTGACTGTCTTTTTTATGCTCACTCTCTCTCTTAAATTCTTCATTGACCTTCTCTCCAGTGTGTTGATTGTCTGATGAGTTTTAATGTGTTGCCCCCAGGCATTTGTCATGTATTTTAAAACCATCTGACTGTTGTACTCTATCTAGTTATTATTAGAGACTGGCCAAAACGGCTGCTCTGTGCTCACAGTCAGCGGAAAATCTAACTAGTAGATAGGAGCTGAATGATCCTCAAGACCCAGACTAGAGTCTTCAGGGAGGAACACTGCTGAACAGCACAGTAATAGTGGCAATTTCATGCACTTATGAAACAGGTTTTTGCAAGAGTTGTTTTGCAAAGTAGTTCATGACATGCTCTTTGTGTGCATTTCCAAGAGCCGGGTTATTTGAAGAAAGGGAATCTCATATGAGATTCTTAGTAGCACTGATAGTTTGTTTGCCCCATGGAAATGCTGTTTCCAACATCCGCAGCTTTGGTTTTGAGCTTGTGCAAACTTGTTTCATAAAACACCTTATTTAAACCAGAACATCATTTTGACATATTTTGTGTCCATGTTAGAAATGGGAAAATCGATCAGATAGTTCATCATATATGATGGATGATATATGAGTGACTTAAAGATTAATGTTTTTCATTTCTAAATTAAAATTAATTTCAACATTTTTGTGTGACATAAAGTAAGTGATACAACTGAAGAGAAAGAAAAGAAAAAAGAAGAAATCATGCAATGCAACCAAAATATATTTTGTTGATCCTTGTACAACATTCCTGATAATTTAGTGTTTTTTAAACAATTTTTTTTACCATTGCATTTCTGTTTTGTAAATTTTGTAAATATACTGAATATGCATAGAAGACAAGTCACCTTTATGTCTGTAGCAGAAATAGAGCCATAGTTAAGAAATTGTAAGCAATTTTCAAAAACTAATAAACTAGCACCACAATTTCCTCATGAGAATTAGTGAATTATTTTTGTAAAGTATTTATTGGTTTCATTGTGCTCTGTTTGGCAAGAATTAGGCTGCATCATGCGTTTGCATTTTAAACATTGAGGATGGATTGATTTGGTTGCATGTATAAGCTTTATAAGAAATTTGAATAAGCTTCATTAATTTTCTTGATTAAGAAAACAGCAGGAAACCCCTCCTCCACAGAAATGCTGAGAATGCACCCCTGATAATGTTATACAGTATCTACATTGAGGAATTCACAGACATTAACCTGAAGAGGGTCATGAGTGGGCTGACTGCAGAATGTTTGACAAGATCCCTCCCTTCTAATAGGCCAACATGAAACATTTATCACTTCATTTCCTTACAACAACAAAGCAAAAGCTTAAATATACAGCTTAAAACAATCTGGAATAGTAAATTATACACTGATAAGAATTAATACTAAAGTGTGTTGGGCTTTATTCTATAAGCCAGAGTTCACTCTTAAAATACTTTAGATGTGTGCGTGCATTGTTTCTGGCCGCCTAATGGTCCTGAAATATGTAAAGCTAAAAAACACCAAAGATAAAAAGATGAATCAAAATAAGAAAATATTGCTTTAGTAGAACGATGCTGGACAGAATGAGCTTTCAGTTTAACTCATTTTGTCAAATTAAATATTTATAAAAATAACACATTCAAAAATAGGAGCAATTCAACCCTGAAGTGGCACTTCAACTTCTAAAGTCACATTTTTTCACAATGTTCATTCAATGATTTTCTCATTATATATGTCTTAGCACATGTTTATATATTTAATCAATTGTGTTAATTATTTAGTACACCATCATTGACAACCCAAGTTTGAATATTAGAGTTTTTTTTTTATTGAAAACTTTTCTTGTTACACACAAAACACACATATACAAAACATCTCTTGCAAAAGTAAACATTTCATCAAAACTGTTTTATATCTTCTTATAATTGTGTTTTGTGTTCTTGAACTCTGCATATAAACCATCAAGTGATTACCCATGTTCATGTCAAACTAATCGCAGATGGAAAAAAGAAAACATTACTTTCTTGCTTGTTACGTTTGCAGTGGAGAGCAAAAGAGTTTGACATAGCACGTGCATGTACATTCTGTATTGTATAAAGATAACAGAAAAAACTAGGTGACTTGACTTGTATGTATATTCAGTATATTTTAACAGAAATGTTAAAATGGTGATTTCTTTCATTTTTCAAAACGTTGAGGTTAAAATCTGGTATCACATTTGAGCCAAATTTGGTATATTTACACTATAAACAGAAATGCATGATTTCTTTCTTTCTCAAAACATTGAGTTTGGATTTCTATGTGCACAAATTAGTTTTGTTTAATTAACTTATTTGTTTCACACATGATCGCTGGTTGTAGCTAACCAAGAAATGACTGTGGCATTTAAATTCCTAAAATCTAGACTAGGATTTACAAACTTGGTTTGAAGATTAGGTATGAGTGAATGAGTGAGTGGGCCTCAAGTATCCATTTTAATGTGTAACCAATTTTAAAAACTGTAAGAGTAGATGCAGTCATTTCATTTCTAAAATATTTAATTTGTATATAATTTATATGTTTTTGCTTACACTGTTCTAAATAAACAGTGAGCACAGTCAAGTCTGTGAGTCTGTATTGTCTTACTATATTCATTGTTAAACACACACGCATGCACCCACATTTACATTTTACATTTTACTCATTTAGCAGACGCTTTTATCCAAAGCGACTTACAATTTGAGGAATATAGAAGCAATTTGTCCAAAGGATACAAAAACACATAAGAGCGCTTACAAAACAAATTTTCAAACATTCTGAATACAAGTAGCACAAGCATGGGGAGTAGAGAAAAGGGAAAAAAAAATTTTTTTTTTTGTATTTTTTTTTTTTTATGTGTGTGTCATGTTAGGTGCTCATGGAAGAGATGCGTTTTTAGTAGTTTTTTAAACCTCGACAGGGAATCTGCATTCCGGATGTGGGCAGGGAGTGTGTTCTACCAGCCAGGGGTGGTGAATGAAAATGTTCTTGTGATCATTCTTTTTCCTCTCTGTGATGGAACCACGAGTCGCCGCTCGTTGATCGATCGAAGGTTTCTGGTAGGTGTGTTGTACCAATGAGTGGAAGTATGAAGGTGCAGAGTTTGTGTAAGTTTTGTATGCAAGAGTCAGTGCTTTGAATTTGATGTGTGCTGCGAGAGGGAGCCAGTGTAGTGAGATGAAGAGTGGAGTGACATGAGACCTTTTCGGTTGGTTGAAGACCAGACGAGCTGCTGCATTCTGGATCAGTTGCAGGGGTTTGATTGCATTTGCAGGAAGCCCAACCAGAAGAGCGTTGCAGTAGTCCAGTCTGGAAATGACCATGGCCTGCACCAGAAGTTGCGTAGCTTGCTCAGTTAGGAATGGCCTGATCCTTCTAATGTTGTACAGTGCAAACCTGCATGATCGAGCCGTCTTTGCAATGTGGTCCTTGAAGGTCAGCTGGTCCTCAAAGATCACTCCAAGATTTCTGACAGACTTTGAAGGGGTAACCCACGCGCACAAATGTTTCCCCATAACATAGGGCTTACCTGAGCCACACACAATCATGTGCGCCTGCTTCTGCTAGTCTTCACAGAAGAGATTCATCAGTCTTCTTTGCCAGCATTACTGATCAGACTGAGCTTGGGTGGCCCTCCACCTTCTAAAAATATAATAACTTCATTCTTTACAGATTACAGATCTGAGAGCCCTGAACACACACATACACAGACCAAACTATGGCAATTTTCACAGTCATTAGCATTTATCATCATCTTTGTCTACTGTGGGGACATTTTTTAAGCTTGGAGGACTCAAGACTGTCTCCACTGATCAAGAACAGTATGCAGTTTGTGATTAAATACAGAGACTGGAAAGATGAATGTGTATGTCCCATGTTACAACTTCCAATTAATTAAGAAGAACCCTTACCCATATTTGATTATGAGTATATACAATCATGTAGGGGATAATTTTAGGGAACTTTTTTACCTTTACTCAATCACATTCCAAGCCAGGATATCTTACTGATTCCATAAAAACGTGGGGTTCGTTGTTATTTAAAAATAAATGAATAATTTAATTTAATTGAAAAACAGACACCTTTCAGCAAGCCTATACCGCATCTTCCCTATAGCCTTGATATCTCATATTCTGAATATTCAAACATGCTAAGACTCAATCAATCATGAAATAAAAATGCCAATGGCATTCGGAATCATTTAAATCAAACCTGGTGCAATGCATCTTCATGTGGCATATTTTAAAATATGTTATTTATATAAGTGAATTTTGAGAGCAATGGCCCAGGGAACTATTTTCGATGAATAAAGATGTTTCAGTTTGTTACTAACACAAAACTATATCATATGCCCTCAGAATACAATGCATCTACCTTTTTTGTTGTTTTTCTCCTTCCATTTGTTTTGGATCTCTGTAGTATTCATCATCATCTTTTGTTGAAAATGGAAAGAACATCAAAGTGGTGAAATGCGGCTATATTAAAGATAAGATAAGATAAGAAGATAAGATAAGAAACAAATACTATAAAATGTCAATGCTTAAACTGTGTTTTTAACGTAACAAATGTTCACACGTTTTGCCCAAAATTATGCTTTCAAGCATATTCACACACAAAAAAAAACAGTTGTGCGGTAACGCTTTATTGTGCATTGTCCTTGTTATACATGTTATAAATGACACATAATTACATGCAACTAACTCTAAATCAAACCCAAAATCTGTTATTTATTGGGACGCAGTACTTAAATGCATAATAACATAGACACTTAAAATAAAATGTAATCAAATGTGCTTCATGCAGTAACATTTAATTTAATTGGTTTTAGTCAAATACTGAATTATTAAATGATGTTATTCAACTTTACTGAATCAACCTAAATAGGTTTGCATCAACATAACCAAGTGACTATTCATTTAAGTGTAAAATCAGTTATTAGTAGCTCTTTAACATCAAATTTGCAAGTTGCCACTTTTTACAGGTGACAGTGAAGATGACACGCATCACCACCACCTTAATTTTTTTCCTTGATCATAAATGGAACAAAATTACTTTCTTCTGAATATCAACATTTGTAAGATTTCAGTCAAAACACTTTTGAGGTTGACTGATCTAATTTTTCATGTCCCATGTCATAACTTCCATTGTGCTTGAATTAAGAATGTTTTCCAGTGTACCTTGTATACCAACAGTAACAACATAATGTATGCTTTACATGTTCACACACACGCACGCACGCACGCACGCACGCACACACACACACAAACACACACATACCCATTTACACACTTTTCTAAATGGGGACAAACCATAGACTACTTTTTATATATAAAGACAATTATAAATACAATAGACTAATCCAAACTTAAGAAACTTTTTTCATTTTCATCAATTTTTTCTGCATAAAAAGCAAAACTAATACATCAATTATTAGTAGGTTTAACTAGGTTTATTCTTATGGCAGTTTGTGTTAAAAAGTAAACCTACTGTCGGTCCCTCTCTCCTTAAATATTTTCTGAGTAAGTATATTGAGAATAATCAATAATCAAACAAACAAACACTTATAACTCAAGATTACCAGAATTGATTTCTACTTGCTTTTGTACTTCCTGGCAAGTGGAGGATTAAAAGGAGTGCTTATACTTATCCTAGAGTAATATTTATCAGAATATCTCTGTTTAAGTACAAAGATATGATTTGTTTATTTTGTGTACTCTAATCCACACTGAACTACAGCTGGGCCAAGCACATGTGATCTGTACTTTTAGGACATCAGTATTGCTGGTTTAGAATGATTTTAGAAATTTCACTTCTCTTTTATATGATGACCAGTGTTTTCATGGGAATTTTTATGCAATCATGATTTTGACCAATATTTTAAACATTAGGACACGATGAAGCATTCATATTTTTAAATCATTTTTATTAAATTGTTCATTTAATTTTTTACAGGCATTAAGAATTTATGATTTTAGAAGCATTTGCTTTTATAACAGAAGCAAGCAAGTTCTGGTACATTTTATTTTATGAAATAGTTTATATAATTACACTCCATCATATAGAACATATTAGCTGCTCAAATATTTCAAACTGTACAAAAGGCAAAAGCATTTTATTTTTATCTCTGCACTCTCCACAGAAAGGCTTGATTTTAAATCGGTTTGGTTTGGCAGTTTGTCAAGTACCATGGGCAATATTTGAGAATTGAAGAATCTTGTGATGTCAGGTGACGTCAATGCATCTTCAACTCAATTTCACATGCTTTTACAGAGCATAGTCCTGGAACAGCCATTCATAGATCTTTATCCTGAAACATAATAGATTGATTATAGTTCAAACATTCATATAATAGTGCTTTATTAGCATATAGGATCTACTGTAAATTGGGTATTTCATTAAAATATAAAAGACCAAGACCACTGGTATGTGGTTAATATTTCTAAGAAACAAACAGTCCCTTCCATTTCACTGCTGTCTGATAAGAGATTTTGCCTCAGGCTTCATGTCATGTGCATGCCCTCATTAAGACAGAAGATGTCTGTATGTTTGTTAATGTGTTAAGAACACACACACAAAATTTGGATTATCATGTTTTAAGGAGACATTCTATCGACATCAATATGATTTTCATACTGTACAAACTGTGTGTTCTATCCCCTAACCATAAACCTACCAATCACAGAAAATGTTCTGCATATTTATCAACACACACAGAGAGAGAGAGAGAGAGAGAGAGAGAGAGAGAGAGAGAGAGAGAGAGAGAGAACGTACAAATATTTGAGAACGTTAGCTAGTTGAAAGCAACACCAACAACTGAATAAACAAATTAGAATTCCTATGCATCAAACAAGAAAATGTTAAAGATGTAAATAATTTCCTTTTGGTCAGCTTTAGTGTCACAGTACACAACAAATATATTGTAACAATGGCTTAATGCACAAGTTCATAGTCTGCTTTTCCAACGAGGCCCTTGTTTGTTCAATATTAGAAGAATCCACATGTCCTGAGATACTCCTTTGGGTGTTGTAGTCTTTGGTACACAGAAGGGTGTGCCGAAGGAGAGAGGGGGAAAGGTATTTTTGTATAATTTCTTTAAATGAATGTGTGCTTGTGTGTATGAGTGAGAATATATGCATGTGACCGCTCTAAATGAGTGGGTGAAAGGGTTATGGGTCAAGGATTCTTAGTTTTTAAGAAACCTTCCACTCACCTCCCAGGAACAATCAATCCTCACCCACGCTGAAACCCATCTCAACAGATCTTTATGGACTTGACTGTGAATTTAAAACAAAGCCTACCAGGCCAAGTAAAGACCTGCATATTCAAATAGTAAAATTATACAAACAGGTTTGTATAACTTGCCTGGTTCATTTACATCAGTAAAATGTTTCCTCATTTAGTTTAGTGGAGGTTCCCCTCAAACAGCTGTGTGGCGGGGCTCATATTTCTATACTATTGACTTATTTAAGGTTCACTGAATGGGCCTACCATGGTAAACTCACTCTTTGCTTCTCAAGTTGGCACAGAACGCTCACACCTTAGATGGGGCCCCATCTGTTCTGCACACAGACAGCAAATCAAAACATAATGGTTGCAGAACACAAATAATACAAAATCACAAAGATCCCTCTGAAAATGCCATTGTTTTTTCAATGTTCTCAGTTTACATCAAATTTGTAATGAGAATTTTATCTGCTTGTGTGATAAGATATGATTTTTCATATAAAACCTAACGGTATTTCGTTTTTAGACTAACAAAAAATAACAACAGTTTTTCTTAAATAAACTAATTTTGTAAGTATTTATTCCCTTCCTGTAATTTAATTATTTTAAGAAATCACACAACCCCTCACTGACTGTTCAACAATGTTGCTTTTCTCTTGCCATTCTATAGAACATAGCAGTGTGCATTTTTTTTCAGTACACATTTACATTTTATATTTATCTGTTTGGCCTTTGCTTTTGTTCAAAGCGACTTACATGGCATTTAAGGAAGACATTGGTATCCTATTCAGTTATTGCTTTCCCTGGGGAACATGAAAAAAATCAAAAACCATAATTGTACGATTTAGGCACAGATGCAATTCCTGTTATAAAAAGTATCACTAAAAACTACTTCAATAATGAAATACATTACTGCAGTTATAGTCATGTTATAGGCACATCTTGATGCAACATTCAAATGTTCTAAATTTTTGGTAAACAATATTACAAGAAGTTTATCTGTGACGAAACTTTATAGTTTCGCTTAACAAAAATGCTTATATACTACACAGTATACACAGTAACATAAAGGGTTCATAAATGGATAATACTTATTATTATGTGTAATACTTAGCCAATTTATAATCTATTTCATACTTGTCTGTGGATTCATTCGAAACACTATTTCTAGCAGCCTCTTCACAGTACTGCTGCAAGCTTCCTGATGAAACCTCTACATCTATCAAGTAATTCATTCATATATCAGTGATATTACACATGAGTAAATCGCTCTCCTGTGGAATAAGCTTTTCAGGATACAGGTTAATCTTGATTTCATCATGGAAAAAGCTGTGGCAATTAACTATGAATCACTGCACGTAAACAACCAAAACTCTACTACTAGTCTAAGTATCAAAGGCTCAAGAAGGACGAATACAGAACCTGACTTAGCCTTTAACAATATGTAATGAATAAATTAAATCTTAAAAAAAACATAAAAGATACTAGCTATAATAATAGCTTTGGAGGACAAAATTTGAACTCTTATTTTGAGATATTCATGCATAATAACCCTCATGCTGATCATAAATCATAAATATACAATCATGCCGATTGCCAAGAGTTAAGACTGGGATTTCATTGAGCTGTTTATTTCACCTTCCCTCCTCCCTCCCATTCAGTCATACTGAAAAACACTAATGCACAAGACTAATAGTAGTACACATCCATATTAGTTGTTGTAATTGTTTCACGATAAGTTTACTGCTGGATAAACACTAAATCAAGTTTAGAATGAAAGAGAAGGCACAATATTATTTATGTTAATACCTTCCCACCCTTTACAAGGATACAACAAGCACTGGCATTGTATTTGCTCTGGAGGGTGTTCAACTATGCATTTTTCAAACTTTTATTTTGGAAGGTGGCAGCAGAAATCAGGTCGGGTAAGTTTAGCCTGGAGGGGACCGAGGAGTGTTGGGGGCGGGGGTTTTGCCTGCTGCTGCCTTTCTACATTTTGTTTGCACATTGCCTCTCGGTTTGTTGTATGTGGACCGGATTTTTTTTGTCTCTTTTTTTTTGGGATCCCACACCCACATTACTCTCAGAACCAAAAGATGTTTGGAGTTGCCACTTGTTAATAGGGTGTGTCCTATTCCAGTGGTGACTCATCAAACTTCCTCAGATTCACCTGTACACTGAAAGTGCGCTGTTACCTTTTCAAACGTGAGAACAGAAACAGTTCTAATCAAGTCTATCTTTTGCATTTTGACACAGATGACTGACTGCATACTATAAATATATATACACTACTGGTCAAAAGTTTGGAATAAACATTGTAACATTGTTACAGTGTAACATTATAAATGTCTTTTCTATCACTTTTGATCAATATAATGTGACCTTCGCTGAATAAAATGATTCAATCATTTCAATATTCAAACATCATTAAATTAGTTTCTTTAAAAAAAAAACACCCCACACTGTGAGATGGTTTCTAAAAAAATATTAGGCAGCAAAATTGGGTTTTAACATTGACAATAAAATAAATATTTCTTGAGCACCAATATTTCTTGAACATAACATTTCACAATGTTATTGAATTATTATCATGACAGTGAAGGCCAAGTAAGGTAACCCATACTCAGATTTTGTTCTCTGTATGATTTAACCAACCGAAATTAGTGCACATTAAGGAGCAGTGAATAGTGAACACATACACTGCAAACTGTGGACACACTCTTAGCAATATAAATAAATTAAAATTAGGTAAGCATTAGAGACTTCAACTAATTAAACATTAACAAATCATAATTATTCCAAAGTTTTGACTGGTAATGTACATTCCTGGGCAAAAAAAAGAAAAGAAAGAAAGGCCAAGACAAAAATGGCACAATTCTTAATGGTCTTAACCATTTCAGACCATTTCACTTGCACAAATACAGTAGATAAGGTAACTTATCAAGGAATAGTTTCCCCTTTTGTTTTCTTTAAATGTTTAACCCATATGGTTAAACTTGCAAACAGGAAGAAGTTTACAAAAGTTTAAAAGTTTATTTCCTTTTTATAGGAAGATGTTGTTCTACAACAGTGTTCCATGTTGATGGGTTCAAATAGTCCATGAGTAGCTGACAAATGTGAGACCAAACTTTCACTATAGGCTTGAACTCTGACCAGGCCAAAACATGAAGGGTCTGAAGGACTTGTTCTGAAGCCATTACTTGGTTGTCTTTGCAATTTGGGCATTAGCATTGTCTTGTTGAAAAATAACATCTGATCATTTCTTTTTCGATAACAACTTTTCAATTGTGGGAAATAAGCCATTCTGCAATATTCTCCAGTACTCCAAAGCATTAAATGACTTTTCCCAGTGAAGTAGCTCACCAATACCAGCAGGTAAAAAGGCTCCACATCATTGACACCTCTTCCTCCATGCTTCACCGTGGTAGAGAATATATATGCATTTATTATTATACTGTACTTCTCACCAGATTTCCGTTGGCACTACTCTGAATCATCACCATATAACTCGTGTTTCATTGTGATTCATCACTCTACACAACTCTGCTGAGCCTCACAACTTCCCATATTCTGCCAAAAGCAGAATTCTGTCTTTACATTTTGAACTTTTATCCAAAGCAACTTACATTGCATTCAAGGTACACATTGAATCAGTTCTTGCTTTACCCTGTGATCAAACCCATGACCTTGGTGTTGTAATCACCAATGCTCTACTGACTGAGCTACAGGAAAGCTGTCTTTGATGATGTTCAAAATTTCCTGGTTTGTGGTTAAGACAATTAAAAGCTTAGTGTTTTGCCATTTTAGGCTTAGCCCATTCTTTCATACACATACACACACACACACACACACACAAACACATGCGTGCACACACACAGACACATCAACGAAAGAAGACCTAAACTGTTAAGGGACATGTTTTTGAAAGTGCACCAAAACAACTGAAACTTTGCTATGTTGTGGATTACGTTTGAAATCAGCATTGCCATTTGTGTCTTTTCCATTTGCTTCCTTTACTGTTTGCTCACAAGCAGAGTAAGGGTACAGAATTCAATCATTTTTGTGTGCCACACTTGATACTCCAGTGAACATTTGGTAAACTGTGAAATAAGAGGGGAGGGTCGAGAAGAAAATCAAACAAAAGTGGTCACAGGATTTGCATTTGAAACACTTTAATACCAGGTGTAAACGGTAATGTATCTAGCCTGAACACTTGCACTTGGTCCCTGAAAATATATCTTAATACTAGGAGGAAAGAGGGCCTCAGAAACCTGTCCAAAATTGGGAGGTACCTTCATTGCCAAACACTCCCTGCAAAGTTAGGGACAGGGCAGAGAGACAACAAGTCAGCTGTCTAAACTTTCAGAAGCAGCCAATTCACTTTGATACTAGCACTTAAAAAAGTCATTGTAAAAACAATTCAGATAAGTAAAATTGGTTTAGAAAAAAAGGTCAAGCATTATTTCTCCTACATTAATTTACTATTGTTTCCATCCACCTATTTTTATGCGCTTTTTGGGACATCACATGAATGGAAATGCCAAGATATGTACAAAATCTAAAAATGTACATAAAAAACATCTGCACTTAATCAAGGCAGATCTTTTTTTTCATCCAATAAGATGGCATGTACATAAACTACGATTCAAACACATTTACCAAATAAATCCCTCAATGCGCAACTCAAAAAAACTCAAGTTACTTGGATGTCATTGGATAACTGGATTAACCAGCAGGCCAAATACACAGATTCACAAATGTTGGTTTGATCATTCTGAAATGCTTGAGCCGATGTCTTTCATCAGAATAATTTGGTATAAGGATTTCCCTGATGTGTCTCGCGTAATAGCATTCTCTCAACACCAGGTGTCAAGTTAACATGCCATTTATTGCGTTCATCTTTGCGCTCTGAGACGCAAGTCATTTTTGATGAAGGAATTAAGAGCCAGATTTGCTTCCCTTCAACTTCCATTTTTATTAAAGATATTTTGCACCGATTTCCCAGGAAGTGACGATTTTGTTCTCTTGAATGGATAGGATGGAAACATTGCTTTGTTCCTGTTTTGTTAAGTAAAAGTTAAATGCAACTTTGGAGACATAGTCACATTCTGAAGAGCCCAAACAATGAATGGGACCACTGTAGTATATAATGACTAAACATCTACTTCAGCTCATTCAATATGGTCTGCTGTGTTTTTTGTTTTTTTTGCCAGACTCACCAAAAACTGTAGAGAATTGTGCATTTCAATTGGCTGTCCCTGTTGCTGGAGACAGACAGAGTGGGGAGTGTTCACCTACCTCAGACAGTCATGAACAGGCAGGCAGCAGTGAGGAGAAAGAGAGAACCTCGATCCTGTGATAGCCATATGAGATTCCACATGCTCTGATGAGTCATTTCTCCCTCCCTCCTTTCCTCATCCCCCACTCCATCTCTCCCTCCTCCCTACATATGAAGAGTATGAGCCTGAGTCATCAGCTAGCTTTCTTTCTCTTGCTCCAACCATGCTGCCTGTCTCTTTTCTCTCTTTCCCAACCTTTATTTCTGTCACTATTTCTGTTTCAGTTACTCTGCTGCCACTTTCTAGCCATCACTTTCATTCCGTCTCTCTTCCTGTATGAAACAAACAGCAGAAGAACAATCATTTAGAAATGTACACCTTCAAAGCAACATCATTGGTTTCGGATTCTATAAACACTCTTCTCTACAGGATGATGTCTATAAGGAAAGAACATTTTGAGGCTAATCACTTTATTACAAATCCTGAAGGAGCGGTTCTGTTAGGACTGATTTAAGAGCAGTTTATCGCTGAGCATTGCAAGAGTAATAAGGATTTTTAGGGGCATTATGACTGGGTCAGTATAACACAGCTGCCCCTAAAAGTCCCTCACTTTTCTTGCTGACTTATTCAGTTTCTATGTCTAGGATCTGCCTGCTGTTCAAGAATGTTTAAGGTTTATACCATGGTTCTAAATACTCTGAGGAAAGCAAACTAAAGGTCAGACTGGACTATAATATCCCTCCTCTCCCTGAACGAGGGCCAACCATAATGTCAGACTCTTATTATTAGAATGCATTAAATGGCTAAACTATTTCAAATGACTGTGTTTTACTAAGTCCACTTTTTACCTGAAGAATACAAAACAGTTATAAACATCTCTTGATCATTCAGGCAGATTTTTCACAGTACAGAACTTTGTGTGTCATGCTTGTTTCTATTCAAATTATGCAAATAAAATAGATCTCTAACATTAAAACTGGATTAAAAAAAATTCAAAGCCGTTGCTTAATACAAACTCCAGTGTGTTTCAGTGACACTGCTGTGATGACTAGTTTTCAAAAAAAGAAAAAGAAAGAAAATGTCATGGTAAATCAATCATTGGTGAATGAGGAAATTACTACATATGAAATAATTGTTAAAATTAATGTGTTAAAACGTATCATTTAGTATATACTGTATTTTAATTCCTATATTAGATAATAGAGTAAATAAGATATGTTATTATATTTAATTATCAACTGATGTCTTAACATCTAATGAAATGACCTATCTAATAGTTATGCTATAAATGAATATTATTGTAGCTTTTCATGTGCTGCTTTGAAAGGGGTTAGTTTACATTGATTACAGGCCTTTGCAACTGTCAAGATGTGTGACTGAGCCAGAACAATATACAAATCCTTTGGGAAACTATTGGCAGGCAGCTTTGAGAACTGCTTAACATGACAAACTATATCAGACATGCTTGGAAGCTATTGCAGAATTCACACACTCTAACAAAGCTTCTTATAACCTGCCTCTGCCACTCCCTAAATGTTTGTATGTTTTTGATTTTTGATGTATTTTAATTGTCCCCGAACTCTTTTAGAAAACAAACTTTTATTCAGTGTTAGTTTTACAGTCTTCAAAAAAGATTTACATAATGGATTTTAGTAGACAAAAAGGCTCAAATTCCAAACTTAGGGTTTGGAGACAATAATTTCTTTGTCTTTTTATATTTCATACATATTTTGATTGTGAAGTTTAACATACCACTACAATATTCACAAACAGTTAGAAATAATAAAAGTAATAAAAGTGAAAATCTTTAGTTATATGACACCTATGTTACTAGTTATTAACTAAAGTATATAAAACATTACATTTGAAGCTCACAAATCAAGCTTAAATTAAATAAGCTGATACAACCCAGCAGAGTAAAATATATTTTATATCAATCAGTCTTATTTTTTTATTTTATTTAAGAATAAAGTTTTTGCTTTTTTTGGGACTCAAATGTTTCCAAAGCTCTTTACTACACACACACACACACATCTTTATAAGATATAGTTAACAAATACTGTAAAAGTACTTAAGGCTAAAGATATTTTTATGTTTTCCCCCTATATTTATATATTTTAAACTATATTCGTTTTCAACTCTATCTATACAAATGTCAGATTGTGCATATGTTTAAATGTAAAATTATAAATTTCAATCACAAATTAAAATAAAATGTTTAATAATATTTTTTTATACCGAATATCGAACAAGAACTATAACTGAACAAGAAACAGCATTTTACTATTATTAGTAGCCAACTGGAGATTAACTCCACTATATATAATTCAGCACGGTCAATTGACAGAGATGGTCACATGGGCCGAAAACTGGGACTTTGTAGGCCAGTTGAATAAAAGGAAAACTCACCTTGCCCGCAAAGACCCAGCCTTTGACACACTCTCAATTGTTGCTGAATTCTGCTTCAGATTGACCATTAAAAGTGTATTATTTTGAGTTAATCTACATGGCAATTGCAGTAGACGTTGTGCAAATCTCAGAAACGCGACCGTCCCATCGCACATGACACAAGAAACAACCATACGAGGCGTTCGGTGAAGAGCGAGTGAGCCTATCCAACCACCGGCGTCTCACTTTTTTTACCTGTCATTTTCACCATGTCCACCAACAGCCTTCCTCCATGGAGCTTCTTTAGAAAGAAGAGGCATCTCGCCTGAAGAAGGAAAAATGTTGCCGTGTAGTGAGAAGTTGCAGCCACTCTTCACACATAATCATCACCCGCCCCCTTATTTGCGCTCAACTCCTCATGAAGACACAGTATATATCCACAGGGACCGCTTACAACATTCCCCCTTTGCGCAAAAGTAGACGAAGGGAAAAAGTCAATATTACGCGGTGGAACAGTGAGCCTCCTTAATGCGCAAGCCTTTTGAAATTCTCCATGTTTCTGTTTCTGCCAGAGCGACCCCATGTGCTCGTTATTAATGAATTATCCATCTGGCTGCATACACACAGTCTATCATATTTGTACATGTTGCGCTGAAGCGCCACCGACTGGTTCCTTCGACCACATACGGGATGGATTGTGTCTGGGTCTGGAGTCAATGAGTCCTACTATAGTGAAGGCTTAGCTCATGAATATTAATTAAACCAGGCTGACGTTGCTTAGTAACCCTCCCGGAGTTTTCGTTCACTTACGCTAATAAGTGTAATTAGAGGTTCACTTACCTCGTATCTTTAGTGAAATCGTCTTCATGTTAAATCTACTAGGTTAACGTCACTCAACCTAATTAATATTCAAAAGCCAGTTCTTCATCGTAGTAGGATGTGTGATTCCGCTCATGGGACCTCCCAGAATTGAATGAACCTGGTTATTTCAAGATCGTCCCGTGGAACTGATTATGAATGCAATGTACCTGGCCTGTCATTATAAATTATGTCCTTTATGTTGGATCAAACAACTGATTGACGTAAGATCAGTAAAGTTTACTGATTGATAACCCCGCATACACCAACGTCTAAACACATTGCAATTCACGAGTTCGCACTTAATAACACACTTAATAATAATCCGATAGAGTAAAAAGTGTGTGTAGCCTATTTTGCGTGCTGTCCGGATGGAGAGTATAGTAGGTTCGAATAGTAACCAGAGTAGAATGAAGAGACGGGGTGGTGGAGGGTGGAGAAAAACTGTCGAGGTTATCCTCCTAAACGTTGTTAATAAACCATCATTAAAGCAATATAAATGATAAATTATCTAGTATAATTGTTTTTGTTCAGTACATTCTCATTCAAAATCGTTTATTATTTAAAATCATTATGAGGCGGTTAGAAAAACAATTAATGCTTCCATTTATGACACCTGCAAAAGTCTGTGAAAGTTATTTAGTTGTAGTATATCTTAAAATCAGGCAATAGACTCTAAATTTATGTTGTTTTTCTTCAGTTGCGAGGCAGAAAGGAGTTGATGAAGAGACAGTGCCTAATTTGGATAGATTTGACTGCTTTCATTGCAGTGTGGGATTGGAGCGGCTCCCTGTGGTGACACATTAACATACACCCCAAGACTCAAGTGTTTCACGACTGCAGTAGGAAATTATTACAATCCCAACTTTTATTATTATTTTAAAAGTTTATATAAACTTTTAAAATAATAATAAAAGTTTATATATATATCACCCATTCGTATACATACATTTATGCATTTGGCAGTCGCTTTTATCCATACATTGCATTCAAGAAACATTGACGATCTAATAATTTCTTGCTTTCCCTGGGGTCGAAACCATGTATATATATATATATATATATATATATATATATATATATATATATATATATATATATATATATATATATATATATGTATATATATATATATATATCATAGGCGGAGTTTGGGGGGGGCTGGGGGGGGCACTGCCCCCCCAGACCAGAGCCAATTAATGCCTGCCTTGTGCTTTAAATATTTTTTTGTTATTACAGAATTCATATTTTCTCGTTTTATTTGTCTTATCTTATTAGTTCTGTGTATAGAATGAGTAAGATATGGCTAATTAATTTGTAATTACTGTATTTAATTTTTTATTACTGTAGCTTTATTACATTCTCCTGCGATTCTTTGCGAATCTCAAAGTATCGCGGTACGTGAGTGGACGCTCTTCTCGTTCTGTTTTACGCGCTGAATAAACAAAATGGACATTCGTCGTTTTTTTATAAATCCACTACTAAAAGTGTCAAATCTATCAGAAGAGAAGACAGTGGACATCTACGCATCTCGGAAAAAGAGGCGGCTTCTTCTGCATTAGGCAAGACATTGTATTGTCTGAAGTAGTTCTATGACAGGTCAAGGGAGGCTCTGTTTAGGAACTTTAATCGTAACGAAGAAGAACACACTGTAACTGTAACACTGTAATTCGCTTTTTTTCGCCGCACTTCTGAACTCCCCGTGTTAACCCTATCACTGCCGATGCAAAACAAAACAGCAACTATAAAGAGTCTGTTCTATTCGCTATTCTTTGTATAAAGCAGTGGTTCTGAAATAGTGGGGGTTACCCTGGGGTACATGCTTTTTTTTTGCCAGGGAGTATGTTTTCTTGCACTGAACAAGAGCAGCATATATGAAGTTCAGAAAACCATCCTCTCATCCTTTGACGTGACGTGACCAAAAGGAATCCGCCCAATATGGCAACACTGCACACCGGCGTTCATATGTGTCACGTGATCAACCACTATATTCACACGTGCTTTCACGCGATATCTGGCACTGATCCAAAAAGCTCAGAGCTTGTAATTTATCACAACAATTCAGTGTTTTCAACCACATAAGATTTCTTTTAGGTTTCAACAAGTTGGTGACTATTTTGAATTATCTATTATACAGCGCTTTTTGTGACTGCGGTATGTCAGGTGACAAGCATGACGCGTTGCCATGGAAACAATAAAGCGAAAGTTTCAAAATGGGGGAGGGGGGCGCGCGCAAATTTTTTAACTCTTCCTAGGGGGGTGTGACAGAAAATAATTGAGAAGCACTGGTATAAAGTCATTGTAAATGTATTTTATATGTAGAATGAATGATATATAAATATGATATAAAAAAAATCTGAGCTTGTGGTCTGCTGGCCTGGTAGGTGCCCCCCCAAGCACAAAAGTGAAACTCCGCCTATGATATATATATATGTATGTATGTATGTATATATATATATATATATATATATATATATATATATATATATATATATATATATATATATATATGTATATATGTATATATATGTGTGTGTATGTGTGTGTGTGCACGCGCGCGTGTCTAAAACAACACACATGCATACAAAAATACTTTAAATACCAATATTCTGTTTTTTTTTTCTATCTCTTTGTAGTTGACGTATTAACCCACAACCCATCGTTTAGTTCACAACAGCTGATTGCATTTGCATTGAATAATTCTCAATAGAAGACACGCCCTCCACATATGTCGTCATCACGAGAGCCGCTTCGGGCTTGCGCCGGAGAATCGAGGATTTCTGTCATACGGCCCGTCATATTTTCATAGCACATTCAACTGTACGAATGATCATCCACATTGCATTCGTTATTCAACTAACACTGGCGATCCTTCGGTGAGTCTTTATCACTGTTGATCAAGCTGTTTGTCCGAGCAGGATTGTCAGCTGATGATCATGATTTCATCACTCTGACGCCTCTCAACATTTCCTAGATTCCTTTATCTGGCTGCTTCAGCAACTCTCGATAGCCTACTAAATCACAAACAGTGCATTTTATTCAGCAGAGACGAGTGTTTTACCCATAGGGAGAGAGAAATGATAGGTCTAGTGAAATGAGCAATAATGGCCTGTATATCAGTGCAAAGTTATACAGTTCCTTGTGGCTTTTTAAATTTATGATCGAGTCTTCAGAAGCACTAGCTTTTAAATTGTGCTCAAACTAGTGTTGCGCTGTTGCTATGTGAAAGGATGTCATGCGACGCTTGGATTGCACATGTAAACATGAGAGGCTGTGAGATATCTGGACTGGTCAGTAACAGTTTTACAAGCAAACACATTATTATGAAACGTCATCTCATTTAATTTAAATAAATTTGTTCTTCACATTTGTTCTGTTTCATAATTAAAGCAACTGAAAATGGCATATGCAAATTCGCAGAAAATAAGAGTGAAACAGCAGCTTGTTGTCAGCATGGCATTTTGTTTAACGGCAAATGCTAATCTCTTATTTCAGAGAGACCAAATGAAAGTGTACATGGTGCCTTAGTTGGAGAATCTGTTTAGTTTTGGTCTTAATAAAGCAGAACTTTATTTTAAGTATTCTATTTTTTATTTCAATGTGATGGTAGTGAAATGATTTCCCCTTGAAGTTAAAGGGACTGTTCAATTCATTCTTCCAAACCTGTATGACTTTTGTCTTTCACTGTATATTAACCCCCCTACTTTAGTTTGTTTAAATTTTACTATGCACTTAGGTGTTTTTCTAAAATAATAATAAAAGTGGTCAAGGTTGTACTGTCTTATGTAAATACTCCTTGCTTTTCAGGCTTATGGCATGAAATACCAATTATTTTGCCTCTCTCTATCCTTTAGGGGAGGGCGGGGTGAGTGAGGGGTGCTGTGAGAATCCCACACTGTGGGGCAGTCACACACTCAATGGTGTCTCCCACAATGAAGGCGTTGGTGGATGCAGTTTGGGCGGTGTGGAGCATCGGGGCCTCGATCTATGACTACATACACACCAGTGCCATGGAAGAACGCATTCACTCACTGGAGAGTGTGATAACCATCCACCAGTGTGTCATTGGTCTGTTGTCGGCTGCACTTGTGGCTCTCTTCACATACATTCTGCTAAGGAAGCACTGACTCAGGACTAGTCAAGCCAGAGAGACTACAGTAAAGTCAGAGGGAACTCCATGTTGGTGTCAAGCTATATTCTTCTTATTTTAAAGGGATTTTATCATGTCTGTTGTTCATGGGTACCACAGAGGGAAGGATTCAAAGATACTGCCGACCATAGTTTCTTTACACAAGTTTACTTAAGGCTGAACATTTACAAAACTACCACTGGATTAGCTGGTATTTCTACCTATTTGTTGCTATCTTTAATGGTGTCAGCTTTTTCTGTCTAGGTTAATTTCAAACATTACACTCTTACCAATGGCAAATTATAATTTTAACATGTAACATTTCATACAGCTTATTACTCAGATCTATGGTAAATCATTTTAATCAATTGACCTCTTGATTTTACAACTTGAAGTGTCCTTAAAGGTTGATGTTAACTCACCAGTTTTGTCAGTATATTAAGTACTACAACTTATGTTCATGTTTAAGGAGTTATTACTTATTTTAATTCAGATGTAACATTAGTTCATGCACTGCCATTGTTTTATAGAATTTAATTTCTAAAAACAAAATTCTTGTAAAATTGTTTCACTCTGTAGTTAAAATATCTAGCTTTATAATGCAAAAAATATAATGTATACATCTACTGACAACATGTTTTTGTATAGAACTTGTTTTATTTGGTGTGATGGCGTAAGCTAGGATCTGCTAAAATACAATAAACTATTTACTTAACATTAAGGCAATAACAATGTCATAATAAAAGTTTATTTCTGGAACAACAGAACAGAGCAAATGTCAGCATGTCTAAAAACAAATGGAACTTCAATGATTTCTTTTACAAGAATTAGGGTTTTCAAAGGGAAACCCGAGGCTATCCAATCACTTTATGCTCCAAATATGAACACGTTAAAGATTCATGCTGGTTTTAAATGTTCCCGGTCTGCAGCAGTGTGTACTTGGTGGTAAAACGATCAACACTTTCACCCTCCAGGGTTTTAACAGCTCTCCAGTGGAGCTTCCCACAGTTCTCTGGGTTTCCATTCCTTCCCAACTCTTCCTTGATGTAGTCCATCCACAGATCTAAAACATCAAATAGTTTTGTTGCTCAGTGAAATTACTAAATTATAAAAGAGTTGCCTCTTCACAGGCTACAAAGCCCTGAATCATGCTCACCTTCATCTGAAGAGCCGAATTCACGAAGAGCTCTCTCATAGTAATCTCTCAGATGACTCATCTTTGGTGTCTCCTGAGAGAATAATATAGATCAGTAATAAACTGCGTTTACACGCATGCCTGTTGGTTAATAGATATTTTAGACACTCGTCATTAGTTGCTACATCACTTTTACCTGCTCCTTCTCAATCTGAATCATCTTCAGAAAGAACGCCTTAGTGAAGGGTCTGTGTTCATGTAAGCTGAAACCCAAGAAGTGAAAGGTGTCGTTTTCAAATTTGTAGATATATAGTGGTTTTCCAAAAGTCTAAAACCACACTGAACATAAAAAAATTAAGTTTCAGGATTTGACTTATGCTGTTAGCAAGTTGCATCTTTGTATAGAAGTATCTGCCAGTTTAACTTTAAATGGGTAAAATAAATAATACAATTACGGTATGTCAATAGAAAATAGAAACAATCAAAATGTGAAATTTAAGCATTTTACTCTGCCTTTAGGGTCCCACTGTATATAGAGAAAGAAACAACCTTAGAGCACATAACCGTATTCAGCATGTACCTTATGAATGTTTTTCTAGCCCTTTTGTAACTACCAGTTTTGTATGACCATTCAAGGAATTTTTCCTTCATGGCAGATGACACGGCAGGTACTGGGGACAGAAGCCCTTTCTGCAAGTACAGAATCAGTAGCAGTTTAATTATGTATGACATATAGACTGCATTAGAATTCTAAATGCAACCAGGACATGGCAAAGATTTTTGTCGTGTCCCACCTGAAAAAAGGCTTCAGTATCCTCTGGTGTCTGTGAAATCATGCTCCAATCTGCCTGCAGCTGCCATAATGGCAGACTTTCCTGTAGAACACATTACACAATAGATATTAGACATTATAGATACTACTGGGACAGTGAAAATTTTAGTTTTAACTGAAAAACCTACAACTGTTTCTTTTCTTTTACACTTAAATTTATCTAAAATGACTTAAAAATGAGGAACCAAGGAATTTACCTTAAGGAGGGAATAACAACTAGTAACAAGAATAAAGTTTCACACAAGTTAAGTGCTTAAAGAAGAGAAGTTTTTGGATGCTTTTTAAATATGAATTCATGCATTTAAAGTGACGTGAAGACTAAGTATAGTAAACTATGCTCAGAATTTGTCCTCTAAATTGAACATATCCAAGTTACTGCGCACATACATTGGGAGTTCATAAACTGCACGCACACCTGGAGCAGTGGGCAGCCATTTTGCTGTGGCAGCCGGGGAGCGAACCCACGACCTCTCCAATCATTAGGCCACGGCTCAAATAATTAAGCAATTATTACAGTTTTTCACAATTGTTTACATACAAATTCTGGTACTTGAGACACAATGAGCACAACATGTAACTCATTCCCAACCCCCTGAACCAATTATGCTAAACCACAAGCACAGTTCCTGCTTTACACTTAAATTGCAGTTCTAAAACACTTTTTTTCAAAACACTACACACAATTCTCTGCTTTTGGCACCATTTTCATGCAGCAAATATCTTGTTTTCACAAGGAACACACTGCCATTCAAATATGCACACTGACTCATCACAAGGGCAAACACCCGTCACACAGTTTTACAATGAGCAATCAGAGCTTTAGCATAAAAGGGCAACAGGTGAGCTCTTCTGTTTTGGAGCAATGGATGCCAACATTGAAAACAGAGACAGAGGAGGAAGAGTAAAAGGACGAGGAAGGCCAAGGACCTTAATCTCTGATGAGATCCGACCCACTTTAGTTGATCATGTGGTCAACCATGGTCTAACAATGAGGGAGGCTGGGCAAAGAGTACAGCCACATTTGAGCAGGTGCACTGTAGCATCCATCATCCGGACCATCTCCGAAATAAGAAAAGGTAAGAAATCTACTCTCACTAGAAAATTGCAATACTGCATATCAATACAGCACTCAACGAGTACAGTAGTACAGTATTGCCTGTGGACTCTTCTGTAAGACTGTAAAAATACTGTAAAGTATGTTTCAAGTATTTAGGAAATGTATTTGTTTGGCAGAAGTGAAAGATTACCAACTTCGGTTAACGTGGTCGGGAACGTGTTCTGTCTCCTGAACAGGAAACTGAAATCATGAACATGTTCATAGAAAACAGCGCCATAACATTACGGCAAATACAAAAAAATAATAAAGAAGAAAAAAAAGATATGTTTCAACATATTGATATCAACACTGGACCGTGTCTTGCACAGAAATCATCTCCGAATGAAGCAGGTCTACAGGATGACATTTGAACGCAATTCAGAAAGAGTCAAAGAATTGCGATATAATTATGTGCAAGTGAGTCCCACAATTGATGCATACTCTCAACACTGTGTACAGTAAATTCTTCTGTTGTTTTTTATGTAGTGTATGTGCAACTTTGTGTTGGTTAGGAATGGGATGTACACTGTGTACATTGTTTTTGCAGGAAAAATAAAATTTTACCGTGCGAGTAAAATTTTTCTGAGTATAAAAACAATATTCTAAAATATTGTCCAACACACTTATGTTTGTACTGTCTGTAGTAAGTGTAACACTGAACCAAAAAAAGGCCTAAGTCATTATGATGAATGGAGACGAAGTGTTTTACATTCATCATAGTGTTTTACATTGAGCACATCAGTGTTCAGCTGGTTCTTACAAATGTCTTTACATATGATGGTTTGTGTGTGTCATTTGAAAACAAAATCCCATTTTGAGAAGAAATAACATTGTTTTGAATGCAAAGTTGAATAAAACTTTACATGAGAATTGAGGGGTTTTGCCCATTGTGTGTGTTTCTTTGGATTTGTGTGTAGAGCTCTGAGAATATGAGGCATGCTTTCAGAAAATGTGTGTAAACAATTGAAAAACTGTAAAGTAAGAAAATTGTGACACTAACCCTTTGAAATATTTGTACAAAAAAAAAAGCTCTTTGGAACGTTCTTAATGTTCCATTATACAATGCTGATAATATAATTCATGAAAATAAGAGCATTGGCACTACTTGCAACTAGGCTTTTGCACCCTCACTGTATTATGTTACATTAAAATGCATTTCAAAATAGTGGAATTCCTTCACTACTCTTTCCCCCTTAAAACCTCTAATTCTGCAAGGAACTCATATAACCCTTTTTTTATGCAAAACAAACACCAATACATGAAGAAATGAGAAAAGAAACATGTTCTATTTGTACATGCTCATATCACTCTACAGCCTCATACTCCCGTGTGGTTGGATAATGGCCTCTTTGTGGGGTTATGCAACTAAAGGCTTCATAATCCGGCACACACGCCTACAACTCACTAGCTGGTTGACGAAAGAACATCGAGGACAAATGACTGGAAACTTGAGTTATCCTAGCAGAGGATGACTCTTATTGCTTGATTAGAGATATACTCAAACAGTAGAACATTGTGCTATTCACACCAAGTTTAAGAGTTCAATTTCCAGGGAACTTATTAACTGCAATAGTTGCAGTCACTTTGGATAAAACATACCAATAGTATTATCATCCAATTAGAATTTAAATATCTGTAAGAAAAAGCACAAGGGAGAAGTTCATTTATCAAAGTAACACAAAGTGATTGCAGGAAGATGTCCCACTTAGAAGCAGCTGTGGCACAACTACTACCTTGGGATTCACATGTTTCAGGGCTTCTTGGAATAGATGTCCCGCCTCTGCACTCTCCAGATGGACCAATGTCTGGAGGCTGGTACTCCACATCTCTACTGATTGGCAGAAGCGCTGAGTGGCTGCGATGGCGATCTGGGTAGCAGATATTGTATTCCCTGATGACAACAGGACCTGTAGCTGTTTTTTGAGGGGATGAAAGTGGCCTATATTACTACAGCATCACCATTTTAACCAACTGCTTCATGCTGCAAAAGGCGTTTCAGTGAGATGCCAATGTTAAGTGTACATTACCCAGTTCTTGTAGAAAGTCTCTGGTAAAAGCTTGGCATCATGAGCACTCTGCAAGACTTGGAGTAATCGTTCCTTTCTCTGAAGAGTTGAACAGTTACACAATCAAGTTAAGCACTTATCCATCAAACAATAAATCAACAGTTTTGTCAAACAAAGCAAAAAAAAATTATAATACTAACAAGTGACCAATAACAACAAATGTATTCATGTTTTTGATTGCTAAAGCTAACTGGTTGTTGGTGTATTAAAGTATTATCATCCATATGAAATTTGATCAAAGCTTGGTAGTAATAAACTATTTAAAATGGACAAAATGAATTTAATCAAATTAAATGATCTTATATAATCCTTTATTCAGAGTGGCTCAGATTCATTTAGCCAATCACAAGAATCATAAAAGGTTTTGGCCATTTTCCAGATGTACAAGAACACACAAATTTCAAGAATTAATAATATTGGTTACAGTTTAGCTTGATAAACCCAATTGTTACAGTGACTTAATATTTACATGTAAATGTCTTTTATAAATCTGGTTTAACAAATCAAACCTCTCAAATAAAGAAAAATCTACACTATTCTAATAAAAATTTCACTACAACACTCCAATAATGCAGGTTCATTACCTTTTCCTTGAGTTCAGTGACATTTGTCTTCCTCTTATATCGCTCAAGACAAAACGTGACATAGCATGTCCACATGGCCTCTACAAAAAGAGAGATCAGTAGTGTCAGAATCCACTCATATTCCACCAATGAATTCTACCATAATATTTTTAGATCCAAACACTGAATATGTGCCTGACATGAGGTTACATCATGATACCTGTATTAAGACTCTTCAGAGCCTCCTCATAGACAGCACAGCAGCGATCTTCTCTACGGTCTGTATCAGAAGCTCTTCCTTTAGCAGACTGGAGTTCTGGGGCCCCAGCAGCATCCAGCTCACGCTTAGCCATGAAATCCCACATCAGGCAGTCATCATTATACTGACTCTGTAGACTGAAATTAAACAGTATTCAAAACAATCATCTTTTCTGACTCCAATAACTTTCTGTAAATGGATTGTGCCAAAACTGGTTTCAAAGTACGTTTTTCTGGATTTCTGGAACGTTAATTGTTACCAATTATTCAGCAAAATAATTTAACTTATTTATTATTCAATAAATCAAACTCCAATTAAGATGGTCATGTAAAAATAGTAAGACATTAAAGAGGAAAAGAAACAAAAAAAAGACTACTCTTGAAGGATGGTGTCTTGTAGGTCCTTTGTGAAGTCAAAGATGGAAGCAATATGTAGCAAGGACAGGATGAATTCAGCCCCTGATGAGACAAGACAGATAAGCTTATAGCACTCAACTAATAAAAACTGAAACAGTTGAGTTGAACACCTCTGGAAATCTATCTGACCTTTAATTTTTTGTGCAGCATCTCTGTATACCACCTCAGCAAGTTTTCCACTCAAGATTTCTGGAGAAAATGTATAGTCCCCCTAAATTGAGGTAAATGTTGTGTTACTTTTCTTAAAATAACATTTTACCCAAGGGCTCAGATCTTCAGCTATTAACCCACCACATCCATTTTAGCTTGTTCCAACTCCTGCTGTTGTTTCCTCAACTTCTCAGCATGCATGAGCTCCATCCGAAAATACTGCGCACACACAAACAATATGGTTTTAATGTCTGAACATCTTTTTTTTTTAATTATGACGTTTTATTTTTCCAGGCTAATTCAAAGAGATGATAGTGTCTCCTCACCTCCTGATAGACTTTCTTATTCTCAGGATGAAAACGCAAGGAACGTAGGAAGAGATGTCGAGCGCTCTCTGAAGAGTTCCTGTCCTCCATCTCACATTTAGCAGCCATTATCCACAGAGCTGCAAGAATTATGATTGTTTTTTATTTCTGTACATCGGTTTGAAATTTTACACACATCTAAAGTAAATTAATACGTATACTTGATACATTCACATATGAATGTGGTTCCATAGAGCAGTTGGAGTAATTTAATTATATATTGCAATGACAATCAATTCACAAAAAGTTTACCTGGTTTGTCTGGATGTATAGCCAACATGGATGACAAAACCTTACTAAGCTGAGTCTTTGTGCCCTTGTTGAAAGATGAGAGGAACAAGATTTAAAACTTATTAACCCTAATGACAATCATTATCATATGCCTTTAACGTAAATTTGTTGTTTTTTATTAAAATTTAATATAAAAACCACATACCCATTTTTTATTAAAAGCAACCTGAGAAAGCCAGAGCTGAACATCTTCCTGCAGGAAAAGCATTTTATCAATTAAAAAAAAAATTGACATTTTACAGCACCTAAAGTTAGGTTATTGTTTCATATTGACTAGCCTGCCATTTTGTGGTAGCCCTTCTGAAAACATTGTTTATGCGATGAATGATGGGATACTCAATTTCTTCACGTTTGAAATGGTAACCAATTCTCTGTCAACACAAGAGTACAGTTCAGTTAGAATACAGTTTAGGCCGGGGGTTCTGAACTTTGGCCTTTCAGGTCCAGTTTCCTGTAGAGTTTGTCTTCAACCTTGATCAAACTCATCTCCCTGTAGCATTCGACTAATTATGAAGATTATAAGATTTCTCAGATGTGTTTGATTAGGGTTGAAACAAATCTACAAAGTTGAGAAACTCTGGTTTACAGTAACAGGTCTTTATTACAAATTAAATTTTGTAATTAAATCTTTATTAAAATTAAAGTAATCCAAAGCTGTACTCACCGCCCTCCTCTTCTTGATGAGCTCTAGGACATTTATTTCATACTGATGAAGAACAAAAATCAAACCAGAATTGTCATATTAAGTTATTTGGATCTTGCAACTAGTTAGAAGGGTTATTTTCAAAGTCCAACCGATTATAATGAGCTGATATGTACACTAATGATTTTTGTGCTTCATAAAATAAAAAAATGCTTTTTGTTAATACAGACCTGTATGTACGTAATAAAGTCATCTTTACTCTGAATTGCCCGGTGCAGCTTGTATTCAAGAGCAGTAGATCTTTTCAGCATAGACCTGAAACAAAAGTCTTATTTGAGTAAACTTTGTTTCAGAGAAGAACCGCTTTTTTCTGTCAGTGTTTACTGTGATACTCACTTCACTTCTTTATTTGTGAACAAACCGACTCTCTCCAGCTGTTCAAGCGCTGGTATTCTTTCCTCTAATCGTTGTTGTACTATGTCAGCCATTTCCAAAGACTGTGAAGGAAAACTTCACAAAACGTGTAAAATATTCAGCGTTTTAGAAGAAAACAAAACCTCACATCACGACACACGTGCCGACGGGAAATTATCACATGTTCTACATCCGGTTGCTCACCAGAGAAAAAACTCCGACGAAAATTCTGCACGCGAAAGATGGATCCTCTGTATTTTTTTATTCGTTAAAGGGAAATATTATTATTTAGACCACTTATAAGCAGGCCTATTTTCCTTTGCGCAGCTTGGTGGAGGGTTGACGGACACAGCCATTAATAGTTTTTCACTCAATCATTCGATTCAAAATTAGCACACAATTATTAAGTTGGTACATATTTTCGTTATTTTTACTGTAAATTATAATTTACAATATATGAGTAATTAAACAGAGCTCTGTCTAATTCTGCCCCGAGTTCTGTCTCTTCCCAGAACCAAAACATTCTTGGCGGCAATTTGTCTCCTCTACCAATCTTAATCTGGCGTCTATCAAGGTCAGTCGCACCAATAGAAAACTTCGATTTCACTAAACCACGTCTCTGATTGGCTCCCATATTACAGTAGGCGGGTTCTCACGGCAGTTTTCTCAAGGGCTCGGGCGATACAGTAGTACCGATATCCATCACTTGGTAGGATTTTCCCCATCCAAAATAAATGCAATTTCGGGCGTAAATAACAAGTATTTAATAAACCATAACGTTTGTATAAACCGGAAAGTGAACGGTTGCCTATATGGATGGATAACCTAGTGTTATTTAATTGTGTTTTTATCGCTGTGAAGGACCGCAAGCTAACGTGCTAATTTTCATCTGTTGAGGATCAGTGACCAGACTGAGGACATCCATCAATAACATATTTACAAGTCATATGTTTTTACTCATATGAGTCTAATTGAAACTCGTACTAGTTAGAGAGAATGTTAACTACCGGTATCTGATGTTTAGGTGATGGTAGAGAGCTGGTTGAAGGAGCGAGGGCGGTTGTCTGTCATTAATGTGCAGATATTCATTTGGCCTGGTGTTGTTTTTGTGTGAAGTTCCGGTTGGTTGTTAGTTTATGATGGCTCCTCAGAAATACTCGGCTCAGGTGATGAACTGTAAAGCAAACGGTGCTGTATACCCTTCCTCTGGCGTGAGCTCCCTCAAGAAGCCCAAGATGGAGCAGCTGCAGGCCGACCATGAGCTCTTCCTGCAGGCCTTTGAGAGTGAGTACACAACTGTCTCATTTAGCACGCAAAGTAAAACCATTAGATCTTTCTGAAGGACTCTGTGAAAATGCCTGAACAGACTCACATGTGTCAAAACATAAAGTGTTCTGCTATTAGATGCGTGGATTATCTGCCATTATCCATGTGATGACTTAAGGGTTTGTTTATGAGGCAGCATTTGTATTACTATCTCTAATAACATGTAATATCTGATTTTGAAAGCAGTTACTTAAAACCCTCCAGTTTATTGTAGATATAGGATTTAATAGTGACATGCACAAGTTGTCATTCTACAGAATGAACTTTAATGTGTTGTTAATGCTTTTGCATATTCCTTTCAGAGCCTACTCAAATCTACAGATTCCTTCGAACAAGGAACTTAATAGCTGTAAGTGTATCTTTTATACATTAATCAAAAGTTTTAACAATGAATTTACAGTAAAGTTGATTCTGTTTTTTTCCCCTTGCTCTTTCACAGCCGATATTACTTCACAGGACCCTTACCTTTATGTCTCATAGAAACTCAAGAACAAATGCCAAAAGGTGGGCCCTCTCAATATTTTAATAACTGTTACCCCAAAATCTACTTTGCTTGCCTCTCTCAAAGTGTGTTTAATGAATAAACTGGTCTTTTTTCTTTTCTTTAGGAAAGCATTTAAAGTGAATGACTTGCTGTCTAGTGTGGAGAGAATGAAAGGGGAGCCCGAGTCTCAGAGGTATTGGTTTTCTACTGATGTTTTGCATCCTGTGTTTTGACAAAAGTGAGCCTAAGGCTGGAATACACAACACAACTTTTAAAAACTGAATAGATTTGAAAACAATAGTCCTCATACACTTGCTGAATTTGTTAATGATTACAGAGAAAAACTGGGCTTTTTTTTATACTAAACAACTGAGGATCATACACTACTAGTTGTTCCAAACCCAACAAAGTAATGCAGAAACATGCGCCTCATTGATAAAGACAAATGAAAATTGAAAACAATATGGATTCTAAATAGCTAAAGTTTGATTTGCTCTGACTAAATGGAATCATAGTCTGAATCAAAAAAATGTTTTATAAGACTTTTTACCATAATATATTTAGACATTTTCTGTGAAATCTGTCAACACTGACTACCCAGACTGGGACAAAAATTTGGGCAAAAGCTATGATAAAAGATAGAGACCTTAGTTTGTCCCTTTGAGCTTTGGAGAAAGTGCTTTATAAATAAAACGTATTATTTTTATTAATTTTTTTAGACTGACTGTTTTAGAGCGACTAAATTGTTTTCATGGAAAATTGTGCTATAGGAAAATGTTATAGGATCATTTGGTTCCTAATGGTGATTTTTAGATGTTTCGTTTGTGATTTCAGTTTGACTTCACATCTGCAACTGACTTTCACGGGATTTTTTCACAAGAATGGTTGGTCTAAAAAAAAAAAAGTGTACAAATGTGTTTGAATTATTTTGATGTACAGTTACCATTTTAGGTGTTATAATTTTGTTTCTTTACCAGATAAGCCATGTCAAAACTCAGAAAATGATCAAAACTCAGTTTCACTTGAGGTGCTACTTGTCAAAGTCTGTCATAAAAAGCGTAAGGTGAGCTTGTCTTTACTCAAATGTGTTATTACAGTAAAATATACAGTGGCTAAAACGATAATTAAAAAAACTATGATATTTTTTTTTCATGATTGTCATTTTGTTCCGTCAGGATGTCAGCTGCCCTATAAAGCAAGTGCCTACGGGGAAAAAGCAGGTGCCTTTGAACCCGGATCTCAGCCAAACCAAGCCTGGTGCCTTCCCTTCCCTGCTGGTGTCCAGCAATGAGTTTGAGCCCAGTAACAGTCACATGGTCAAATCCTATTCTCTTCTCTTCAGGGTGTCTCGCACAGGCAAAAGAGACCCCAACAGTTTCAACTGTGAGGCGGATGAGAATATTGGTGAGTGGCAGTGTAGGTACACCATGAGTTTAATTGTTTTGAAAAGTGTAGAATGCTGTAGAAAAACTCTGCGAACATCCTAATCTGTTTCATGGGTGGAGTGTGTTAAGCTAAAGGGATAGTTCATGTAAAGATGAAAATGCTGTCATTTGCTCATGTTCCAAACCTGCATAACTTTCTTCTGTGGAATGCAAAAGAAGATATTTTGGAAAGTCTTTTTTTTTCCATACAAAAACATTGGGGTCTAGTTTTTTTTAGAGTGTTGTCTTGCATAATATGCACAAACAGTTTTTCAAAATATTGTGTCCCACAGAGTTAAGAAAGTCATACAGGTTTAGAATGACATGAGGGTGAGGGAAAAGATAATGGCATTTTCATTTTGGGGGTGAACTTTCGCTTTACTTCCATGAATCAAGGAGAGGGATGACAATTTAAGGAGTATCATTTTTTTCAGAAAATCTGATGGTGAGTGACTGACTGAAATCGAACCTTTTCTGTCATCTTTCCATGATGATGCATGAATTGGTGCGAAGAGCAATTAAAGTTAGCACCCTACATTTTCAAACATAGTCAGTACAGTTAATTGCGGACTGCCCACTGCAGTTATTGTAGCCTCAGCCTCACAAATACTAGGCCAGAACAAAATGGAACAAAACAGTCTTAATGTTTTTATCTGTAGATGTAAAAGAGGAACTCCCATCCAGAAAGAAGAGATCCCACAGAGGAGACGGAGATACCACAGAAACATTTGTTGCTCAGATGACGGTTTTCGATAAAAACCGGTTAGTAATTTCAGTGCTTTTGAATGCTTCATTACACGTTGGACTGCCAAAAAGAAGACAACACTGACACTGATTACAAACAATTGTCCTTCAGACGGCTGCAGCTGCTGGATGGAGAGTATGAGGTTTCCATGCAACAGATTGAAGATTGTCCAATCAGCAAGAAGAGGGCCACATGGGAGACCATATTGGATGGAAAGGTTGGTTAAAATAAGCTGTTAGCCTTCCTGTCAAGCATTTTGAAGCGTTGAAGCATTTGTTCTGAACAAAAGTTATTTGGCAGTCAAACATTGTCATGATGATGATGATGATGTTGTTGTTGTTTTTTTGTCAAAAATGAAGCTTTGTTTCCTTGTTTAATTACCACACTTTAATAGCTGTATAGATTTCAATCAGTGGCGATTGCGATAGATTGCAATTGTCGACTCTTTTATTTTGAAGAGGTTGCCCCCATTTGAGACGTTCTCTCAGGGACCCACTTTGCAGTTCACACTTCGCTGGACAGGTGACCCCAGTGACCCTTCAACGGCGCCTGTGGCCAAACCTCTCTCCACCCGCAATTCTGACACCAGCACCACAGAGAGCAGACCCAGCACTCTCCGACCTGCACCTGTTGGTAAGGAAGCAAGAATCTGCCTGATCTCACAGGGCTCAACAATAAGGATGGCCTGGGGCCAGCGTAAACAGCGCTTGGAACGGTTGACGGAGCTTTCTGTTGCCAGATCGGACCAGTGCTGTATCCTCATGAAAGTTTTATTATTTGCATGTGTTTTTAAGCCTTGTCAGTTTAAATATTCAAATGCAAAATGCGCAAGAGAACTTAATTCGGTACTCGCTGTGTTTGCAGTTTTTATATGTGCAACATGCATTCGAAAGAAAGACGCCTTGGCTGTCGGTATTTGTGCAATATCTAAGAGGCTACTTTTTGGTGCACTAGGGCTGGAATGACGCGAGTCGATTTGCGAGGAATGCATCATTTCGTTGCACTATTTGTGTTCCTCGATGATGGCTCCAACTCCTAGTAAAGTTGAAAACCAGTTACTACGTTGTTATTACACGTATATCGAGCCTGATTGAAAGTGTGGAATTTTTTTTAACCGTTACAGAATAAAATGGTGCACTGAACTGAAATGGCATACTAAAGCAGTACTATTTCTATTCAAGAGCATCTGAAGAAAACATTCTGGGGCTCTCCTACCTCAAAATGACAAGATGGCTGCATAAGTACTTGGACTATTACAGTGTTTTTAAACAGCGCTAAAATACGGATGTCAGTCTGTTCTTTTGTACTTAGTACAGATGCATTCTTACAACATTCTGCTTTTTACAAGTCTCAAATGTAGGCATGTTATGATATCAAAAATCACAGTATACATTATTCTCATCATATTCAAATAAGTTGCAAAAAGTTTTCCGCTATAACCGGTTTAATAACTTTTTTTGTTCTTATCCGTTGTTTTCACGGACGTCACAAAACCTGCGTAGTTACCCACCATGCACTGCGCACCGCCATTTTGATTCCCTACTGTCAGTGTCAACTCGTATATCTTATTGACGATCGTCGCTAATTTTACTTGTTATCATACTCTTTATTACTCTAATACTACATATTTGTAGATTGTAAATCAAAAACAATTAACATAAGTGACTTCTGTTGTGTTTATGGATACACGCGGTGGAATGAGGACAAGTTACCGCAGTTTTAGAACGCTCTGTACTTTCACATTCATGAACCTCTCCATGGACTGAATGAACATGAACAATAGTGTTTTCAGCACTGCTCTGTGTCTTTAACGCCTAAAAAGGAGATATAAAATATAACGTTAGGTGTTATTTTAACTGCTGAATCGAATTTCAATATAAAGGACGTTAGACAAATTGGTTGAATTTAACTTGTATTATTTTAATTGTTGAATATGTTTCCAATTTATAACAATAAACAAAAGGTAAAGGAATGTCAAATACTGCTAAAGGTTAAGTTTATTGAGTTACGAAAGCATTTTGGGGAAAGTTACTAATTAGGACAAAGTGGGTGAGTTATTGTCTGTCGACTGTAACACATTTTTACTTTTGGTATAAATTCCAGCTTCTAAACATATTAAATATTGTCAATACATTTAAACTTACCCCCTACAAAATGTTTAGAGCATATGATCGTTCTATTCCATTTTTCTTCAGTCTGAATGTCAGCCCTGTGATCGCAGCTTTCCATACACGTCGCCTTTCTTCTGACAAAATTCGTGTTCTTTCACATTGTCCAGTTATCACTTTTGGAAGTTTAAAAAATCTTACATCTGTACTTACTCCTGGCCTATTTGAACATCCAAAAATTCCACAGATAGGCATTTGTGAGCATAAGTTTTGAATATACAAGCTTTGTCGTTGCTTTGCATAGGGAATCAAAATGGCGGATATGCCGGTACGCAAGTTTCGATGACGTCACGTGAAAACAACGGATACCAAAAAGAACTCTGAACATTTAAATGCAATGCACACAAATATAATAAAGTAAACAAGTTGTAATAAATTTACTAACATTAAAGCAATAGCTACATTTGTTAAGTTAATTTGTCAAGTTATTCCTTAACGTTAGTTAAAAAACAACACTGATCATTGTTAGTTCATGTTGGCTCAGGTCCATTTAAATAATGTAGTTAGAAATTTTTAATTTAATAATGTATTATCAAATGTTGAAATTAAATTTAATAAATGCTTTAGAAGTATTTTTCATTCAGTTAATGTTAACTAATGAATTAACTGATGTTACCTAATAGAGCCTTGTTGTAAATTGTTACTGAACGGTAATGAAGAATTCAGTTTATTTAATTTTGTATTCCAGATTTTAAAATAAAAATGTAATAATTTTGAATTTTTTTTCTTCATAAATACGTTTTTTAAATACTAAAGTACTTAACATTTAATATTCATAAATATTATTGCTCTTCTAGAGTTATTTTTGTAAAGCTGCTTTGAGACCATCTCTGTTGTAAGAAGCGCTAAATAAATAAAGGTGACTTGACTCAAAGTATTTGGTCCAAATACAAAATTCTGAATGGCTATTTAAAATAGCAGCTGGATCATTTACTGGATTAGCGGGGTAACTGCTGCAAAGTCTGCTGTTTCATCAGCGCCACCTGCTGTCAGAGATTGAATGTGCATTTTCTTTAAGCGCATCTCCTTCCCTTGATCCGACATGTGCTTTTCATCCTTTCAGGCTTGTATGTAAAGATAGACAGAGTGGAGTGCCTCTTTGATACAGCATATTGCAATGTTGTGCATTTTAACAATTATTCAATTGACCGGGAAAATAATCGTTAGTTACAGCCCTACTGGATGCATACTTCGGATGTGTTGCACACATAAATCTTCCGAATTGTGTTTTTTCACCTATTCTTCCACTTAAACAAACATATTCACTGAAAATTGCCTGTATTGAGTGTCTTTGTAAACTGTCTATTATGTCTTAGTTTAATGCAAACAGTTGAGAAAAACACATTTGTAACAGTATATTGGATCCATGTAGCAGTATATTGAAGTGACAGCATCCTAATAAACCTGCTGTCTTGAGTTTGTAATGTTAATTACAAACTTACAAGTTTGTTAGCAGTCATAGACTGCTTGGTCTAAAAACAAACTAAATGTTTATCTGATGTTCGTAATCATAAACAAAATGTGTTTTATTCTATTAGCGGTGAAGGATTCAGTGAGCACCAGCATACAGACCAGGAGAGAGCATTCCCCCTGTGAACCTAGACAGAAACTACGCATCTTTTACCAGGTAGAAACTTTAAAACTCTTTATGATAACGGGGCTATATGTAAGAATTAATATATTTATGGCTTTTTATTGCCAGTGTGTGAACATCTTGCAATGAAACTTAAAACATAAGACATTATTTGTCTATAAAAGACTATAGATTAATTTAAATGTCAAGGACATTTTTGCCGGGGAAATCTAAAGGTTTATGTGTGCTCTTGAAAACCCCATTTCCGTTCTTTCACATGAAATTTATACAATACTGTACTCTAATGTCAATGTGTCGTATGCAAAGAAAAGTGATTAATTTGAACTCTAGACTCTGATATACCTTAATCAAACTATAAAAGTTATGTTTTCTTATTGCTGTAATTTTTGTTGTTTCTTTTGTTATTGAGAGGAAAGCAAGCAGCACATATTTACATATTCATCTAAATGTTATTCTCACCAGTGTGTATGGCATCTGTTAAGGTATTTCCAACTTCTTCTTTCGCTGCAGTTCACTTAATGGCCACCAGTGCTACTTATAACAAGTGTTTCTGAATTCTACATATATCCCCTTTAACGGTCCATTGTATATTACCAAATAGTAAGAAAACTAGGGCTGACACTAATGATTATTTTGGTAATCGATCGTTTATTTTGATGATTAATCAAGTAATATTTGATCTTGATTTTAGATTAATCAAGTAATCAAAAAAAATGTGTGATATAAATTGGACCCAAGCAAAGACACGGGGCCTCATGTATCAACACTACTTGCGCACAAAAACATTGCGTTCGCCAGCTTTCACGCTCATGGTCGGATGTACTAAAAGGGAAACTAACGTGACAATGTGCGTTTCTCCACGGCAAGTTCATGGCTGGCGTAAGTTCATTTCTCATAGTTTTGTCCGTTGGCGACTCCTACAGGCAATGAAGTGAAGTTGCAGACATTACACAACGAATTGTTCCTCAAGTCTGGGAAGCATGGCTATTAATTTGCAATGTATAAAATAATTGATACTGTATTTATTGTCACACAAGCCTTATGGGAATATTCTATAAATTATGCAATTAAGTAAGAACATATAAAAGCACGTGCAAATTGACACAACCCTTAGTCTGGCAATGGCAGCTTTGGCAATATTAGAGGACACTGCTAATGGCAGAATCCGAAGAGAACGAGTTTTTAGGGACCACAATGATTTTCTGGCCCAGGATGACTGCCTTATCAGCCATTTCAGATTTACAAGGGCTATCCTCCGAATCTAATTGGGTCCGAATCTAGAGAGAGAGACAGCGAGGAAACACGCAATACCCATTCCGTTACAGGTGCTGACAACGCTTGGTTTCCTGGCAAAGGATTATTTCCAAAGAGAAGTGGCAGACCGCTCAGAAATAAGCGAGTCGTCTTTGAGCCGTGCAATGCCCATTTGATGGTTCCCATATGATGCAGTTGACCAGCCAAACATTAAAATGCAATTTGCAACGATAGCCGTTTCCCTAATGTAAACGGAGCGATCGACTGCACACACATATAAGGCACCATCTGAAGATGAATTTGCATATGTGAATCGGAAACATTTCTATTCAATAAATGTGCAGATTATATGTGATGCGCAAATACGCCTAACAAATATTGTAGCAAGATCAAACAGCATGGTTGAGTGCGCGATGGGTGGCTTCTTGGTGAGTGATGCATTTAAAGTTATTGTTCTATCTAATAGAGGAGCGCGGGGCACAACGTAACACTTTTTGGTTTTAGCCAAATAATGAACAAAGTAATAGGGTTAGACAAACCATATTTTTATACAAACAACATACAAGCCTCTCCTATAAATGAGCACTGTTTTCATGTTCGTTGGACCTACCGTTTCTGTGCAGTATCGGCAAAAGCGCAAGGAGTAAAATGTTACTTCTTACCCGTGAGCGGGGCTCGTTGTAACAGACAGCGGGTTAGTTTTAACACCATGTTATCCAATGCATGTTCATTCACGTATTTTTATTTGTTTAAAAAAGTTGTGTCTTGATGATCATAAGAATAACTTATGAATTAATTATATTTTTCCCTTTATTTTTTACATTTGTTATGCTTTGAACAATGTAATGACATGAATGACATGACGTTTTAATAGGTTAATACAATGCAAAATATATAATTAATGGTGCAGCCTATTCAATGTGGCTTAGTTGTAACACAGTCTTGTTTACCTCAGGACGGGCTAGCAGTGGCTATGTGTTTTTCACGTCTTTCAAAATGGTGCCATCATTTAGCCAAGAAGATGGTAATCATAACAATATAAGATTGGACTAACATACTTTCACACATTCTTTGAAAATCGAAAAATAACTACTATATCAAAAAATATTTACATGCTGCCAAAAGAGTTTTTCCTGTGGTTCTCATCCAAACTTTGCTGCAATTTCTCGAAAGCTGGCCAGAAGACATGTGAAAACAGTGTGATGAAAAGCCCGTTAGCACGTCACATTTAAGCCCGTGCAACTACCGGTATCTAAAAAGTCTATGTTACTATTTACCCCGCGTTACTTTGTGCCCCGCGCTCCCCTAGTACTTTTTTATTTATTTGCATTTAATTATACAACAACCCTTCAGGAGACCGCGGTTATCCACTAAAGACAATTGCAAGACAATTTACAGTGCGACTTTTAGATCCAAACGCACTGACGGCACTCATATTTTTTTTCCTTTTGTTTTTAATAATACCGGAGGAAAAAATTCCAAATATTTTTTTTCTTCTAATTTCTACCTCTGATAATAGCACCTCCAATTCACTTTCTGTAAAGTTTCGTTTTCATGCCGCTTGCTTTAGCCATTTTCTTACTGCTTTCTTTTGACCAAGTGGACTCATTACCATATTTAAATGAGTTTAATGAAGGGAGGAGACTGGGTGGAGTGTTGTGCTCGTGCATGTGCGCTCAATTTCACGTTAGTTGGGATTTACAAAGAGAATATGCGTGGGATCCTTCGAACGCAGAGATTGATACATCTGGATTTTTTTGTGCGTTCGCACATTCACAGCAATGTCCTTACGCGATGTTTTAGTATGAATTCAACGCAAGTCTTAGTACATGAGGCCCCTGAGCCTTTAAAATGACATGAAATGCATATATTAACAGTGAGGCAATAGTATTTGGTTCAAATAAAATATCAAAAGCAAGTAATCATGGATTTATAGAACAACACTGTTAACAGACATAATATATAAACAATCATCTTATGGAACATTATGTATTACAACAAATGCCTGCACATACATGATAAAATCCTTGTTTATTTAATTCATATGTTCACTCAATCTTTAAATTTGGCAACTTCGTTACGATAGAAATTCTACATAAACTGTACCGTATTTTCCCGCAGGTTTTGGGGGTTTGTGTAAAAAAAAATTGGTATAATCCGCACCCTCAGATATCCCGCACCCATGATGAATTTTTTTGTGCAAGTTCACGATTCGAATTTCAAATGTTGCTCGCATGATGTCAATTATCCATAACTGTTCAGGCTCGGTACACAGTGCTTGTGCGTAAAATTTACACAATAAGAAAACAAACAAGTCAAAATCAGAAGAAAAAGAAAGAGTAGTCTCTCCCTCTCTCAGCGCTGCGCTCGTCCCTTTGCTCGTCCCCCTGAATGCGTGTTGATCGGATGAGAAGAACACGCTATCATGGCAGCACAGCCAATCACGTCTTCTTGCATGATTGACAGGTCAGACAGCCTATCAGCGGCAGCTGTAAGACTGACAGTACAGAGGCCAGACAACCCGTGTAAGAGAGAAAAACAGAAAGAAAATACCGCAATTTTTTTTTATATTGAAATATTATTATGTGTAAAAAAAAATGGTGATATAGTCCGCACCCTTATATATCCCGCTCGCCCCCTGCGGGGTTTGTAAAATCTGGTATAACCCGCGGGATATATGCGGGAAAATACGGTAATTTCATGAATAATGTTCCAAGATGAACGTTAAGGAAAGAAATCCAAACTCACAGCATATGATATGCAGAGATGGAGTTTGAGACGTGGTTAAATTAAATTGCAGCCTTTGTGAATTCAATAATAAATCATTGTCCTAGTCACAATGATGATTTTAAACAGTTTTAATACATTTTGCAGCCAAAACTGTCTAATAATGTATTTTGTGGAATGCACCCAATTCCACTTCCAGTATTTTGCTGGTTATTTGCACGGGTAAATTATGATTGAGAATTTTTTTTTACATTTTTATTGAATCGAGAAAACACAGTTTACACTGAAGGCTTACTGGAGAACTAGCTAAATAAAAAAAGAACTTTATGAAACATTTGTTGTTTGTTCACAGTTTCTGTACAACAATAACACTCGTCAGCAAACAGAGGCTAGAGACGACCTGCACTGTCCATGGTGCACACTCAACTGCCGTAAACTCTACAGTCTGCTGAAACACCTCAAAATCTCCCACAGTAGATTCATCTTTAACTATGTGGTGAGAACAGAAAGACGCTGTCGTGAATTTCTGACTGTTTCATTTCAAAATATGAATACAACAGTTTTACTAGGTTAATATGTACAGTTCTTTTATTATTTTTATAATTTGTTTTATATAGTTACTGTATGCATGAATTTTTGTTAGAATGAGAACTAGGAGGGCTCATGCTATAATCATTGGTCATGTATTAAATTTCACAGACAATTTCAAGAATTCATTCACATGACTAAAATTGTCCTTTTTTCAGCCTCATCCTAAAGGTGCTCGGATAGACGTTTCCATAAACGAGTGCTATGATGGCTCATATGTTGGCAATCCACAAGACATCCACAGCCAGCCTGGCTTTGCCTTCAGCCGCAACGGACCAGTTAAAAGGACAGCCGTTACCCACATACTTGTTTGTCGGTATGAAATGTCACTATTTGGGGAAATTTTGTATTGTTGACTGAAGGGTAATTATTTATATATATATATATATATATATATATATATATACATACATACAGTAATACCTCTAGATACGAGCATAATCCGTTCCAGGGCGGAGCTCGTAACTCAAATTGCTCGTATCTAGAGTCATATTTTCCCATAAGAAATAATAGAAAACAAATTAATTCTTTCCAGATCCGTAACAATGGGGGAAAAAACATGTTTTTATTGGTTTAGACACACACACAATTATAGTACATGTATACAGTATAAGGATTCGTGTGATATCAAATAAAATGTGGTTTTAATTATAAATTTTACACTCAGTAGTGGCAGGTGCGGAGGAGGGAGGAAGGGGGTTGGTACGGAGACACTTCGTATCGTAACTTACACGAACACTACGTAACTTACGTACACTTAAATTAACATGACTGAACTTAGCTTAAGTATTTTTCTATTACCTTTCTATAGTATTGTTTTACTTTTTTCGATTAGTTTTCGTACCTTTCTTACCTTTTTTTCGCCTGACCACTTTCACTTTCACTTGGCGCAGACCCGTTAACAAAATACCAAGATTGGTTTCTGCCTTCCTTTAAAAACCTTCTGCCACATAGCCATCACTTCCTTAATTTCAGTTGTAGAAATGTTTTCCTCCTCCTCCTCCTCGCCACTGCTGAGCTCTTGCAACACCGGAGTATGATCCATATCTGCAGCTCGATCAGCAATTGACAGTTCTTCCCACGTTCATATTTATCCACAATTTCATGCTTCATTTCCATGGTCATCATGTGTTTCTTCATCTCACTACTATCCTTACCACTCACTTTCTTAGGAATCATCGCTATTATGAAGAATAATGCACAAAATAGAGAGACGCGTACAAGTCAGTGAACACGTGAAGTGATCGTGCGTCGGCATCAGCGTCAATACACGTGCTCGTATCTTGAAAATGTACTCGTATCTAGAAGCACAAATCTTCCCGAAGGCTTGCTCGTATCTTGGAATACTCGTATGTAGATATATTACCCTTCAGTCATATGTATGTATATGTGTAATCAAAATGGACAATTCATCTTAAATAACATATGTGGGCAAATCATAATTTTAAAAAATGGCATGAGAGCCAGGCAGTACACTTGTCTAATACCAGATAAGAAGAATCGTTCCCCTTCCAGCAACCTGCCAATAATATGAAACAATTGTAGCAATTAGCAAATGATGGCGATCAGTTCCCGTTAAACAAAATCAGGTTTTTTTACTTCCTCTTTTTTTTCTCGTTCGAAATGTTTTTACTAGGAAAATCACAATTTTATTTATATTTACATATTTATATTATATATTTATTTATATTTTATTTATATTATATATATTAAGAACTGAATCAGTTCTTGCTTTCCCTGGGATCGAACCCATGACCATGGAACCCATGACCACTGGTTGAGCTACAGCTGTTTAATTTCATCCTTAAACTTATGCTCTAATCAATAAGTACATTTCAGACACTGACAGCTATTTAAAAAATCAACTCATTTGAATTCTAAATGTTCTGGATTTTGAATTGTTCATTATTGATCAAGTCAAAATATAAACAGGATGTGCACATTTAATAGGCCAGAATGCTGGTAAAGGTTTTTACATTGAGCAAAATCAGGGTAAGTCAAGTCATCTTTATTTATATTTTTTACATTTATGCATTTGGCAGATGCTTTTATCCAAAGCGACATTGCATTCAAGGAATACAGTGAATTAATTCCTGCTTTCCCTGGGATCAAACCCATAACCTTGGCATTGTAAACACCAATGCTCTACTGATTGAGCTACAGGAAAGCTCATATAGCCCCTTATAAAATACGGATTGTTTTAAAGCAGATTTACAGGGATAAACAGTATAATAAAGATATTTTTTGCCATATTCTTACACTCTTGTTTTGCTTAAAACCTCATGAGATTCATTTGATAAAAGAACGCTGCTTAGGGTATTTACATACCTTCCGTATTTTTGAGCATAATGTATGATTGTGTATGTATTGTCACTCAGTGTTCTTTTTGCTGATAAACTCAACGGTGCTGCAAACTCTTAAAGTTTAACACAGGTAAATGCAGATGTTTTATTTAAAGTTGTGATGATTAGAAACATTACTTGTGGTTGTTTAATTTTCAACTTTCAGGCCAAAGCGAACCAAGCCAAGCCTGTCTGAGTTTTTGGAGTCAGAGGAAGGTGAGCCCGAGCAGCAGCGGACTTATGTAAGCGGACATAATCGTCTGTATTTCCATAGCGACAGCTGCATGCCCCTCCGTCCACAGGAGATGGAGCTGGACAGTGAGGATGAAAGGGACCCAGAGTGGCTCAGAGAAAAGACCACCACGGTTAGTCGACTGGTCAAACAAGTATCAGACTCAGCATGACAATAATTGATATTTGCATTTGAGCTGTTTATTACAACTGTTTATGCTTTTTCATGTTATAAATCTGGATAATATATGAAGATCATTCTTTCACTCACTAAAACTGTTCAGTTCATGCATTGATTGTACTGATAGTAGTATGTTTTGTTTTGCCTGAAGCAAATTGAAGAATTCACAGATGTGAATGAAGGAGAAAAAGAAGTAATGAAGTTGTGGAATCTTCACGTTATGAAGAATGGGTAAAACAAATTAATTCATATCATCTTTCTGTTCCTTGTCTTAACTGTTTAAGTAGCTTTAAAACCTTTATCATAGACTTATAAAAACACTGTTGCATCTTATTTGTTATCTGTCCATTCTCCAGATTCATTGCTGATAATCAGATGAGTCAGGCAAGCATGCTGTTTGTGGAAAACTGTGGGCCACACATCATTCGTAGGAATCTGTGTCGGAACTTTCTCCTTCACCTGGTCAACCTGCATGACTTCAACTTGGTCACCATAGCAACCATTGATCGGGTCATGGCCCGTATGAAGGAGATCGAGGAGTCACTTCCTGAACTAGAGGAAGGGCAGGAGTTGTCAGATGCCACTTGTAATGGTCACGCAGTGTCCTCGGGTGTTTCACTATATGGCAAACGCACTAAAAGTGGAGTCTCAGACTGACAGTTTTACAAGAAAAATATGAACAGAATCAATGAGCTCTTGTTTGAACTCAAATTCTTCATACTTATCCCATGGAATCATTTTATTGTTTTGAGATCTAGAACTCACAGCCAGCAGTGCTTCTGTGGCTTAGATCATGAGTTCTATTTCTCATCTGCCCATATGCCCATTTAGTAATAAGGAGCCCATTTGAGACTCGATTGTGAGTTAGCTGCTGGTATTAACTGACGCAAGTGCTTTTGAATAAATTAATGCAAATCTTCAATATTTTCCAGTGTCATAAACAATTATGATTTCAACAGTCATGTTTAAAATAATCTTTAGGGGGTTTTTTTCTGAAAAGAAGTGTTACTGTAGAATTGGGAGTACTGTTCATCAATAGATTCTGTATACATTTTGATTTTTTTTTTAACCACTGTGCGTTCAGTGACTATTTAGCACATAGTAGCACTTGTGTTACTACTTATTCAGTGGCTATAGACTGATATTCAGGATTCTCAAGTGGGATTTGAAAGCTAAACAGATTTACATTTCCTTTTTTCCCTTTTTTTAAACGTACAGATGCTCTTTTATTGGTTTTAGATTAGTCCAATCTATATATACATTGCATCCTGTCAACAACTTCTTGTCTCACATGTGGAGTGCTTTTGTGTGTGTGTGTGTATATATATATACATACATGCATATTATTCAGTTTTTCCCGTTCTCTTCTTAATTAACTAGCAATATAACGCGCACCCCATGAAAGGAGAGCTGTGTTTGGGCTACAAGAAGTACTCAGTTAATACATCTTTGTAAACCAACCTCATCATTACATTTAGTGAGGAACAGGAATAATTTTCAGTCCTATGTAGGTCATGTCAAACCGATGTTACTACTGGATATGTGGTTATATAATAGTTTGTGTCTATTAATGTTCTGATGTTGTACATGCCAAAGTATATCAGATACAGCATCCTGACTCCTTCAATTTGTTTTCTTTTCAAATGCACAAGTTTGGTGTACACAGGAAAATTATTTACAAATTAAAGATGTGTAAATGCTCAGTTTACATGCATTCTAACTAATTGTGCTCAATCCAAAAATGCCATGCGATCACCTATTTTGAATGTTTGCAGTGTCATTCAAACATGATGTCATGCAAGTACATTGTTTACAATATTAGAGCAACAATTAATGTACAAGTAAAAACTTTTTATTTTATCATTTTTGTACATAGAACTGGAAGTAAAACCATGGCCAAAGGTTTTGATAATGACACAAATATTTATTTCTTTAAAGTCTGCTGCCTCGATTTTTATGATGCAAATTTGCATATACTACAGAATGTTATGAAGAGTGATCAGATGAATTCCAATTAATTGCAGTGCGAAAATTAACTTAATCCCCAAAACAAAACAAAAATATTTCCACTGCATTTCAGCCCTGTCAAAAAGGGACCAACTGACATCATGCCATAGATTCTCTCTTTAACAGGTGAGCGTGTTGACGAGGACAAGGCTGGATATCACTGTCATGCTGATTGAGTTTGAGATTGATAATAGACTGGTAGCTTCAAAAGGATGGTGGTGCTTGAAATCGTTCTTCCTCTGTTAACCACGGTTACCTGCAAGGAAATGTGCTGTCATCATTGCTTTGTGAAAGGCTTCAGGGCGCCCAAAAAAGTCCAGCAAGTACCAGAAACATCTGCTAAAGATGATTCAGGTGCAGGATCTCGGGGCACCACCAGTGCAGAGCTTGCTCAGGAATGGCAGCAGGAACACAGCCATGCATGAAGAATGGTACAAAAACATCTGAGAGCAACTTCTCCCAACTATCCAAAAACAGTTTGGTGGTGAACAATGCATTTTCCAGCTTGATGGAGCACCTTGCAATAAGGCAAAAGTGAGAACTAAGTGGCTCGAGAAACAAAACATTGAAAGTTTGGGTCCATTGCCAGAAAACAATCAATTGAGAACTTGTGGTCAATTTCCAAGAGGCTGGTGGACAAACAAACTTCAAGCATTGATAAAGCAAGAATTTGACTGCCATTAGTCCGGTTTGCGGGCCAGAAGTTGAGGCAAAGATCTCGAACAAGACGTGAAGTCACCTTTATTTAGCACTTTTTACAATAGAGATGGATTGAAAGCAGCTTTACAGAGACAAGAGGAAAATAATGCAACAAAGTTTGTTTTGACTGTAAAGTAGCTCTAGAAGAGGAGGCCAATCAATAATATAGATGAAGTGTTAAGTGTTAAGAACACTGCAAATGTTGACTCTTTGAATAAACGTAATGCAATTCTGAATAAAAGCATTTGGCACTTATGAAATGCCTGTAATTATACTCCAGAAGACCATAGTAACATATAACAAAATATCTAAAAACAATGAAGTAGCAGACTTGTGAAAAATGACTTGCGTCATTCTCAACTTTTGGCCACGGTTATATACTTTTGCAGCATAAAGTGAGAAGCCACGCCTCCGTGCCAATCATTTCCAACGGGCGGACTCAACAAATGACGCGATGGCGCGAGATTTCATATTAGACCGTCATCACTACAAAGCTATACAAACTCCGTGCTTTTAAAAGCGCAACAAGGCACAAAACGCGTATGGTATTCTTCATTAATGTAGAGTTATGAGTTTTCTTTTTCTTTTTTTAAATCCAAGGCGAGAAATGGGAACTGTACTTAGGATATGTGAAGATACAACTGCTGACTGCTACTTGTTGCAGTTAAAGTATTTACTGTAGGAATGGATTATAAATCTACGGCAACATGGAGACGCCGGTCTTTCTACCTCAGTCTAAAAGGAACAAGAAATCTTCCGGAAGTATCTCCGACAGAAAGACCTTCCATGCGCAGAACCTGGACAACAAATGCGAAACTCAGGTGTTCCTAAAACACAACAGGCTGAAACGAACAGAAACACATAAAGGACTGGAGAATTCCTCTGACTGCGGAAACTGTTTCATCCACGTGAACGAGTCCAGTGCATCTTGTAACGTTTGTGTCATTACATGTAAAGGAAACCTATTTGCAGATGCTGCTGTAACTACTGACGGTAAAGACAGTTCAGTTTCTCTTCCTATATCACCATATCTTCCCACAGAAAGCGTAAGAAAGGATGCACGCCATTCTCAAACCGAGCAAAACGTTTCTCAAATGCAAAATGAGGTATCTACAAAGGGATCTCTGAAACGCAATAAACTGACATTAAAGAGGTTGAGCAGCAATATGGGTATGCAGTTTACCTCCATTCCTGCAAAGAGAGAACGTGGCTCAAGTTACAGTAGCTCAAAGCCAGACATTGACCATTTTGCAGCTGATAAAGAGGTGATGTCCAGCTGTTTACGAGTAAACACCAGTGAGGGGGGGTGTTTGATGGATCTGCCAGAGGTCAATATTGGACAAATCCCTGAGAGCTCGAAACCTTGTGATGTAGGCCAAGCTCTGACTCCCATAACGCCTCGGACTCAGCGCGTGTGTAGAGACCCAACCAATGTCAAAATCCTCAGAGAAATGGTGGGTCTTCTCAAAGCGCTTTCACTGATATAAGACGCAGAGCTCTCTATGTACACGTGTGTACAAGTATAGCATTTGTCATGATTTCAAATTTTCACATATGGCAGACACTTTTATCCAAATCGACTTACATTGCATTCAAGGAACACATTGCATCAGTTTTTGCTTTCCCTGGGTTCAAACCCATGACTTTGCCATTGCAATCACCAATGCCTTACTGATTGAGCTACAGGAAAGCATAAATATAATGTGTGTGGAAGGGTTGTATATTGTCTTGGAAAACGGTGTCTGCTATAAGCTTGATAACCATTAGGTTGTGGTTAGTTCGACCACCTTGACATTTATATCTACAGAATTAAACCATATTTGCTAAACAACAGATATTTATGTATGCTGATATCTGATTTATATTGTTAATCAATTTGTGTATTATAGTATAATAAGGTGTTTGCTAAGTCTTTGTTTATTTTTATTCTCAGATATCTGGCTGGAGGAATGAATTTTCCAATGAAATCAGCAGGGAGTTTCTGGAAGAGATTCAGATGCTCAATTTGCAGTTTCCTCTCCACAGGTTTCTCACTCTTCTCCTGAGGAAGAGAACTGCACCTGAGGAAGAGAATTCTGCTTTGGGTAAAATATGAAAATAGCCTCCGTGGCTGACAATGGCATTCATTTTTTTTTACTGTAGTAATTTAAACTAAGACAAATGGCTGATTTGCATGTTTTGTGCGAGTTTTTCTTTCATTGATGCAAGTTTTTCAATGTTGTACTGTCATTTTCAGAAGGAGCAAATGTCCAGAGAAAGCGAAAACAAGAGTTACAAGAACAGATGTGTGACCGGACATTCAAAAGTCACAGGACAAACAAAAGCAGTATTTCTGCTGATAAGTTGGATTTTCTGCCCTTTTCAGAAAGTTTGGCTCACTCTCACACAAAATACAGAAACCGACTGAGCCGAACAAAACGCAGACGACAACAACAAGCTACATGCTGTGCTTTTGTCACTGAACCAATGGGGAATGAGTCTGTTCATCAGGACCCATGGCCCAGTTGTCTACAACGACTGGATGTTCTCTGGACGGATAAATATAACCCTCAACAGTCTAACGAAGTCATTGGCAACTCTGCATCAGTAGGGAAACTACACAGGTGAAATGTCACTGCATTAATAAGCTGTAACATTTTAGCCTAGTTGTTAACAAAATGTTACTTCCATGATTTTTTTTTATTCGACTCAAAGGGAGCAGAATGTCCGAGCGACTTTTTTTTAATATATATATATATATATATATATATATATATATATATATATATATATATATATATATACAAAAAGTACATCCCAAAGTTCAACAAAACTAAAAATACTTTTAGAGTCCATACAGCTTGCCATGTCACAAGTCCACTAAATCGGATGGCTTTGTATGTGGAAAATCTACATATTTGAAATTCACTGAAGTTGTACTGTTCAAACCTGGTGTTACACTTAAAATTAGCCAATTCATGAACTACTATAAGCAAACAATGACCAACATAATTATACATAAGTTTTTAACCTTTATTAATGTTAATAAAATGTTAGTTAATTGAAATAAATGTTGAAATTATCATTATGATAAATGATGTAGAAGTATTTTACATTGTTAGATCATGAACCTTCACTAATATAATAAAATAAAAGCTTATTGTAGAGCTTGAATCTTTGGAATTCTGAAATTTATTTTAATTCGATCTGTAACCAATATAGCTACAGTACTTATTATCTGAACACTCCTAATTTCAGTAAATTAAAAAGAAAATGTATTAGCTGTAACTTAACTACCTTGCTTGCATGATGAATGGGGGCATTCAAATATTGTTACAGGTAATATTGAAATCAGATTGGCTGAGAACCACTGTTCTAGAGGAGCTTCTTATAATTATGTAGTTAAAGTATTTTACTACACAATAATAATGGCCAAATGATGCATATACTAAACCATACTGACAAATAGATCTGTCTTCTTTTTGTTCATTCTTCCAATGACAGTTGGTTAAACGAATGGAAGATAAGAGCAGACATTGAGGAGAAGAGAAGACGACAAGAAGAAAGGAGGATTAAAAAAGAGACTCGTAGTGGTATGTAACTGCCAGAGCACCTGCAGTTATTGGAATAAAATATAATATTACGTATTTGTCAAGCCTGTTTTTTTTTTTTCCCTGTAGCTGAGAAATGTGTGTAACTTTTATTCTAGAAGAGTCGTGGGACTGTGGTGATTTTGAGGGTGATCCTGTATCCATAGACTATGAGAAGGAGCTGTGTAACACTGTGCTCCTGATCGGTCCATCAGGAGTAGGCAAAACGGCTGCTGTTTATGCCTGTGCGCAGGAACTGGGTTTCAAGGTATCAGTTTTCATTATATCAGTGCATTTATCACAATAAGCATAATCCTGACTGTCTGTTTAACCAGCCATAATTACGTCTTCCTCTGTTCCATGATCACATAGGTGTTTGAGGTGAATAGCTCAGTCCTGCGCTGTGGTCGTCTCATTCTATCACAGCTGACAGAAGCGACTCAGTCTCATCAGGTGGACATACATAGAATTAAAACCCTCAAACCTGAAATCGTTAACCAAAGCAAAATAAAACCTGCTTCACCTTGTGAGTGAACTTCTTAATTTATACAATATGAATTCTTGGCTCATCAGTTGATATTGTCTTGCTCAAAATGTCAATATGAGTGATATTTATATAATTCTGTTTATTCAATCCAAATAATTTTTTAAAACATTGACTACATCTCCTCTGTTTCCACAGGTGACAAAGCTGATAGAAAGGTTACTTCATCATCTAAGAAGACTTCAAGTTCTTCTAGTGTTTCTTGTCTAAGCGTTAAACCACAACCAGTAAAACTCACTCACTTCTTCAAGTCGAGTAGCAAAAAATCTGTATGTAAAACCTCTGATGGTCCTGAATGCTATATTCGTGGTAAGTGTACTAGACTTATTTAGCGACGCTTGATAAGAAATTGAAAAATGGCATGTTTCACTAAAGCATGGAAAAATAAGTAAGCATTGTATTGTATTATGTCTGAAGAATTTTGAAAGAGCATGCACTAAACAGTTGTCATTATTATTTTCATCATCACAAATCTGATTACAACAGCTGTCAAACTGAAACCTGGTAGACTTCAGAGTTCAGGGTCTGGTTTAAAGGGCAAGAGACAAGGAGATGAGGAGTTAACATGTTCTTCTAAAGATTCTGCGTCAGTCGGGCAGAGCCAAACATTCCCCATGTCACTCATTCTATTTGAGGAGGTAAAAAGTGAAATTGTATTTTTGCTGTCCAGATGGAGTATGAAAGCATCAGAAATGTTTTTTAAGTAATTATTACTATAACGTTTAATCAGTAATTATGTGGTTTCAATGTTAAATATATCCCCAGGTTGACATAATTTTTCCTGAAGATGTTGGATTTCTTGCAGCCGTTAGGACTTTCATGAGCACAACCAAAAGACCCATAATTTTGACGACCAATGGTGAGCTACCGTTTGTTGCATAAAGTGGATTTAAGCACTTTTTTTGTTTGTTAAAATGTTGCTTCCTTATAGACCCATTATTTGGTGAAAGACTTAAGGGGCATTTCGATGAACTCCATTTCCAAACTCCTCCTCTGGTGAGAAAAACTAACATATTTAAAATCACAGATATTGTAATTTGCTGTTCACCTTTTTATGTCACAATAGCAAATTTTTATCCAGTCTTTTTGAATTAGGAGGTATGGTGGTGTTATTATTATTACTTTGATTAATTGCATAATTATTTGAAATAATGGTATGTATAATTTTAAACTCAGCAAACCATCAGGAGCTATCTGCAGTGCCTGTGTGTGGTGGAGAACGTGAGGACTGATCCAGAAGACATGGCATTTTTGTTGTGTCAGAATAAAGGGGACATCCGACAGAGTATTCTCCAGCTTCAGCTCTGGGTCTGTAGTGGTGGAGGGAGAACGGAACAACAAATTCTCAAGAATACACTCAAAGTGAGCCAAATTTACATTTATTTATTAAAGCCTTTACTACTCTTCTACTTTTTCTCATTGATAACAATGTCCTTCACCTTGTTGGTAATGAGTGAAAGACCCGGTGAACCACATGATTTTTGTTGAAGACCCAGTCTTGATAGTACACATATCTCAGAGATATCTATTTGATGTGCATGTTTACATCTGGAAGATTTTGTGTGTGTGTTTGCTCATGTGCAATGTCTGTAGGATGATTCCTGTCAGACATTAAATGGACATTTAGAAAATATCTTTAAATTGTTAATTATTTGGAATGTATGTAAAACTGACATCTTGCACACGTTTCTCAGATGAAACGCGTTTGCACACGTTTCATCAAAGAGGAACACCTTTTATGTCGCTAGTCTCACAGAGCTTGCAAGCCTTGTAGTAATGTGTGTATTCTGTCTTAATGACAGTATACATCATGGACTGAGCTGGAAAACAGCAGATGTCTGGAGATCCTGGCAGAGAAAAAAGGAGGAGATCTACTTTACTCCAACATCGAAAGACTGTTTTCTCCACATTTCACATATCAATCCTCTCATCAGCAAGAGTCAGTAAATCCCAAGCCTAAAGGAGAAAAGCCAATCAAAGGCTTGACGTTACAGTCCTCTGCAAATGTACATGATGTTAAGTCAGACAGGCTCTCTACATGCTGTCATTCAGACCTTACACTTTTCTCAGTTCGCTCAAAACAAACAAATTATTTGGCTTCAGAAACAGATGTCTATGGACGAGATAAGTCACTCATGCTGGTTTTTCAGCATTTGGTGTGCATTGCAAAGTTTTTTGACAACATGTCTTTTCTGGATGCTTATTTACAAAGACCATTTCTCAGTGGAACTGGATATTGCAATCCGGAATCTCTTGGTTGGATGGGCGCCACAGTGAAGGATAGCTTATTGGACTTACCAAGAGAGGAGCAGACTGGACAGTGTTTTGAGAATTCCTCACAGATATTGGCCATTGTGCAAGGTTTGGGTTTTCTTCAGTGCCGGACTGAACTCTCTGGGATTTGGACAGAAGCTGCAAGGCTGAGGGAGAACATGTCTTCTGAGAGATGGGAACAAATACTTTGTACCCTTTCTCTGCCATCTGACAAAAAAACCCTCAAATTATGTCACTGTAAATTCTGTGCACCTAGGTCCGTATTATATTAAAGGTGTTTACATATAACTTCATCTGTGTGTGGCAGAATGCTAATATCCTGTGATATGTGATTTTTGACTTTTTTGTTTGTTTGTTTTTACAGTGTTGTCCAGAAACGTAAGGAAATTTTATCCATGCTGATCTCCAGCAAACAAATCTGTTGTCATAGTAATAAACCTGCACTTTCCATGGACTACCTGCCCATTCTGCGTTCAATCTGTAGATCGGAGAGAGCCAAAGAACAGCATTCAATCAGGTATTTGAATTTGTGTTTGGTTCATTTATAGATTGAAGTCTCAAGATTCAAGAATGTGCCACTGTAGAGTTGTACTTTGAAAGGATTTTTTTAAATTCTTTATAACAAAAAAAATCAGCAATTCTTTAATGTTCTCTTTTTTTTTTTTCTTGTCCCTCTGTCAGACGCTCACACTACCTCTCAAGCTTTCATCTCCCCAGAAGCACGCTGGAGCTTATGGCCTTGGATTTCCCTTGATGTGTGACTGTCTAAAATTCTCATGACTAAACGGTTTACTGTATTGTGACAGGAATGTGTTTGTACATGGTTACAGAAATATGTAGAGTCTGATATAAAATGTACCCTTGTCAAATAAAAATAGACAATTGCTCTCTCCATGTTCTTCCTGGCTGATATGTCTTTAGTTTTGTTAGGGTTCATGAGTTAGTACTTAAAACCCAATCAGGTTGCTCAGCTAGTACTCCTCCTGTACTCCTTCGTGTGAGGAGAAACAGTTTAAGACGTTACTGTAATTTTAGACAACCAGTATTATACTGCTAATTCTCTTTTTTTTGTGACGTCAAACACCATATATAAAGGTAATTTCTGTTATAAAACACAAACTATCTTATTTGCCCTGTATTTGGCACATTCTAGCAAGTTTTTTTTTTTTACCTCATTTTTGTACATTTGGTTTGACAAGATTTATCTTAACGTGTCTACAAGGCAGCCTGAGGCTGTCAATACTGGACACATTAAAGGCATCCACATTAGAAGGCATACATTTGTCCTTCAGAATCAGAACAAATCAGAAATAAAATGGGGCAGTGGAAAACTCTCTGGGATTTGTCATATCGTGCCAGAGAACACTGTAAACAATATCACCCAAGTCAAGTCACCTTCATGTAAATTGAGCTTTTTACAATACTTACCGTTTCAAATCAGTTCTATAGTGATAATATGAAATTAATGCAACAAAAATTGTTTTGGCTGCACAGCAGAAGAAAGTTATTGTCTAGCATATATAGGTTTTTGATTAATTTTCGTTGTAAAAACATTAACTTGGGGGCTGTGTACACAACACCGTTTTCAACTGAAAACAGAAAACCTTTAATGTGATCTGGCCGCAAACCCATATGACAACAGCACCTGAGAACGCAAACCTTGAAACAGGCTTCAAAGTGCAAACTTCTGAAAACAACTTATAATCTTTGTGCAAACCCCAAGAACGTTAATCTTTGAAAACGGTGTTGCGTTTTTAGTCTACAGGCACGTTACGTAGTCTTTCTGTTTAATGTGATATTGCCGTTTTAGTCACCTGTACAGAGAAAAAAACTTTTTTTGATCAGGCCTTTACTGGGAAAAGTCTAGTTGACATGGTCTCTGCTGACACTTCATAACTGTCAGAACACGTGTTCGTGTCTTGGCACAGGTCCTTCATCTGATCTGGATACAGCCCGGATCCAGCTGAATGGTCAACCTCAGGATAAACAAAGATATCGGCGTAGATGCCATTTTTCTTATGCTGTAATGAGTATATCAGGTGTTATGGGAAGTGTTCCCGGTTCTGGCTGAACAAGGTCTTACCTTAAGTTAATTGACCTGGGAGCCACTGCTAGCAGGTGCATCAACTCTGGAATCCATGGCTGGTTTTGCAAGAGAGGACTGAACAAAAGGACTGCACGTCTGTCCTCCCTGATTTGTTTGATGACCTGAGAGATCAGTGCGACTGGGGAAATGGGCCATTTGTGGACCAGAATGTTCCTGTCTTTTGAGAAGAGAATTGGCGAGAGAGTCCTGACCTCTGCCCTTCTGAAGATTCTCCAGAACAACAAATTGTTCTGCATCCATCCATCAGTCTGCCCCTTGGTTTAGTCTGCTTGGCACATTCACTGCTCTCAGCGAGTGAAGGTTGTGTTGTAAGAGGTGGCGTCTCCACTAGTTTGTACAGAGTCCACCTTGGTGGTTTATGAAGAACACTACTGCCATGATGATGGTGTCCTTTCAGGTCTGGTAGGAAGATTTTTAGGGCCAGGAAAAGCAGGAATTTCCAAGCAGTTGATATGCAGCTACATCTTCATGATCAACTAGAACCCTGAAGTCCAACCTGTGTTGGAAGCATCTAATTTGAGACTACCTTCATCCTGGAAACCGACCCCAGGTCCACACCGGTCTGGTACTGACCGGGGTTCTTTCAAGGGGCCAGGGCTATGATACAGTCGTGGTCCACCTTAATGCAAAAGCAGCCTGAATGCCAAGCGTGGGCTGGAACCTTGGGTTTCAGTCAATATTGCAAGAGCCATGTGTAGCAGCAATTATTGATGATGCAAAGGCCATCAGCCCCAATATCCTCTGAAAGGTTCTGAGAGGGGGAAAGCCCTTACTTTGTAGAAGGCTTTGAGCCACTAAATCATCAGAGCGTGCTCTGGCATAAGTCTGCCCTGCATCTAGGCCAAATTGAGAACTGTTCCCAGGAAGAAGATTCGCTGGCTGGAATACGGTGAGCTCTTGGCTAAGTTGATCTTGAGTCCCAAGCATTCCAAACGGCTGAAGACCAAGGATCTGTGAGCATTTAACTTGACCTCTAACTGTGCTAAAACGAGCCAGTCGTCAAGGTAGTTTATGAATTTTAAGTATTTCCCTTCTGTCTTAGAGGGGAGAGGTCTGCATCTATGCACTTCGTAAAAGTGCCAGAGAATGGAAGGAAAGTGTAATGGTAAGCCACCTCTCGAATGCGAATCTCAAGAACAGTCTGTGATGAGGGGCTATTTGAATATGAAAGTATGCATCTCTTGTACTCATAACCTGTACATTTTTGGGCTACTGTGTGTTTATACTACCATTCTAAAATGTGTGGTCAATTTTTATTCAAAAAGGATGCATTACCAGTAAGTTAATCCAAGGTGAATTCTACATTGTTAAAAAATTCTACTTCAAAAAATATAATGCTGCGCATTTAAACTGTCTATTCACCAAGACAAATTCTCAAAATATGATAATTTTCCACAAAAATATTAAAAAGCATAACCTTTTTACTATTGTTACATTAAGACATTTTACTTTGCCATTAAAATGATGTATTTGTATTTTTAATATATATTCTAATATTATTTTAAATTGTAATGTTTCACAGTATTACTGTTTTACTGTCAAATAAATGCAGACTTGGTGAGCATAAGAGACTTAAAAATAACCTAAGCCTCTACAAAATGTATGCCTTGTCTAATTGTCATTTGTGAAGGTCATGAAAAAGACAGTGATTTGTTTAATATTTCCATACTGGCACAGGGGACACTATATTTATTTTGTTTTATTCTCAAGTGAAAAATGACAACAAAAAACAAAACAGTTTTCTGTTTAATAGGTTTATTAATCCCAAAGCAGCCTTCCCATTGGACAGTACAGTTCACATTCCACCTCAAAAAGCAACCTGGGGTTTACTGTCTTGCTCAAGTGTACAGTGGTGACACCTCGTTCTTTGCTAGGATCAAACTGACAACATTACAAGCAAATAAATTGCAAGGGAAATAAATATACATAAAATCCTATTCCATGTTCAAGAAACTTAATCACTCAGCTGATTAAATAAGTCCAACAAATAAGACAGTCAACAGTAGTGATTTACTCCTGCAGGAGTTCAAAAAACGCAACAGCTTGAAGAAGAGCATCACACAGCTCTTCTCCTCTGTTCCTACTGCTCATCTGAAAGGAGTTCCTGTGTTTTAACACCAAGTCATGAGGGAAAAGAACACGTGAGTCTTGTTTCATTACCGACTCAGTCATCAGTTTCATTACTGTCTCAGCTCCACTTGTCCGACAATCTCCCACTATTAGCTCGAAATGGCGGCCAATTGCTGTGCGCAACATGTTAAGGACTTTGGGAGGGCTTCCTGGTTCCCTCGCTGAAGTAAGTAAAGCAAATAACATGGCCTCTACTGTCCGGAGATGGACCATGACTGGATAAAGAGAAGTATTCTGGGGAGAAATGCTTGGCTTCTCCACCACAAAAAAGTCAGCAGCAGGAAAGCTTGAAATAACAGCAGAGATCTGGGGTTGACAAAGAATGTACATTCAAAGTGATTATTCCAGTACAAAATCACTATCAAATAAGGTGCATAAAAGTAACTACTAAAAAGAATTTAAACCAGCAACTCTTGTTCACAAGAGACATTAAACTGACACGTTTAGAGTTACTTTGATTTACATTTTTTGCATTTACACATTCACTGCCTTTATTCAGAAATGCACCATCTCACTTTATTGCTCTTTTTTATTCTATTACTTCTGTATGATATTGTGGATGGCAAAGTAAGAATTTCATTGTGCAGGGAAACATGCTTTCTGTCTATGCATTTGAAAATAAACACTTTGAATCTTTAATCTTGCCATACAAGTTATTTGAGTTGTTTGTGTATTAAATCAGACAAAATGTAAAGAGACTAAATTTAAGTAAAGATTTCCCATTTTGGTATCAACTGACCTTAATTGTACAGTATGGACAAAAATGAATTCTTTAAAATATGCATATGCATACTTAACCTAGCATACACATAACATTAGTATCACATAATACTTGTCTATGCTAGCATTTCCAATGTGTTTTAGAAACGATCTGCGTCCACAATATACAACCAAAAATACATTTTGCATGACTGTTTATGCACACTGGGCATAAGTGTACAACTGTAAACAGCTGTACTAACTGTCATAAAAAATAATACAAAATTTGGAGAAACAAGGCCTTTAAATTTATTAAGTAATGAAAACTCACGCTATCCATTTACTAAAAAGCATGTTACTGATGTTGTAGAGCTGCCCGATACTAGATAAATTAAGAATCAATTTTTTTATTTTCAAATAGAGATTGCGATTCTCCCACGATTCTGAATAGAATCTAAATAAAATAATTTATTTGAGGTTCTTACAAAATGTTACTTTTGCAATTTATTTAAAAACGATTAAATAACCTACTAGTCTAGTGTAACGGGGTAATATCAATTACAAGTTACTTTCAAAAGGTTATTTATTCTATTTTTAATTGCCAGCATAGACATTAGTTAATATCTGAACTATAAACTTTTATCCCACTACTTCTGTGAACATCTGAATTAATGAAACAACGATACTGTGTGGTTTAAAAGACAGTTTGTTAAGTTGTTTCATACTTATACAGTTCATGACAACTGCTCGCGCTGGATCAATATAGAGATTTTCACTGTTCACTTAAACAAGCAAGCTATTTATTTATTCAAATCTGCCTCCATCCAATCAACAAATCGATGAACCTAGTCACCACCCCTACGTTTTCTTTAATTCACAAGGGTATCTGGTTTACCTTCTCAAAAGAATATGCAAAAATGTATATGAATATTAAACCTCAATACTGCTAAATATCAAATAAATTAATTTAGAAACTCACGTCTTTCAAATAATCTGATGCCATATACGTTCCTTTCATAAAGCTCTTGCACTCTGCTTGCTGCCAGTCTAAGACAGTTCTTGTCCGATCCATGTGTGTCCATGCAATTTTATTAGTGCCACAAACAATGGACACGATAGAGCTTGCATCCTGCAAGACATGCAAGAATAAAATATAGCAAAAAATTCTTCATTTACAAAAGCTATTAAATATAGTGATTTAGATAAATTTGCCTCACCTCCAAGAGAGCTCGGTCAACCTCAGGTCTTATAAATTTAGCCAGATGGATTTTTCCCTTTTTCCTCTCCTTCCTGTCAGCTGGTTTGAGGATAGAGTCAAAGACTATGACAGCACTCTTTTGTTTCAGTAAGGGCACATTAATGACACTCTCCAGACTGTTGAATGGCCCATGTCTGGTTCTGTATTCAATGATGTTTAAAGCTTTCCGTCCTCTCAGAAGTTTGACCTGTGCCAGTTCCGACTCTGTGGCTGTGTTGAGATGCTGGAGGATGGCAGTGCGCTGCTCTGCAGTATAACATGAGTCCAAGGGTTTGTTGTTTTCTTGGCACAGTTCAGAGGAAATGGATGCATTCAGGGTATCAAACCCAGGAATTATTATTTTGCTCGATTTGCAACAGGTGCAGTGCAGGAATCTGAGCTCATATCCAGGCAAAGAGTTTGGAGGACGACACAACAGACTGTAATGCCCTGCAATCAATCAGCAAATTAGTCAGAAAATAATAAAACGGGAAAATAACAGAGCCAATGTTTCAAAGTTAATAATTTATGAATGGACTATATAGGGATTTGAGCTGTAGAGCAGCTCTACATAAGGCAATATTGTCATTAACCAGCTCAAGTTTACTGTTAGATCGATAATATTTTATGAATTAGTAATTGTCAACTGAAATGTTCGTCCAAAAATACAAATACATCCAAGTAAAATACTTTACACTGTATATAACTGCACATCAAATTAAAATAGTGCAACTGATAATCGAAAAGGATATGTGACAATCCACAGGACGCTTCAGTCCTTGTGATTGGCACCGCAACGACCAGTTCTTATTGAATTTATACCTATTGTCTTTACATGTTTTATTGTTACCTTTGAGGACGACAGATGTCAAAAAGCGCTTGGCGAACCACATGTTTGATCGCCACAGCTCAGTGTTTCTGTTATATGAATGTGTCCAAAGCCTTGCCCACAGAGGTCCGATGTTAAGGGTTCGTGAGGAAACATGGTATGTGTGACTTTGGTTCCGACTACGAATGAACTCTTTAGGCTTAGAAAACAAAGCGATACGAGGAGTTTCAGTTTCGATTCCAAAAGAAATTTGACATGATGTCAGCATTATATGAGGATATAGTGAAGTTCGTCGCGAATAATCTTAAATGCACGATATGTTTTAATATTTTCACAAAGCCAGTTACATTAGTTTGTGGGCATAACCATTGCCAGGATTGCATCCAAAAATATTGGGCACGTATCGGCATCAGGAGAGATTGCCCACAGTGCCGGACAGATATAAGCAGTAGTAAACTAGAAATTAACGTCACTTTGCGTTACATACTGGAATTGCAGGATCTGGGTGGTCGCGAGAGATGGGAGCAGATTCTGGCAGAAACAGATCAAGAATACAAACCACAACACATTACAAAAGTGGCAAGTTCATGGTTTATCTTATCCAACAGTATATTGATCCAGTTTAATAATGTTTAAAGGTTAAAGCGGTATCCTGTAGTGTGATTATGCTATACTTATAGCTATACAAATGTTTTATTTGTATAGCTGTTATACAAATGTTTTATTCATGACTTAAATGCTACACAAATGTTTTATTCATGACTGGTCTATTTGGTGTTTTTGAACACTTTTTACTTGTCCAGGCTATAAGACCACCTTAATCCAGAAATATTTATATAGCCTACAGTTAAATATACAGGAACACCTCGGTTTGCAAGCTAAAGTATAGGCACTTTTCAGTAGGAAATTATTTCCTTATGACCTGATATATTCCTATTTATATATTCCTGATATTGAAGAAAAACATTATTGATTGTAGAACTTACATTAATATCACACTCATACATGCACACACCTCAGAACAAGTGCAAAGAAAGTTTATTAACTTTCAACCTATTCTGGCTTTCACTTCAACTGCTTGCTTTTTAGGACAGTTTCATGAAACGTCTGGAATGGTTAAAAGCTGAGATCAAAAAGACAGAAGATTCACTTGCAGCTGAACTGAATTCAAATCAGACTTGTGAGGTAAATTATTAAGCATTAATACTTTCAAATTTGCAAATATGGAAAAAAATAATTAAGAAATAATGAGTGAATTTTGTATGATTCAGGATGGATTTAATATTTCTGATTCCTCGACTTTTCGGATGGATGTTTCCAGTTCATCTATAGACAGTAATGCTTCAAGTTATGCTGACAGAAATTTTAGTCTGACATCAGAGGATCATCAAGAACAACCTTCTCAGTACACAAGAGAGGTACATCACCCTTGGTATCTAAAGACGTACTGTTGTAACTGTACCAATACCATTATGAAAGTTTGCATCTATATACATGATGACCCACAAAGAACATTATGTTTGTATGTAAATTTACATACAAACATAATGTTCTTTGGGTATATAATCTATTAAATAATAAATAATTTAATTTAATAATCTATTAAATTTAAATAATTATTAAAGCTGAAATTTGGGAAATTAGTGGTTAGCTGTTCTGTTAATTGTTCCTCTATGGAATTATATTTGAGTCAATACTTTCAAATGAAACCTATGTGAAAAACTAACAAAAATACACTCCGCAAGTGAAAAAAACTAACCTCACACCAAAAAAAGTAACATCGTCTTCAAATAAACTGCATTTTTTTTTTGTATTTTTAGTTCCCTAAACTGTGGTTATGCTGACTGTGGTTTATGAATGCGCTGCCAGAGTTTCATTTTTGCTTTCAAAATTTTTGTTTATTTTCACAAATTTACCTTCGTCTTTCTGACTGAAACCGACTGTGTGGCTTAACATTGGTTCGCTCTCATTGGCTAGTGAGTTTTGGATTGACGGCTCCTTGAACTGGATGTCGCAAATTTTGGAGCACATGTGGCCATATACAAACACACACACACTCAAATAATAATAATTTATTATAGGATGTTAATAGACAAGAGGTCACCAGGAGTGGCACGAAGCATCAACATCCTACTCGCAGCCTATGGTAAGTTTAATGCAGTAATCAATACAGTTTTATATGAAAGTTATATCTATATACAGTAATACCTTGTTTTACAAGTTTAATTCGTTCCAAGGGCTAGCTCGTAACATCAAATTCTCGTACACGAAAAAAAAATTCCCCATAAGAATGTAATAAAAATCTCTCGATGCCTTCCACACAACCATAAATGCCATTTTTAAATATTTTTTTATTTTACCCTATTAATTACAGGGTAAATAAATACTACCGGATAAAAATAATACTAACAGTATAAATACTACCAGTAATTACCGTAATCATTTAAAATGAACAATTCAAATAATTGACAATTAAACTCTAAAATACTTGACAATTTGGTAAAGTGATCTTTCCAAAACTGTCGGAGGGTAAGGTTGGTCCCTTCGGTGATCTCGAAGAAGCGGTGGAGCATTGCTTTTGTGTAAACTTTTTTAAAGTTCGAGATCACCTGCTTATCCACACTATCAAGTTCAAGTTCAGTTTATTTGTTTAGCACATTTAAAAAGAGCCGCAAGGCAGACCAAAGTGCTGTACAATACAAGTTAAATAGTTGAAGGAAAACAGACAAAACAAGACATTATAAAATATTAAGAGATAAGTTTTTAATATAAAGAGATATGTTTTGAGGCTGGATTTGATTGCGGATAGATTAGAAGCAGCCCTCATGTTGTTGGGAAGGCGGTTCCGTAAGGTAGGACCAGCCACAGAAAACTCTCTATTGCCACGGCTCTTCGGGTGAGTTCTAGGAATTTGCAGCAAGTTTAGATTAGGCTTCGTGAGGGATTATAAGGCTGGAGCATGTTTGTCAGATAACTCTGTGTTTGATTATTCAGAGATTTATAGACTAAGAGTAAGATTTTAAACTCAATTCTATAATTTATTGGCAGCCAATTCCAATTCCTTCAAAAGGGGAGTGACGTGTAAATTTTGTACAGCCTTTCAGAAATCGCGCTCCTGCATTTTGAACTACTTGTAAGCGCAGAATTTGAGACTTAGCTATACTATAGTAGATGGAGTTGCAATAATAGGGGGGAATTTCCTCAACCACCACCAATGTGCAGCACCCACCTGGATGATACGATGGCAGCCATATTGCGCCAGAACGTACATCAGCTTGGGAAAATAGAGGGGCCAAAGACAATAACCTCTGTTTTATCCACATTCAAAGAACATTTTTTGAGAGTCAAAATTTAACTTCCTCCAAACATGCAAATAGTGAATTAAGAGCAGTTTGATCGTTCTGAGCCACAGGCAGGTAGATTTGTGTGTCGTCAGCGTAGCAATGAAATAACACTCCTTGTTTCCTAAAAGTAGCCCCCTAGCGGTAGCATTTAAAGTGAAAAAAGAGCTGGTGCAACTGCAAACTTTTTATTTGTTAAAAAAGACAGAAAGCTTGAAGTTGTATGTGAACGATCTTTTCTAGCACCTTATAAATTAAAGGCAAAGTGGAATTTGTTAGAATAGTAGCGTCGAGTGAGGGTATCTTTAGCACAGGTGTAGCAGTGGCCATTTTCAGGCTGTCTGGAACAGACATAGTTAAAAGGCTTTTATTTAAAAATGACACCAGCTCTGGACCCACAGAGTATACTATTTGTTTAAAGTATCTGGGATGGATTACATCGTTAGGATTGCCCCGTAGCAGACCAAAGACTTGCTGTTTTGCATGGACTGAACAATCACTTCAATCACCACTGAATGACCAAGACCTCGGCCCACACTTTAGGTTTGAGTCTGAAAGACGAACATAAATTAGCGAATCGTAAACTAAAATTTTGTAAGTGAAAATGAAAACTCTGGTAGCGCATTCATTCATAAACCACAGTCAGCGAAACCGCAGTTTAGGTCCATGTAAAAGACCGGCCGGCCTGAGACTAAGTAAAACTGAGACCCGAATGAATGAGTGCAATAGGAGTAACAAGTTCAAATTTCATCAAATGTTTACTAGCCAAATTATTGTACAAATGACCGACAACCAATTGGCTTTCTAAATTAAATTTGTGGTCATTATTAAATATGGAGTCAGATAGAGGACAAATGGGAATTGCCACACTGAAAAGACCGAACATGCAGTGATCCTTCACCCGCTCCTCGGAAACCGTCGTTGAACTGATCGAGCGGGCCTTACACTACCAAAGACTGTAACAGACATTATGTATGTATGGGCAGCACACTTACACATAGCTCTCCCCAAGAAATTAATTTTGTTAGGGTGTATTGTCGAGGAGGTAATTGGTATGGTAATTAATTGTGACATGGCATGAATGCACATTTAGATCCTTTACTAACAAGGTGATGAGTTGAATCAGGTGTGTCTGATTAGGAAGATATCTAAAATGTGTTGTGCTGGGAATATATGGGGGCTGCTATTGTATGGTCATTTAGTAATGCAGTTTCTATTATAAGGCCCGCTCCATTGCTCCAACAACAAGAAGTGTGGTTTCCAAGAAACAGGTGAAGGGTCACTGAGTGTTCAGTCTTTTCAGTGTGGCAAATTCCATTTATTCTCTTTCTGACTCCATTTTTATTATGACCACAAATTTAGGTTAGAATGTCAACTGATTATTTGTCATTTATATGATACTTTAGCTTGTAGACATTTGATTATTCTATCAAACTTGTTACTCTTATTGTACTCGTTCATTCACGTCTCAGTGCCGCTTAGAGTCTCACACTGGCCGTTCTTTTACATGGATCTCATGATCACAAATTCGCAAGTCTTGGACACTGGACAGAGATAATTGACTTATACTACTTAGAGGGCCACTCTTCCATGCTTGCTCTTTAAAAGTACTTTATTTAGTCCCCATAGAACTGTATACACTTGAATTAAAGTAATACTATCTCCAGTCAGAGGTCAAGACCTCTACTACAGACATAAGTCGACCAATATTACTTTCTCTGATAGTAGCTTTGTTTTAGTCATGCCATGGTTTCCCACGTATACTTAGCTAGAGTAGTATTATGATAAACAGAGATAAGGAAAACCCTATTTTGGTTGGTCGATCAACATTTTGTTGCCCTAAACAGAAATTCCAAGTTCAAGTACACTTGAACCAATGCCAAGTGCCAGCTCTAACTCTAAAGTTGAAAAAACTCAAACTCAAAAAAGTATTTTCTTCAAATCACACAATCCCAGCAAGTTCAAGGACTGGGTAGAGATTTAGGGGTCTTGTTAAAATGTATTTAATGAAGAATGATGAGAAACATATTCATAATTATGATATTCACATATGGAGAGGGGCTGATTGTTGAAAATCTTAATCTCTCTCAGGAGAGTGCTCAGGAGTTTGTAGAAGAGGATCCAGAGAATTCAGACTCTCTATTTGAAAATGCTTCTCTTGCTCTCAGTGCAGGAGCACAGCAGCGCAACAGTGACAGTGCTGAGGGTAAAATTTGTATTCTAACAGAGATTTTCATAAATGTTTGACAAAATAAATGTTTCTTTGGTGATTTTAATGTTCTCACTTATTATTTTAATAAGTGAGAGAATTATTATTTTAATGTCTCTCCCTTATTTTAATGTCTCTCTCTTCCTTTCAGCTGCTCTTCAAGCTAAATTTGTTGAACTTTCCTTCAGTCCCCAGCTGGGGAACCAAAGACTGTTATTTCATACAGAGAACCGTACAGTGGCAACACGAACAGGGTACCACAGACAAAGCACAACTTCACATGACCGTTTTGAAGCCTGTCAGTGGATGGCGGAGCAGGAATTCACAGGAGGATGGTTTTACTGGGATGTGGACACCACACGCAGCACTGGATGGGCTGTTGGGGTGGCATATCCAACTCTGAGGCATAATGAGACTTTGGGAAGAAATTCCTCATCTTGGTGTTTGGAGTGGAGCAGTGGGAAACTGAGTGCTTGGCACAATAATATTAAGACCCTTGTTAAGCATAGTGTCCCCAACAGGATCAGAGTTATTCTGGACATGACAAAAGGACAGCTGTGCTTTCAGAGTCCGGATGATAGACTGCTTGAATTACACAGTTTCCTCATAAATTGCTCTGGCCCTCTCAGACCTGTCTTCTGGCTTTATGGATTGAGATGTCAAAATGCTTTAACATTTCCTTTACAATAGCTTATACTCTCCATTTTGCTTGTGATACTATTTCTATATAAAACATAATCTAGGAATCGTATTTCACTTTTTCCATCACGGCCCAATATGTATTCTCATTTGGCTTTCTGTTATTTAACTGCTTAGCTACAGTGGGTACGAAAAGTATTTAGACCCCCTTAAATTTTTCACTCTTTGTTATTTTGGAGCCATTTGCTAAAATCATTTAGGTTCATTTTTCCTCATTAATGTGCACACAGCATCCCATATTGACAGAAACACAGAATTGTTGACATTTTTGCAGATTTATAAAAAAAAGAAAAATTGAAATATCTCATGGGCCTAAATATTCAGACCCTTTGCTCAGTATTTAGTATGTATTCCACCGACTGGTGGAGGGCTGCAGTGATGGTTGACTTTCTACAACTTTCTCCCATCTCCCAACTACATCTCTGGAGCTCAGCCACAGTGATCTTTGGGTTCTTCTTTACCTCTCTCACCAGGCTCTTTTCCCTGATAGCTCAGTTTGGCCGGACTGCCAGCTATAGGAAGGGTTCTGGTCGTGCCAAACGTCTTCCATTTAAGGGTTATGGAGGCCACTGTGCTCTTAGGAACCTTAAATGCAGCAGACTTTTTTTGTAACCTTGGCCAGATCTGTGCCTTGCCACAATTCTGTCTCTGAGCTCTTCTGGCAGTTCCTTTGACCTCATGATTCTCATTTGCTCCGACATGCACTGTGAGCTGTAAGGTCTTATATAGACAGGTGTGTGGCTTTCCTAATCAAGTCCAATCAGTATAATCAAACTCAGCTGGATTCAGATAAAGGTGTAGAACCATCTCAAGGATGGTCAGAAGAAATGGACAGCACCTGAGTTAAATATATGAGTGTCACAGCAAAGGGTCTGAATCTTAGGACCATGGGATATTTCAGTTTTTCTTTTTTAATAAATCTGCAAAAATGTTTTTCTGTCAATATGGGGTGCTGTGTGTACATTAATGAGAAAAGAATGAACCTAAATGATTTTAGCAAATGGCTGCAATATTATATATTCGTTATATAAGAGTGAAAAAAGGGGGTCTTTAAGGGGGGTACTTTCCGTACCCACTGTGTCTGTGTGTGTGTGTGTGTACTGTATATATATACACACACACACACAATATACTACAAATTCTCAATGGAATATGATCCTGAATCATCTATAAGTTTGTGTTTAACTTTGTATATGTGCACAATTAGGGAATGTTAATTTGTTGTTTTTAAGTACACAATCCCATTTAAGCCTGAGGGCAAGTAATGCTGGCAAAGGATCTGCCACTCTTTTTCTATCTGTAAATACATTTGGATGACTATACATTTAAAACAAAAAATTGACATAAAAGTACAAATGGTATAAAAGTACATGATATAGTACAGCTTTTGAAAACTAATGTGACCACAATGCATCTATGGGATTTTCTATAAATCAAAGTTGGCAAAAGTTTTATATGAAAAATGTACTTCAATAAAAATAAAATGACAGTATATGACTGGTCTTTTCAAAATTCTCAAACAATTATTATAAAGACACCTCTGCCATTAATAGGCTGATATCATTAATTTAACCAGTGTCAGAAAACAACCACATATTAGAACATTCAGTTTTACCTCCTGCAAGGCATCTCTTTCCTTCTGAAACTCATTTCTATTCTGCCATGGCTTGTCCATGATCTTCTTGTACAGATCCATCTCATCCTTCAGACGCAGACTCGTATCCTCCAGCTTATCGGTCATTCGCTGCCTCTCCTTCACAATACGAACAGAACATTTAAGCAGGTGTACAGACCATTTGGACAATTGCTTGTCATTTAAGATCCCTATTGGGTCATAAGTCTGATTTAGTAACAAGTTGGCAAACCCGTTTTTGATCAAACTGGTCAAATTCTGACCAACATACAAACACAGATTCTTTTTTGAACATCCATATAAGCTCAGACCACTAAAATTGACACGTCAGCTTTCATTAGTTTGTAAGAGTAAGAACTGCCTGATATGACAAGCTAAAACGTGTTAGGAACAAATGTTGTTCTAAACATTTAAAAGGTACACTATGCAACTGTTGGCCTTCTATCAAAACTGAATTTATTTTGCGGAAGAACATTGTTTTGGTTGTGCTTCAGCTCTGTGTGGATGGAAATGGTTCTTTATCGTAAATAAATAAAAACTTCTGCTCATCAAAAATTCACTACTAGGATTAAGAGATATAACCAGTTTAGATGGAAAGGATCTCAAGTCGACTGACTAGCTGGACACATTACTGTAGCTAAACCCATTAATAAACATTTTTTATTTATTGAAAATAAATAAATTCCAGCACACTGCTACAACAACCCATAGTGAAGTGATCCTTCACAATAGATAATGCTTTACAATGAACGGTGTTCATTAAAATACCTTACTCACTTGTTGAGAGATAACAAAAAGAGTGTACCGGTACCTTTAAACAAAAGTTCATTCGTTAATTAATTAATTAATTAATTAATTAATTAATTAATTAATTAATTAATTAATTCATTCATTCATTCATTCATTCATTCATTCATTCATTCATTCATTCATGCATGCATGCATGCATGCATGCATTCATTCATTCATTCATTATCTTTTACCTTCATCTTTCAGCCTAAATAAAAATGCTCAATTTAAATATATAGCCAGAGCATGTATAGTAAAACTGTCCCACCTCATTAAGTCGGTCTGGATTTTAGTCCTCTAGCTGATGAACTCTGCTGGTGGAAAAGAGAAAAGAAAAGAAGCTGTCCCTCATCGTACTGATGTAAGAAGTGTCCTCTGCACAATTGCTCTGTGACTCAAGGCCCCAGGTTTCTAGATACAATGTAATGGTTCCTTCAGTGATTCAACTGTGTTGCTCTTCTGTCTATCACCCTTATGAAGGAGCAACTGAGACAGCATATTGAAAATACACTAGTTAGTATACTGTATATACAGTAAAATAGTAATATTGTGGAATATTATTATTATATTTAAAACAACTATGTAACTATTTCAAATATTTTTTTTCTATTTTAATATATTTTGAATGATATATAATTATAATGTTTGCTATTTTCAGCATAATAGCTATAAATAATAATAATAATAATAAAGTACCAAATAAGCAACTTGGAATTTTTGAAGAATAATGTGATATTGAAGACTGAAGTAATGATGCTGAAAATTCAGCTTTGCCATCACAGGAATAAATTACAATTTGAAATATTAAAATAAAAAGTTTTTTTAATTGTAATAACATTTCATTATATTAATTTTTGTTGTTTGTTTGTTTACAGTATTTTCATCAAATAAATATGTTCTTGGTGGGTATAAAAGACTTAACTATTCCACACTTTTGACCTGTAGTGTAAACCTTGGATAGTGTAAACCTAGTGTAAATTAATGACTGATTATAACCTCAGTATTAAATCAGTAACCAATCTCTTGAATACTTTGTATCATTATTAAATGATTCTAAATGGTTTTTGTTCATAGACAACTATATTATTGTCTAATTGCTCAAATATTCTTCTGATGTCTGTATTCTATTTGCCTATGTTAGAGAAGACCCTCACATATTTGACCATCCATATGTCGGTTCCCCTAGCTACTCAGACATCTAGGGCCTAAGAGGTCATCTTAACACTTCATTTTAGACGTGTTAGTTTATGTAGGATTGATATTGTCTGTGTTTCTCAACAGAAAGAGAACGAGTTGTCAGAATATTTTTGGAAGTCTCCGGTTGATAAGTCGGCCAGCACCAACTTCAGCCTTCGAGAGACTTTGTGTGTGTGCGTTAATTTTTCTGTGAAGGTCTGCAGCTGGGTGTAGGTCAAGTAGATTTTCGATAGAGACTTGTGGGCACCTTGTGATGATCGACCTTGTGATGGTCACTTTGTGCCTAAATCCAGTCCAAACATCAATTCACGAGTTCACACTTACAAATGATTCAGGAGCAATAAATGGTAAGCGTATTTGGCATGCTGTCCGAGGAGAGGGCTCCGAGCTCGGTATTTGGCCCGAACCTGGAGCAATCCCCCCGTATCCTGATTTTGATAGGAAAAATTAAGTGTGAGGAGTTGGGGTGGTGGAGGGATGCCGAAAAATGTCAAAGAGCTGTAGGTGAGTCAAACATGTCTATATATACATGCTTCCTCTCCTGCTGATAGGATGAGGAGTGATTGCTGATGACGTGTTGATTGTGTTAATCATTTGAACGTGCTCCTCCCGAACTTTGTTGATAAAACATCATTTCACGAGTTCACACTTACGAATGATTCAGGAGCAATAAATGGTAAGCGTATGTGGCATGGTGTCCGAGGAGAGGGCTCCGAGCTCGGTATTTGGCCCGAACCTGGAGCACTCCCCCAAAAATTGCAACCTAGTCGGACAGCCGCTAAAAGATTTTGATGACCCCCCAAAGAATTGCGAGGTTAGCTGAGGGGGGGTTAATTGTGAGTTCGGGAGGGCAGATGAATGTTGCTGTAGAGGACTTGGGGTGCAGAGGGGATGATATGGCTTTTGCATTGGATATGTATTTGTTGTTCAATTTGTTGCAAGAAAGAGAATTGGGTGTAATTTGGTTTCTGGGAGTATGAGGGGTACCTCTGAAACTACTCCCCTGGCTGCCATAGGAGTAGGGAGGTATGTAGCCACCGCGGTAGGGGAAACCCCCGTGGTCGCTGCAGGAGCAGGAGGCACGTCGCTGCAGTGATAGTGGAAACCCCTCGGGCCGATGCGGGAGGCAGGAGGTACGTCGCCACTGCGACAGTGGAAACCCTTCGGGGCCGCTGCGGGAGGCAGGGGGTACATCGCCGCCGTGACGGTGGAAACCCCTCGGGGCCGCTGTGGGAGCAGGAGGCACATCACTACCGTAGCAGTGGAAACCCCTCGGGGCCCTCACAGCAGCAGGAGGCACGTCAACGTCTTAGCAGGGGAAACCCCTCTGGCCCCCGCAGCGGCAGGAGGCACATCGCTGTCGCAGCAGGGGAAACCCCTCTGGGCCCCCAACGTCGGCAGGAGGCACGTCGCTACCATTGCAGCGGAAACCCCTCGGGGCCGCTGCAGGACCAAGGTGGTGCGTCGCTGCCGCGGTGGAGGAAACCCCCGTGGTCGCTGCAGGAGCGGGAGGCATGTCGCTGCCGTGGTAGTGGAAACCCCTCGGGGCTGCCGCGGGAGCAGGGGGCACATTGCCGCTGCGACGGTGGAAACCCCTCGGGGCCGCTGTGGGGGCAGGAGGCACGTCGCCGCTGTGACGGTGGAAACCCCTCGGGGCTGCTGCAGGAGCAGGAGGCACGTCGCCACTGACGGTGGAAACCCCTCGGGGCCACTGTGGGAGCAGGGGGCACGTCGCTGCCGTGACGGTGGAAACCCCTCGGGGCCGCTGCAGGAGCAGGAGGCACGTCGCCGCTGTGACGGTGGAAACCCCTCGGGGCCGCTGAGGGAGCAGGAGGCACGTCACTACCGAAGCAGTGGAAACCCCTCGGGGCCCTCACAGCAGCAGGAGGCACGTCAACGTCACAGCAGGGGAAACCCCTCTGGGCTACTGCAGCGGCAGGAGGTACGTCAGCGTCGTAGCAGGGGAAAACCCCTCTGGGCCCTTGCAGCGGCAGGAGGTACGTCAGCATCGTAGCAGGGGAAACCCCTCTGGGCCCCTGCAACGGCAGGAGGCACGTTAACGTCGTAGCAGGGGAAAGCCCCTCTGGGCCCTTGAAGCGGCAGGAGGCACGTCAGCGTCGCAGCAGGAGAAAACCCCTCGGGGCCCCGGCGGCGGCAGGAGGCACGTCGCTACCATTGCAGCGAAAAACCCCCCTGGGCTGCCGCAGGACCAAAGAGGTACGTCACTGCTGCGGTGGTGGAACTGATTTGAAAGATAGAGAGAGCTTGCTCCTGCGGGAGCGTCACTGCTGCGGCAGTTGAAGATAGAGAGAGCTTGCTCCTGCGGGAGCGTCACTGCTGCGGCAGTGGAATTTAGAAGCTTGCTCCTGCGGGAGCGTCACTGCTGCGGCAGTGGAAGTTGGAGAGAGCTTGCTCCTGCGGGAGCGTCACTGCTGCAGCAGTGGAATTTAGAAGCTTGCTCCTGCGGGAGCGTCACTGCTGCGGCAGTGGGAGTTAGAGATAGCTTGCTCCTGCGGGAGCGTCACTGCTGCGGCAGTGGAAGTTAGAGAGAGTTAGAGATAGCTTGCTCCTGCGGGAGCGTCACTGCTGCGGCAGTGGAAGTTAGAGAGAGTTAGAGATAGCTTGCTCCTGCGGGAGCGTCACTGCTGCGGCAGTGGAAGTTAGAGAGAGTTAGAGATAGCTTGCTCCTGCGGGAGCGTCACTGCTGCGGCAGTGGGAGTTAGAGATAGCTTACTCCTGCGGGAGCGTCACTGCTGCGGCAATGGAAAGCAGTGGCCATGAAGTTGTAAGTGGGGAGGAGCTGATGTTTAACAGAAGACCTTGTTTGATGTGTGATCTGTTTGGTCTGATGTGGCTCTTGAAAGCTTTTGGAGACCAGCGGCGCAATGCTTGTATTTACTGTTGGGAAAGGCCTTTGCGCAGCCGTGGTTGCTGCACCTATGCGAAATGAATGGCTGGATGAATGGTCTGTCGGGAATCCAGTTTGGGGTAACGTAGCTTTAAGAAGTTTGGAACCGGAACTTGTAATGGGGTGGAATCGTCTATAGAGCGTGGGACGGATGGGAGTTTAGCCTGCAAGTTTCTGAAATGAAAGTAGGCTGAGTGGATGTGATGGTGAGTTATGAGCATCTGAGGTAACCAAGCCAGTGTGAACATGGCTTCACTGCTGCGGCAGTGGGAAAATTCCCCCTTGGCTGACTCCTGCGGGAGTGTGGGGGAACATCATTGCTGCGGCAATGGAGGCGGCAGTGGAATAATTTCCATTTGAACTGAGCTCATGCGGGAGTGTGGAGGTGCCTCACTACTGCGGAAAAGGAGAACTTCCTCTGAACTAATCGCGAGTTGGATGATGGAGATTGTCCATTTCCTCGACTTCTGTTGTCTCTTGTGGCGATGAAAGCCATTTCTGGAGAGACTGATTTGATCGAATGTAACTCCTGAAGCTTCCGAAGACCTGCGGCCCAGTGCTTGGATCTGCTGGTTTTGGGACACGACATGTGGTGGGGTGATTTAAGTCTTCTGTGAAGAGTGGGTCGGATGGGAGTTTGGCCTGATCTCTTAAATGAAGGTTGGCAAGGAAGGATTGTTGCTGTTGGAGTAAGAAAGCCTTACAGTTTGGTCTCTCTTACTTTCGTTGTGCAGCGCTGACGAGTCAGAATATGGATGAATTTGGATTAAGGTTGGATGTGATGGAATCAGAGGAACTGGAATCTATATGGCTCGACCATGGCGTTGAGTGGTCGGACGACATTTGGGTAGAATCCTTGGCGGAGAGTAGGGATACGGATTTCCAACCTGATTGGTTGTCTGGAGTCTGAGCTGGTGGGTTGCGTTCTTGATATACCTTTGATGAGCAGAGGATTAGGTTTCGGCAGTGAGAAGTAGATTACACCTAGGTAACCCGTGGTGAAGCTGGCTTGGAAGTTCTTGGTGTTACTGGAATGCAATACAAATCGGTGGTAGTGGGTAGAGACCATGTGGAGCAGACTTGAACTTTTCCACTCCACATGTAATCTTCCGAGGGAGTGGTTTGAAGCGAAAAGCTTGAAGAATGGACATTTAGAGGCGTCGATAAATATCAACTCTGCATATTGATATACTGGTTGGGAATAGGTCCACCTCTGGTGGCAGCAGCCTTAAACTTCAGTTAGGATTTGTGTTCAACTGTTGTTGGCGACAGAGCTAGTTCCAAGCAGCAGTGTTTGTGGAATGGCATGAGCATAGCAGAGAACAGGATGAAAGGAGAATTAGCATGGTGGAGAGAACTAGGTGGAAAAGAGCCAGGGGCGAAGCCACTTGCGGAGGCAGCCTCACGCTTGGGTTGACACCTGGAGCCCGGAGAGAGACAGAAAGGGTAGAAAGGGAAGATAAGACATTGTCGGGCCTTGTGCCGCTAGCGGAGGCAGCCTCACGCTAGAATCGGAAGGCCGGCTGCAGGCCAAACATAGGGGAAAGTTTCGGTACGTGCTGCCGTTGCTAAGCCTGCACCGCTGGCGGAGGCAAGCTCGCACTTAAAGGGCGGCGTTTGTCGCTAGATGCTGGCATGTGAGGTGCAGTGCTGGAAAACTGCAGTGTGCTGCTGCTGCGTCTTAACGCTTGGAGATCTGGTTTTGCAAGGGAGAGATATGAAGATTTAAGGAACGTACGTTTGAGGCATTTTGAAGGTAGAGTTGGTTTGGAGATGATACGGCTGACTGGAGCGAGACCTATTCTAGTTAATTTGCTTTGGTCGTCCTCCTGTAGTATTGATACGAGTGCTGAGGTGTCGTAGGAAGTTGGGCAAGAAGAAGGTGGATGTCTTGATGGTGGAGGTGAAGGCAAGTCTCGGCGTCATAGGGTGCGACAACGGAGCGGAAGAGCTGGCGACCGCGTGGTGTTGTTGGAGGCTCGGTTGCAGTGTTTGTTGAGTGCAAGAGCTCCTTTCGACAGTGGGATACAGTGAAGGAACTTGAGAGGAAGAGTTTATCGTGAAACTGGTACATCTCAATCTCGGACAGGGGTGGCCAATCTGTTCAGCATGATGAGCCGCAAAATAAAGCTCATGACTGCGGAGAGCCGCATACAAGACTGTAGAATTCGCATTTGTTGATGGGGTTTTGACATTAGAAAGGTCTCGCACATATATCACACATGTAAATTTTATTTATTTTTTTTACATATGACACCCGCGAGCTATATGAGCATGTAGAGAAAATGCGTCTGTTAATTATATATGCGGGAAAAACGGTATATCATCTCATTGACGGTGACTGGAAGTATAAAAAGTAAGCAGCGGTTTGGTAATGTAGTGATCGGTTGGAAAACGTCTCTGGTTACTATCGTAACCTCTGTCATTTTATCATATTCCGTTTAGAGAAGTATGAAGGAAATGCTATTTATGATATTTATACCGTCTGGCAGCCAGATATGCATCGCGCTACGATTGGCCAGTTGTCAACTGCTGTTATCCATGAAGGGGAGGAGTTCCCAAATGCATTTCATTAAACATCTCGTTCCCACTCTCGAAAGGGAACGCGCTTCTGCGCGCCTCTATTTGAATTCGGTAAAAACATCACATCCACGTGAGCGGCAGCTGATCTTGGCAGGATACATGTAAATGTATGTGGTTTTTTTTTTTTTTTGCAGACAAAAAGGTCTCCGCGGGCCGGATGAGAGCCGGTCGCGAGCCGCGGGTTGGTCACCCCTGTTCAAAGTCAAAGTCAAAGTCAAAGTGGAGTTTATTGTCATTTCAGCCATATACTAGTACATAGTGAAACGAAACAACGTTTCCCAGGAAACAAGGTGCTATAAACAAAAAAGACCTATATACATAAAGTGCACAAGGTGCAAACAGACAGCACAAGACAGTGACATATACAACAGTACACAGAATAAGTACAAAAGAATTAAGTAAAAAGTAAACAAACTTCCATATGTACATAAAGTGCACAGAGTGCAAACAGACAGCACAAGACAGTAACGCAGACCAGTACAAGTGATTATGCAAGTGACAGTGCAATATTTAAAAAGATAAATAATAGAGATGAATGATAGTAAAAACAGTCTGTTGGAAACAGTCCAAAGTAGTGCAGTTTGTGTGGGTTATATAGAGTTGAGCAGCCTGATGGCATGGGGGAAAAAACTGTTACAAAGTCTGGTTGTGAGAGAACGAATACTACGATACCGTTTTCCAGACGGCAGGAGGGTGAAAAGTGTGTGTGAGGGGTGTGTGGGGTCGTCCACAATGCTGGTGGCTTTGCGGATGCAACGAGATGTGTAAATGTCTGTGACAGAGGGAAGAGAGACCCCGATGATCTTTTCAGCAGTTCTGACTATCCGCTGCAGGGTCCTGCGGTCCGAGACGGTGCAGTTCCCAAACCAGGCAGTGATGCAGCTGCTCAAGATACTCTCAATTGTCCCTCTGTAGAACACTGTGAGGATGGAGGGTGGGAGGTGTGCTTTCCTCAGCCTTCTCAGAAAGTACAGGCGCTGCTGGGCTTTCTTTGCTGTGACTGGTGTTGAGCGACCAGGCGAGGTTCTCCGTCAGGTGAACGCCAAGAAACTTGGTGCTCTGTACGATCTCCACAGGGGAGCCGCCGATGTTCAACGGAGAGTGGTCTCTCTGTGCTCTTCTGAAGTCAACAACCATTTCTTTGGTTTTGTCCACGTTCAGAGACAGGTTGTTGACTCTACACCAATCTGTTAGCTGTTTCACCTCTTCTCTGTATGCCGACTCGTCATTCTTGTTGATGAGACCCACCACGGTTGTGTCATCGGCGAACTTGATGATATGGTTCGAGCTGTGCATTGCTACACAGTCGTGAGTCAGCAGAGTGAACAGCAGTGGACTGAGCACACAGCCCTGAGGGGCCCCAGTGCTCAGTGTGGTGGTGCTGGAGATGTTATTCCCGATCCGGACTGACTGAGGTCTCCCAGTCAGGAAGTCCTGGATCCAGTTGCAGAGGGAGGTGTTCAGGCCCAGCAGGTTCAGCTTATCAGTCAGGTGCTGGGGAATGATGGTGTTGAATGCTGAACTGAAGTCAATGAAGAGCATTTCAGGGCAGGCGACGAAGGGGCTACTACCGTACTACTACCGCGCGCCGTTCTTGGACAATGTGGCGAAAGGCGGGGCATCACATGATCGCCTGCTAAATTTGAACACATTGGCTGGCGCTGAGCCAGAGAAAGCGCTCAAAGCTTGTTGCTGTTCAGTGTTTCAATCTCTTGAATTATTTTGGTTACAGATGTCTAAATACACGCAAGAAACAACAAAATCAATATAGTTTGTAAAAAACATTGATTTCCATAAGTAAACCTTTCAATTATAAAATTGACAGTTGAATTTATATCAAATGCATGTTGCATATTTAATTTAAAAACAAACTTACCTGTTGGAAATCGAAATATCAAAGTTTATGAAAGTTCACAAACTTATTGGCTTTGAATAAACCCTGAGCAGGGGTTCATCCAAATATCATAAAGCTTATCATGGACTTAAAGGATTGAAACAGTGAAGGCAAAGAATTACTTTGAAATAGGAAGTGCATATGGTTTCTTTCCAGCGAGTCCATTTAATAGCCGATTGAGTTGAAACAACAAGGCAGCGTTGGCAATAAGTAGGCTACTTGATTCTTGTGTGGGCGGCTGGGCGCGCGATCGACTGTAATGAGCGCGATCTGAAGCGGTGCGTGCGATCGGACTATAGGCTACTGCGCGCGATCTGACTTCGGTGCGCGCTACTGCTTGAGTTGCGAGGAAGCAGCGCGTTACTTTAGAACAATCACATCTCAGACGTGGCCCAGCAAACACGTGAATGTGGGGCCCACATGGGTTTTACATGGGCTACAGGGGTACAGAGTGGGCATGGGCTCAAATTGGGCATCTTATCTGGGGCCCACTTGGGTTACCCAGCTAGGACCCACATGGGTCCACCCAGGTGGGCATCTTATCTGGGGCCCACTTGGGTGACCCAGCTAGGACCCATATGGGTGAACCCAGCTGGGCTCCCCATGTGGTTCCCAGGTGGGTATTTAATGGGAAATTTGTGCATGGGCTACACATGGGACCCTTTTTGTTTTATCAAATACAAACATAATTGCATAAGTGCAAATATAATTAATTCCATAGGTGATTACAATGTGCATATATGCCTTTAAAATTATTTTTGTTGTTGTTGTGACACTTGAATTAATTTTAGCAATCTTAATTTAATCATAATTTAAATCAAAATCAAATAGACAGTACATATATTTGTTGCTTTGACACTTGGACTAACAACCTACTTAAATAAAAATTAAAAAATGTGAACACTCATGCAATTGTACCACATTTTCTGATTTTAAAAAGATCAAGAGCCCACGATTTGAAAAAAATAAATAAAATAATTGTGAGGTCAAAACTATTGCAGGAACTCACGCAGCAATTCCCATCCCCCTGTCGACTATATCGCGAGATCTTAAACAACACTACCATCCCCCACCCGCTGTTGCGCGCCACTTTCGTCTATTTTCCGTTGGTGATTTTGCTGTCAACTATACTTAAGGTAAGAACTACAACACTACATAAAAACTGAAAAGTAAAATGTATTAGAAATACCTAGTTTTCACAACATAGTGTTAACCAAAGCATTAGTTTAACTATTGTCTCGTTAGAATGTTGACAATTACAGTTAGACATCTATCCTCAGAAATCGCGCCTCTTTTTGAAAAATGTTCGCCGTTTTTTTGTGGCTCCCCATAACAAAAACGATAGGAGTTACAATATTAGAGTAATATATTTTCTTATAATTTACAAACTGTTATTGAATTGTTTCGAGTTGAGGCTTATATTTGACTACTGTTTTACGATATACCTCAATGGCATTTATAGTGCGCACATCAAACGCCCAAAAAGAATTAACGTTATCGGTATTTTGACACCTGTTCAATCTGTCTGCTCCCGTTTATTTTTAAGCACAGAATTATACGTTACACAAAACACAGACCATAGCGCTTTTAGTCCAAAAATTGGGCACATTCATTGAGATATAATGCACTTTCATGTGTTTAATAGGCATTTATTCACTGAACTATAATGCACATTGATTTTCCACTGAATTATGCGATCTCCGCGTTCTGCACATTCGGGACTGGTACACATGAGAGAGAGCAGGCCCGTAGCAGCTAGCTCACTCAGTACATGTTTCATGTTTAAAATAAAATTTGTTATCTGAATGACTAATTTGCTGTTTAAAACCCCTCAGTACTCATGAATGTGTTTATGTATAATTTTATCATGTATAAAAATCTTTAGGAATGTCTAATCTCTAAAATGTTTATTGTCCATGTATGAAACGAATCGAGGCTGCTTGAGAGCTGAGTGAGTGAGGACGCATCAGCAAGGCAGTAAAGGATGAAGTTGTGAAATTCTGACTGGCCACAGTTTAAAGTGCGCATATTGGGAAAAGCAGGTAATGTTTTTATTGAGTGTGGAATGGTGATAGTTATAATGATAATTATGTGTCAAATTACACACAAATAAGGTATAATTTTTTATGCCTATAACCTACAGGAAACTATGCCCATGCCACAGCAAAGCTTCTAAAGTCTGAAGTGACCTCTGACTTGCAGGCGGAATCAGATTCTGGAGGAAATATGGGAAAAGGGAAGCGAAAAAGAAGGTAAGACTAAATTTATATATTGATATATTTACACACTCTGTACTAGGCATGTAATAATATCGGGGCTCTACAGTGTGACCATTACATAATCCAGTGAGATTTTTGTCAGGTAGGTTTCTTGAAGCATTTTGGAGATTTATGTCAATATTTTATTTGATACCATTGCTTTGTGGAAAACAGTAAAATTGGAGAACTGCTTCTTTGAGTGGTCAAATATGGAATTTAATCTCTATTATGCTCTTTGTTTATATGCATTTCACAGGCAGCTTGAAGAAAAAAAAGCCCTTACGAACCAAATAAACAGAAAAGAAGCAGAAAAGGCAGTGTCAAAGTGGCTCATTGGTGCCAGGGACAGGGGAGGAAACTCCAAAAATCAGACAGCGTGTTCTACGCTCTGTTGGTTTGCTAGAACCCCTCCCTCCCTCCCTATGTGTTTGTTTTGTGTGTGATTTTTGCACTTTACTATACTTTAATGTTACATCTTCTTCGGCTTTTGCCATGGTACTGCGGGTCACACATCAACATGCCCGTGGACACTGCAGACTAGCGGTCCGCATGTGTGCTGCATGTGACGTGGACAACAACGCAGAAGTATAAATTATAACCGATGCACAGGCTACGGCTTATGTCTGACGCAGAAGAATAAATCAGCTTTTAGACATTTTGCTGTCACTTAGTTGTTTTTGGTCGCTGTGAATGTAATACTAGACGCTGTGTCTAATACTTATTTTTGACACTTATTTATGCAACTGACCCCAGGTCTTGGGTTATCCACTAATAAACTGATGACCTAAATCAGGTGTGTTTGATTAAAGAGACATGCAAAATGTGGTTTAGAACCACTGATTAACAGCGTGATGTGAGATACGAAAGGCTAATCAATCTGACATGTTTAAACTAAAAATATAAAATTAATTGTATATGTATTATATAACATTTTAGATATTTTAATATAACGAGTGGTAAAATATATTAATTTGTTCTATCTTTTCAAAGGGCCACTGGGAGAGTGAGAACGGAGGACTGAGGAGCCACACTGTTGCTTTGGCTTGTTTTGTCTTGGGAACTCTTCAGTTCAAGAGGTTATTATAACAAATATGTTACTGGAGCATTACTGCACTTTGTGTTTTGTATTTGAGTTTTAAAAAGTTCTTAATAAATGAAAGCATGAGCTACTGGTCTTTCTTCATTGACTTTTCTGGACATTTTACTGTACTTTATTGGGTTAAATGTAATATTTGTAGTTAGGGGTTTACTGTAAAATAACCCAAACAAACAAGTATGTTAGCCCATATATATAGCTGTTGTGGCCCACACGAGACCTACATAAAACCTAGCCAGGTCCCATCATTAACCCATTAAACAGTCTCCTTTGGGCCCCAAATGGGCCCTATATGGTGCCCATCAAAGGCCCATCATAAACCCATGTAAGCAGCCTCCTATGGGCCCCACATGGGATTACCCAAATGGGCCCTATATGGTGCCCATCAAGGGCCCATCATAAACCCATGTAAGCAGCCTCCTATGGGCCCCACATGGGATTGCCCAAATGGGCCCTATATGGTGCCCATCAAAGGCCCATCATAAACCCATGTAAGCAGCCTCCTATGGGCCCCACATGGGATTACCCAAATGGGCCCTATATGGTGCCCATCAAGGGCCCATCATAAACCCATCTGGGCTAACCCATGTCGGGCCACCATGGAAACTGAGGACAAAATTAGCTGGGTCCCAGTTGGGTAGCCCAGGTGGGCCCCAGAAATCAGCCCAGGTGCAACCCCTTTGGGCCCCACATGGATGTGTTGGCTGGGGGGTTCCCCGGAGCAGTAGTATTGAGATGGCACAACTGCTCGTGATTTAGCGATGCAGAAATAAAAGCGCCGGGAAGGATTACAGCTGCTCTTGTTTGTGTGAGCTGACGGACCGAGAGAGTGTGAGCTGAAACTGCAGCGCGGTCTGCTGAGGCTCGCGGCGGCGGCGGCGGCCTGGCTAGCAGGAAGAAAGCGGCATTGCCTGAGAGTCGAGCTTGCAGCTTAACCAGCTTTATTATCCTTTCTCAATGGCAGGAGCGATTAAAAGCCGATGTAGAGCTGCTGGATACGGATGTTTGCTTGGTGGCGAGAACAGGCCTCGCCTCTTACTGTGCGTTTGCTTGTTGTTGCTTGGGACCCGTTTGTTTGGTCTGGCACCCGTGATGTATTGCTGAGGGTGATATAATATAGTTAGCATGGTGTTAGGCGGATGAGGATCGCTACTGGGTCCGGAGGTTTTCGTAGAGAATCCATCTAACGAGTGGAGCTCGATTTCGGGTGTATAGCGACCAGAAGGCGGAGCCACAATGCCGTAAACTGTCGAGCTGCCGAAAAATGTCAAAGAGCTGTAGGTGAGTCAAACATGTCTATATATACATGCTTCCTCTCCTGCTGATAGGATGAGGAGTGATTGCTGATGACGTGTTGATTGTGTTAATCATTTGAACGTGCTCCTCCCGAACTTTGTTGATAAAACATCATTAGTTCAATGGATTGAGATATGTTACTGATGTTATGTCTTTGTGTGGAAGATTAATAATTTCTGCCTACTTTCTTAGCCAATCAGTGACCTTAGAGTAAGGTATAATTAATGTAACAATGTAAATGTAAGCAGAGTGGCCCACAAACTCCTTGTGAGACTACAAACTATTATTTGTCACCTTTATTTATATATCGCTTTTTACAACACAGATTGTTTCAAAGCAGCTTTACAGTGGTCAAAGGAAAAAAATAAAAACAAAGTTTGTTTTGGCTGAACAGCAGCTCTAAAAAAGCAGGCGAATCAATAAAATGGAAGAATATTAAGTGTTAAGTTTCACCAACTAAGCATGCCAGAGGCGACAGTGGCAAGGAACCAAAACTCCATCAGGTGACGGAATGAATTGAGGAACGGAGATCGGAATGGAGAAAAAAGCCTTGGGAGAAACCAGATTCAATCGGGGAGTTCTCCTCTGGCCAACAGCCAAACAGTGCATGATTATTATATTGACAACAATTCAAGTCAAATGTTAAATCCAGTTTGGTCTGGTTGGAGATGGATTCATGATCTTCACAGGTCTGGGCTGTGCTGGGCTTGTGTCCAGGTGCAGGTCCTTCATCTGATCTGGATACGACCCGGATCCGGCTGACCATGGTAACCTCGGAATAAACAGAGACTAATATCAGCATAGATTCCATTCTTCTTCTAATGTATCAAGTACATCAGATGTTATGGGAATGTTCCTGGTTCCGGCTTAAATAAATTATGCAGCCTAACAATCATTTTACATGATTTGATTAAAAATGTATTTATAATGTGTTATGTGTAAGCCAGTTTGAAGAGATGTGTTTCTAGTCTAGATTTAAACTGACAGAGTGTGTCTGCTTCTCGAATTATATTAGGAAGGGTGTTCCAGAGTTTAGGAGCTAAATAGGAAATGAATCGACCGCCAGCAGTTGACTTTAATATTCTAGGTATTATCAGCCTCCTTGTAATGAATTAATGAATAATGGGGACATTTTTACTGATTTGACTGCACTGAGACTGTTTGATGAGAAATGAACTGAGCTGGACGATGACATCACTGTTTTCTGCAGAAAACATTATAGCATTATACTGTATAAGAAATTAACTAATGTAATAATTGATGATCTACAATGAAACTGAATCAACATTGAACTGAAAACAGATGAACAGTGACACTATTTTTCTTTTAGAGCAGTTAGAATGAACGGTTTGCATCATTGAATAATTGTCCCTTTATTAGGCTACTGTAAAGGTGCTGCATTGTATAAAGCAAGCAGTTGCAAACTCTAACCATTTTGAAAACCACTTAACACAAACATATGTAACTGTTTAATTTTTCAACAAACAGTTTTCTATTTTAAAACAGAAGAATCTTGCATCTGATTTTGACTTTTGCATTGTGTGTCCCTTTGTGAGACCCGTAGGTATGCTAGAGGTCAGAAGGAGGCGTGCGAGCGCTACACCAGTTAACAACAGCCGCTGAGTGTCTCTGTTCCATCACTTTAAGCTCCGTTAATACATTGCCAGTATATAGCGATGTTTAAAAATAAACTTGTTTTGTTTTTTCCAAAATGTCAAGCTTATTTACTGTGAAGTATAATGTGAATTGCTGTAAAATCCTGACGATTGTAATCGGGTAAATGCGATCTGATTTTAGAAGTGCGAAATATGCGAAAAGACGTGAGGATTCTGCTGGTTGGAGAACGTAAGTCATCAATAGGATGGTGTTCTTGTTTGTTACGAAATGACTGTAACCTTACAATTAAATTAATGTTTAGACTGTCCCACTGAAAGAGTGTGCTTTGGCGATATAAGTGTTTGGAATTATTGCATTGTAACATTAGATGAAATTGCAGTTATGGCTTATGTCATCAATGTAGTCACTGCAGGCTGTTTTATAACCTGCTCTTGTAATGACAGTGCATTGCTTCATACCAATAACATTGAGCATAGTCATTTAGTTAGGTTTATGTATATCAATATGCAACAGGGAGAGAGGGATAGTGAACTGCCTACAGAATCCAGTCAACGTTTTTGAGCATCTTTACGTGTCTGTTTCAATCGGAGCTATACCCAATAATGTTCTCTCCGACCTAGATAGATGCCTAGGTAGACCACTCACTACATATAATTTGGTCCAAGTTGGCAGTCCACTGTCTTTTGGAAAAAAGTTTTCTTGGTAGGCAGCTCAGTGGAAATTCAGAATGACATGTAGATAGGCAGCATGCGCAAAATACAATGTTAAAAAAACGTATGGGTTCTGACATTTAAACACTGAAGAAGATCTGTTGTGTTCCATGAAGACCTGTTTAAAATAAAATTAAGAATAAATTCGCCTGTGACAGTTTTTTGTGTGCAAAATGTTGGTAAACTATTGTATATTAAACATATGCATTCGCCTGTCTGAACTCTGCAAAGAGTCTCTGTTTTTTCAGAGTATTATGATACATTTAATTACAGGTAGCCTGTAACATTATGAAAGGACTTCCCCACTAAAATATTAATTATAATTGTATGTGGAGTTCTTGCGTCTAGGTTATGTTAAGGATTTTAGGTTTGATCAGGTTGTTCTGTGGAGATAAGTCTGGTAATACTCTTTTATTTGTCTGTGTATAAACAGCCAAAGTGGGGAAGACATCACTGATCATGTCACTAGTCAGTGAGGAGTTCCCGGCTGTGGTATGTTTTATTATTATTACAGTCTCTGTAAAAATGATTATTCTCACTCACTTTATTATTTGCAACAGTGCTTGTGATTGTTGTCAGTATGGTTTTTCTTTTTCATAATAGGTTCCTTACAGAGCTGAGGAGATCACTATACCAGCAGATGTCACTCCAGAGAGAGTCCCCACTCATATAGTAGACTACTCAGGTATTAACCCAGCAATTCAATTAGTGATCATCTAACTGATTAACTCATTTATAAGGTCTTCAATGGCTAATTCTGATATATTGATGATACAGGGAGTGCAGAATTATTAGGCAAGTTGTATTTTTGAGGATTAATTTTATTATTGTACAACAACCATGTTCTCACTGAACACAAAAAACTGAATATTTTTGTATCAATATTTTAAGTAGTTTTTAGTTTGAGCTATTTTAGGGGGATATCTGTGTGTGCAGGTGACTATTACTGTGCATAATTATTAGGCAACTTAACAAAAAACAAATTTATACCCATTTCAATTATTTATTTTTACCAGTGAAACCAATATAACATCTCAACATTCACAAATATACATTTCTGACATTCAAAAACCAAACAAAACCAAATCAGTGACCAATATAGCCACCTTTCTTTGCAAGGACACTCAAAAGCCTGCCATCCATGGATTCTGTCAGTGTATTGATCTGTTCACGGTGTCTCTTGACACCGTTCAGAGAGGTGTACTGTTTTCCCTCCTTGTAAATCGCACATTTGATGATGGACCACAGGTTCTCAATGGGGTTCAGATCAGGTGAACAAGGAGGCCATATCATTAGATTTTCTTCTTTTATACCCTTTCTTGCCAGCCACGCTGTGGAGTAATTGTCCTGCATGAAAATCATGTTTTTCTTGAAGGATGCAGACTTCTTCCTGTACCACTGCTTGAAGGTGTCTTCCAGAAACTGGCAGTAGGACTGGGAGTTGAGCTTGACTCCATCCTCAACCCAAAAAGGCCCCACAAGCTCATCTTTGATGATACCAGCCCAAACCAGTACTCCACCTCCACCTTGCTGGCGTCTGAGTCGGACTGGAGCTCTCTGCCCTTTACCAATCCAGCCACGGGCCCATCAAGACTCACTCTCATTTCATCAGTCCATAAAACCTTAGAAAAATCAGTCTTGAGATATTTCTTGGCCCAGTCTTGACGTTTCAGCTTGTGTGTCTTGTTCAGTGGTGGTTGACTTTCTGCCTTTCTCACCTTTTCCATGTCTCTGAGTATTGCACACCTTGTGCTTTTGGGCACTCCAGTGATGTTGCAGCTCTGAAATATGGCCAAACTGGTGGCAAGTGGCATCTTGGCAGCTGCACGCTTGACTTTTCTCAGTTCACGGGCAGTTATTTTGCGCCTTGGTTTTTCCGCACGCTTCTTGCGACCCTGTTGACTATTTTGAATGAAACGCTTGATTGTTCGATGATCACTCTTCAGAAGCTTGACTATTTTAAGACTGCTGCATCCCTCTGCAATATATCCCACTATTTTTGACTTTTCTGAGCCTGTCAAGTCCTTCTTTTGACCCATTTTGCCAAAGGAAAGGAAGTTGCCTAATAATTATGCACACCTGATATAGGGTGTTGATGTCATTAGACCACACCCCTTCTCATTACAGAGATGCACATCACCTAATATGCTTAATTGGTAGTAGGCTTTCCAGCCTATACAGCTTGGAGTAAGACAACATGCATAACGAGGATGATGTGGTCAAAATACTAATTTGCCTAATAATTCTGCACTCCCTGTATACATGATAGAAAAAAACGCATTACTGACTTCCTTTTGAAATTTCAATTTACACAGCAAATAACACAGCAATTAGTGCCAGTAGCCCTTCTTGTGGCTTGTGTAAGGGGAGGACTTTAAGAATAGGTACCAGTAAGGATCCAATAAGGCAGCATCCATTTATGATTTCAATATGACGTTGTTATTATTACATAATGTTTTATAACATGCTACACTATTTGTACTCTGTTTTGTTTTTTACACTTACTCTAAATGGCATTTATTGCATCAGTGCATTTAACCTCTGCCTTTTTAAATTCATCTAGGCTACTAATGAACCCCTGTACCCTGAAGGAGGAAATAGAGACATTACATCAGACTGATAGCCCAATCACCTCCAAGTGGTAACTAGACAAGCCAGTGGACATTGGCCAGTGAGATTTGCATGCCAAGTCACACCCACCCGGACTCGCATTCCATGCGGGAGGCTTGACTGGGTAGACAGGATGACTTTAGTCACCTCGCAACAGCTTGGTTTTTAAACCTCCCGGCAGGATGTGCTTTATAATCTCATTCTGCTTCTGGACTGCGAACCCAGCAGCACCCAGCTGTGAACCTTACGTTGCACCCAGGAAGCAATCCTCCAACCTTGAATGCTTGGGCCATGGTGGAGGGTTCCACTTGAGCCCGATACCCATGGTGGCCCAGGAAAGCATGGCCATCAACTCTGAATCTGATTCAGCATGAGCAATCACGCTGGAGGGGAGCAGCTCAGTTTTCTTATCCTGTCCAGAGGAAAAAAACCCTACTCCAATGCTGAGATCGACGCATGATCCTCAACTGGAGCATCACGTGATACCCTCAACGGCACATGACATGCTAGAGGAGTGGGAGGTCTGTGGAGGTTGGCCCGGCAGAGAAGCTCTCACTGAAACCCTCAGCTCTCCCTAAGTGTTAACCAGACCCACGACTCTACTATGAGAAGTGGCGGCAGACTGAGTAGGGCTTGTGTCTCTGTTTTAAAGCAGACTCGAACATGCTCTTGCAGTGAGAGCACATACCACCCATCTACCGTTTGCCCTGGCATTAGAGACAACGATCATAGCTTTCAGATGAAGTCAGGAAAAAATGCATCCAGAAACACACACTTGCTCTTTTAGGGAATCCGCTCTGGATGCACAGGAAGCTGTATGTGAAACACGCTGGATATGTTCTCACACCTCATATACTTCCATAAGCTGTTTTCAAAGCAATTAAAATGGCCGCTTTTCCTTTTTAGCAATTAAAATTGCTGTTTGCTCATTGTGAAGGATGATTGGAATGAGTGAGGGCTGTCCCAACTGCTTAGTTGTAAAGGAAAATATTAATGAGGTGAGGAACGCTGGTCATATTTATACTCTTATGTCTGGGTGGGTGTGACTTGGCATGCAAAGCTTCTGGCTTGTTTAGTTACCACTTGGAGATGATCAGGCTCCCAGCCAAGATACCCCACGTCAGTCTAACTTAACATCAAACATGAATGACTGAATGGGAAATAAAACTGACTTTTTTAAATTAAGGACATTTTTTATTATTATTTAATGGAGAGGAGATAACAATGTCTTTTTAAATATACACAGAAGCTGAACAGTCAGATGAACAACTGTATCAAGAGATATCAAAGGTAAGATGTGGATTCACAACACTTAAAGTGATTTTGTTGTTGTTGTTGTTGATATCTTCAAAGAAATGATGTTTATGTCCCTTTTTAGGCCAATGTCATATGTATAGTCTACTCAGTGAACAACAAAAAGTCAATTGAGAAGGTGAGAGAACTTGATTATACAACCTAGTCTTCATGCTGTAAATAACTTAATTGTTTATTAGAATAATCATTGATTTGATCCATGATTTCCACATCTGTCTTTTATTACAATTTACATGTTTTCCATACAATTTACAATTTATTAACACGTTGTTTTTACATGGGACAGGTAAAGGTATGGTCACATCAAGACCATAAACTAAAAATATATGTAAATAACTATATTAGCAACCATACCAACTCATTTATTATAAGTACAGTGGAACCCAGTTATGTCGACTACCTAGGGGGTTGCAAAAAAGCGTTGAGATAACCGAGGATCGAGGAAATGGATGATGATTTGTCTGATGAAGCCATCGACATGCTATGCAAATGTGCATACACTGTTTATATTTGCTAACAACAAAAGGCATATGTGACCAACTAACAGCAGAGATTTACCAGTATACAATAAAAACCACCTTCGATTCTCGATACAAACCTTTAATCATATTCTCCAACATTGCAAACACAATTTCACTCACAGCGTAAACACAGTCACAACACACATAAACACATTCACTCAAAACAGTCATTTCGATCAGACACAGTTCTGAATTGTACACATTACACAGTACTGTGTACACACAATTGTACACAGACACAGTATTGTACACGTGGTTACTATGGTTTCTTTACAAAGTCTAAAATGCTTTGTTGTTTTTTTGCCTTTAACGGTCTGCTTGAAAACAAATTAAGCTTCGAAGCTTCTATCGGTAACAATGTCTTTATCAATGTCAATGTAATCTGGGAATCCCTGGACAGTGAAGGACTCCTGCACCTCCTCTTCCAAGATAGCATCTGTAAAGCTTGATTGGCTGCACGGCACTGCGCCGCAAGAGTGACTGAAGTGTCATTGGAGAGTGACTATACAGACTGTGATGCACGTGCAACGCGAACTCAGCGCATGCGCAGTGAACTCTATCATTAGTCATCTATCATTAGTAACAGGGATTAAGATAACCGATGTTAAGTGGCGACTTTGTCCCTCTTTCTGCTTGAGATATCAGGGTTCAGCGACATAAAAGGATCGACATAACCGATAAGAAAATGCTAAGTAAAATAAGGAGTTTGGCGGTTCCACTTCAAAAACGTTGACATAACAGGGTTGGCGAGTTAACCGAGGTCGAGATAAGTGGGTTCCACTGTAGTTATGCTGCAGGTATTTTTTTATGCCACTTTAAATGCTAAAGTGGGGTTGATTCTGGTTGGCTGTAAATGTTTTTATTATTTTACAACTTTATAGTTGTGTAATTATCGTCCTTGTGTGAACAGGTCTTTCTATAGCTTTTAGATTTTGTAAATAATGTCATTTGTTACAGGTGACAAGTCATTGGATTCCCCTGATAAATGAGAGAACAGACAAAGATAGCAGGTAGGTAGTGGTTCAGTGTGGATTGTGTGTTGTGGGATCTTCTGGGATTGTGTGTTGTGGGATCTTCTGGTTCAGTGTGGATTGTGTGTTGTGGGATCTACTAATCTGAGCATCAGCATCAAATACTGCTGATGCTCAGATTAGTAGTAAACTATAATAAAAAGGAAACTGGACTACGTGGCAGTAAATTTTGTTTATCATTGAAATTTAATTTTCACACTGATTTAACTAATAATTGTATTATATATTTTTATGGTAAATTGTGTTATCAGAATGCATTGTCATTCTACCTAAAACAAAATTAGGATGCTTTACATACACATTATGTGTGGTCAGTTTCTTTACTGCCAGTTTACATTTTGAAAGTTCAAAAACATTAATGAATCAGAAAATTTACATTAGAACTTTAGTGCTATACAAAAAAAACTTTTTGCCCACATTTCATGAATTAGGCCCAAAGTTTGGAAAATCTTGTGTGACTGTCATTTCACATTCAATGGGACAGAAGCAAAAAACAACCCCTTTTATATTTATGGTAGCACAGCATTTATAACATGGCAATTCTTCTGAATCATTCTTGTTCAGACCGTTGACTTTGCATCGTCTGAACAAGTAAAAAGCAAACAAAAAGTTTGAGAACCATTGGTTTAAATGGATGATTAAATGATTAGAGAAGCATATGTCATAGGAGAGAAGTCATTATAAGAAGATCTTATGACATTTAAAAAAATTTTTTTTAAACGTATGCAACGATTTTAACCATGCATTTAGAAAATTGAAAGTAAGTGTGGATTTTCATTTGATGTTTACTTGCAATTATTGACAGTGTGTACTATAACATTTCCAAGCTTACTTTTACTGTGTTTGTCTGTGTGTGCACGCATGCATTTGTTTAAGGGTTCCTGTGATTCTTGTGGGGAATAAATCTGATCTGGTTGAACACAGCAGTATGGAGACTGTCCTTCCTATCATGAACAAATACACAGAGATAGAGACTTGTGTGGAGGTATGTCAAGCCATGCGTAGTCATACAATAGGTCATGTCATGTGCATTCAGAATCAATTAATTAAATTAAAATCAGTTAATTCTAAGGGCATGGCAATCAAAAAACGAGGAAGCCACTGCCCAGAATCTCCAATGATTTTTAGCTATTTTTGAAGTCCACAATAATCTCCAGCCAAATTGAAGTGAAGTGCAAGTTGCAGGGCAAAGTCGGGGATGTATACAAGTGATTTATAGTATTTAAAATAAAAAGGTGGTGTTCATTTAAAAAAAATATGGTCAAGTGAGATGTAAAGATGTAAAACCGTATTCATTAATTAATTAATTTGTTACATTTATTTAGCGCTTTTCCAGACGCTCAAAGTGCTTTACATGGAAGGGAGGGGAGGGAAGTCTTAGTCTCGCCAAGACTATTATGTCAACGTTTTTGAAGTGGAACCACCAAACTCACTATTTGTCTTATTATTTTCTTGTGGGTTATGTCGATTCTGTTATGTTGCCGAATCCTAGTATCTTGAGCAAAAACGAGGGACATATACGCCACTTCACATGGTTTTCTCGTGACTGAGAGTTCACTGCCCAAGGCGTACTTCTGGCTTAATCTAAACATTGTCTGTGAAACCATACCTTTAATGTTTAATTTGCAGCGTTTCTATCTCTTTTTATAGTGTTCAGCCAAGAATCTGAAGAATATATCAGAGTTGTTTTACTATGCACAGAAGGCTGTCCTTCACCCTACTGGGCAACTCTACTGTCCAGAGAAGAAAGAGGTTTGTGTATGAATGCATTTTTATATGTAGTTGCTTAAAACATACAGTACTTTATTTATTTGAAATACATTTTTTCTTTTTTTCTTTTGCTCACAGATGAGGTCTGCCTGTATTCGAGCATTGACACGAATCTTTAAGGTGTCAGATTTGGACAACAATGGTGTCCTCAATGATTATGAGCTCACCTTTTTTCAGGTGAGATACGGTACATTTAAGGTACATTCATATCCTTTTAATATGCATAACATCCACATCTAATTTACATGGTTATATCATCATATTTTCGAGAATTGTTTGCTTCTTTTTTGTTACAATAGTTTAGGTAGAGTGCTTTTCTGCTCCTGCATAATGTAGGTGCACAAAGTTTGGTCCATAGTGAAAGGTCCTTAGTGAGATGGTTTACTCTGGTGTGGAAGAGCTTAACTGCCCTCCAAAAAAACCTGAACCACTTTGACAACATTAAGAAGAATTGGAACATGGGTCCCATCGCCATTTTTCATGCACTTTTGGCATCCGCTTTTATCCAAAGCTACTTATATTGCATTCAAGGTACCCATTGCAATTCTAATCAGTTCTTGTTTTCCCCTCAACATCAGTTTCTGATTTCATTGATGTTCTTGAGTCTGAATGGAAGAAAATTCCTGTATCCATACTGCATCATATACTAGCAAGCATTTTCAGAAGAGTGCAAGCTTTTTTGGAACAACCTCCTATAAATGCCAGTGGTTTTGAATGCTCAACAAAAGTATTTGGTGTTTTGGTTATGGTGGTGTATTTGCAATGTAGTTTTCTTTGTCTCCTAAGGACATGTTTTCATATTTATTATACACTTAAACTACTATTTGTTGGTCATAACCTTAAAAATGACTAATTCCATAATTTGCTTTTACCATGGAATCAAACAAAAGGGACAGTTCACCCTAAAAATGAAAATTCTGTCATCGATTGCTCACTCTCTTTTTATTTCAGACTTTTGTACATCTTTGAAACACAAAATAAAATGATGAAAGATGAATATTTGATGTGCTCTATGTATGTGCTGATCAGTGTTTATAATAAAAGTTAAATTTGTATCATAAGGATCGAAATTCATACGTTAAACGTTTTGTAGCTTCAAAGTTATGGTGAAATGGACTTTCAGTGGTGAGATAAAGGTCTCAGACTTTATTAAAAATGTCTTTCGAAGGTTAATGGAATTATTATGGGTTTGTTATTGAGTAAATGATGACAGACTTTTTGACTGATCTATCCCTTTATGTTGTCATGTCATTCAATGTCATTATTTTTTTATTCTTATTTTTAGAGGACCTGTTTCAATACCCCACTAGCCCCACAAGCCCTAGAGGATGTCAAAAATGTTGTAAGTAAAAACCTGACTGATGGAGTGCAAGACAATGGGCTCACTCTCAAAGGTAATGCTGCATTTGTGAAGCTCAACATTTGCATACAGTCCTCTTTTGGGTCAGGAAATCTGCCCAGAAAGGAATATCCAGTGCTTCTTGATTTACATAAATCATCTTGATGATTGCTTTTTTCCCACAGGTTTCCTTTTCCTACACACCCTCTTCATCCAAAGAGGAAGGCATGAGACCACATGGACAGTACTTCGGAGGTTTGGATATGATGATGATCTTGAGTTGCATCAAGACTACCTGTTTCCCCCGTAAGAACATCTGTTTCCTAAAATCACTCTTTCAGCATGTCATATTCTCTTGTCATAGGTGTATGACTGGTTAGTTCCTGGATGGGAGACCTCTTGGGAACGACTAGGTTGCTGTTGGAAGAGGTGTTAGTGAAGCCAGCAGGGGGTACTCACCCTGCGGTCTGTGTGGGTCCTAATGCCCCAGTATAGTGTTGGGGACACTGTACTGCAACAAGCACCGCCCTTCAGATGAGACGTTAAACCGAGGTCCTGACTCTATGTGATCATTAAAAATCCCAGGTTGTCCTTCGTAAAGAGTAGGGGTTTGACCCTGACATCCTGGCCAAATGTGTCCATCATGGCTTCCTAATCATCCCCATACTCTAATTGGCTTAATCACTTTGTCTCCTTTCCACCAATAAGCTGGTGTGTGGTGGGCATTCTGGCAATATGGCTGCTATCGCATCATCCAGGTGGATGCTGCACTCTGGTGGTGGTTGAGGAGATTCCCTCCCCCTTCCATGTAAAGCGCTTTGAATGTCTATGATAAAGTGCTAAATAAATGTAATGAATTATTATTATTAATTTCTGATTTCTATTTATTTGGCTTGTTTGAAGAAACCTTTTTTTTTTTTCAGAATTTTTTTTTCTGGTTAGAACATACTTCAGATTTAAGTTTCTCAGGTTTGAAAAACAGATATTTTAACTGGGTCTTATATGTTGTGTTACCGTAGTTGCATATTGTAATTTTGTCCACTGTCCAGTAAAGAAAGCTTTGGATAATTAATTTATTACGAGCATGTGAGTGCACAGAATATCTTTTTTGAGAAACTGATAAATAGTACAAATGTAATTTAATGATCTTAATAAATAATAATCTTTGAATAATTGCTCCCTTACAGTAACTCAAATCAGGTTTGAACTCTCTTAACCTGGCACTTTCTTAATATGCTTTGAACTCTATTAGAGACTTTTCAACAATTCCAGTTTAATCCAACTAATCTGCTAATCTTACAGTTATCAACACCAAACTCAATGTTTATGTTCCTACAGGTTAAAAATACCACCGGACTGCACCACAGAGCTCAATCACAATGCTTACCTGTTTCTACAGAGCGTCTTTGATAAACATGATAAGGTACAAGTGGTTGACTTCCTCATACACTGACTGAAAAACAGTTTATCATAATATTATGTTAATGTTTAAGTTAAGTCACCTTTATCAGTTATGTGTTCTGTTTGTTTAGTGAATTGGTACTTTTCATCAGGATGACAAGAAATTGTAATGTGGACATTACAAGTCTAGAGCAATCTTGTCCCCCCAACATTTGCCAACCGTTCTCGAAGTGTACCCCACTGATCTGCAAACACCTCATCCTCATAATTAAATTATCAGAGAACCTTTCACAGATATACCAACTGAGCAGCTAACACCTCACTCTCACTTTTGCATTTCCCTCTGTTCCCTCTGTTTCTCCCCCTCACATAAATCTCTCCTAAAACGTTAAGAGAGTGTCATACAAAGTTATACATGTTTGGCATCATTTGAAATGTCTAAGTGTGACTAGTATAAAGGTTTTATTCCCATAAGATTCAAACCAAAAAGTGTTAAAGTGTTTAGAAATGTCTAGCTTTTCGGGATGGATCTGTCCATGGTCTTCCATTTGTACCAATTACCAATTACCATCTGTTCTCAATAACCAAAAAGTCAATTTTTAACGCATTTGAAAGAGGTTCCTGTCCTGGTCTGCATATTTAAGGAAAGGGGTCAAGATGCTCATGGCTCTCTCTTTTGGTGGCCGAAGGATTTCATAATGCATAGTGTCCCAACGACGCTCTGCATTATGAACTCTTCTAGGCAATTTAGAATCAAGATCAGCCCGTAATGTCGAGTGCCTCCTAGACACAAAACATTATGTATTTTCCTAAGTTCAGGTATGCATTTTTTACTCTATTTCTGAGCATTCAATGTTTGTATTAATTATCTTTGAATTTGATTATGTAACAGAAGTCAGCGAACACGTGAAGTGAACGTGAGTCGGCATCAGCATCAGTACGCATTCTTGTATCTCGAATATTTACTCATGTCTAGAAGCAAAAATCTGCCTGAAGGCTTGCTTGTATCTTGGAATACTTGTATGCAGGGACACTTGTATCTCGAGGTATTACTGTACCTTCAGACAGCGCTTGCACAAAAGCTGCTCTCTAAATAGTAGTAGTAAGTCAATTACCTCTGTCCAGTGACCAAGACTGGCGGATTTGTGATCGTGAGATCCACGTGGATGATCCAGGGTGAGAATCTGAGTGACATTGAGATCCAGGAATGAACGAGTGCAATAATAGTAACGAGTTCGATAGAATAGTCAAATTTCTATTTGCCAAATTATTATACAAATGACCGACCAGTTGGCTTTATAAACTAAATTTGCGGTTATAATTAAACATGGAGTTAGATAGGGAACAAATGGGAATTTGCCACTGAATGCGCAGTGATCCTTCACCCACTCCTCGGAAACCGTCGTTGGACCGAGCGAGTGGGCCTTACAAAATATAGAGCTGAGTATCATCAGCGTAACAGAGAAAGCTAATGCCATACTTCCTAATAATTGCACCCAAAGGTAGCATGTACAAAAGCAAGATTTATTAAGATTATCAGTTTTTTTTAAGTATTCATTAATGAAGTATACCATGTTATTTAAATGTCTAGATAAAAATATATCAGTCACAAATTTAGTGATAGACTTATAGAACTTGTATAACTTATTGACTTAATTATAGGAGGCTTCAGTTGCCGTTTTCTGGATGATCATTTGCATCTTGTTTTTTTCCTTAAGCTTGTTTGTATCTGTTTTAGGACAGAGACTCTGCTTTGTCCCCTGAAGAGCTTATGGATCTGTTTGATGTTTTCCCCTACGTCCCCTGGGGACTGGATGTGAACAGTACAGTGTGCACTAATGACCAGGGCTGGATCACATATCAAGGCTATCTCTCTCAGTGGACGTGTGTATCAAACAAACTTAACCATATGTTTCAGTTCAAGAATTATAGTCATTCTTAATGTTGTGTAATGGTGTGTTTTTGAACAAGAGAATGAATCTGTTTGGAATCGTAATGCTACACTGTTGTTCATTACTGTCTGAATGGTTTTGATCCATCAGTTTATCAATTATCAATGTCTTTCTTTGCAGGTTAACAACTTACCTAGATGTCCAACGATGTCTAGAATATCTTGGCTACCTTGGGTACTCCATTATTGCTGAGCAGGAGTCTCAGGCATCTGCCATAACAGGTAAGTTGAAAGACATATATTTTCTATATAAACAGGGCCAACACTATCTATAGGAAGAGTAAGAATTTACCTAGGGCCTATGACTTTGAGGCAGGGCCTCCATAACTACAACATCCCCCTCCACACTAGTCAACCAATCAAGACGGGCAGCAAAAGACTAGGCTCTTTGTCCATTGGATATAGATGAATTGTCACTCACCTGTAATTTAAAAACAGTTAATGACAGTTTCAAAATGGGTCCCACATTCTGAACGTATTAAAAAGTCGAGCACGAAATTGCAAAAATGCAACTTTTCTGCAGCTGACTGGATTATGATGTCGTGGAAATTTTGCTAAGCGAAAGGCTTAAACAGCATGCAAAGAAGTTAATCTATTTGTTTTTAATCTATTTGGGAGTGATTGTAATGTATTACAAAAATAAACTTGTTCTGTCATTTCGGAATAGATTATTTGCTGATTTATCATGAGTTTAGAAGGGCAAGCGCCCTACAGTGAATGACATCGCATCGGGAGCTGACTAGCAAAATACTACTTAAAGAGCAAAGTCAAAGAGCAAGCACATCAGAGCAGTCCTTCATCTGTCTGTATAAATTCTGCTGATCTTTACATAAATTCGTAAAAAATATGCATAAAATGTAATGAGGAAATTAACTATTTTTCTGATTTGTAGTTTGTCTCTTGTAATTCCGCTATTAGTTGATTTGTGTATATAGTGCATTTTTAAGGTATTGCACTGCAATGCATAATAAGATGATAGATATCTATTGCCTATATAAGAGGGAGAAAATCTTGTCCGTGTGGGGTATATAAATAATTATATACATATGCAATTATTCCTTTTGAGTATTTTTGAATATTCAGAAATTCCGTCTTGGAGTGAAAATAATGACAGCATTTTCATCTTTGGGTGAACTGGGGTCTCATTTATAAAGCGTGCGTATGCACAAAACGCGGCTGGAAACGTACATATGGCAGTTCCCACGCAAAGGTTGTTATCTCTAAAAATCAAACTTGAAGGGGAGAATGTGCGCACCTTTAAGCAAACTTTGAGCCATGCGTACACATTCTGGAGACAAAGGTAATTGGTGACACAGATGGTGAGGTCGTGAACTGAAGTTAGATTGTAGAAACTAAATGTGAGAAGAACGATTATAAGAATTAATGACATTTCATTTTCACTCCATTTCATACTTTATATCCACATTATCATGAAGATTAAATCCAACAGTGTTATTTGTGGTGATTATTTTAAGCTGCAGAGTTCACTTATCTCGACCTCGGTTAACTCGCCAACCTTTGTGTTACCAGATTACATTGACATCAATAAAGACGTCGTTACTGATAGAAGCTTAGAAGCATTTGTTTTCAAGCAGACCGTTAACGGCAAAACGCTTTTAAAGGTTTTAAAGAAACCATAGTAACTGCGTGTGCAATACTTTTCAGAACTGTGTCAGAGCGAAATGACTGTTATGAGCGAATGTGTTTATGTGACTGTTTATGCTGTGAGCGAAATTGTGTTTGCAATGTTCGAAGATGATATCGAAGGTGGTTTTTATTGTATACTGGTAAATCTCTGCTGTTAGTTGGTGCACATATGCCTTTTGTTGTTAGCAAACATATACAGTGTATACACATTTGTATAGCATGCCGATCGCTTCATCTAATAAAACGGCATATTGGCTTTCGGTGATCTTGATGTTTTTTTGCAACCCCTGAGGCCGTCGACATAACCGGATTCCACTGTATATACATCTACTAAAATCCAAACGTAATTCAAAATGTATTCAAAAATAATAATAATTAGCGCTGCCTTACAGTCACATGTCCACAAAGCAGGAGGAGATGGCGCGACTACATGTGATACGGACTAGCATGAAATGCCCTTTTATTAAAGAACTTTATTAAAGAGAATGTCAAAGTTTGCATATACAGTCATGAAGCACAATCGCTACTCATCATTGGTCCTGACTATTACAGTGTTCCTTACAAAACTGTCAAGAAGCATGTGTTCACTATAACATTTTCGTCTTAGATTTTCGTCCACAAATTAATTATGTGATTTTTGTTAAGGTGTTAATGATCAGTCTATTTGCTAGAAACATATAAATCCTCCGGTGACCCGGGTAATTTTTCTTTAATTCTGCAACTGTGCATTCTGTCTCACTGACATAATTGACGGCAGAAGCAATACTTTGCCACTCGCACTGCTTCTTTTTAAATACTGACCCCACTGTGTGGCCAGCAAATAACACAGTTTTCCGAGCCTCCACCTCCCCTACAAGTGTTTCAATCTCAGTGTCTGAGAAATTACGTTTTTTCTCTCTTTTCTCATCTGTCACCATTATTCAAAGTAACAGAAATACACGTTTTCACTTTCTTGGATTAATTAATTAGGGGTAGCATGGCAGTTTTCCGGAAATACATGGGACTCATTTACATGCCGATCAGCAATCATGAGGTGATTTGCATTGACTATTTATGGTTAAAAATGGGCGTGTACAGGGAGGGATATGAGGCTGCTTCACTTACGCACATCTCTGGGTGATCTGTGATTTATAAAGTGAACACTGCTTAGAGGTGTGCGTATGCACGGTTTTATAAATCTGAATATATTTTGCCGTACGCCATTTTTGGCTTTTGGGCGCACGTAAAATTTTTGTAGGGATCCTACGCATAGTTTTATAAATGAGACCACTGTTCATGAGTCATTGAGACCTCCTGTGGTTTTTATGGTAATTGTCGATGCAGAAGTAAAATATCAGTAGTCAAGTCACCTTTATTTATATAGCACTTTATACAATAAAGCTGTTTCAAAGGAGCTTCACAATAATAGACAGGAAATGGGAAAATAACAGAATCATTGTTGCAAACTTCATAAATTATGAGACAAATCTTTGACTCCTCTGACACTGTCTGTGATGCAGCCTGGAATTAAACCCCAACTGAGCCTGGTGTCTGATAGTGACAGAAATGGAGGGGGAAAAAATGGTCAGAATTCAGACTCAGTTTGGGGGTCTGATCTCCTCTCACCAGTACACTACATAACACAAAATGTTAATTTATTAATTTAACATATTAAGTGTGTCAGATCTCATTAAAGGAGGCTTTATAATTTCAAGTCAGTTCACCTTTATTTGTATATTGCTTTATACAATATAGATTGTTTTAAAGTAGATTTACAGTGATAAATGAGAAAATAATGATCATATTTCAATTCTTAAAAGTCATTATTCATTATTCAGCTAAAGTCATTATTCAGCTAAAATCAGTTCAGTGTTTATTCAGTTTAGTGCAATGACTGTGTAAAATTCATCATGACATTGTGTTTTATTTTAAAATCAACAAATGATTAGTATGACACCCATGGTGCTGACTGAATGTATTTGTATATGCTAGTGACTCGTGATAAGAAGCTCGACCTTCAGAAGAAACAGACGCAACGGAATGTATTTCGCTGTCATGTGTTTGGACTAACTGGAAGTGGCAAAACTGGTTTCCTGCAGGGCTTCCTTGGTAGAAATCTTGTGGTCAGTTGCAAGAAAAACACTATTGAAAAACACCATTTGCCTTCAAATAAGTATCCTCTCTGTATATTGTGACATTTCTTTGCTAGTGTCATTATGGAAATTAAATAAGCTGTTTGATTAATACTTAATACACGTTTGTTCAAATGTGCTAGTGCATCAGGCATTGATTAATCGAGGATAGTTTTTACAGGATTAAAGGTTAATGTTCATTTATAAATATACCATTGTTGTTTGTTCGTAGAACGAACATGAAGTACCAATTTGTTCATAGTTCAGGTCTTGCTCAGTTTTAGATTTCATCAGAGCTTCTCTAGACAAGGAACAACAGCAACATGATTTTGAAACATTTTACATGCTCGTCTGTGGTATTTCTGATGCATTTTATTCATCAAAAAGATGTGACATTGTGTTCAGATGATGCGACTGTCATGACGGCTGTTTTTTTCAAGACGTTTATTTACTTCTCTCCCTCACAGCGTCAGAAGACAATAAGAGAAGAGCATAAATCATATTATGCAATCAGCACTGCACATGTATACGGACAGGAGAAGTACTTGTTGGTAAATAGTTATTTGTCGAATCTTTAGAACTGCAGCAATTCTGAACACTCTCTTAATATATAGAGTGGTGGAGGGGGGTATTCCATAAAGCAGATCATGTAAATTAAATAAACCTGATCTGGAGCAGGTTCAGTTTGAGGGTTAATTTAGTTCAGAAGTATTCAGCGCATGTGCGCTCTATTGATAAGCCTTCAGTGGGTGTAACATACTTTGGGTTGGATAAACTGACTCCCAGATGCATTTTTGAAACCAACACACCTATCTGGTTTGGGTTAATCAACCAAGAGTTCAGTGTATGTTTGTCTGTAAGACAAACTTTCTTTCTGGAATAACCCCCAAGGAAGATGGCAAAACCTGGTAAACTAATTTGTCACTGATTCCTTCAAGATTTTCCCATAGGGTTTTATAATGAAAATAAATCTATGTGTGTAAAATAAGGTTCTTGGATAAACATCTTGACGATTGTTGAATATTTTTCTCTACTTCGTAAACCGCACACACTCACACCCCAATCAGTCTTCTCTATCAATTGTAAACCCCCAATGTAAAACCCCACAAGAAAAAACTTTTGAGGAAATCACAGGGGAATTAGTATTTGAGGTTTTGGCGTCATCCCAGCACCACTCTATTGCTGTTCCTCAAACCATTTGAACATACATTATACATTTAAGAGAATATATTTTTTGCATTTAATGCATTTAGTGAGAATCCAGGGTAAATAGGGTTCAATTTATCATTATTTGTACTATTTATCTGTTTTTGAAACTTTGTACTCTTATGTTTTTATGTTCTTATGTTTCTCCTTCTTATGAGTTCTTATGTTTTTCCTTCAGCTCCATGAAGTCTTTCCAGAATTTGATTACCTGTCCGAGACAGAACTATCATGTGACATTGTGTGTCTGATCTATGATGTCAGCAATCCTTGCTCTTTTGAGTACTGTGCAGAAATCTTCAAGGTTTGTTCTTGTTCACAGTATTGTTCTTTTACACTTTGATGTAATTTTTTTTCAATCTAAATAAAAAGCAAATACTATGCCCTTTTTAATAATAAGTTCACATTTTGGGCTGTTACTTCATGACTAATTTTATTTTTATTCATATTATATTCTGCATGCATTCTGATATATGTGATATAATTATTTCCCAGCAATACTTTATGGACAGTAAGACTCCATGTATGTTGATTGCTGCAAAGTCAGACCTGCCAGAAACGAAGCAGCAATATTGTATGACTCCACTGGAATTCTGTCGCAAGTACAAGATGCCTCCGCCTCAGTCTTTTACCTGTAACACAGCTGCGGCTCCCAGCAAAGATATTTTCATCAAACTCACCACCATGGCTGTGTACCCGTAAGTGTGTTTACATTATCCACAATTAAAAAGTGTATTTTAACACATTTGAAGGACAGTGAAGTTTGCCTCTACTTATTGATTTACTTTTAGGGTGTTTTAAGACAATTTACTTATTTTTTGAATCTCTGTTAAAATCTCTGTTAACCCTTTTCCTGTCATTGAAAGAGTGCAGAATTTCGAGATCAAAAGACATGTATTTTGAAGCAGAAACAAGTGATATATTTAAGGAGATGGAAATGTAAATTAACTTGATCATCAACATTTAAACAGCATATAAATCAAAACTGAATGAAATGTTGACCCCTGGTGAACTCTGGGGGTGTTAATGGATTTGATCTACAGTAGAACCCCGTCTTACGAAACGCTCTACGTACGAAAATGTGATAAAAGATTTCAGGGCTTTTTTCGCCCAAGTAACGACAAAATGATTGAGATGCGAAAAACAAAATCTCGGCCGAGGCGACGATTTCCGAGGTTTGTTTTGAAATTCGCGCGCCACTGAACCGGAAACTCGCACCAATCGTCCCGCTCTCCCATTGGCTGTCTCCTGGCCAGTGTTGCCAGATTGGACTGAAGATTTCCAGCCCAACCGCAGCTGAAATCCTGCTGAAAACCCACCCAATCTGGCAACACTGCTCTCGGCTCTGACGCTAGCTTTCGCTGCAGCATCCTGCAGCGGCGTTCCTCTCCCATTTAATTTCATGATGAAAGTGAAAGGGAAGAAGAGGATGCTCTCCATGGAGACGAAAAGGGAGATAATTGAGAAGTATGAAGCTGGGATGTGCTTGTCATACCATACTGAGCAAGCATAGCTTTATTATAAAATTAAATGTGGTGTTTTCGTAGGGCTTGGAACGGATTAGGCAATTTACATGTAAAAGCCTGACCAATTTTCGAAAAGATCGACTTACAAAGCCAACCTCGGAATGGATTATTTTCGTAAGTTGGGGTTCTACTGTACTCCATAGATGTTTTGATCAGTGTTCAATGTGTTCATTCTGGATGCAGACTTTGACAAAAATGTGATTTTTTTTTTTTTTTTTTTTTTTTTTTATGTAACTTACCCACAGGTTTTGCTAAAATAGATTGCAGTTAGTTCTTTCTTTTGGTATGTATTGCTTGTTCAGACTTTCATACAACAAAATATTCTGGTGGCCATGTAACTTTTGTGAAAATGATAAAAAAAAAAAAATGCTGCCACTGGCTAGTAATATTTTTTTCAAAAACACTGGCAAGGAAAAATTTACCGCTTTTGTTTTGTATCTTCATATTTTTCCACACTTGTCCATATGCAGATAACAATAAAACAGTTTTTTTTACTCAGAAGTGAGTCAGTTTGTGAAGTCCCAAGCATTTGATCTTAATCTTTCTTTTTCCCTTCATTGTGTAAGACAGCAAGAGAGACAAACAACATCTGTGTTTAAAGAAAACAACAGAGATTGTAACACTCGTTAGTGGTTGCAAAAGATTTGAGGGAACTTTGTGACAATGTACTTTGAATCCTTTCACTTTTTCTTTGTCTTTTAGCTCAAAAAGTACACTTCTTTCCTGTTTCTTAGAAATGACTCATTCCTGTTATGTGTTTGTATCTTTTTCGTGTGTGTTGACAGCCATGCGCGTTTGCGCTGCATGTGTACCTGTAACAGGTGCACCTTCTGTCTGTGTCAGAACTTCCTCAACTCTGAGCTTGTGCAGACGGTTCGGACCAAACTCTACACTGTCGTCTTTAGAAGGTTCTCAGGATGGTTTTATCTTGCTTCAATGCTTTTCCTCTTCACTTTTTTTTTTTTTTTTACTTATCTCTTCTGCATTTAATATTATTCATCCACTTTTTTCTTATGCTTTTTTTTTTTTTACTCATGCTGATTCACATTAATTTTCTTTCATTTCAGCTTTTTGTTTTGACCTGCCATAATGTGCTAATAAACTTTTGACCATACCATATAGTCATAATACTATGTAGATTAAATGGAAGATGCCCTAGGCAAAGGAGCTGCTGCAGTTATGATGTTCTGTGGACTGTCGCCTCATTTCAGAGTTGGGTTTTAGATTTTTGGTGTGTCACCAAGTATTTTTGGATATTTTTTCTATTAATCCCAGCTTATTTGTGTATCACTTCGCAAAATATAGTTTCAAAGGAGATTTACAAAGAATTGTGCCTCACAAATGAACAAGCAAAACGATGGACAAAAATTCCCTATTCTTTGTTGAAATGAAGTATCTGGGGACTCTCACTCTGGGGAAGCCCACCTTGTCATGGTTTATACAAATATCTATGCCTACATATAAACACAAATGTTAATTTTTAGCAGTATTAATGATAATAATCAGGATTTTTATGTAAGTAGACCATGCAATCATGCAATATTCAAATATCTTTCGCATCTGAAAATTAACAGGTTATGACTAGTCTTGAGACTCATGGCAAAGGGAACACAGGTGTGGAGTTGATTGAGTGAATTAAACCATTTCCTTCACATTCTACATGCTTCTCAAATTCAATCTTGTCATCCACGTCTGACTTGCAACTTGCGACACACTGCAATTCATTTCTCATTCTCACAAGTTTTAAATTGCAACATAGTGATCCAGCTATTAACCTTTTCCTCACTATTTACTCTTCTTAAAGTTTGTTTGTGTTGTCCATCTGTCATTACCATTTCTTGACACTGAAATTGTCATCTTTCATCTTCAATTGAGTTTCGTAGCATTTTAGTGTTGAGCTTTTTTTCTTCATTTCCTTTTAATAACAGTATATCCTGCATTCATCTTCTTTATTTTTATGTCTATGTATTTGAATTCTTTGGTTTGTCACTTTTCAAGCATCATTGTCCACTAAACGTGTTTCATTTTTACCTTGATCTTTCCCTACAGAATATTACTAAATGTTTTATTTGTATTTATCTTAAGTTACATTCATATAACTGTATAATTCGTATAGTCATAAATGCAAGCTACTAAACATTAATTTAACCCTTGTCTCTTTTTTTTCTGTTTTCTCTTTCAGACATGTTACCCATGCTGACCTGAAAAACTCAACATTTTGGCTCCGAGCTAGTGTCGGAGCCACGGTTTGTGCTGTTCTTGGTTTTGCCATGTACAGAGCCCTCCTCAGATCTCGATGAGCAGACTCTAAAACTTACTTCCCTCACTTCCTGTCTGTCCTAGCTATCTCCCATTGGCAAAATAATCCATAGAAAGAGGAATATTTAGTTTAAAAAAAAAAGAAAGCGTAAAGAAACATTGGTGTTATATTTCTATTTCTGTTTAACAATTGAATTGAGACTGTGACAGAAAACTATAATGTTTTTCTTTAAACATGATACAAGCAAACTGTAAGTATGTATATGAGAAAGAATATTTATTTGCTGCCATGTGAATAAAACATCATATATAAAGCAAACAAATACAACACTTTGCTCTCACTTTTGTCTCAAACCGTCAAATGGACTGATAGCAGTCTATGGTCAACTGTTTTTTAGCCAAGTGGCATAAAACTGGAAGCCATTGTCTGCCTGTGTACTGTGAAACTGGAAACACTCAATCTTCTAGACTTTATTTGAATTTTTTAAGCCTTTACTGGATTTTTTCCCTCTTGTCAGTTTCCTCTTTTTTTCAGCCTCTCAATAAACAAACAAAGTCTACTTTGTGATATTTTTATTTTGTTTTACATAGAGCATATGTTGGCATTGGGAAACTAACAATCTGTTCTTATTTAGTTTCAAGGATCAAGGACAAAACAAAGGATATGATAAAATAAAGGACACAAAAGATAAAACTAAAATAGCAAATAAAGATATTGACAATGAGTATTTAAGAAATACAGAATACTTATAATACAGTATATCAACTTTCTACTATAAACAAAAAGCAATTTATTTCGACAAAAAGGTTGAAAGCTGACAGTCTGTTATGGTAGCAATCTTCATCGAATTCATTTCCTATTATCACTGTAAAGCTGCTTTGAAACATTATGTATTGTAAAAAGCGCTATATAAATGAAGGTTACTTGACTACACTTTGTTGAATCAATTTACATAGAGGTTTTCGTTGCTGAACAAGGCGGCCACAGAGCTGTTTGCGTCCTCCTGTTTTGCGGTATCAGTCTGACAGCTTGTGGCTTTTCTTTTAGCAGGCCGCACCCCAGTCATCTCCTCATAAACAGGAACTACAGGCTGTGTTTTTTTACGGTTGGACCATTTACACTATATTTGAGCGGAAATGGGTAGAAGGGAGGATTTAACTGAAACAGTATATATTTAGTAAACCATATATGGTCAGAAAGACACTAACACATCTTACCCGTCTCCTCTATATATTGAACTTATAAAAAAACTTGAAACTTAATACTTACGCAATAAGCTGTAACGAGCGTGAAACCCAGAACACCCAGCAGACATGCTGCTCCAGAGATCACATATAATAATGGCAGGTAACTTGAACATTTACAAGATTCACGAGCTGGAACACAGTTACAACAAATACAATTACAATAAAGGGACAATATCAACGTTATAAAATCAAGTAAAACCTATACAACTTTCTTACTGGTGATCCCATCCCATAACATGTTGTCTTTTCTAGCTTTTTTAATCATTGGTTTTATGTTTACGTTTACTAACTTCGAATGTGTACCACATTACTTCTATCATGTAGATATGTTGTAAAGCATACACTTTAATAACAGTTTAATTCAGTGTTATTATATAATATATAATATTGTTATAGCTAAATTTACTTGGAAAAAAGAGTATTGCAAACTAAACTTCAACTAAGCAGACGTAACTCAAACTTGAACTGGCCAAGTTATACATTTTCTTTGATAATTTTACTTAAGTAGATTTTACTCAATTCCATGTGTGAAACGTAAAAAAAAAATATGAATGAAATAAAATGTTTTTTATGAATACAAAATGTGTTTTTTTTTTAAGCGTAACTGTAAAGTGGGTTATGTAATAACTACAACCAAACATTAGTCGCAATGTATTATGGAATTATTGTAGCCATTTTTTTTAAATACAGACATTATGCACAAAAATTCATCTCTTTTTCAGTAAGTTTCTGAAAATAAAATTTAGGCAGTGTTCTGAAGTTCTGCAATCATCAGTTGCAAATGAAAAAGAACATGACAGAACAGTTATGGTCCTCTAATGTGATTTGTGATGCAGTGTGCAAGTAATGTGCTGATACATTTGGTATATTTTAAGTTTGCAGACTTACAGACTACACTATAAGTATAGTGACAATGGGGCCTCATCTATGAAACGGGCATACAAACAGATTTGAACTGAGTGTGTGTATGCTGAAAATCAATGCCAAAGTTCAGATTCATAAAAAAAAGACATTGAAAAGACAAATGCACTTTTTCTTGTGACAGAAAATCAGAACACTCCAGATTTATGGAAATATAAGCAATTCTTGCCGCTCAACATTCTCCTGTTAAGCATTTGGATGTTGCCTTGTGCTTTTTTATTTGTGAATGACATTAATAAGGCAGCATTTAAACCATTAACCATTTAGCATTAACCATTCAGCACAATTGCAATTTATTGATTGCACACCTGGAAGAGAGGTGAACGCATACTTTTATGTGTGCATACTTTCGTTCTCTAAATCAAACATTTGAGTAAGATCAAATGTAGGATGGTTTCTATGCAACGTTTTATAAATGAGCCCTAATTAAGTAATTTCAGATCTTCACTGCTTGTTGATATATAAACTGGAGTAGTAAATTGGAAATAACCTAATGATTGAAACCCTATAGATTTGATGGATTTTTACTGTTACAGTGGATTTTACTGTCTTCTAACATCTTAAAGATTCGGATACTACTACAAGCTATAGCACTGAAAAATAACAGGAATCAATCTGTTCCAGTTAGGGTGTAGCTACTAATTGATTATTGTATCCAAAAATGTCATCACCCTGTATTAAAATCTGAGTTAAATATTTACAGTAGAATAAAAGTGCATCTGCATGATTTTGGTTCAAGTTGATGGTTTAAATGCAAGTTAACCTATTTAGGGTGCATTTACACTGTATTTGGAGGGGACACCAACATTGATCTGGTTCTAGACTATGTCGTGTAAACTCATTTTAAATAATATAAAAAGTTCACCCACAGAAATCTTCGACATAGATGAAGAACTCCATCTTGCCAGGGATATTCTTATCATCTGGAAGATTGCCATAGTAGAATTCACAGTAGTAAATGTCTATGTCCTGACTCTGCAGGTTTAAGATTGTCAGATGAACTGTGTGGTTGTCCAATGCATCACGTACAATGATGCGATGCTTGTCCTCAGGTTTATTGAAAGATGGTGTGTATCCTTTAGAAAGATACAGTACTTTTCTGGACTGCAGCAATCTACGTTTCAGTGAAAAGGCAAATGGTTTTCCCTCCTTATTTGTTGATTCACAGGAAATGTCAATGGATGAATTTCTTACTCTGTGGATATAAACAATACCTCCATGTGCTGAGGTGAAATGGCTACAAGTTAGTAATTTTTTTAAAGAAGAATCACATACATTGCAAAATGAATGGAAGTTACACACACTGAAAGAAACATTTAGACTGTTCAAATAATATCCAATATCACATGTTATGAGAACACTTTTGTGAAACTTTAGTTTCTCTGCTGACCATTTTATGTAAACGTGTATCAATTAGGCAGTCAGAAATACTATACTGAAAAGGTTAGAACCAGAATGAAATATCAACTTACCATATGAAGAAGGCATGATAAGAAACAAGATAATAACATGAGCATACTTCAAACCTAACATTATGGAAGAGGAAATTAAATGAGAAACTAGTGACTGGTAAGACAGACAGACACGTCTGAGTGTAACAAAGAAATAATCTCAGATAAACATGTGATTTTGACTCCACCTTGAAGGGGTGTGGGGTTTGGGGGCCTTTAAATGATCAAGAGGAAAAGGAAACCAGCATTAAGCGGTTTGTCAATGTCAGTTCATCATTGTGAAAGTATAGAGATTTTATTGTGTTAAATAAAGAGAATAATATGTTAGATAATAATAGTATTTTACACATGGGACTATAAATATGAAAGTACAAATCAATCCCTTCAAAGTCGGCAAAATATATAATAAAGCCAAAATGCATTGTTACTTGGCTAAGCAAAAAATGACCTTTTTTATTTTAAATACATCTGGTAACCTAAGAGAGTTAGACTTTGCTTCAATCAGGTTTTTAGATACATAGGAACCCTGACTCCACCAGGTGACAGAAATTGAGAATAAACTCTTGGGAGAAACCAGGCTCATTTGTGAGATCACTTCTCTTCTGACCTATATGAACAAAAAGTGGGAAATTTAAGTGGGAAGGAAGAATTGCAGTCTATTCAGTAGATTAAAATATGAAGGTAGAGCAGCTCTTGAGCCAGTAAGTGAGTACTGTAAAAAAGTCATTCCGTGGGTTTGTGGATTTCAGAAAAGGTGGAAACCTTGTTTCTTATATCTTTTTTCTTTCTTTTTTTAACGCAACTGCGTTGTATATTTTGAACTGTTTATGCTTAGAAATCTTGCACTCTTCTCATTCTGTGAGAATTGATTTACAATTAGTTGTAAAAAAAAGAAAAGCATTTAGTTGTAATGAAAAGTAGTGAATGTTCACTGTAAGAATATTATTGATGCTATTTTTGCGTCCGTTGTTGCAATAATATGAGTTCATAATCTTTGAAGTCTGTCTGTTAAACATACTTTTTAATCAGATTTAATTTAAATATTTTAATCAATCCACTCAGAAATATCAACTTAATGGAATTATTTGAAGTCCAAATAATTCCATTAAGTAATATTCATAAGCAAGTGGGGTTTTTTTTGTCTCAAGAAAAACAATATTTTTGTTTAAATTTCACTTAATTTTGTGTGCTATTTGCAGTTATTATTTTGAATATAACTGTTGAATAATTGTTTTTGTAGAATAAAGTCACTTGGACAGGATTAGTTTTAAATGGAGAAGTGGGAAGTATTACCAGAGCTTCTCTATTTTTGTTCTGTCCGAATGTGCCACCTCAAAATACAGACGATTATAGCGACTATTACCTTCTGGAAAAATGATCCCCAAGTAATGCTAATTATCTTAATGATGAAAAGTGTCTGCGGAGACCGTGATTCTATTAGACCCTCCCCTGTGACAATCATGAACCCATCTCTAACCGGACAAAATTGGACTTGAATTGTTGTCAATATAATCATGCACTGTTTGACTGTTGGCCAGAGGAGAACTGGTCCCCCGACTGAGCCTGGTTTCTCCCAAGGTTTTTTCTCCACTCTGTTCTTCATTCGTTACGTCACCTGCCGGAGTTTTGGTTCCTTGCCGCTGTCGCCTATGGATTGCTCAATTGGGAAAACTTAACACTTAAAATTCATCAATTGTATTGATTTGCCTGCTCTTTTGGGGCTTCTGTTCAGCCAAACAAACCTTGTTTATATTGTTTTTTTCTGTGACCAATGTAAAGCTGCTTTGAAACAATCTACATTGTAAAAAGTGCTATATAAATAAAGGTGACTTGACTTAATGCTTCATGTTTTTTGACCTATCTGAACTACCATTTGAACACCAATCTTCAGAATTCTTTCATTTCATTATGAATAGTATCCTAAGAAAAAATATTAAGTCACAAAACTACCCATTTTAACATCAATGTCAGGTAATAGAAAGATGCTTGTCAAAATTTCCCAGCTCACTTATGTGGGTTTAACAGCCACTTTACACTTTTGAAGACAACTTAAATTGGAACTTGATAAATAAATTACACCAATAATTTATTAACATAAGACATACACATCAGTATATGAAATCACAAACATAAAGAGATAAAAACTGTAACTGAATTGTCGTTAAGAAAACTGGTCCCATCAGAATACGATTAATGTGTGTTTTGAGTTCATTAAAATGGTTTACCGTTACTTCTCAGGATGGAACATAGCAATGAATTTGTACAGACAAAATTTCTTAAGGTCCAGTCATCTATCATTTGTGATAAATTTGAACGTTTATAGTTTGCACATGCAGTCACAACTTCGTAAACACAGAAAACGAATACAAGTTTGAATTGTTCAGTTTATTTAAAACACTGGATCTGTAGTTCCCAACATAAATGGCAAAGGATTAAATTATCCTCCGGTTTCAGACAAATCTTAAGGCTAGTCCCAGACTAAAATGCTTGTTTGAGCAGTTTTAAATGAAAGCAAGTTAATAATAAAAAAATAGCCTAATATGGCCCAATAATGCCTTATTCCAACTCCAGTCTATGAAACCAGGCCTAAGTGTTATATTTTTCAGGAAAGAGAAAGATCTGTTAAGAGTTTATTGTTGATGAAAATGTAGAAAAATTTCCGTAATGTTTTAGAATTTTGTGGTTACCATTGTACTTATGTTGTGGGCATCTTGATGTTGAACTGTAACAACTATTCAAATCGATAATTTGATAAAGAAAATAATCAACAACAATTTTGATTATCAATTAGCTTTCAATTATTGATTACATCTGTGCACTGAAACCATTAGCCTGTCTAACGATAGTGAACATTTCTTTGGACAAAATGACTGGATTACTGTAATACTCTTGGCAGGCAGGCCAGCCAGCATGCACTGTCAAACCTCTGCAACTGATCAAAACGTGTCTGTTAAATGATTAAATGTAACGCAGATGAAGTTTTTTTTTTTAAGGTTATGCTAAAGCCCTAGTTTGTATGACACAGGAACTTTAACTTGTTTCTTATTAAAGAAAAACTAAACTAATTGGTGGAAAAGTTTTAGATGATCTGAATGAACAAACATTTTTTGGTAAAATTCCAAACATATGGAAAATAACCTTAAAACCAGTTTGACTGGAATTGTATTGCACACTAAAACACAAGCAATGAAACAAACTAGAATACAGTGGTTTATTTCACATTGGTAACAGTCCATAAAAAAAACCCAACGTTTCCACAATAAATCAGAAGCACCAATCTAAAAATACTTTTCGGCGTCTCAATTCCAAATTGGGTGGAAAATAATTTATGAAAATTATATAATTAGAATAAATAAAAATTAATTTAAAGCAGGGGCAGCTAAGCCTGCTCCTGGAGAGCTACATTCCTACATCGTTCAGTTCTAGCACTGCTCCATCACAACTAGTAACCTCTAATACAGTGGTTCCCAACCGGTGTGCCGCGGCACTAAGGGGTGCCGTGAGATCTTTTGAGGGTGCCGCCAAAATTTCGGAGAAGAAAAAAATAAAAATAAATATCGCACTAACGTCATTCTCTCTTGGCGGGAGAGGGAGAGGGAGGGGACTACCGAGATAGCGGAGATAAATTGGAACCTTTGCAATATAATTCACACAGCGGGTCTTACCTGCAGACCAGGAAATGCTTCCAAGCCAGTGTACCAATTTAATACTGGTAAGCGAGAAAAATCACATCAAGCATATCATTTCAGACAAATACTGTAGGTTGAGCATTTCAGATCCAATTTCTGGAAAGCTCATTCATGCAACTTAGGTTATCAAGCCACAATATGATATTTGACTGTCACCTTTTAAGGGTGTCAAGACTAAACACCTATATGAACATTCCAGAACAAATTGGTTATTGACAGAGTATATCTGTAATGTCATTATGGCTTTATTAAGAAAACCAACCTGCCTGAAGACTCCACTGTTCAGGAAACACTCACACAAAAACAAAATCAAGGAAAAAAAATCTAAATGAAGTGTTTTATTACAATGCACATAGGGGGAAAAAAATACAAATACAGAGACACATATTTACCCTTGTGCTATTTAAACCTTGAATAAATGGATGTAAAACACACAAAAAAAAACCATGACAACAGTGATCTGAAGCCCTCACCAAGCTGATGTTGGGGACGTAAAGTCCAACAGCACGATACAGTGCTGTGAGGGCTTCACTACCAAGATAAAAGCAGAAATCTTAATGGGAACTTGCCTTGCAAATGGAGATACTGTTAGGCCAGCAGCTTCAATATATTATGAACCTTTGTCTAATATACTGTACTTGTACAACCTGAATGAAACACAATAGGAAGAAAAGCAATACATGTATCAACTGTAACATTGATACTGCTGTTATCTTCTTAGTCTTTCTATTTAAGGGTTGAATCCAATAATTTTGTGTGATATTACATTTCTTAAATGTCCGTTTTTTCTTCAGCAGTGGGTTTAGAGCTCATTGGTTTGGCTACATTAAAAGCACAAGATGAGAAAAGGTTTAACCTCCAAACCTAGTGGGACGACAGCGCTGTTTCAGTATCGACTGCCTGGAGACATTACGGGTGGCCTTATGCCCATGGGAGGCCCAGTTGGGCCAGCTTGGTATGGGGGCACCATTGGGGCACTCTGTCCATAAGGAGGCATGCCACCAGCCATATAAGCGGTCATGCCCTGTAGAGGACCACCATACTGACCTTGAAGCAAAAAAAGGTTTCTCATTTGCATGTTTAAACTGCAAAACATCAAGTGCAAGAATAGACTGGATCTATGCATTCATTTTAATGACAATGTAATACAGAAGCATAATCTACCCCCAGATGTTTGTCAACACCAGTGTAAAACAATAAGCTTGAAAATAAAAAGATGATAAATTGTATTCATGCGTGTGTTTATGTATATAATATATATCTACACATGCACACAGTGGAATACGGTTATGTCGACGGCCTCGGGGGATTACCGTTGCAAAAAAGCACCGAGATTACCAAGATAACCTATACCCAATATATCTATTTATTAGATGAAGCGATCGGCATGCTATAAAAATGTACATACACTGTATATGTTTGCTAACAACAAAAGGCATATGTGCACAAACTAACAGCAGAGATTTACCAGTATGCAATAAAAAAACCTTTGATTCTCGATACAAACCTTTAATTATATTCTCCAACATAGCAAACAATTTCTTCACAGCGTAAACAATCATAACATATTCGTGAGGTCATCAAACTGTACTAGATTGTATACTTTCTTGCGTTCTGCCTGTCTAATGTGCTTTCTCAACAAATCTCTTCAATCCGCAGCGGCGCTGAGCAGAGCTCACGTCAGAACATAAGCAGGGTGTGTGTGTGATCAGCCAGCGGCGGCTTGAACTCTCAGTCACAAGATAACCATGTGAACTGGCGACTTTGTCCCTCTTTTGTGCTTGAGATATCAGGGTTTGGCAACATAAAAGAATCGACATAACACAAGAAAATGCTAAAACAAATAGGGAGTTTGGCGGTTCCACTACAAAAACGCGAGTTAACCGTGAGTCTACTGTACGTATAAATGTATGTGTGAGATATATATATATATATATATATATATATATGCACAGATACAGTGCACTTATCTCGACCTAGGTTAACTCGCCAACCCTATTATGTCAACGTTTTTGAAGTGGAACCACCAAACTCCATATTTTTCTTAGCATGTTATGTCGATTCTTTTATGTAGCTGAACCCTAATATCTCAAGCACAAAAGAGGAACAAAGTCGCCACTTAACATCAGTTAACTCGAGACCCCCATGACTAATGATAGTACCGAGTTCACTGTACATGCGCTGAGTTCATGTTGCACATGCATCACGGTCCGTATGGTCGCTCACTCCAATGATGCTTCACTCACTCTTGCAGCAGTGTCGTGTAGGCGCAGAAGAAATCGTGCAAAAATCAAGCCTTACAGATGCTCTCTCGAAAGAGGAGGCACAGAAGTTCATCTTCACTGTCTGGGAATCACCAGATTACATTGACATCGATAAAGACGTCGTTACTGATAGAAGCATTTGTTTTCAAGCAGACCGTTAAAGGCAAAAAGCAACAAAGCATTTTAGACTTTGTAAAGAAACCATAGTAACCGCGTGTGCAATACTTTCAGAACTGTGTCTGAGCGAAATGTCTGTGTTATGAGCGAATGTGTTTATGTGTGTTGTGACTGGTTACGCTGTGAACGAAATTGTGTTTGCAATGTTGGAGAATATAATTAAAGGTCTGTATCGAGAATCGAAGGTGGCTTTTTATCGTATACTGGTAAATCTTGTAATGGAAAGAAACGCTCTGACAAACACCACAAATAAAAGAAGGAAAATAGAAACAGTAGATTATGCTATATAACAGTCAGCGGTAGAGAGCCATCTCTCTCAAAAACACTCTCCTCAAAGTGCGCGCTCACACCAGAACAGTGCACACAACAGCATACGCCGTCTTAAATGTATATTCTCAACATAAAGTAGCTGTTACAATCTCTGCTGTTAGTTTGTGCACATATTTTGTTAGCAAAAATACACAGTGCACATACATTTTTATAGCATGCTGATTGCTTCATCAAACAAATCGCCATATTGGCTTTTGGTTTTCTCGATCATCAGTTATCTTGACGCTTTTTTGCTACCCCCGAGGCCATCAACATAACCAGGTTGCATTGTATGCATGTATGGTGTGTGTGTGTGTATATATATATATATATATATATATATATATATATATATATATATATATATATAGAAAGATACGATTTGGAAATCCATTGCCGCTTATATATATATATATTTTCTTTTTCTTATTTTTCATATGCTTCTTTGTCTTATTTTTCATATGTTCTTTTCCTTTTTCTTATTTGAATGAGTGCTTTATAATCAAGTTAGGGATTTCTATTAGTTATATCCTTTCTTTACTTTTCTGTAGTTTTCCATCGAGTAAGGATGAATATTGTCTGCACGTCTCAACAGATAGAGCATGTTATCAGAATGTTTTGGGAAGTTTCTGTTGATTGTTGGAGCCTGAGCCGAGTTCAGCCTTGGAGAAGCGGTGGATCTGTGTGTGTGCGTTAATATGGTCTGCATTGGTGAGGTGATTAACTGGCACCAACAGGAGACAGAATGACTTGTTGTTCTCAACAAGCCACGTCACGAACACGTCAACCATGTGATCAACGAAGATATGCTTCAGACTGTCTGCTCTTGTGTGGAAAATTACTAGTTTTGTTTTTCTTTCTTAGCCAATCAGAATCATTTAAACGTCATCATTGACGTAGTTAGCACCCTCTGTTAGAGTATAATTGCTGTAACAATGTTATTGTATTTGGGGCGGCCTACGAACTCCTTGTGAGACATGAAGCTGGCTTCTGCTGATGAAACTGCAAACTAAACTTCACTAAAATTTCTTCTATTGACTGCACTTCTGACTCCTGGTCTTCATTCAACATATCTGGTCCTCGGGTCTTAACTGTAAATCCCCTACAATATTGTATATATATATATATATATATATACACACACATATGCGCATTGTATATACTGTATATGTTTATTTATTATTAATATGACATCTGTTGCAAGTGATGACAGAACACACTCAAAGCATTTTAAAGATGAGTTATAAGGCTTTACCAGTCCTGTAGAACAGAAAATCAAATAAATCTTTGGCAGGACTAAGCTTCATTTTGGCATCCCTCAAAATAGTTTTACTGCAAGAAGAAACCCTGTGACAATGACTAGCCAACAGAAATGAGAGGATCTGCAAACACAATCTTACCATGTATGGGATGCCTCATTCCAGGCTGCTGAGGAGGTATAACCTGCTGTGCAGGTATTATTCCTCCCACTGCTCCACTAGGGGGAGCTGAAGTAGCAGCCGGTGTAGTCTGCCCAGGCCGAGGAGTTAGCCTCTGGTACCTAGGCAGCTGAGCACGTCTCTCTTCCTGAATTGGGGCGAAGACAATCACAACACAATCAGATACTTGCAGTAACAAGAAGATACTTTGGACTTGCATGTATTGTCACTTCATTGTTAAATTTGAGCTTTTGAATTATGCGTTTAACATCAGATAATACATTCACAATTACTTACTGTCAAAAAAAGTAGTTAGAGCAAAACTCGAGCACTCACCAGCGAAATATCCTCATCAGGGTGCATCAACTTACTGGTAGCACTCAAGGTGGTGAGGGTGGCTGGCTTACTTGTGACTGTGGCAGGGGGCTTGGCCACAGTGCTGAGGGAGGCAGCAACAGAAGGAGTGGATGAAGGCTGGGTATAGGCTGGGAATGTCACTTTAGGAGAACCGGGGGTGGTTGATGACTGTCCTGATACAGTCTGCTGCACCTGAAAGGAAAAACTGACATTTTCAAAACATGCTCGGAAGAACAACAAAAGGTGTTGCCCAATCACAGCACACATAAATTATCAAAAATAAGCTGATTTGGATAATAATAGCAGAAATAGTTTTTGTTTTGAAAATAATACAATTCTTACAAACAAATTCAAAATAGTTTAAAATAAAAATTAGCGCAAGCCCCCCCCCCCCCCCCCCCCCCAAAAAAAAAGCTTTGAGAAGACGATTACATATTTATTGTACGAACGCAAATAGCATATGCATGAATAAATAAAAAAAATCTAATTACAAAGAAGCTAAATATCGGCCTAAATATCAACACCACACAGCCTCATATGCATTTGTGCATATATACTAAAAACAGAAACAAGTGTGTCTGATCTGCATGCTGTGCTGCAGTAAAGAGAAGCACACAAACTAGTGCGTACTTGAGCAGAGCTAGGGAACAGAGGTTTAGAGGAGGCAGACTGTGTCTCTGCATTTGCAGGGGCGGCGCTGGGGCTCGCAACACCAGTCCCCATCTGAAGCACAGAGAGAGAGAAAGGATAACAATAAAAACCTTTCCTAAGACTCAGCCTAGGATTCAACCTCACAAAGTAAACTGCCAATTACTCTAGAAAGCCTTGTGTGTAAAATTTTAAAAGCCCATTTATAGTGTTCTACTCCCTTCAGCGAAAATATTTAGCCGTTGTCCTTTACTCGTCCTTTAAAGTACTTTTCTATTATGGCAGGTTCAGACCACTTGATGCCCGGTTTTGGTATGATTCTTTTGATGTAGTGTGTCGTAGTGAGTCACAAACGACAATGGGGTCAGCATGCAAAGAGTTAGATCATGAAATCTTGAATAGTGGCAACCTTAGCTGCATCTGCGATATTTCACTTAGAGTGACCAATAGAAAAACAAGCTGTTCAGTTCAGAGCTTTCAAATATGTCAAAATGAAAAAGATGATTTACGTAATGGAGGTTAATGGGGCAATAGCAAAAATACTCCTGCCTGACCCATTATGATGTTTCCTTAAAGGACCGCCAAGACAGAGTGAAAAAAAGAACAATAGCAGACATACTTCAGCAATCCGGTGAGTATAGGAATTAGCATTAAGCCAACACGCCACATTGTTTTTGTCATTTCTGGAAGTCAGTCAGCTCCACCTTTTAGATGACATCATACACATCCTTAAATACTGCAAACAATGATTGGTCTGAAGTCTGACATGTTTCTTTTTCAAGACAAGAATTTGTGACTGTGACAGACACATAACAGACAAAAATATTGTGTAGTCTGAACCCACAGCATTACACTTCCCACTGGTTTTTGGTTGTTTCTTAAAATCAATCTATGAGACAATAACTCTTATTTGATGAGCCCATAATTTCATCATTTCACAAAAAGTGGCTACAAACTAATCCAGCAAACAAATCAGTCTGGTCATATGTTCAGTACCTGCACAGCGCTGGGGAAGAGAGGTTTGGAAGCAACAGACTGTGTGGCAGGTACAACTGGTCTGCTGGCCATTCCAGGAGCTGTAACAGGGGCTGCAGGCGCCATATGAGGCATGCCAGGCCTTGCAACATGAGGTGGCATTCCTATAAACAAGAGAATTGTCTACTACAACAACCTTTTGACAGTTTTTCACATTTTTGACCATTATCATTAATATCACTATGCTTGAATGTGATTAGATGCACAAAATGGTAATGACTGAAAATATTTGATCAATTTTATGGCAAAAAATAATGGATTTTCTTCAAAACCAATTGACCTAATATGAAAAGTTTAGTGAAAAGTGACACCAAGAGCAGCAATATGTACATATTTGTTCAAATAAGACTTTATAACAACTTTACTACGACCAATGACTTACTTCTACTAATTAGTCCTTTTAAATCATTTAATATCCAATAATTGTATAAAACACTGACCTGGTGGCATGCCAGGCATCATCGGAGGCATCATCCCTCCCATTGGCATCATGCTATTCATAACACATCCAAAGATTAATCACACTGGACCATAACACATTAGGTTATAATTTGCATAAATTACATTAAGATCTACCCCGGTGGCATTGCTGGCATTACTGGTGGCATTCCATGAATCATTGGTGGGACACCAGTCAACATAGGTGGCATGCCTTTAGGAAGAGGAATGAAGTTTTAAAGGGGCAAACTTTAGTTTGAGCTATATTTGGTAAACTTTTGTCATAAACACCTGCATAACCAGCGTGTGGCATGCCTTGGGCCTGAGCGCCAGGATGGATGCCAGTCTGAGTCATTGGGGACATGTAGGCACCCTGAGGCTGAGCAGCAGCCTGCTGAAACGATGAAGGTCCGGCTTCATCATCATCGTCGTCATCCTCATCTGAATCATCCTGATTCTGCTTTTTCTTCTGACTCTCTGCTCAGACAACACAAGGTATATTTCTATGACCAAACACTCAATCGACATTTTACAAACCAATTAGATTGCCTAAGCTCTATTACACTGTACCATGCGACTTTTGCTCAAGTACTTTTCTTCGATCTTGCATGTCTTTTTCAGGAATGCCCTCCATGCCGTAGATTTCCAATTCTATGTCTGTTCTTCCTGGTATTGCATTGGGAACTGAGTCTATAGTCTCTTTGTGCACCTTTAAAAAATTACTAATTATTAATACAACAGCCCCTAGTAAATAGTAATGTAGATATGTTTTAAAACAAAACAATGATCCATACCTGCATGCAATGTATGGCTAATCCAGGCCCTGTGTACAGCTTCTTGTGACATATATGACATTTGAAATGTTTGGCTTTCTGGTGTTGAATGAGAATCTTTTCATCATCAAAATCTCGGTTGCAATACCTTAAATTCTGGTTAAAGATCACATTCAGGAGGAGAAAATCGTACAAATAAAAGAAAAATATGAAACGCTTAACAAGAAACTTTAACGTTTTAAAAATGCATTTGACTTCAGTTATAGATCACCATCATAATGCAAGCTGTTCAGAAAGCGCATAACTACGTTGAAACGACTATTGTGTCTAAAATGCTATCTTAACCCTAACACTCTAACTAAAATGGACAACAAAGAGATACTAAACATCCAGGCTTCTGATTTTCTTTTGACTGCAGTGTGAAGTTGACAGCAATCCAAATTCATGCATGGTCTGCAACAGATGCTACAATAGCACTGAACAGGCCGCATCGGGTCATGAAAAGGATACCAGCACCAGGGCTTCATTTGCTTCTTCTTCTTCCTTCCCATTTTAAGAACAGCTCGTTATCGTCTTCTAATCCACCTGGTAGAAGATTAAAAACCGTCGCAACGTACAGATAGTCGATTTCAGTTCAGAACACACAAAAATGGCGCGACTCCAGTAATATCTCTTCACCCACAATGCAGCGGCATGTGACGCAAACACGTAGCTGTGTCGCGCGCTCATGACGTCCTTCGCCGAGCCCCCCCACATGGGAACCGGCACAACAACACCACTCAGCATGGCGCCGCCAACTGTAATTCCAACACATTAAAATGAGATTTCTGATGCAGCTAACATTTACCAGTTTCACAGTAGCCCCTTATACATTCTGAACCGTGAAAACGGTATTTCCCCTTCACTACAAAGACAAAACTCAGAAAAATGGCTTGTCCAAAGAAAGGAAAATAGGGGGCACTCTTCATTTCCTTATATCACAGCACACCAATCAATTCAGAGAGCTATCAGAATGAATAAGGCAAACTCTGTCCGTTGTAGATTTGCAAAATAACTGCTTTTTAAATACTCTTTTTAAAAGAAGATAATGATCCATGAAATATTAGGAACTTTGATAGGATCGAAACATCAAATGAGATATCAGCTGACTAGCAGACTCTATCACTGGATTAAGACCCCCTAAAGTAATCTGATAACACAAGATTAGTTACTTCAACAAAAGTCATTTTAAGAGTCTTATAAATACTCTTATAAAGTAATTATAACTTGTGAACCCGACTGTTAACTATTCTATGATGTTAAATAAATTTGAACAAAGCATGCTGCAAAATGCACACAAATTACATCTGTTACTATCTAAATACTATCGTATTTAGATTAAGTAAATTTGTTTTGTGCATTAAAAACACCATGACACTGGTCCTTGAATGTACCAGAGACTTAGAGAATTTTTTTGAAAGGAACGCACACTTTTTTGTAGTACAACTAAATAAAATAAAAAATCCCTTTCAAATCGGGTGCAATATGCAGACAAACTTAACTATTACTTCGGGTATGTTTTTTCAGACAAGGGCGCTTATTTCTCCAGCGAAACCTGGGAACACTGTTGTACATGCTGTCAGTTCCGCATGGATTGCATAAAATTATTTTTCACTATCAAAATCGTTTGTGGACATTTTGTGCAGATGTAGATGCTTAACTGTGAAGATGGTGCATGGTTCAGTTTGATCAAGTGTAAGGTAGGCGATAGTCTCCTCATCCAGTTGATATTTTGAAATGTCAATTCAGTGGTCTGTTAGTTTTATCATCTCCAGAGAGGTAAGAATAGGCTATTAATTTTCTTTAGTTACCTTTAGTTCTAATAATTTTATTAATCATATTGAATCTGTTTGTGGTTTTGTGGCTTGCAGTCTGAATAATTAAATTAACCCTTTTATTTAGATTGATAATTTTATTTAAAAGACTACTGAAAATTCATCTTTTCCATGAGCACCTAACATGACACACACACACGACCTTACCTCAACCAAAAAAATAAAAAAAGAATACAAATTCTCTTACTCCTTCTATTCTCCATGATTGTACTACTTGAGTATGTAATGTTCAAAACTTTGTATTGTAAGCTCTCTTATGTACTTTTGCATCTTCAGGACAAATCGTTTTCTGTATTCCTCAAATTGTAATTCGCTTTGGATAAAAGCGTCTGCTAAATTAATAAATGTAAATGTAAAAAGTAAAGATGCTTTGTGTTAGAAATTAAAACACTGTTAGAAATTCTTCAGCGTCTTTGTGTGCCTCAGTCTCTGCTCATCGAGGAGTTACTTCAGGATCCTGGGAGAGTGCAGCAACTCAAGAAACCACACGAATTGAATCAAGTCTGGTTTATTCAGAATGCAGCTCTCTCAAATAACAAGCAGTTTGCACAGATATTTATACGAGAATTACCTCCCCCTTTAGGGTGGGGTGTAACTACCCAAAACAAAAACAACTCTATATTTAGTTCAGCCAACTATTGTTACACCAGCTAAACAATGAAGAGTGCGTACATAGAAGATAACCTATGGCACATACATGGAAGATAACCTATGGCAGGGCGTGGTGGGTGCGGTTCCAGCATGCACATACCTGAATTCTACAAAACCAGTTATATGTCATTCTGAGGACACGTCATCTTTTATAACATACATTATAACATACATTTTCCTTCAATCCCCTCTTTTAAGCTAAAAGCTTAACCATTAGCCACAGGTGTGTACCGTCTATCCCGGGTGACGGCATCAATCATTCCATACATTCGATTCATCAAACATTGCATTAGGCATGGTCCAAAGACACATATAGCCAACAGAATCAAACATACAGGAATCAGCATAGTAATCAGTGGTGTCACCCAACCAAACAAGTTGTGCATGAAGCCCCAACCCCAGTCTTTGTCTTTCGTTTCATCCTCATACAATTTCTTGGCAGTTTTCTTCATTTCTTCCACAGCATGACCCACAGCTCCTTCTGCTTCATCCTCGGCCGGAACAAAGGTGCAGCACTGATCCCCCACCATGGCACAGACACCTCCTTTGTCTGCGAGTAACATGTCCAGCGCCAGGCGGTTTTGCATGGTCATCAGGCGCAGGGCACCTAGTTCTTTTCTTACACCGTCCATTCCTTCATTGGTGTCGTTAGAAGAAAATATTATATACAGAGTGTCAAAAAATGATTTATTACCCCCAGGTGTGCATTTGTCACCTTTGACCTCCTGTTTCCGGACAATTTGTTTTTTTATGATTTTACGAGTGTTTACACAGTTGTGTAGTAGGGTGAATCTGTCCCCCACCGCCCCCAGCCCCCACCGGAGGTTGTTTAGAGCTGAGCAGAGCTGACCAAACCTTCTCACAATCCAGGTATAATGACTGTGAATTAAACAAAACAAACGAGTTTAAGAAATGAGAAACAATAAAACAATAAAGGTTGAAATAATGACTTGTAATTAAAATAGTGTTTCTGAAGATTTTAAAAAGAACTTACTTGAGCTGTGAGATCCATGCTTCTCTCTGTAGACCCAAATGAAAATGAGCTTCTCAGACTCACTGGGTTCGGGGGAGCCGGCCCCCTTCCTGGTTTTGGAGGTGCTTTGCATATGGAAGTGTTTATTATTGGATGTAATAAAAGATTAAAAGTAGGGGTAGTAATTTTAATTTGCAAAGTGATATCTTCCCAGACCTCCTGTATCCATCTGTTCCCCATCCTTGTTGCTGACGGATCGACACCTCAAAATTGACCCAAACGTTGATCAAAGATTTTAGGTGTCATTAGTTCTGACGTGTTTCCAAAAAAAATCACAAATGTTTAGGATATAAGTTTTTAGTGCCACTAAGGGTGTTAGTTTTAATTTGCAAAGTTAAATCTCCTGTCTCCATCCTGTCTGTGAGAAAGGATCTGATTTTAGACTTGTCTTTGAAGGAATCAAGCACCTCTAAGATGATCCAAACATTGTTCAAAGGTTTTAGGTGTCATTAGATCTGAGATCTTTCCCAATACACAAACGGTCAGGAGATAAGTTTTTTAATCACACTAAGGGGTGATAGTTTTTAATTTAATAAGTGATATCTTCCCAGACCTCATGTATCCATCTGTCCCCCATCCTTGTTGCTGACTTGGTCTTTGAAGGACCCAAACACCTCTAAGATGGTCCAAACATTGTTCAAAGGTTTTAGGTGTCATTAGTTCTGACGAGTTTCCAAAAATCACAAATGTTTAGGATATAAGTTTTTAGTGCCACTAAGGGTGTTAGTTTTAATTTGCAAAGTTAAATCTCCTGTCTCCATCCTGTCTGTGATTTCAGACATATCTTTGAAGGAAGGGGTAAATAGTTAGCAAGTGTTAGGAGTGTTACCTGTTAGAGGAGAAGTTGTGGTAAATGTTGTCAAATCAGAAAGACCAAAATCTTTTAAAGTTTTTAAACAGTGGTAAATTTAAAAGAGATCTCTTACCTCTTATTTCATAACGATGGTAAAACATTATTTGATACAATATATAGTTTTTGTGCTTAGTATATTTGATAGAAATCTTTTTTGCTATAGACTTTTCAGAGATTCAGTCAGACTGTTTACTTATCTGCATAGTGAAAACAGTTATATTTGATCAAGTTTATAGACTTCTAACATCTCTTATGCTGTTATGGTTTTTCACAATTACATTAGATAAATATACCTAAATTACACGAAAAGAGATTGTATCACTCTTTTACATTTTAATGGTTTTAAACATTAAGTTATTTGGACTAGTGAAGTTGTAGTTACATTTATACGTTTAAACATTAGTTATTTGAAATAACAAAGTCTTCAGATTTCATACAATGCATTTTAAACATTTAGTTATCTGTAATAGTGAAAACAGTTATATTTGATCAAGTTTTATGTTATTAGACTTCTAACGTCTCTTGAAACGTAAATATGTCACATATAACTACTCTTTTTCACAATTACATTAGATAAATTTACCTAAATTAGAGGAAGGAGATTGTACTATTCTTTTACATTTTAATGGTTTTTAAACATTAAGTTATTTGGACTAGCGAAATTGTAGTTATATTTACACTTTTAAACATTGGTTATTTGAAATAACGATATCTGTTATATCTACAGATTTTATACAATGCAATTTTAACATTTAGTTATCTTGAAAACAGTTATATTTGATCAAGTTTTATGTTATTAGACTTCTAACATCTCTTGAAACGTAAATATGGCATATCAAACTACTGTATAATGTATACATCAAACTACTAATGTATACAAATACATAATATAAATTGGAGATTTACCTTAATTACAGGAAAGAGATTTTACCATTCTTTTACATTTTAATGGTTTAAACATTAAGTTATTTGGACTAGTGAATTTGTAGTTATATTTTATAAGTTAGGTTTTAACATTTATCTATTAACATTTAAACATGTATTCCATAGATTTCAGAGTTAATCTGCTATACACTAAAAACTTAAATATACCACGTCAAACTACTCTTTTAAACAAATGTATTATATGATTTACAAAGTTGACCTTTTAATCTTACTGTTTTAAAATGTTTTACACACTAAAAGTGATACTTGAGACCTAACTCAGTGAAACCAGTCACTCATATATTCAGACCAAGTTGGTCTATTCAGTGTTTTCAGAAAGAAAAAACAAACATTATTTTAACCCCTTTTGCACTCTGTTAATGTAAACATGTACCTATTTGATTACTTAGGAAAAAAAACTCAGTGTTTTGAGAAAGAAATAAAACTTCACCCAATGCATTTCTGTTTATGGTGTAAATATATACTGAATATACATATATTCCATCAGCTTTATTTCTATAGCACTTTAAATCATACAAATTGTTTAACGTACTCCAATTCAGTTGTAAAGTAACTCTAGAAAGTGTCATTATTCATTTTGAGTGACTCATTCATCTTTAAAGTATAAGTAAAGTTCAATTGTGCAAAATTTGTACTCATTATAGCTTAATAAACATTTAAAGGTATATGACTATAATGTTTGTGTGTAGAGTTACTATACAAAACACAATTTTTAGAGTTTATGGCTGAATTATTTGTCTTTTTCGTGTCTGTGTCTGTTTTGTGCAATCCTGTTTGTGTTTGTTTCTGTTTATGTGTCTGTTTGCGTGTTCCTGTTTGGCTCTGTTTGTGTGACTGTATGAGTTTGTGTGTGTGTGTGTCTGTTTGAGTCTGTGTGAGTTTTGTGTATGTATCTATTTGTGTGTGTGTGTGTGTGTGTGTGTGTGTGTGTGTGTGTGTGTGTGTGTGTGTGTGTGTGTGTGTGTGTGTGTGTGTGTATTTTTGAGTTTGTGTGACTGTTTGAGATTGTGTATATATCTGTTTGTGTTTGAAATTCAAAGTAAAATAAACATAACCGTAATTTTAAACGTTTAAACACTTATATTTGAGTATCTCTAAGCAAGGCCTATCGTCTTTAAACTAAACTTTTGATTTATTCTTTATTTATTTTAAGAATCCTGATGACCAGTGTTGTTTCTGCAGGAGTGTCGTAATGGACACGACTTGTTTCCACATGTGAAAAACTCTATGGATATGTTTGTGACATAAACATCACTTCAGAAAAACTTTTTGATTGTAAGACTAAACTTTTTTTTCTTTTCTTTTCCTGAAACATATTGTTTGAAAGCGTTTACATTACATGGTATTCATTTGTACATCACACTCTCTTTCTATTGTGCGACTGTACCCCTTATCCTTTCATTTTTCTCCTAGAATCTGATGTAAGTTTAGCAAACTCTCATTGCTCATATACGACAACGTTTCCCTTGAATTGTTTGATTTAATAAAATTATAAAGCAACCATCTTCTTCACTTGAGACATTTACGCTACATTATTATAATGCCATTGTTTTTAAGTAGTGCTAACATATATGTATTATATCTTTAACCAAACTGCTTATGCAGTTATAGAACGGGGGACGAGGACCCATATCATGACAAAACATTTTTTTGTCTTGTAAAACGTGTAGCGTTTTTTTTTTTACAAATATCGGACCACAAAACCCGCAAAGACTTCTTTCTATCAGCAAACCTTACAATCGATATAAACAAAATTCAGAGTAAATCTTTTGACCATTTAAACATAACGCAATGTTTGCAAGAAAATCTCATGAGTTACTGGGGGTGTGTAGTACTTTTTTAACCAGCTCAGACGTGGTCATAAAATAATAACAAGTTAAGCGATTCAACCTTTTATTTTTTAACAACATATTGGTGAATAAAACATTCATACATGTATATACATTTAACAAAAATTATTAGATTACAGATTGTCTAGCCAGAAAAGAATATCACTACATGTTTTGATCTAAGGTGTAGATCCCCAGAGTTGCAACTATTTCACAATGTTTTTTTGTTTTTGTTTTTTAAACAATGCCACACAAAGATCTGTTACAAATGTACACATAGAGAGAACCTCAGTAAATCCTAAGTCATCCATCATTCACAGCAAACACACAAAAAGTTACTTCCCATACCGGGAGTTGAACCCGGGCAGCCTGGGTGAAAACCAGGAATCCTAACCGCTAGACCATATGGGAGATAATTTCATAATTTTAAATGAAAGGCAATAAAATCCAGCATTGCAAACAGTGATAAAACTTAAAGTAGTCATTAAATGTTGTTTAAACATATAATCTGTCTTAGCTTTTAGACGGCACTCGTTGGCCATGGCGCAATCACATTCCAGCTGCTCGTGCAAAGCATCGCCCGAACTCTCGCAGTCTTTTGGGCAGCCGTTTCAGAAATCCGCAGAGTTTCTTCAGAACTCAACTTCGTGGATGGTATAAACTTTGTCCCCTATCCGATGCTGGAAGGTTTTAATAATGCCGGGAATCTCCTGTGAATGAGTTCCTGCCACACATTTATCACATAACTCAAGTGCGGGTTGATGGGTCTGTTCTCCCATAGTTTGACCTGAAGAAGCGCTGGATGCGTCAGGTTCAGATAAGGAACAGGAAAGTTGAGTCTGGCTTTGGTCATCCATGTAACAACCAGACAGTGTTCCTTCAATCTTTGATCAATGAGATGTTGCAGTAGCTGTAACAGTCAGGAAAGTCAGGGTGTGTGCGATGAGCAACTGAGCTCTGTGTAGAGTTGATCAGAGTTCGCCTCAAACCTCCTGTGAAGGTTTACCGTAACTCGTCAGGAGGTCATAAATAACTATGCAAATTAAAGTCGCGTGTAAAGTGTAGTAGCCGCGTGTAAAACTACTCCATATTATGGAAGCCCGTTTCCGCCACATAAGAAAAAAAATTGCGCATGAAAACTCGAAATTATGACTTACTTAAGTCGAAATTATGACTTACTTAAGTCGAAATTATGACTTACTAAGTCATAATTATGACTTACTAAGTCGAAATAATGACTTACTAAGTCATAATTATGACTTACTTAAGTCGAAATAATGACTTACTTAAGTCGAAATTATGACTTACTAAGTCATAATTATGACTTACTAAGTCATAATTATGACTTACTAAGTCGAAATAATGACTTACTTAAGTCGAAATTATGACTTACTAAGTCATAATTATGACTTACTTAAGTCGAAATTATGACTTACTAAGTCATAATTATGACTTACTAAGTCGAAATTATGACTTACTAAGTCATAATTATGACTTACTAAGTCGAAATTATGACTTACTAAGTCATAATTATGACTTACTAAGTCGAAATTATGACTTACTTAAGTCGAAATTATGACTTACTAAGTCGAAATTATGACTTACTAAGTCATAATTATGACTTACTAAGTCGAAATTATGACTTACTAAGTCATAATTATGACTTACTAAGTCATAATTATGACTTACTAAGTCATAATTATGACTTACTTAAGTCGAAATAATGACTTACTAAGTCATAATTATGACTTACTAAGTCGAAATAATGACTTACTTAAGTCGAAATTATGACTTACTAAGTCATAATTATGACTTACTAAGTCGAAATAATGACTTACTAAGTCATAATTATGACTTACTAAGTCGAAATTATGACTTACTAAGTCATAATTATGACTTACTTAAGTCGAAATAATGACTTACTAAGTCATAATTATGACTTACTAAGTCGAAATAATGACTTACTTAAGTCGAAATAATGACTTTGTCTTGAGCACATTGATTCAACACGACACAGGATGAACTGTGAGCATTTGTATATGTATTATCAGCGGAACGACATGGAATAGAATAGCGCTGAGCAAACGCACTCTTGAAAGAATTTAAGATTAGAATTTCATCACCCAAACAAGTAAGTCGGGATGTAGATAAATGTTCCAGCGTCATATTTAGGAAATCATATTTAGAACATTGTATTCTTGCGCATAAAACACAATATAGCCTACGGTAAAATTAGAACACACGATGAAGATGTTTAGTGGTATAAAAATAACATTTTACTTTATTGCCACATAAAAGTATATCATTGATTACATTTTACTATATATACACATCTGGCTATTGTCATTTAATTGTATTTTATTATATGTCTGTATGTTTAATAGTAATGGGGTAACCGTAGCCATTATCCATGTTGTGTTGTGCCTATTATTAGGGAACTAATAATTTAACTTGTTATCGTATTTATCTGTCATAATGATATACAATCGTGAATTCAGTGTTGTGTTTTGAACAGATCGTTTCCTATCGTTCGTTCAAAGTCGTATCCTCCACCAGATGGCAACAGACCGATCTGATTGCAGCTAACGCCAGAGTTTATTTTGAAAGTCGTCACCAGCACTATCGTTTTATATACTTGTATATTCTTATGTCTATTCTTCTAGGATGGACGACCTTTGTGACTTTTTGAAGTCAAGAAACGTCTCTGATGACATTATACAGCAAATGCAGCAGGATAAGGAAATCATAAAACTGATAAATATGCATCACACGTGAATCCTGTGTTTCTGGGTTAGGACTCTCACGACACTATAACTCTAAAACCCCAGGGTTCATAATAACCACTTGACTGTGCATTATTCCTTATAGCTTACATTATAGTCAAGTCACGTTTATTTCTATTGTGCTTAATGCAATAAATATTGTTTCAAAGCAGCTGTACAGTAAGAAACAAGAACATGAAGTTAATAGTAATAATAATTGTAGCTGGGGTCTGTTCATTTCTGTTAAAAAACTGCAAGACGAATTATGAAATGAGTTAAATTCAGCTATAAAGCAGCTCTGTAGAAAACAGTAATGTCATCCTCCAGCTCGGTTCAGTTGTCATCCAATAATGTCAGATCAGTCCAATCAATAATATTTATTTAATTTTACCAGGGTCACTGTCATGGAGAATGGTAAACTTATATTTAAAGTGTTTTAAAATGTATTCTTTTTGCAGATTGATTGCAGTGTTATACAACTTATGACAGATGACCAGCTGAAGGAATATCTGCCTTCCTACGGTGACCGACTGGCTACTCGTGGATACTGCAGACGAAAAGAACAAGATCCCAGTGGCCGAAAATTGAAACTTTTTGATCGACTGAGAACCAGGCTAGCAAGAAGCAAAGGTGACACTGACAATGTATGTGAAAAACGAATGTCAAAAAATGCTCAAAAAAGTATGCGAAAAATTGAGATGGGATGGATGCATTTTCGAGAAGGGAAGTTTTGTCAGGTCCGAACAAGAAAAGGTGGGGGCACGCGGAAAATTTGCGTGTCAAAGGACTATAGAAAAAAAGATCTACTTGAAAAGGCTGCAGAGTTGTTTTTTCCTGGTGAGAAAAGTTCAGAGGGAAGCTTCACAGATTTTGTGGTTGATGTAACAGACTTTCAAGAGCAAACAATAGATGACAAGACTACAGTTGGAGAACTCTATGAGATAACCAAATTACCAATATTGCGTTTTTACTTGACAACCAAAAATAAAGTCACACACAGTGACACACAGTCAGAAACCCAGTTGCATTTCAACAGCGAAACAATTGCGCAGGGAGAGGAAAACACACAAGATTCCAGGTCTCCCACAGATACCAGCCAACCCTCTCCGTTGATTGAGAATTTAGAGCCAGACCTGATTTATGTAGGGAGTAACACTGTAATTGCAACCAGCAGTGATGATGTTTTATTGTCCGATTCCATAACTAGCATGACTGACACATCAGGTTTGACTGAGATGGATGCAGCCAGGCAGCCTGAGATGGACAATTTGGAAGATAGTGGCACTATAACATTCTCCAGAGGACTCATCTCTGGGCTGGAAGGCACTGCATTTGATGACACCTTACCTCTTTTAGAGGAACTGTATTCTGTACCTTCTCCTAGTGATAACTCACTGGAACCCTTTGTTCAAAGTGAAAGAGTAAATAAAATTCTTGTTGTTCATCGTGGTCAGGCCCTTCAACAGCTTATTGCACATTTTTGTGATGAAAGTGTCTTGACCGATGACATATCTATGAAACTCATTCTTCCTGATGGACGGCTGGAAAACGCTGTTGATGAAGGAGGGGTTATGAGGGATGTACTTTCAGAGTTTTGGCATGACTTTTATGAGCAATGTACACTTGGAAATAGCTTTAAGGTACCTTATCTACGCCATGATTTTGGTCAACAACAGTGGCAAAGCATTGGTCGAATCATTGCATTCGGTTGGCAAAAAGAGAAGTACCTGCCTGTAAAAATAGCTCCTGTAATGCTGGAACAGGCGGCCCATGGATGCATCACAACCAGTCTTGTGGACTGCTTTCTTAGATATGTTACAGAATCAGACAGAATGATCCTAGAATCATGTCGTTCACATTTTGAAGATGTTGACACAGAAGAGCTGTTTGAGGTTATGGATCATCATAACTGTCGAAGAGTCCCAACAGCAGATAACATTGAGGAGCTCTTACAGGAGATGGCACATCAGAAGCTGATTCAAGAACCTGCGTTTGTGATAGAACAGTGGCATTATGTGCTTGCACCTATGAGAATCAAGATCCAGGACATCGCAACTACCTATGATGAACTACAACCGACTTCAAGAAAGGTCATGAAATCAATAACCTACCCAGCTACGATGACTGTACAACAAAAACAAACAGGCAAATATCTAAGTACATTTCTTAGAGAAGCAGATCAACAACACCTGTCCCTCTTCCTTCGGTTTTGCACCGGATCAGATTTGTTCCTGGGAAAGAACATCACTGTTAGCTTCACACAGTTGGAAGGCTTTCAGAGACGACCCATTGCACACACATGTGGCTGTTACCTGGAACTGTCTGTGAATTATGATAACTACCCAGAGTTTCGCCATGAAATGAACAAAGTGTTAGAGAGCAACATATGGGTCATGGATATAGTCTAGTAGACTTAGTACAGACTTCCTATAAGAAGGAATTGAAGTTAAGGTACAAACAGCATAACTGATGTCACAGCAGGCTTTATTGTATTTTTTTTTCTTTCATTTTCAAATTTCCTGTTAATTCGCTTTAATTCTGTTCCAAATTTCCTGTTAACATGCTTTAAAAGGGTCAGGTAAAAATCCTGTATGTTAGTAAAAATTTGTTTTTATGTTCACTTTATTATACAAAGATTTCCTTTTGTTTTTCTAGAACTGTCATCATTACTGTTCTGTCATGACAAGCAGACAACACAAGAATGCCATTTTTTATGTTCTGTAATTTTGTAATGTTAGATAATTAAAACATGCCATGGTTAAAACATAACCAATTTGTCTTCACTACTGACCCTTAGAATACAAATCTCAAAGGTTAAGTCTTCAGCAACAAAAAATACCTTTTTAGTTTTGAGGCTCCAACTCAATGTTAATTAGTTCCCTAAGTGTTGTGTATAAGTCCACTGCTGCAAACACATCATTCGTAAGGTTCAAGTCATGCTCTGATATAAGATCAACACATATGTTAAAAATGTCTTCATCGCATGGAAAGTCCTTGAAAACACACTCTTCTAAACACACTTGAATCTTCTCCAGTTGCACTGGATGCAGGTGATCTGTGGCTCCATATAGATGAGACACTGCATACATGATGGATGGTCGGCCATGTGGTGAACGTGAGTTGTGGACTGGCCGTATTCTGTGGTTGTTCCAAGTGAAGGCAATCTCATCCAGCTCTTCCTGTATGGAATAATGTTTTGTAATAGAGTTAGTAGATGTCTGGGAATCTGTATGTGTAGCAGGAGAACAGAACACACAGCATGAAATATGGAACCATGTAATCAAATCACAGAAAATCTGCAATGAACAGTATTTTAAGCTATTATACATTTCTGGTATGCATATTACATTGTAAATATTGTTTTTAACATTAATAACACACTAAATGAGTTAAGACATTAATGGAGATTAGGTGGTGAGCCAAGTTACAATTCTGTGTTAGACTTAAAGGGATAGTTTACCCCAAAATGGAAATTGTGTCATAATTTACACACTATCATGTTGTTCCAAACCTGTAGGAATTTCTTCTGTTGAAAACAAAATACATTGTTAAAGAACGCTGGTAATCAGACATCATCCACTGACTTCCATGGTATTTTTTCCATTACTAACATTGTTTAAAATGTATTTTGTGTTCAGCAGAAGAAAGAAACTCATTCAGTTTTGGAACGACATGACAGTGAGTAAATTATCATAGAATTTTCATTTTTGGGTGAACTGTCCCTTTAAGGCAAAATCTGGTGGACACTTAAGGAAGTGACGGAATAGACCAAGTTTAATGACGTTTGCTCACCTAATTAAATACATTTAATAAAATGTTTGTATCAAGAGCATTACTCCAATCAGTAAGGCTCCAATAATACTTTAAGTTACTCCAATAATGATTTAAGATACACTGTTCTGGTGTCCGCTTTTTTCGTTTTAATCATCCGTGGTATTTTTAAATTTGAAAATAATTGTAGGTTTAAACCACACATATTATTCCTTTTTCGATTAACATATTAATAATACTTTTGTAACATTTATTGCCAAGCAAAATCATTTTGAATACAGTATCCCGACTTTAATTTAATCACTATTTAAGCTGGTAGAACTCCACAGAAATTGGTCACTACAATCACTTCCATAGTATGAAGTAAAATACGTTTAACAAGGAAGCAAGGTAGTGGAGATAAATGAGATAAACTCACCTGAATTTTGTTAAGGAAACAGAACTGGACCAAGGATTTGTCCAAGAAAGTGTCTGCGAAGTGCCCGTCCTCTCTCAGCTTGTCAAAGAGGTCTATCCAAAACTGAACACATTCACCTCGCAAAGTGAGCCACCATCTTTCGATGCGTTGGTTTCCAGTGCTTGGGCCAAAAGTAACATGGTCTGCTGGTCGATCCTCAGAAGAAGTTAAAAATCGTTGCATCTCAGCCACATGAACATTTTCTGTTCCTAAATCTAGCCTTACTCTAGAAGGACAACCCCCCGCTTTAATTACTGCATCCATGAAGTATCCAGCAATTAGTCTTGGATCATTGTTGGTCTTGTATGCCTCAAGCCATATCATGCTCCTAGAAAATCCATCAATACATCCACTTATTCCAATTCCAAATGGTTTCAGCTTATCATAGCCATCTATATGCCACACAAAGTTAGGACCACGGCTATGATACACACGCCTCCTCAGTCTATTCCTTGACCTCAAATCAACCCCTTCACCATCTAAAAGCCGCAAAAGGACTCGCACCGTTTCCCTGTCAGTTACGATACCATTCAACCAGCATTTTTGGTGCATCCATCTATAACCATGGCATTGGCCAGATGTTTGAAGTTGCTGTTCAATGAAAGCTGCCACCGCAGGAACGTCCGTTTTGTTCTTTCTGCGCCAAAGCTTGTTCTTGCTCAAAATTCTTTCAAGAGTGCGTTTGCTCAGCGCTATTCCATGTCGTTCCGCTAATAATACAAGAATTTCATCATTAGTAAAACCACGATTAAAGTATTCCTTGATATGCTCACAGTTCATCCTGTGTCGTGTTGAATCAATGTGCTCAAGACAAAGTCATAATTTTGACTTAAGTAAGTCATTATTTCGACTTAGTAAGTCATAATTATGACTTAGTAAGTCATTATTTCGACTTAGTAAGTCATAATTATGACTTACTAAGTCATAATTTCGACTTAAGTAAGTCATAATTATGACTTAGTAAGTCATTATTTCGACTTAGTAAGTCATAATTATGACTTAGTAAGTCATTATTTCGACTTAGTAAGTCATAATTATGACTTAGTAAGTCATTATTTCGACATAGTAAGTCATTATTTCGACTTAGTAAGTCATAATTATGACTTAGTAAGTCATTATTTCGACTTAGTAAGTCATAATTATGACTTAGTAAGTCATAATTTTGACTTAAGTAAGTCATAATTATGACTTAGTAAGTCATTATTTCGACTTAGTAAGTCATAATTTCGACTTAAGTAAGTCATTATTTCGACTTAGTAAGTCATAATTTCGACGTAGTAAATCATAATTATGACTTAGTAAGTCATTATTTCGACATAGTAAGTCATTATTTCGACTTAGTAAGTCATAATTATGACTTAGTAAGTCATAATTTCGACTTAAGTAAGTCATTATTTCGACTTAAGTAAGTCATAATTTCGAGTTTTCATGCGCAATTTTTTTTTCTTATGTGGCGGAAACGGGCTTCCATACCATATGGCACTAGAGCGGGGGTGTTAAAGTCATTTTGGTCTGGGTCCACATACAACTTAATCTGATGTCAAGTGGGGGAGACCAGTAAACTCATGGTAAATTACATAGAACTAACAATAAGTCCACTTTTTTTTTCTTTGTATTGGTGCATTATATTATAAATTGTATTGACTAGAGGAAAGTTTATTATTTACACTTATCCATTATGATTATTATTATTCCATTTATTCTTTTGATTAAACATCATAACGTCAAAAATGCATGGGTGAATTGTCCCCAATAAGACATCCATTTAGGAAGAAGATAAGATTTATTTTGTGTAGACTTTAATTAAACTTTTATTATAGTTAATTTAAGATTAAAAAGTTCAGTTAAAGACTTTTAATAATATCATCATGTTTATTGTCTTGAGTATAATTAAACAATCTAAATACATCATTATCACTTCTACAACATACATACACTTAGAGTCCAGAGATGTTAGATTTATTAAAACGAACAAAAGAAAAATAACACAGTAAGGAACACAGAGAGCATGTCAAGTATCACAAAAACAGGTCCAATAAGTTTTTTTTTTGCTGTAACAGATTGGGATCTAATACATTTTGACAAGGATTACCATAGTTAAACACTGATTATTGCTTAAAATAAACTTGTAATAAACAGCTTGTCTATGGTTGAAAAGACATCGTTTAACACGGGTAAGTCGCACCATTCAAAATATAATCCCCCTTTGCAGCAATCGTAGGGGTCGTCTGGAATAGGCCAGTCGCGTTCACCGTTAGAATCATAGCTGCTATGATTCATAATCTCCCTTTCGGCCTCTGCACGGCGTTCATTCCGAATCCTAATTTCTTCATGTAAGCTCTTGCTCCAGCAGTTTGATATGGACACGTTGTCACCAGGTTTAGCAACCCTGTACTGCACGTCCGGTATGGAGCCAGCCCAATTGAAAAACCACCATTGTCTTTCACCAACCGCGTTAAGATCTCTCCAAATTTGATTGTAAAATATATGCCAGTCTTTAGCTGGCAAGATAAAGCGTGATGTCTCTGAGGTAAGGTCTTCATCAAACTCAACAGAGTAGATTTTGACGGTACGTGATAACTTGTCGAAAACAAATCCGCCTATATTATCACCAGACATCAGAAATTCTTGTTTCACAAAACCATCCTCTTCATGAAGAAACTTGGTCCAACGAATCCGTTGATGTTTCTGGCATGGACAAGGAAGGGTTTCTTCTGTTTCAACAGAGCTTCTTGTCTGTGTTTCCGGAGTCTTTGGAGGATCCATTGTTACTGTAGTGATGAGAACTATCTTAACGCCTGTTTAGACTGCAGATTCATAGGCACGGCCTGTAGGTGTGAGACATCCAAGGATGTGACACATTCAACAGCCATAAAACACCCTACTTGATAGAAAGAAGTCTTTGCGGGTTTTGTGGTCTGATATTTGTAAAAAAAAAACGCTACACGTTTTACAAGACAAAAAAATGTTTTGTCATGATATGGGTCCTCGTCCCCCGTTCTATAACTGCATAAGCAGTTTGGTTAAAGATATAATACATATATGTTAGCACTACTTAAAAACAATGGCATTATAATAATGTAGCGTAAATGTCTCAAGTGAAGAAGATGGTTGCTTTATAATTTTATTAAATCAAACAATTCAAGGGAAACGTTGTCGTATATGAGCAATGAGAGTTTGCTAAACTTACATCAGATTCTAGGAGAAAAATGAAAGGATAAGGGGTACAGTCGCACAATAGAAAGAGAGTGTGATGTACAAATGAATACCATGTAATGTAAACGCTTTCAAACAATATGTTTCAGGAAAAGAAAAGAAAAAAAAAGTGAACAAAGTCAAAGAAAACATAAAAACTGAAATCTCACATTGTTACAAGTGAATTACTATTTTATCTTTGCTCTGGTTTCATAGTCAAAATGTTGTGGTTTTCTATGTGTACTCACAACGACGTGAACAAACAATGTTCAATATAAACAAATGAGTAAATTACCCCTTCACTAACAACTAACAACTGTAATGCGATTTTGATGCTGATACTAACAGTATCATAGTACTATGACATTAGAATATTGTTATTTATTATGTATGCTTGTGCTTATGTATCCTTTAGTGTGCTAAACAAATATTTACAATAGTTAAAAATGAAGATATGTTAACCATTTATAGCATTCTGTTAGTGAGGGGGAAGCAGATTATTAATACAAAATAGTGAGTCGGTGACACCTTTGTCTTGTAATGTGTAAGTTAATTGATAGGTCTTGTTTCAAGTGTAACAGTTATGTATCAGAAGAAAAAAAAGAAAAGTTAAACGCACTTTTCATGTCGAGGCGAGATCTATCATGTGTCTTGAGACACCTCGTACACAGATCAGAAAGAATATTACCTCGTGTAGAACTATCATTTAATTTTCTCAGGTTGTATTTGTAAATCATTTAGTGTAAAAATGATGTTTGAATTGTCTCTTTATCTTTTACAATACATTAGACGTTAGACCTTAAATGTGTTTGCGTTAAAAAGTTGTGGTACGTACCCTCTAACAAGGCTGACGCGTTTAACACATCTATTTACACATTGTAAAATGTTTTATTACAACTTAAGTGAAATAAGCCAGAGCAGTAGCTACATTTGAGTCAAAGATGTCCATAATAGTTGAAAAAACTACGTTATAATCTTAATGTCTAGCCAACTTTTGAAAGAAACGATTTGTAAAATCATCTCAGGGAACATAATTTTAAATAATTTTGATTTGTCAAAAGAAAAATTTCCGTTACACATTTAAAAAAGTTTTTCTTAAACTAAAGGTTTGTGTTTATCACACACTCTCTCCCATGGCTGGTTAGAAAGAATTTGCAAAGTCTTCACCTGAAATAGTACAATCCAACAAGAAATGTGAATTGTGTCATCTAATTCTAATAGTAAAAGAAAAAACATCATTTACAAATCCAAACTTACAAACTTTCACAACTGTTTGTGAATGGCTTTCTGACTTCATTGTAAAATGGGGCTTCTTGCATGTTGTTAGTAAATATACTTCTTGAACTACATTGGGTTTTTGCACACGTTATACTTGATAGGTGTGTGAAATTTATATACTAATTTTTTATACACACGTTATACTAATGAAATAGGTGACGGATAGGTGTTCTAAGAGGAAATATCAATGTGATTCTGGTAAAATTCATATTTTAGTAAATAATATCGTCTAAATAGTCTAAATGTATTAACGGTACATGTATGATATGAACAAAGTTATGAGTTCTAGGTACGAAGATATACACCAAGATTTGGTTTCATGAGAATCGCAAAACAACATTATCCTATTGTTGTAAATTCCCCTGAGGTAAATAGTTTGAAATGTAGGTTTCTCAAAAGAAAAAGAAAAAAAAGTTTAGTCTTACAATCAAAAAGTTTTTCTGAAGTGATGTTTATGTCACAAACATATCCATAGAGTTTTTCACATGTGGAAACAAGTCGTGTCCATTACGACACTCCTGCAGAAACAACACTGGTCATCAGGATTCTTAAAATAAATAAAGAATAAATCAAAAGTTTAGTTTAAAGACGATAGGCCTTGCTTAGAGATACTCAAATATAAGTGTTTAAACGTTTAAAATTACGGTTATGTTTATTTTACTTTGAATTTCAAACACAAACAGATATATACACAATCTCAAACAGTCACACAAACTCAAAAATACACACACACACACACACACACACACACACACACACACACACACACACACACACACACACACACACACACACACACACACACACACACACACACACACACACACACACACACACACACACACACACACACACACACACACACACACACACACACACACACACACACACACACACACACACACACACACACACACACAAATAGATACATACACAAAACTCACACAGACTCAAACAGACACACACACACACAAACTCATACAGTCACACAAACAGAGCCAAACAGGAACACGCAAACAGACACATAAACAGAAACAAACACAAACAGGATTGCACAAAACAGACACAGACACGAAAAAGACAAATAATTCAGCCATAAACTCTAAAAATTGTGTTTTGTATAGTAACTCTACACACAAACATTATAGTCATATACCTTTAAATGTTTATTAAGCTATAATGAGTACAAATTTTGCACAATTGAACTTTACTTATACTTTAAAGATGAATGAGTCACTCAAAATGAATAATGACACTTTCTAGAGTTACTTTACAACTGAATTGGAGTACGTTAAACAATTTGTATGATTTAAAGTGCTATAGAAATAAAGCTGATGGAATATATGTATATTCAGTATATATTTACACCATAAACAGAAATGCATTGGGTGAAGTTTTATTTCTTTCTCAAAACACTGAGTTTTTTTTCCTAAGTAATCAAATAGGTACATGTTTACATTAACAGAGTGCAAAAGGGGTTAAAATAATGTTTGTTTTTTCTTTCTGAAAACACTGAATAGACCAACTTGGTCTGAATATATGAGTGACTGGTTTCACTGAGTTAGGTCTCAAGTATCACTTTTAGTGTGTAAAACATTTTAAAACAGTAAGATTAAAAGGTCAACTTTGTAAATCATATAATACATTTGTTTAAAAGAGTAGTTTGACGTGGTATATTTAAGTTTTTAGTGTATAGCAGATTAACTCTGAAATCTATGGAATACATGTTTAAATGTTAATAGATAAATGTTAAAACCTAACTTATAAAATATAACTACAAATTCACTAGTCCAAATAACTTAATGTTTAAACCATTAAAATGTAAAAGAATGGTAAAATCTCTTTCCTGTAATTAAGGTAAATCTCCAATTTATATTATGTATTTGTATACATTAGTAGTTTGATGTATACATTATACAGTAGTTTGATATGCCATATTTACGTTTCAAGAGATGTTAGAAGTCTAATAACATAAAACTTGATCAAATATAACTGTTTTCAAGATAACTAAATGTTAAAATTGCATTGTATAAAATCTGTAGATATAACAGATATCGTTATTTCAAATAACCAATGTTTAAAAGTGTAAATATAACTACAATTTCGCTAGTCCAAATAACTTAATGTTTAAAAACCATTAAAATGTAAAAGAATAGTACAATCTCCTTCCTCTAATTTAGGTAAATTTATCTAATGTAATTGTGAAAAAGAGTAGTTATATGTGACATATTTACGTTTCAAGAGACGTTAGAAGTCTAATAACATAAAACTTGATCAAATATAACTGTTTTCACTATTACAGATAACTAAATGTTTAAAATGCATTGTATGAAATCTGAAGACTTTGTTATTTCAAATAACTAATGTTTAAACGTATAAATATAACTACAACTTCACTAGTCCAAATAACTTAATGTTTAAAACCATTAAAATGTAAAAGAGTGATACAATCTCTTTTCGTGTAATTTAGGTATATTTATCTAATGTAATTGTGAAAAACCATAACAGCATAAGAGATGTTAGAAGTCTATAAACTTGATCAAATATAACTGTTTTCACTATGCAGATAAGTAAACAGTCTGACTGAATCTCTGAAAAGTCTATAGCAAAAAAGATTTCTATCAAATATACTAAGCACAAAAACTATATATTGTATCAAATAATGTTTTACCATCGTTATGAAATAAGAGGTAAGAGATCTCTTTTAAATTTACCACTGTTTAAAAACTTTAAAAGATTTTGGTCTTTCTGATTTGACAACATTTACCACAACTTCTCCTCTAACAGGTAACACTCCTAACACTTGCTAACTATTTACCCCTTCCTTCAAAGATATGTCTGAAATCACAGACAGGATGGAGACAGGAGATTTAACTTTGCAAATTAAAACTAACACCCTTAGTGGCACTAAAAACTTATATCCTAAACATTTGTGATTTTTGGAAACTCGTCAGAACTAATGACACCTAAAACCTTTGAACAATGTTTGGACCATCTTAGAGGTGTTTGGGTCCTTCAAAGACCAAGTCAGCAACAAGGATGGGGGACAGATGGATACATGAGGTCTGGGAAGATATCACTTATTAAATTAAAAACTATCACCCCTTAGTGTGATTAAAAAACTTATCTCCTGACCGTTTGTGTATTGGGAAAGATCTCAGATCTAATGACACCTAAAACCTTTGAACAATGTTTGGATCATCTTAGAGGTGCTTGATTCCTTCAAAGACAAGTCTAAAATCAGATCCTTTCTCACAGACAGGATGGAGACAGGAGATTTAACTTTGCAAATTAAAACTAACACCCTTAGTGGCACTAAAAACTTATATCCTAAACATTTGTGATTTTTTTTGGAAACACGTCAGAACTAATGACACCTAAAATCTTTGATCAACGTTTGGGTCAATTTTGAGGTGTCGATCCGTCAGCAACAAGGATGGGGAACAGATGGATACAGGAGGTCTGGGAAGATATCACTTTGCAAATTAAAATTACTACCCCTACTTTTAATCTTTTATTACATCCAATAATAAACACTTCCATATGCAAAGCACCTCCAAAACCAGGAAGGGGGCCGGCTCCCCCGAACCCAGTGAGTGTGAGAAGCTCATTTTCATTTGGGTCTACAGAGAGAAGCATGGATCTCACAGCTCAAGTAAGTTCTTTTTAAAATCTTCAGAAACACTATTTTAATTACAAGTCATTATTTCAACCTTTATTGTTTTATTGTTTCTCATTTCTTAAACTCGTTTGTTTTGTTTAATTCACAGTCATTATACCTGGATTGTGAGAAGGTTTGGTCAGCTCTGCTCAGCTCTAAACAACCTCCGGTGGGGGCTGGGGGCGGTGGGGGACAGATTCACCCTACTACACAACTGTGTAAACACTCGTAAAATCATAAAAAAACAAATTGTCCGGAAACAGGAGGTCAAAGGTGACAAATGCACACCTGGGGGTAATAAATCATTTTTTGACACTCTGTATATAATATTTTCTTCTGTCGTTGACAAATTTCGCTAGTCGATAATGCAGGACCTCAATGTGAGTCCACTGAGAGACAGTGCCGAACTGTGAGAACACAGAGGTCCACCACCTTGTCCAGTGAGTGGTCAGGCGATGCTCAGTGGGAACCTCATCCATTGATAAGTCTCTCTTGTGGCGTGTGGGTCGATGCTGGTTGATCCTCTGGAATATCTGAACAGGGTAGGATAGTTGAATTGGGGCACAAAGGCCAGACCAGTTACCCGGAATGTCCTTAAACAATGCTTTAGGGCCACAATACCACCACCAATCAATATCTAAACTGAAAGTGCTAGCTACCAAACCACTGCCGGGTCGAACTCTAGTTGTCTAGAAATCTTTCAGATCGCTAACGTGCGCAGTGTCCCATATAATGCGAATTGTGGTGGTGTTTCGTTCGACCACCTGGAGGCACTGTCCCTTAGTTACCTTTCCATGTGGGTCGGATTCATTCAGGCTTTTTCCTCTATAACAGGCACTAAAATTAAATTTTGGTGGAAAAACGGGGTGTATTCGGATGTGTTCGTGCAAGAAGGGACGGGCAGGCTTGCTCGTATTGACCCTCCATTCCCCGCACCCGTCTGGAACATCCCGTCTCCATACCTTATCATTTCCTCCTGGCCATACATATCGCTTAACACAGCTTGTGTTCATGTGGTCCTGTGATAGTACAGACATTGATACGCTTACTACAGATGACATTACTTTCTGACAAACATAACATGATTCGTTGGTGTGCATTCGAGCAGTGAAGTTGGCATATTGCCAAAACAGATTATCAGTTGGTTTCACAGCGAGAGCTGGAGCAACGAACAACAATAAACAATACATATGCATTCTGAAATTAGACAATAATCAATGATAATGATAACAAATGATATCATGCAAAATGTCGACAAAGCAAAAAAAAATGATAAAGGATATGCGCTGCCGAGTGTTATGTCATACAGCAGTGCTGCGTGTTCAGCTCCCGTCTACTGATGCAATAACAGAGGGTCAGCAAAATAAAAGTTGTGGGCCGATAGATCGTGGTCAGTCCCAGTCAGTCCAGTTTCGCGCAACACCCCAGCTTCTCCGTCCTCTGACGCGGCGGTGACCCTTCTTTGACAGTTCCTACCCCAAGAGGCCTAAGCCCCTCCGTCCCTTGACGCAGTAGTGAACTCCCTTGGACAGGTCCCGCTCAAGTGGCCCCTGGTTTGTCCCCCCGTCCCTTGACGACAGTAGTGACCTTTACAGGACTACAAAGGAGATCTCAGGAAACAGATGTCTCTAACGATCCTAAAAAGACATGGTTAGTACAATTTCTATAGCCCAGACCCTCCCGGCGTGACACAAAGACCAGTTTCTTCAGTTGTGTCCCGGGGCTTTCCTTAAACGCGTTGCATGGATCCACTGTGGAAAAGATTCAGTTAATACTGCAGTTCGAGTTACTGCCACAATTTTGGTGGGGGTGCTAAATTTTGGTGCTTCAATAGGATCCCCCATTTTTAAGAATTGTTTGACCATTACCTCATCTCCAACTTGAAAGGGATGGGTGGGGTCTAATGGGAGTGGTGCAGAACTCGAATGCATTTTTCTCCAGTTTTCATGGAGTACTTCACACAATAACCTAGAATATTCACCCAGGGGCACATCACATCCCACACCTCCCAACGTTCCGGCCCCTCTCCAGGGGGCTGGGAATGGTCTTCCCATTATCATTTCATATGGGGACAGCCCTTTTAACCCTTTGTGGGGGGCCATCCTCATTTCAGCCAATACAACAGGTAACAATGACGGCCAATTACTGTGGTCTGCGGAATGCATTGCTTTGCATAATTTATCTTTGATGGTTCTATTAACCCTTTCCACAATACCAGACGACTGTGGATGATAAGGAATGTGGTGTTGCCAATCAATTTGTAGTTGTTTTGTCACGTCCATTAGGACTTTGGCCACGAAAGCAGGTCCTCTATCAGAGTCAATGGCTAACGGTATGCCATACCTGGGTATTATTTCGCGTGTTAAATGTGTGACCACTGTTTTTGCATCCTCTTTCGAGCAAGGAAAAGCCTCCACCCATCTAGAAAATTTGTCTACAAAAACTAGTAGATACTTATACGGGCCCTTCTTGGGGAGGTGAGTGAAATCAACCTGCCATTGCTGTAGAGGGCTTTCAGGTAAAGGTAGAATCTGATGTTTTGATATTGGTTTCGAATTGTTACTCATTGCACACGTAACACAGCGGTCTAACGTGTCTTTCACTTTTGCTGCTAGGCCTTTTATACACAAAAATCGATCCATTTCCTCATATACCCCTCTTTGGCCGCGATGTGTGACACCATGGAACTCCCAGATAAGGAAGTATGCACACGAGGCTGGCACACAAACGCGGCCAAGAGTGTCTACCATGACACCATTTGTGTTTGCTGTAGCGCCTAAATCCATCCAATGGTGGCGGTCGTCGTCAGAGGCAGCCTGTTGGATGGCTACAAGATCAGTGTTAGGAATAATTCCACATGTCATAACGTGAGGTGTGTGCGAGGCAGCAGCAACATTCAACCAAGGGGGAAACCGGCCAGAATGGGCCCCCTCTTTGGCAGCTTTATCAGCTAATGCGTTACCTCTGACCTCACTGGTGTCTAGTGTTGAATGACCTTTAGTTTTAATTATTGATAAACGTTTAGGGAGTCGACATGCTTGTATTAAATCCATTACCAGGGAGCTATGTGCTATTGGTTTACCATCAGCTGCAACAAATCCTCTAGTAGCCCAAATTTGGCCAAAATCATGTGCTACACCAAAAGCATACCTACTATCTGTATATATGTTGACGTCCTGATCCTCGGCTAAGATGCAGGCACGAGTCAGGGCAACCAGCTCTGCTGCTTGAGCGGATGCAAAAGGCAGGGCTGCAGACTCAAGAACAGTGTTAGATATTTTTTTAGCTGTTTGTCTAGTTCTTTCAACATATTCGCGGTGTCATCCCGCCATTTGAATGTAGTAATGGTTTTAGTTCGCCTCGTTTCCCTTTCCTCCTCATCAGCTCGCTCTTCCTTTACCTGATCAACTTTATCGTTCTCGGGGCCAAGCGCCGGCACGGCTGCTACCAGACTATCTTCGTTATATGCATCGCCGAGTTTGAATTGCAGGATAAACCTATAATCCGCTCCCGTTAACTGACAGTGTCGTGAAGCTTTGATGAGCATATCAACAAACTGGACGGGTTTCGAAGGCGATGGCAGCATGTCTATTATGTCTTTCAGTGCGCTGATGGAGGGCGGTGTGACGTTAACTTTATTACCGCGCTGCGCCCAAAGGGCAGCCACATTTAATTTCGGTGGGTCAATTTCGGATCCCGAGTTGGGACCTGCATCGTCATCATAGTCATTATCTGTATCATCATCGTCGTTACTCGGTTTCATAGATTTCCTTTTTTTGTCATAAGTTACGGGCGGCGCGTTCGGTGCGCTCGGTTCAGATTTAGAGATACAGACGGTATTAATACTCGGTGGACCATACGGCGGTGGCGGACATTTCGTTGGCTTGAAAGCAGGATATTCAGTCAATGTGGTCGGTTTTTTTTTCCTTCAAAGGTTTTGGTACAGTCTTTAACACTGCTTTAGGAACATAAGCGCCAGTTCTACTGCGCCAGATGTCAGCCATTTTGTACCATATATCATACCCAGCGCGCATATATGTAAAATCCCACTTTGGATCACTTTGGTTACCATATGTCAAATTATATGCGGTCTGTAGGAAACCTGGATCAAACGTTCCCTCTCGCGGGTAACTCCGCCACTGACTACCTTCTGTCCGACCAGCCAAATTATCTATATACGGATTAGTGTAATAACCCCAACCACAACATTCCATCCATGCTTTTGAAGTTTCACTTGGGTCCGGTTTAGGATATGATTGCCCCATTATATTACCTCAATGGCCAGGCACTGACGCACACAGATTCAAAATTACGTTTACCGTACAAAACTGTAATTTTTCCCAATTCAGCGATCTATTCAGAACAGGCAGTGAATTTAAATAATCTCTTACCTGTCTGGATAGATCCCGGACGAGCCCCCAAAACACTGTTAGAAATTAAAACACTGTTAGAAATTCTTCAGCGTCTTTGTGTGCCTCAGTCTCTGCTCATCGAGGAGTTACTTCAGGATCCTGGGAGAGTGCAGCAACTCAAGAAACCACACGAATTGAATCAAGTCTGGTTTATTCAGAATGCAGCTCTCTCAAATAACAAGCAGTTTGCACAGATATTTATACGAGAATTACCTCCCCCTTTAGGGTGGGGTGTAACTACCCAAAACAAAAACAACTCTATATTTAGTTCAGCCAACTATTGTTACACCAGCTAAACAATGAAGAGTGCGTACATAGAAGATAACCTATGGCACATACATGGAAGATAACCTATGGCAGGGCGTGGTGGGTGCGGTTCCAGCATGCACATACCTGAATTCTACAAAACCAGTTATATGTCATTCTGAGGACACGTCATCTTTTATAACATACATTATAACATACATTTTCCTTCACTTTGAAGCTATTTGTGTTTAATAGATATATTGAAACTTATTAAATAATAAATATTTAATTAAAATTGAATTAACTTGAATGATACAGAAACATAAATACAATTAAGCTAAAAATACAACTTGTAATATTTAACTGAGGGGTATAGACCTACAGACACCAAACAAGGAACTAAACTAGACAGATGTTGGTGTAGGAGGTAAACAATTACATAATTAATCAGTCACTAAGAAAACTAATGGCAAATACACACCACATGATTTTAGCCATGATTTTTACTTGCAGTCAATTCTGTGAAAATGTCAGGGACCCCTGTTTTGTCTTTGTTTAATGTTTGCCTGTTTATATTGTGCTTGAGCACATGGTTATGTCTTTGTTGAAGTTTGCCATGTGGTCCTCTTGTCCCGCCTCCTCGTTTCCAGTTGCCATGCCCCCTTGTCTAGTCCTCCTTTTCTTGAGTGTGTTCACCTGTCCCTCATGTGCTCAGTTCCCTTTATATTGTGCTCCTTTCCTTCATGTCCTTGTTGGTTCTGCGTGGTATCTTTGTCACTTGTTCTAGTGTTACCTTATTGTTATTGTAATGTTTTTAATTTCTCAAGTGTTGTTCTAGTTACTGGTGGGCTGAGCGAGGCTACATGAAACACTGAAACGATTGAAGCAAAAATACTGTATTGTCATGAAAAATAATAAAACAAACCGATACACAATGGTCTCATTTTTTTCTTCAGATTTTTATAAAAAAAAAAAAAAATTACTTTCTCTGCTGTGGAAGGGCTTAGCCTACTTTTTTTAACAAACAATTTATCCAGCCTTTGAAAAAAATCCTCTCTCAAAGGACACTTTTCACATTGCAGCTTTTTTCAGGATTTCTGGTATGCACATTTTGGTAGGCTTCAGATATTGATTTAATTTTTTTAACTGCACTTATCAGTATTGAGAACACTTAGCGGTGTTGCCATTAGTTGGGCTGTGTGCCTCTTTGCTGTGATTGGTGTATGGGTCCCTGTGTTTTCAGGTTGATCTGTGCCTCTCTCACAGTGGGATTGAACATGGTTCCCAAATGCATTTCAATGCAATGTCTCGTTCCTGCTCTCGAAAGTGAATGTCTCCGGTTATGTTGAAAACCTCGGTTCCCTGAGAGACGGGAACGAGACATTGAATTAACTTCCGTGTTCGCTGCTTGACCAGTGCAGCGTTCAATCATGATTCTGACGAAATTGCCACGCTTATGCTATTTATACTACCTGTCAGGAAGAGCTACATTGTGTGACAATTGGCCAGTTGTCAACTGATTTTATCCTATAAGGTTTCAGAAATTATGTGAAGGGGAGGAATTAATTTGCAGGGGTGATTTAAAAAAACAATAGCAAAAAATAGAAGCAGCTCACTGATAAGTGGTGCTATGGTGAGCTATTTTTAGAACAGGCCCACGGTCGACTCATGTGGTCATTGTGGGCGACCTGGTGCCCGTGGGCACCGTGTTGGTGACCCCTGCTCTAGTGGCTTAAAAATCATAATTTATTTTTTACTGATATTAATATTAATTTTATTTCAAGAAACATCATAATTTATATAACTTTTGGTTAATTTTTAAAACAAATCATTTGAAACTAACAAGTTTATACTGTCACATTCACCGTCACCTAGGACTATTATTTTGCCCCTTGTTCACGTTGTTTTGGTTTCAGTCACTCATTTGTTTCCATGGCCACAGATCATCACTTATTAATCATCACAGGTATTTGTCTTTAGGTTCATCACTGTTAGTATATTTAATCCTCCTTGTGCACTCCTTAGTTGTCAGTTATCGTTAATGTTTCGCGTGTGTATGGTCTCAGTGTCGTTTACTTTAATAAAGCTTTCAAATGGAATCTTCAGAGTCTTCGTGCCTTCGTCACACACGGATTCATAACAGAATAACTGACCCAACAAACGCTACGACGAGGACTGTTTCGGCGGAGGAGAGGAAACGGGTGGAGAGTCGACTTAGGGGCATCGTTCGCCAAGGTGGGCGATCATTAGAGAACTACGTGGAGGAGTTTTTAGAACTGGCGGATTTGGTGAGCTGGGGAGACACTGAATTAAACTTGCATTTCTGGGCTGGGCTGAACGATGAAGCTTGTGATCAGCTAGACCCGGACAACTGCTGGCAGCCGTTCAAGGACTTCCTCAATCTGGTTCTGGATATAAACTGCTCACCATTCTACATCGGGGAGGCTGACACGCCGATTCCCGCGGCTCGCCCGCCAGCGCCGGTTCCCGCGACTCGCCGGCCAGTGCCTGCGCCCCGCCAGTCAGAGCCAGATCCAGAGATCCGCCAGTCAGAGCCAGATCCGGAGATCCGCCAGTCAGAGCAAGATGCGGAGATCCGCCAGTCAGAGCCAGAGCCAGATCCGGAGATCCGCCAGTCAGAGCCAGATCCAGAGATCCGCCAGGCAGAGCCAGATCCGGAGATCCGCCAGGCAGAGCCAGATCCGGAGATCCGCCAGGCAGAGCCAGATCCGGAGATCCGCCAGGCAGAGCCAGATCCGGAGATCCGCCAGGCAGAGCCAGATCAGAGATCCGCCAGAACCAGAGCCCGAGCTGCCGTGGCCCGACCCGCCAGAACCAGAGCCCAAGCTGCCGTGGCCCGTCTCCCCGAGCCGCCGCTGGCCTTCGCCGACCTCCCTGAGCCGCCGCCGGCCTTCGCCGACCTCCCAGACCGCCGCATCCTGCCTACCCGTCGGGAGCTCCTCCCTAGATATATATTCTGTTTATTCAAATAATTGGGTTAGTTTACTTTCACAAACATTTTTAATCCGTTTGCATACTGGGATGGCTTATCCCATTCAGGCCCATTCAGTCTGTCATTAGCCCCACATGTTTTTCAGCAGATATCCGAAATTAGTTTTCCCCCCATTGAGAAACAACAGCATAAGGACAATCTACTACAAAGTTGATCCTACATGGATAAATAATACTACTACTAACAATAATGTACTTAAAACTGAGAAATGTACATAATATAGTGAATACCTCTCTGAAAAGAGTTGATTAAATGAAACAGAGGACACAAACAGTGACTGAATTCTTCTCATTTGCATTCATCTCATCATGATACATGTTTATCTACTGTCATCAACAACCGACTCGCACTCAGTGATTTCTCATATGTGTTGGACATGCAGTAACATGGAAGTGTCACTTGCAAGAACAATGGGTTAGGAGAAAAGCCTGTAATAATACATTAACATTTCTGAATGCTTTTTATAGGTGCCCGTATGCTTGCAGACACACATTTGCAACAGAATGTGTTTTAATTAAATTATATTTAAATAAAATACTGAACTACCTTTTAGATTATATGACACTCCCTCCACTCAATTCACTGTAACAAATTTCACTACTTTTTACTACCATAGAGTAAAAATCATAATTTATTAATTCACTGAAATTAATATTCATTTTATTACTATAAACACCGTAATTTTATATAACTTCTGGTTATTTTTTAAACCAATTCTTTGAAACCAACACACGTAGCTATCATAAAACCACAGTACTGATTCACAATGAAAGTGCAGAAAATTGCATTGTTAATTACAGATTTTTTTTAATGGACTTAATATTAACATATCAAATCTACAAAATAGATGCATGTTGAAATATGCTCATATTTATAACTCTTACTTCCAGTGCCATAGCCCTTTACACACAATCCCAGGTTACATACATCCCAACATTACATTTTGATACAGTAAAGTCAGCACAACTCAAAACAAAATACTGGAGACTTAAAAAGTAGCTTAAATACATTGTTAAAACATTTCTTGTTAAGTATTATAAACTGGGATTTAAGTACTGGATTCATTAACTTTCAGCAGTTTTTACAGCTTCCAATTTTCCTATTAGCTTGAGAGTCAGTGGCAACACACGCACGCACGGACACACTACTGGCAGGATCAGTGCTGCTGTAAAGAATGAGAGGAGCTAATAAGTTACTATAGGCACAAATACACAAGAATCTGTTCAAATACTATAGCACCAATAGAAATCAATTTCATAACATGGACTACTTTATTTGAGGTAAAGTATATGTCACACAATCACAATTCAATGAAAATTACTCCAATACATAGGCTTATACACTCACCTACAGGATTATTAGGAACACCTGTTCAATTTCTCATTAATGCATAATGGATTATGCTCGTACGTTTAAGTATTACTGTATTTTGATGATCTGCATGATCGTGTACACTTACCTAAAGGATTTTTAGTAATACCTATTCAATTTCTCATTAATGCAATTATCTAATCAACCAATCACATCAGTTGCTTGAATGCATTTAGGGGTTTGGTCCTGGTCAAGACAATCTCATGAACTCCAAACTGAATGTCAGAATGGGAAAGAAAGGTGATTTAAGCAATTTTGAGCATGGCATGTTTGTTGGTGCCAGACAGGCCAATCTGAATATTTTACATTCTGCTCAGTTACTGGGATTATCACGCACAACCATTTCTAGGGTTTACAAAGAATGGCGTGAAAAGGGAAAAACATCCAGTATGCGGCAGTCCTGTGGGCGAAAATGCCTTGTTGATGCTAGAGGTCAGAGGAGAATGAATGGGCCGACTGATTCAAGCTGACAGAAGAGCAACTTTGACTGAAATAACCACTCGTTACAACTGAGGTATACAGCAAAGCATTTGTGAAGCCACAACACACACTTGAGGCGGATGGGCTACAACAGCAGAAGACCCCACCGGGTACCACTCATCTCCACTACAAATAGGAAAAAGAAGCTACAATTTGCATGAGTTCACCAAAATTGGACAGTTGAAGACTGGAAAAATGTTGCCTTGTCTGATGAGTCTTGATTTCTGCTGAGACATTCAGATGGTAGAGTCAGAATTTACCGGAAACAGAATGAGAACATGGATCCATCATGCCTTGTTACCACTGTGCAGGCTGGTGATGGTGGTGTAATGATGTGGGTGATGTTTTCTTGGCAGACTTTAGCAGACTCTTGGCCCCTTAGTGCCAATTGGGCATTGTTTAAATGCCACGGACTACCTGAGCATTGTTTCTGACTATGTCCATCCCTTTATGACCACCATGTACCCATCCTCTTATGGCTACTTCCAGCAGGATAATCCCCCATGTCACAAAGCTTGAATCATTTCAAATTGGTTTCTTGAACATGACCATGAGTTCACTGTACTAAAATGGCACCCACAGTCACCAGATCTCAACCCAATAGAGCATCTTTGGGATGTGGTGGAATGTGGATGTGGATCCCACAAATCTGGATGTGCATCCCACAAATCTCCATCAACTGCAAGATGCTATCCTATCAATATGGGCCAACATTTCTAAAGAATGCTTTCAGCATTTGTTGAATCAATGCCACATAGAATTAAGGCAGTTCTGAAGGTAAAAGGGGGTCAAACACAGTATTAGTATGGTGTTCTTAATAATCCTTTAGTTGAGTGTATATTAAACAGCATATAACGGATCAATTTAGTTATTTGTAGCATGTATAGCTGATAAATTATTCTGTTGATCATTAATTTGAAATTGAGTTCTGGTGACTCCCAAGGTCATGCTATCCTTCCACTAACATATGATTTAAATAAACATAATCATATACAATCATAATATGATTCAATATATCTAATCAATTGTGCAAATTCAGAAAAAAATTCTGATACAGTGCTGGTACTGTAAATTCTGTTCCTTGATTCCAAAGCAAAAATGAGCAGTGGTGGTCTGTCAGAGGAGGGAAGGTTATTCAAAATAAACATAGCAGCAAAAGTTATAAAAACAAACTTGTTTTAATCATTTTATTTAATTGTATATTTCCTTCATGTGTGAAAATTAAAGCAAATTTCAATCTCTAAATTCTCTACATTCAGAAAGATGTTCAAATAATATTAATTCAAATGATACAATGAGGCACAAGAAACGTAAATATGAGAGGTCACCCATACAGTCTGTCACGAAGGCTGTTCACAACAAACACATCAAAGTTCACTTTCCTGCTCCTACCCAAGCAGTTCTAGCTCCTACCCTAGTCAAGAACACCTGAACAAGTTGATCAAGATCTTCAGGATTATTAGAAAACCTAATCGAGCCTAATTGAGCCTAGGGTGCATGTTAACTCAGAAAGAAAGTTGATCTTGACGATTCATTAACAAGTGTTTAATTAAATATTGTTCATAGTCTGTTGATGGCACTGCATGATTTTTTTTTCACTACTGTACTATAATCTGGTCCAAGTGTTGATTTGTTAATCAGAAAATTCCATCACAGACTATCACTGAGAACAAGAAAGGATTGCAGTTCTTTTAACCTTATAAGTGTACTATTTTCTGAAAAATGCTTAATTGCTTTCAAGATAGAGAGAAGTTATTACAGCTGCTCATTTATTTTCTTGCTACTTGTTATTCTTGAATATCTTTCAAGGGTCTTTCACACAAAATGGGCTTTTAACGGTGCTCTCATACGGTAACTCATGTAGGCTACTTGTCTTTAGTCGTTTATAAAAATGTAGAAGACTTACTAAAAGGCCTTCTTAGCATACTGATATTTCTCTTTGCTAACCTCAGGGTCTGTGCCAGTAAAAGGAATGTATTAATTCCTTCAATAATTGAGAAATATTTCACCTGGCATTGAATATATGAATGAGTCAGTTGACAAACCGCAGCAGCATTTAAAACTATCAGAAGAAATATTATATTATTTAATTTTATATGAATACTCTAAATGAAAACTGGCAAAAAGTATGTAGCTGTAAAAATCAAGCTTTGGGCTTGCTCTGCAAATTTACATTCATCATTGCTTGAAAATCTGAATCTGCGGTTTTAGCTGCTTCGATGGCACTGAAACTTGGCATGGTTTTAGGCACTATTAACACAAACATAGCAGGAGAACTGCAGTAAGGTACTTAGCATCTGTTGCTCATTTTTGACCTTTTTAACTGTTAAATTATGTTGCCTGTCGTTTCTCTTTATCTTTATCTCTCTCTCTCTTTCACACACATACACACACACACACAGCTTCATGGAGGTGGGGGTAACTTGACATCCAAGAGATTGTAAGCGAAAATGTTCCAGAAGATTCCACATAGGACAAAGAGTGTGTATACACTGAAGAAGATCCAGAACAAGGACTGTTTCTTTAAACGCTGTTCATAGTTCTGAAGAACCACAACACCAAGGGTGAGCCCCACTGCCACACCCCCCAGATGGGCCACAAAGCTGGGATTAGGGCAGGGTGGGAAAGCTGGGGGATAGAATCGGAGCCAGACGGCACGACCAAACTCCACACTCACTGTAGATACAGAAAATGCTTACTTTGAGGGGTTACATATAGAATCTATTTCTCTTATATTATAAATTTCAGGTAATACAGTAAATCTTCAATACATTAAACTTGTAAGTCATTTTTGTTAATATATTCATGCTTGTTGGACATATACTAACAGTGCACTGTAAAATTCTTTTTTTGGATTTAGTTATTTTAACTTCTTTTTATGTGTAGAGAGAAATACTTTGTCCAGATAACAAGAAATATTTAGCTTCTTTGTCCTCAACTAGACAGCAAGTTGAATGAACAAGTATAAATATTGTGTCAACTCAAAAATGTAGGTTGAAACAACTACACTAGATTTTCTGCAGGTTTTACTCCAATCATACTTAATTGCTGTGAATAAACACACACTCAAAAATCTCTTTCACATTTTAATGTCTCTGTAACTCATTTATACATACCGTATATCATATTAACACAGTTATAGCCAGAGTTAAAATTCTGGAGCTAAAGTCTCTTAGGCCAGATTTCACAGAAAGGGTTTAGATTAAGCCAGAATTAGGCTCTAGTTCAGTTAGGACATTTTAGAAAAAAATCATTAGTGATGTACATTTTGAGACAAAACAGTAGCACGTACATATTTTAAGATATGTCAATGCAATGCAATGCACCCAAACATGCATTATAATCTGGCACTAGTTTAAACCTTGTCAGTGAAACCAGGCAATGACTGGCAATGCGCAACAAAGAAGGTAGTTTCTTTTGGGAAAACAAGGAAAGGAAGTTTCTTTGTTTTTTTACCTCATTTACATTGTTTGTACAGTCATGTTGGTATTGTTCAAAATTTAGTCACTTGGGTTTGAAATATTATTCCTTTTAATGTTTAAAGAAATTAGATGATTTGCTGAGTATTAAATTACAAATAGATTGTCAATTTGGATGAAAAGAGCTGTTTTCAAAAACACTGTTAGGACACATAACAGACATGGGTAAGCCATATTTCCATATTTAAGATTACTGAAGGTCATGCTTAACTTTTTGATTATTATTTTCTTCATAATAATTAAGAGTCTGGCCTCTTTCCAGCAGGGCAATGTTACATTTACCTCTAAACACTGTTATTGTTTCTCTGTTGCCTGTCTCTGTGTTGTTTTGCTGTGTTCCCTTGCTCCTCCCCCTCTTCCTGTTTCACAGGAAACCTGATTACACCACCTGAGCATGATTATCCAGGAGGGAAGCTGCCTATAAAAACCTTGCAGTATGCTGAGTGGAGGGGAAGACATAGACGCTTGGTTGAGAGCTTATTGCACCCAGATTGGCTAAGTGTACAATTGTTGGTTTGGATTTGCACATTTTGAGATTGTGTCCCATTATTTTTTCGCCTATTGAATGTGTGTTTAGGGATGTGCCAAACGAAGCTTCTGAAGCAGTGAAGCTTTTACATGAAACTGTGTCGGTGCTTCGAAGCTTTTGACACAGTGCTCTACTCTGCCATCTGGTGCTCAATAAAAATTCCTACACCAACTGTGTCATTCAGATGTTTTGTTCATTTGGGAAGGTTTATTTGTATATTTAATAAGTTTAATAACTTTTTGTGTGTGTGTGTGTATTCCTTACAAAACAACACAAACATGCATCAATATGCATCAATAACCTTCCCAAATGAACAAAACATCTGAATGACACAGTTGGTGTAGGAATTTTTATTGATATTGAAATTCGATTCAGCAGTTAAAATAACACCTAACGTTATATTTTATATCTCCTTTTTAGGCATTAAAAAACAAACAAAAAAACAAATGCACAATTACAAATGCATTTACTGTATTTTCCGCATCATAAAGCAAAAGGATTATCCGTTGTTTTCACGGACGTCACAAAACCTGCGTAGTTACCCACCATGCACTGCGCACCGCCATTTTGAATCCCTACTGTCAGTGTCAACTCGTATATCTTATTGACGATCGTCGCTAATTTTACGTGTTATCATACTCTTTATTACTCTAATACTACATATTTGTAGATTGTAAATCAAAAACAATTAACATAAGTGACTTCTGTTGTGTTTATGGATACACGCGGTGGAATGAGGACAAGTTACCGCAGTTTTAGAACGCTCTGTACTTTCACATTCATGAACCTCTCCATGGACTGAATTAACATGAACAATAGTGTTTTCAGCACTGCTCTGTCTTTAATGCCTAAAAAGGAGATATAAAATATAACGTTAGGTGTTATTTTAACTGCTGAATCGAATTTCAATATAAAGGACGTTAGAAAAATTGGTTGAATTTAACTTGTATTATTTTAATTGTTGAATATGTTTCCAATTTATAACAATAAACAAAGGGTAAAGGAATGTCAAATACTGCTAAAGGTTAAGTTTATTGAGTTACGAAGGCATTTTGGGGAAAGTTACTAATTAGGACAAAGTGGGTGGGGTGGGTTATTGTCTGTCGACTGTAACACATTTTTACTTTTGGTATAAATTGCAGCTTCTAAACATATTAAATATTGTCAATACATTTAAACTTACCCCCTACAAAATGTTTAGAGCATATGATCGTTCTATTCCATTTTTATTCAGTCTGAATGTCAGCCCTGTGATCGCAGCTTTACATACACGTCGCCTTTCTTCTGACAAAATTCGTGTTCTTTCACATTGTCCAGTTATCACTTTTGGAAGTTTAAAAAATCTTACATCTGTACTTACTCCTGGCCTGTTTGAACATCCAAAAATTCCACTGATAGGCATTTGTGAGCATAAGTTTTGAATATACAAGCTTTGTTGTTGCTTTGCATAGGGAATCAAAATGGCGGATATGCCGGTACACAAGTTTCGATGACGTCACGTGAAAACAACGGATAAGGCGCAGTCTCAATTACGGGGTCTATTTCTGTACTTAACCCATGCTAAAACATGCGGTCTACAAAAAAAAGGCAACGGAAGCAAAACAGTAAGTTTAGTTGAACTTTATTCTACTATTTAACAATAGGCTACACTCACATTATATTTTAATCAATACATCCAAATCCATCAAAGTCCTCATCTTCTGTGTCTGAATTGAACAGCTGGGCAATTTCGCCATCAAACATGCAGGCGAAATTTGACTCCCCGCACAAATCTGACTCCCCCCTCGCATGCATTCATTCATACAAGCTTCCTGAGTATATTCGCTTATCGCTCAATATTTTTTTCTACACCGCAAACACACAGAACGTGCAAATACCCACCCAACATGTGAAAAAATGTATTAAATATTATTATATTTAATGTAATTCATGCACAAGTACAATGAGGAGAGTAACACATTTTTTTCTAATCTTCATGCAGCAGGAACATAATTTCAATGTGAAAACAACAATTTTGCTGGTGCAATCCATCTGACGTGTTTTTTGCATTCTTAATATACACATGTAATATACACACTTACTACTACTACTACTAAGTCGGCGTTGAAAGCCGAGCTCTACAACAGCAGCGCCACACATCTCTGTCCTGCATACAAGTAGCTAGTTCCTCGACGGTGAGGACACTGGTGTCTGATAGTAAGGTGTTTACCATCGTTATCGGTGGGCGCCCGACTCCCATCTTTCCATGTTTTGGCTGCCACAGTATTACGTGGTGAGCAGGGAGTTCAGGATGTCTAAAGCAGTGTCCAGCGAGACTTAGGCGTCGTGCAGCAATCTTGTCTGTTAACCTCGGTAGATCTCCATATAGTTCCGCATTGGTGACATGGTCCTTCCAGCTGATGTTGAACACCATTCTCAGCATTCTGGTATAGCAACCATCTAATGCCTTTGAGAGGGTCCTGGTTAGTGTCCAGGCTTCACACCCATAGAGAAGTATAGTCTCCACTGCTCCAATGAAGAATCTTGCCTTGAGTCTCTTGGATAGTGTAGACTTCCAAATTTTCTTCATGCCATGCTGTGCTTTCCAAGCAATAGACTTCCTTATCCGGATGTCTTGCTCTGTTGTGTTGACCCATGCTCCAAGATATTTGAAATCACCAGTGCGTTTTAACTGCGATCCATCGCTGGTTTCAGTGGTTGGTGTTCACCAATGTTAAAAGCCATGTATTCAGTTTTCTTGGCATTTAGATGCAATCCCACTTTTGAACATTCCTTTTCGACTCTCTCTAGAAGTTCCTGTGCTTCTTGAATTTCGTCAGAGAGAAGACATATGTCGTCTGCGAATTCCAAGTCTGTCAGAGTTACTGGTCCATGTCTTCTAGACCTTCTTGGAGTTATTATAAAGCCTAGGTGTTCATAGTTTGCAGTAGCCTTTCGTAGGGCGTAGTCAAGAACTATGACAAACAAGAATGGGGCCAATGTATCCCCCTGAAGAACTCCTGCTAAGATGTCGAATTCTTCTGTTGTCCCATCTGGTGTTACGACTTTTGCCTTTGTGCCAGAGTACATGGTTTCTATGGCAGAGAGTAATCTTGAAGGGATCCCGTATGCTTTCAGAATACGCATCATCTTCCCCCTGTGGATGGAGTCGAATGCCTTCTTGAAATCGATGAACGTAAGGATTGCAGAGAGGTTGTTCTTCTTTACCTCTTCTATGATTCTTCTCAATGCGAGGATCTGGGCAACTGTTGTCCTACCGATTCGAAAACCATTCTGGTTATATCTCATCCTCAGGTTAATCACTGGTCGTATTCTGTTTAGGATCATTCGGTTATACAGCTTTGCTATGATGCAGGTTAAGCTGATTCCTCTATAGTTGTCAGCTTTGGTCAGGTTACCAGACTTTGGTACTGGGATGATGTTTGACCATGTCCACTGCTCCGGTTTATCATTCTTCATTAGGGCAACATTGCAGATGTCCAGAAGAATATCATCTAGGTCGCAGTATTTGATGATCTCTGGAGGTATCCCGTCGGGTCCAGCGCTTTTCCCTTTCCTTAGTGAGCGTTTAACTTTGGCGAACTCGTGCATGGTGAAAGGTCCTTCCTCTATGTCAAGGTTGGAGAAGATCTGCGGAATTTCCTCATCTTCTTCCTCAACCACCGGAGGGTTGCCCAGCAGGTTCTTGAAGTGTGTGAGCCATGTTTTCACCCGGTTATCTGCTGTGGTTCCTTCCATCTGTCCTGCTTTGGTTGAACCTCGACCGCTGATGTTGTTAACGATATTCCATGCCTCGCTATACTTCATGCTCTCTGAAGCACCTTCCACCAGACTTATCTTCTCTGCCAGCTCCTCTTCTTTGAGCCTGTTGTATACTGACAAAAGATAGCTTTTCGCAACCTTGAGGTCTTCCAGATGTTGCTCCGAGTCATTCCTTGTGTATGTGGATCTTGCAGTGTCCACAGCCTTGCGGACTCTCACAACATCTGGGTGATCTGACTGGTGTGTCCTCTTTGCTTTCTGGACCTCAGGCACAAGTTTCAGTGCTTCTATACTTGCATCCACAAAGTGTTGGTATGTCTCTGTAGCCGTTTCCTCCTCTCTCTTGAGTGTCTGGTAGCGGTTCCTAACCTCCACTGTGTATCGCTGCTGCAGATCTAAGTTGGTACTGAAGGTTTGCCAGTCATGCTTTACTCTGCGTCCAGTTGTTTTGTTTGCTCGTAAGCTGAGTCTCACCTTTGTTGACACTAGTCTGTGATCAGAGTTTACGGAGTCAAAGCAGCTATATGCTTCTGTGTTTAAAACACTGTTCCTCCATTTCTTTCTAATCAAGATGTAGTCTAATTGCCGCTTCTCATTGGTGAACCTGTCTCTGAAAGTCCACTGTTTGCCTGGACGTTTCCTGAAGGCTGTGTTTGTGATTATTAAGCGGTGCTGTTGGGTGAGATCTACCAGGTACTGTCCATTCCTGTTTGTTGCTTCATGGTATGCAAACGTCTCATTTTCTTTGCCTACCCGGGCGTTGAAGTCACCCAGTACTGCAAGAAAATGGTGGGCTGGTATACTCTGTATGGCAGAAGATAACTGGGTGTAAAATTTGTCCATATCCTCATCGTTGCTGGAGTTGTGTGGTGAATAAACAACTATGACTGATGTTAGAGGATTCCCTTGAAACTCTGCAACTAGGATTCGACTTCCGTGAGGCGTGACGCTTCTAATTGCTTTCCTGGCGTGGCTGTTAAGAAGTAAGCCAACTCCTCCTTGTGCCGAATTCGTCACAGGGTCCCTCCATGCTGATGTGGTGACGAGGTACATCCCTTCTAACATACTGTAGACAACCTCAGATTGCGCATGCACTCTTCGATGTTCCTGAATGCCTAAGATGCTGATACCTACTGCCTTTGCACACGCCGCCAGTTCCTGAGCTCGAGCTTCTTCGCGGATCGTGAGTGCATTGAAGGTAGACAGTGTTAGCTCCCTCCTACAACGCAGCAAAGGTGCAGCCTTGATAGTCCTGTTCTCGGTTGAACCCCTCCTGAGTGGGTTTGAGGGTCCTTCATCATACTGTCGTTCCACCGTAGTAGTTCCACCAGAACCATTTCCAGCCGCAATGCTCCTGTGGACTCCGGCCACTGGAAGTATACGGTTTGATGTGTTTTGTCCTGCCATTATGTTGCTTTTCTTGGCTGATAAGTCCCTGGGGCGCCACTCCACTGGAACTACTTCTGGCCGTTGGGACAACTTTGTCCTCTTCCGCCCTGAGCGGAATACACACTTAACACACATACACACTTAATGGACAATTTCATTTTATATGTATTAATCTGTGTACTCAAAACATCCGCGCACTATGGGACGGCTCAGTCTCTGTGCTCTGTGAGTCCGTCGTGACGTGTTAGTGAGGTAACGAAGCTTCGTTCACACAGGTCACGTGACAGCCCCATTTCAAAGCGATGCTCCGAAACACAGATTCGAAGCACTAGTGTGTCGAAAACTCGAGACGTGTGTCGACACAGGGTGTCGAGCTACCCATCCCTATATGTGTTTGGCTAGGTGTTTTCCAGCCTGTTGCTTTATCTTTGTTTGTTGTTTATCGCATGTTTTACCATTTGGGAATCATTTATTTTGTTTATGGGAACTGTAGGAAGGTGGGAGACATTTTGTTTGACATCTTTTCCTCTTGTTTTTGACCTTAGCTAGGGAGTTAGTGTAAACAATTGTACTTTGTTTTCTTTCCTTTATAGGTTTAATAAGAGGTATTACTCCCAGTTAGATGACTTTTGTTTATTGTTTTGGCTTTTACCCCCTTCTGAAGAGATTGTTCATCCTAAGTTATATTGTTTTTGGTTATAATCTTGAGTTTTTTTATAAATTGCTTCCTTGAATTGAGGTTGTGGTGTTTATATTTGACAGAGCCAGCCTTAACCACACCAAGTGCTGCCATGTTATGTCCCTGAACCCCCTAGACAAAGTGTGGGACGTTGTCACAGTCTTGTCTCGTCTCTCACATTCCGGGTCCTTCTGTGTCTTCTAGATTGTTCCACACCTGTCTCGTTAATCACTGCCCAAGTCCCGTCAGCTGTGTGTAGTTTCCTCATCTGTATAAATGCCCTCCTGTGTTCACATGTCTTTGTCTCTTGTTAACATTACGATGTGCTATGTTATGTGTGGATGTTTCCAAGGACTTCTGCACCAACGCCCGCTCGTCATTGGACTGTATCAGTGCCCGCTAAATGGCAGGTTGGACCAGTTCGTCTCGCTGGTCAGCCTGCAACCGCGCCCACTATACTACAGCCAACTCCAGCGCCTGTTGTCAGTCAGGCGGCGCCTGGTAACCTGCATTCCCCGGCCGCCAATGAATCAAGCCCCGCGCCTCGACGCCCAGCGCCTGTTCCCGCGCCTCGACGCCCGTCAGCGCCTGTTCCCGCGCCTCGACGCCCGTCAGCGCCTGTTCCCGCGCCTCGACGCCCGTCAGCGCCTGTTCCCGCGCCTCGACGCCCGTCAGCGCCTGTTCCCGCGCCTCGACGCCCATCAGCGCCTGTTCCCGCGCCTCGACGCCCGTCAGCGCCTGTTAAGTCTAGTTTTCCTGACTAAAATTTGAGTTCAGCTAACTAAAGTCAAGTTTTCATTACTAAGTTTAATCAGTTAAGAATACTTTATAATTTGTCAGATAAACTTTTCAAAATCAGTAAGTAAAACTCAAAAAAGCCATGCAATAAAGGAACAAATTATAATGAGTTGAGTCAACAACATTTTTTACATTTTGGATGCAGAAAAGAAATGCAAAAGGTTTCAGTTTTTTGATGTCACTGCAGAAATTATTTGGGAACTATTAGGTCAAAAATGTCAGATACTAGGGGCACAATCAAAATAAAGTGAGTTCTTGTGAACCTGCGTATAAAGAATAAATCTGTGACTTAAGGCAGTGGTCCCCAACCTTTTTTGTGCCGCGGACCGGTAAACGTGTGATAATTTTGCCGCGGACCGGAGCCCGCTCGAGATTGTTGACGACAGGGGGGGGGGAATGCGAGTGAGATGGATGATGGGTCCGCGCGAGATTGTTGACGGGGGGGGGGGGGGGGGGGGGGGGGGGGGGGTGCGGAGACTGTTCAAACGTCTCCATAGTCACATTGCCAATTGCGAATGTGCTCCGCGGCCCGGTACCATTTCATCAACGGACCGGGCCGGGGACCGGGGGTTGGGGACCACTGACTTAAGGTACCTTCAGAGAATAGAAAAGTTCTGCAACCTTCCTCATTTTAGTTCTGGAAATAACTAGGGATGCAGCAATATGTTAAAATTCTGTCGGAAATCAATAACTGATTGATATCAAAAACTGATAAATGGACCATGTTAAAATTCTCTGGAATTTCAAATTGAATGAGAGAGTATAGGGATTACTGTTACGTGTTGCTGGTTGTATAGAAGGAACATACGATGATGTAGAATCCAGGAAATCAATTTTTAGGTATTCCGACCAGGAATGTGTAGGCTACGTGTAGGCTTCATTCCCTGAAGAGACACAACGTCAATATTGCTGTGGGAACGGTCAGCATGACTGCATTATGAAGCACTTGTGAAATCAAACCAGTGGTGTGAAGGGATATCATGGGATGTCATCTGATGGGATTTCAGATTATTCTTTTCCTGGTCTAGATCCCTGAAAGAGGGATGGAGCCTGCATCACAATAGTTCCATTAGTGGGGACCTTGGAAATGTAACCCGGCCTAGCGTGAAGGAAAGTCTTCACAATGCCAGGTACAAACTTCAAGCAAGACAGTCAACCAATAGGACTTACAGATCTCCAACTTTTTTAAGAGACATAATAGCAAGGAGGAACAACGCTTTAGCAATCAAAAACTTCTATTGGCTCAAAGGGAGCCAGGGATAGGCCCTGGAGCACCAAGGCCAAATTCCAAGCTTGTACCCTTATGCGTACTGCAGACCTCAGCCTCAGAATGCCACAGAAAAACGTATTACCAATGGATATCTCACTAAAGATCCCAAAATAATGTGGTAAGCAGCAATGGACGCCAGTTAGGTAGACAAAGATAACCCTATAGGGAATCGTTCTTGCAGGAACTCCAGTACTGTACCAACCAGGCACTTAATTGGGTCCAGCTGATGAGCACTGCATCACGGAGTGAAAAGTTTTCACTTCAGGGCATAAAGTTTACTGCAGTGGAGAAGGGTCACAACAACCTCAGATGGGAGACCAGAGTCTATGAGTTGAGCCCTTTCAGAGGCCAAGCCCAAAGTTTCCATTGTTTTGGGCAAATGCGAAGAATCAAGCCCTTTGTCTGGGACCCTACTAATCAGAATCTCCCAGGGTGAGCCATTTGGGAGGGACACCAGGTCCGAAAACCACACTCTGCCTGAACACCGCAGGGGGATCAAGGTGAGATAGAACCTGTTCAGGCAAACTCTCTCCAGAACTCCCGGGAGCAAAGCGATTCGGGGAAAAGTGTACAGACGTAACCTCGGCCAGTCCTCATCCAGTCCGAGGGTTTGTAGATGCAGGAGGGAGAACCAGAGTGAACAGTGAGATGTCTCTTGAGATGCAAACAAATTCAATTGGGGCTCTCCAAACACCCTACATATCTGCCACCAACTTGGGGTGGAGCCTCCATTCTCTGGGCCTCAGCTCCTCCTGTCTGTTCCCCGATTCAGGACCTCGGTGATGAAAGCTGCCCTGACGTAGAGCAACCTCCCCTGGGCCCACAGGAGGATTTGGTGTGCCAGTTTGTAAAGTGGACACGAACATAATCCCCCTGATGAGTACCACTCTTCTACTATCATCTAGTATCATCCACCCCGTGAGGGAAGCAGTCGTCGTTAGCACTTTGCGATGACAAGAAACTCTCAGCATGGGACCTTGGGACAGGAACCAGGGTTTCTTACACGTGGTCAAGGCATATAAGCATCATTGTGTGACCTTGACCGTGTAACATTGATCGTGATTATCTCAGCGGCACGCAAACAGATAAGACTGGAAAAATTGGAAGATTGTGAGCCATCTGGCTAAGAGAAGGGCTACTCTCTGAGTAAACAAAGGACATTTCTAGAAATAAACATTTGAACTCTCTCTTGCAAAGAGAAGATTAACATCTCTCCTCTCATCTCACCTCTCCTCTCCAAATGCTGAGATGTTGTCTCAAGCTACATATCCATCCCTTCACACTCTCTTCCCCCATCTCTCCTCTCCAAATGGTGAAATGATCTGAAAGTCACCAAAAAATCTATATTGATACATTGATACATCTATATGATACATTTACCTGAATAATAATAAATTGTTTCATTTGAATTTATTCTGACTTGCTTCTTAAATGATTAACTCCAGTAGATTACGTTGCATTAATTGATACTGCAAATCTGAGTCCAGGGTTAGGCACATAAAAAATCTCAGGTTTGATGGAGAATGGGGCACATCAGGTGAGATTTTGACTAACTGCTTGGCTTAATCTTCATAACTATGTTTCTTTCTAGAATGAAACAGCATCTACGAGGATTTCCAGTCAGGATTAAGACTGTATCATAGTACTGAGACTGCTCTCATTAGAGTTTCAAATGATTTGCTCTTATCATCCGATCGTGGTTGTATCTCTCTGTTAGTGTTACAGGACGTTAATTCTGCATTTGATACAATTGACCACAAAATCCTTCTGAATAGACTTGAAAATGATGTTGGCATTAGTGGAATTGCGTTAGCCTGGTTCAAATCATACTTATCTGACCGTTATCAGTTTGTAACAGTAAATGAGGAGATGTCATATCGATACCGGTTCAGTATGGAGTTCCTCAAGGTTCAGTACTAGGACCATTGCTTTTCACCCTGTACATGCTTCCTTTGGGTGCAATTATTAGGTAGCATGGCATTAGCTTTCACTGTTACACTGATGATACTCAGCTCTATATTTCTTCTTGTCCTGATGAAACATACCAATTCACTAAATTAACAGAATGCATAACTGATATCAAAAATTGGATGACTAATATCTTTCTACTGCTTAATTCTGAAAAAAAAAAACAAAGATTCTAATTATTAGACCAAAAAGTTCTGCACGTAATAACCTAGACTATTGCCTAACACTTGATGGCTGCTCTGTCAAGTCTTTATCGTCAGTTAGAAACCTGGGTGGTCTCTTTGATACAACTCTTTCACTTGAAAGCCACGTTTCTAGCATCTGTAAAACCGCATTCTTCCATCTTAAAATATTTCTATATTGCAACGTATGCTCTCAAAGACAAATGCGAAAAAGTTCAAGGCTAGATTATTGTAATGTTCTACTAGGTGGTTGCCCTGCATGCTTAATAAACAAATTCCAGCTGGTCCAAAATGCAGCAGCTCGAGTTCTTACTAGAACCAGGAAGTATGAGCATATTAGCCCAGTTCGGTCAAACCTGCACTGGCTTCTTATTAAACACAGAATACACTTTAAAATCTTGCTAATTACTTACAGAGCATTAAATAGTTTAGCTCCCCAGTACTTGAGTGATCTCTTAACACATTATAGTCCTTCACGTCTATTGTGATCCCAAAATACTGACCAGCTTATGATACCTAGAACATCAAAGTCAACTGCTGGCGGTCCTTTTCCTATTTAGCTCCTAAACTCTATAACAGTCTTCCTAATACAGTTTGGGAAGCAGACACACTCTGTCAGTTTAAATCTAGTCTAAAAACACATCTCTTCAATCTGGCATACACATAACACATTATACATACATTTTTAATGCAAATCCTGTAAAATGATTGTTAGGCTGCATAATTTAGGTCAGCCGGAACCGGGAACATTCCCATAACATCTGATGTACTCGTTACATCAGAAGAAGAATGGCATCTACGCTGATATTAGTCTCTGTTTATTCCGAGGTTACCATGCTCAGTCGGATCCGGGCCGTATTCAGATCAGATGAAGGACCTGCACCTGGACATAAGCACAACACAGCCCTGAAGTGTCTGAGTAGACCGTGATACTACTAGACCCTCCCCTGTGACGATCATGAACCCATCTTCAACCGGACGAAATTGGACTTCATATTGGACTTGAAATGTTGTCAATATAATGATCATGCACTGTTTAGCTGTTGGCCAGAGTAGAACTGGTCCCCCGACTGAGCCTGGTTTCTCCCAAGGTTTTTTCTACATTCCGTTCTTCATTCATTCATTCCTCATGGAGTTTTGGTTTCTTTGGTTTCCCGCTGTCGCCTATGGCTTGCTCAGTTGGAGAAACTTATCACTTAATATTCATCAATTGTATTGATTCGCCTGCTCTTTTAAGGCTGCTGTTCAGGCAAAACAAACTTTGTTTATATTGTTTCCTGTGACCACTGTAAAGCTGCTTTGAAACAATCTGCATTGTGAAAAGCGCTATATAAATAAAGGTGACTTGACTTGACTTGAGGGGGGGGGGGTATTTTAATGTTACTAGCCATAATCTCTGGTTACTATTTCAGCTCTATACAAGTTGTTATATAGTTATATTAATAACTACATATAGTGGGCTGGATAAAAAATATACCTCTGTTTAATATGGACTGGCGAGTTTGTGACCATGGGATCCATATAAAAGGATGGTTGAGTGAAACTGGTAATTTAATGAACAAATAAATAAATACAATGTATAAATGCAATAGTCAAGTGTCTACTAGATATATTACCATATAAATGACCAATAAACAATTGACATTCATGGACATGATAAAATGGTGTCAGATAAAAGTTTAAATAGAATTAAACTACTTAGCCACACTGAAAAGAATGTACAGTGATTCTTCACCTGGGGCCTCATGTATCAACACTACTTACGCACAAAAACGTTGCGTTCGCCAGCTTTCACGCTCACGGTCGGATGTACTAAAAGTGAAACTAACGTGACAATGTGCGTTTCTCCACGGCAAGTTCATGTCTGGCGTAAGTACATATCTCATTGTTTTGTCCATTGGCGACTCCTATAGGCAATGAAGTGAAGCTGCAAACATTAAACAACGAATTTTTCTATAAGTCTGTGTGAAGCATTGCTATTTATTTGCAATGTATAAAATCATTTATATATATATATATATATATATATATATATATATATATAAAGGATTTGCAATGTATAAAATCATTTATATATATATATATATATAAATAAATGATTTTATACATTGCAAATAAATAGCAATGCTTCACACAGACTTATAGAAAAATTCGTTGTATAATGTTTTCAGCTTCACTTCATTGCCTGTAGTAGTAGTATTGCATAATTTATAGAATATTCCCATAAGGCTTGTGTGACAATATATATGTATTGTCACACAAGCCTTATGGGAATATTCTATAAATTATGCAATTAAGTAAGAACATATAAAAACACGTGCAAATTGAAGGGTAAAATGAACAATTAGTCTATGGCAATGGCAACTTTGGCAATATTAGAGGACATTGCTAATGGCAGAATCCGAAGAGAACGAGTTTTTAGGGACCACAAGAGAGAGAGACAGCGAGGAAACACGCAATTCCCGTTCCGTTACAGGTGCTGACAACACTTGGTTTCCTGGCAACTGATTTTTTCCAAAGGGAACTGACCGACCGCTCAGGAATCAGCGAGTCGTCTTTGAGCCGCGCAAAGCCAGCTGTCCCCATATGATGCAGTCGACCAGCCAAACATTAAAATGCAATTTACAGCGATAGTCGGTTTCCCTAATGTAATCGGAGCGATCGACTGCACACACATATAAGGCACCATCTGAAGATGAATTTGCATACGAGAATCGGAAACATTTCCATTCAATAAATGTGCAGATTATATGTGATGCGCAAATACGCCTAAAAAATATTGTGGCAAGGTGGCCTGGGTCAACCCATGATTCATACATCCTTCCAAAAAGCTTGGTTGGGTGACAGCTGGTAGCTGGCAGAGTGCACGATGGCTTCTTGATGAGTGATGCATTTAAAGTTATGGTTCTATCTAATAGTACTTTTTATTTTTATTTATTTACATTTAATTAAATTAATTCTATAACAATTATATATAATAATTGGATTTAATTATACAACAACCCTTCAGAAGACCGCGGTTATCCACTAAAGACAATTATAAGACCATTTTATTTTTAGGATCATTTACAGTGCAACTTTCAGATCCAACCGCATTGACGGCATCAGCTAAACTCCCCCATATTTTCATTTTTTTTTTCTTTTGTTATTAATTCCGGAGGACAAAGTTCCAAATATTTTTTTTTCTAATTTCTACCTCCGATAGTCGCACCTCCAATTCACTTTCTGTACTTTCACTTTCGTTTTCGTGCCACTTCCTTTTCCCAAATGGACTCATTACCATATTTAAATCAGTTTAATTAAGGGAGGAGACTGGGTGGAGTGTTGTGCTCGTGCATGTGCGCTCAATTTCACGTGAATCGGGATGTACGAAGAGAATATGCGCGGGATCCTTCGAACGCAGAGATTGATACATCTGGATTTTTTTGTGCGTTCGCACATTCACAGCTTTGTCCGTAAGTGATGTTTCAGTATGAATTCAACGCAAGTCTTAGTACATGAGGCCCCAGCTTATCAGAAACCGTTGTAGGGCAGATTAGGCAGGCCTTACACTCCTATACCACGTCTAGAAAAGTGGTCTTCTGTACTGGAGAAAGCACACTCTTCTTTGCATTCACCTTAACCACTTTTCGCCTTAACCTTTTTCATATGAGCGAGAATGTCATCTTGTTGTCGAAGCTAAAAACGCTTGTTCAGCTAGGTCAGGGGTCGGCAACCCGTGGCTCCGGAGCCGCATGCGGCTCTTTCACCCCTGTGCGAGAAGCTCTTTCATCCCCTGCACGTAACTTGTAGCAGCGGTCCCGCTGTGAAAAAGGCCATATGAGAGGAATAAGAGCGCTGTTGCGCTGACTGTTTCAGGGGACTTTTATTCTGAAACTACGACGCGCATTAGTTCAGAAAGTTAAGCGGTTCAGTTCAGAGTGAATCATATATCACCCACCGCGACAGATATCAGTTCACTATTATACATGAGCGCTGGAGAAAAGCCAATAACTTGGTTAACAGCCTCGGAACGAGCGCCTATTGTGTTTTGTGCGTCTTATAAGAGTGAGTTCACAATTACCACTATGTTTGCTTATGCACATACTCGTCTTTGTAATGACGCAGTTATTGAAGTGTTATAGCCCGATGCTAATTTAGCTGTGCTTCATTTTCTGTGTTTACATTTTGATCTGCTATGTTCAGATAAAGTAATAATAATTAATTAATATAATCGTGTTCATGTATGAGGGGAGAAGCCAATAGTTTGTATATATATGTGTAATTCTGTTACTAGAATCTTGTTTTATCTGTTACTGGAAAACCACGCACACACACACAACACTTCTTTGCACTCCCTTCCATCCAGGTCTCCATCCAAGCTCATCCATTTGAGCAAGGACAATACTGAGATCTTTGATCACATGTGGTTCTTGTGGCTCCGGACATATTTGAAAAAAAGTTTTTTTGTTAAATATGGCTCTTTCAACATTAAAGGTTGCCGACCCCTGAGCTAGGTCTTCAGATGGGCATCTTGCCTCCCCGCTGGCTGATCAATATTCAACCTGCCGACAGCACAAGTCACAACCACCACCATCTCCATAGGCTGGAGAATAAAGTGGCGATTCTTCATCTCCAGTCGCGATGCTAACAACATCCAGCTCCTCAAAGCTGGATAGCTGCAGCACTGGTGCTTTCCCTAGGTGGATGTAACCGCACCCTGGGAGAAGACACAGGACCTAACAGGTGAGGGCAGACATAAGGCAGAGCTAGTCTCTAACCCCTTTGTTGGGTCCATTTGTGATTCCCAAGAGTCAAGCCCTGATGACCGCAAGCCTGGGTGCTCTCCTCAAAGAGCGCCAGGTGGGAGCGGAGCGTCCGTAATGAAAGCTGTTTGCAGCTGTACACAGCCTACGGCCTCGAGCATGCCGCTCCCAAACAAACAACGCACAGATTGTGTGTATCCCCATCTGTAATGTAACGAGGGCAAGGATCTAAAATGCTGTTCACTCGCCATTTCCTTCTCTTTCCTATGTAATCTTTGGTAGACAGATAATAATAAATAGGACAATCACACAAAGTGCTACTGAAGACACAGAAGCTGCCAGTGCTTTGTTTAGCATGCCTTTTATAGTTTCCTGGTTCAAGAAGTCTCCTGTCCATGGCATACCTTCATACCACTGGTTCGATTTGACAAATGCTTCATGACGCAATCAGGCAGACCATTCCCACATCATCACTGATGCTGAGTTTCCTTGAACGGGAACTGAACAGAACACAGGACTAAATACAAAGGGAATGAATCAAAGAGACAAGACAACTGACAGGATTAAGGAGGTGATTACAGGACACTGTCAGGGTTCTGCCACATTCGGTCTAGTAGTCATTTCCTGGTTTTGTGGCAGAGCTCTGACACTACCGTTATGTCTCGTGTTTGGTGTGTGTGCGCACGGCATCGAGGATTCGAGCCGCGCGCGCGCTTGTCTGTGACGTCTTTCGTGCGAGTTGTGATGTCCGGTCCCGATTCTTTGGTCTGGTTCAGTTTCGGTTTTGAATCGGGATTCGGGCATTCATGACTCGTGTATGTTAGTCCTTGTCGTGAGCTCGTAAGAACAGGTGATTTTTTTACTCGTTCTTGCGAGCTCTGTCATGTGAGTGGGCGCGGTTTCAAGCCTTGCGCGAGCCGCGCCTCCTCTCGTCCGTGTGTTTATGTTTGGCACGCGGTTCGCTTGCCATCGGCCGCGTGCTTGTGTTTTGTCACGCGCAGTGGTTGTCAACAGCTGCGCGTCGTCTTTGGTTAATTGTCTGCGTGTTCATGTCTTGTCTGTTACCCCGCCCATCTTGTTTCTTTGTCATTAGTTTGATTTTTCCCAGCTGTTTTTCCGTGTTAATTTCCCCATGTCCTCCCTATATATTCCGTCTTTGTCTGCTGTTCTGTGTCGCGTCGTTGTCTTACCTGTCCTGTTGCTGCCAGTCTGTTCCTGTCCTGCCTTGCCTGTTCAACCTGCTCTTGTAGTTTAGTTTAGTTCTTCAGTCTGTTTTAGTTGCTTAGTCAGTCTAGTGTTTTCCCCCACGGGGTAGTTTTGTTTGCATTTTATTTATGTTCAATAAAAGCCCTTTCCACCTGCATAATTGAGTCCTCGCTCATCCCTTCATCCCCAATACCTGACAGAACGACGCGACCACTATGAGGACTCAGCGGGGAAAGGGCTCCCATCCTCCACCAGCCTCAGCACACTCCAGCCCCCTGTTCCAGCGGATGCTGCAGCTCAAGGCTTTGAGCTCCCTCCGACAATGTGGGGCAGATTTGAAGACCTTCGCCGGGGAGTTTAGCCATGCTGCAGTGGGGCTGGAATTCAATGATGCGGCCTTGAAAGACTTGTTTAATTACGCCCTTGATGAGCCGCTCAGCGTTTGGTGGATGAGGGGGCTGGAACACTTGAACTTTTGGGGGTTTGTGGAGTTTCTCTCTACCCCCTCCGTTGTTCCGTCCCCAGAGGAAGTTTTGGCAGCTGCAGTGCCCCCAGAGCTGCCCAAAGACACATCTGCGCCAAACCCTCGCACACTTAGGAGGAGGAGACAGAGGGCCGCCTCCTCTTCAATCGGCCAGGGGGCCGTCGCCCCAGAGCCAGCTGCCGGACAGGAGGCCGTCGCCCCAGAGCCAGCTGCCGGACAGGAGACCGTAGCCCCAGAGCCCGCCATTGACTCTGTGCCGCCTTGTCACCCTCGTAAGCGGCGGAGGAAGAAGAGGGCTTCCTCCAGTCCGCAAACCCCAGAGGCCTTCCTCGCCCCGCCGGCGCCGCCCAAGCGCCTCTGCCTGCCGGCGCCGCCCAAGCGCCTCTGCCTGCCGGCGCCCCCAGGACGCCTCTGCCTGCCGGCGCCCCCAGAGCGCCTCCCAGACCTTGACCTGCCGACCCACACAGACCCGCCTGTCCGTCCAGACCTGCCTGTCCGCCTAGACCTTTCAATCCTGCCAGACCAGCCTGTCCTGCCTGTTCTCCCTGACCCAACCAAGCTGCCTGTCCATCTGGCACTGCCCTGGCCATCTGCCACGACTCCCTACCTGCCGGAGTCTGCTTGGTCTGTCCCTACAGCACCACCCTGGTCGTCTGCCAGGACTCCTGAACCACCGGAGCCGGCCTGGTTCACCCCTCCGGTGCCGCCTGACCCGCTGGCCTTGCTTGAGCCCGCATGGCTCACCCCTCCTGCACCGCCTGACACGCCAGCCTTGTCTGAGCCTCCCTGGCTCATTCCCCCGGCTCCACCCTGGCCATCAGCTAAAAACCCTGTACTGTCTGAGCCACCCTGGCTCATCCCTCCAGTTCCCCCTCCCTGGACTCTGTTTATTTTCATATTGGACTGTTGAGTGATTCCCTTTAAGATACTCGGACTGTCTTTTGAGTGATTATTTTTCTTGATGCTGGTTTGAGGTCTGTTTTAGTTTTATCACGTTTCATGAAATTTTGAACTGTTTTCCTATATAGAGGCCTGTTTCTTTTTGTTATGTTGGCTGACTTGTCTTCCCTCCCTCCCCCCCTCCTCTTGTCCTTGTCTATTTATTTTTCCTGCCTTGCCCTGGTGTTTTACTTCTGTCCTGTGCTTTCTGTTGTCATGTCTGTCCTGTTCTAGTCTTGTTCCCGGTGTTCCTCGTAGGGACGCCAGGTGGCGTCCCTTTAGAGGGGGGGTAGTGTCAGGGTTCTGCCACATTCGGTCTAGTAGTCATTTCCTGGTTTTGTGGCAGAGCTCTGACACTACCGTTATGTCTCGTGTTTGGTGTGTGTGCGCACGGCATCGAGGATTCGAGCCGCGCGCGCTTGTCTGTGACGTCTTTCGTGCGAGTTGTGATGTCCGGTCCCGATTCTTTGGTCTGGTTCAGTTTCGGTTTTGAATCGGGATTCGGGCATTCATGACTCGTGTATGTTAGTCCTTGTCGTGAGCTCGTAAGAACAGGTGATTTTTTTACTCGTTCTTGCGAGCTCTGTCATGTGAGTGGGCGCGGTTTCAAGCCTTGCGCGAGCCGCGCCTCCTCTCGTCCGTGTGTTTATGTTTGGCACGCGGTTCGCTTGCCATCGGCCGCGTGCTTGTGTTTTGTCACGCGCAGTGGTTGTCAACAGCTGCGCGTCGTCTTTGGTTAATTGTCTGCGTGTTCATGTCTTGTCTGTTACCCCGCCCATCTTGTTTCTTTGTCATTAGTTTGATTTTTCCCAGCTGTTTTTCCGTGTTAATTTCCCCATGTCCTCCCTATATATTCCGTCTTTGTCTGCTGTTCTGTGTCGCGTCGTTGTCTTACCTGTCCTGTTGCTGCCAGTCTGTTCCTGTCCTGCCTTGCCTGTTCAACCTGCTCTTGTAGTTTAGTTTAGTTCTTCAGTCTGTTTTAGTTGCTTAGTCAGTCTAGTGTTTTCCCCCACGGGGTAGTTTTGTTTGCATTTTATTTATGTTCAATAAAAGCCCTTTCCACCTGCATAATTGAGTCCTCGCTCATCCCTTCATCCCCAATACCTGACAGACACAGGTGACTAGGAGGAAAACAAATGTGCACAAGGGGAAAGCCAGAAACAAAAATGTCATGGTTCTGTCACTTCGGTCTAGTTTATTCTTGGTTTTGTAGAGTCCTGATGCTACTACTGTCTTGTCTTGTATGAGAACGTTGCTTTGAGTGTGCTTGAGCTGTGCGCTCTTGTCCACGTGACCTGTCTTTTCTTCAGGGCGTGGTGTTCGGGTCCTGACACTTTGATCTAGGACAGTTTCATTTATGTGTTGGGATTTCAGACAATCATGCTCCATGTGTCTGCCTTCTGTGTTGAGCACATGAGATGAGTGTTTGCTTGTTCTTATGCACTCTGTCTTGTTTTTAAGTGCCATAGGCCATACGCTTTCCTGCCTGTGTATGGTGTTCTGTGTAATACACGGTTTGATTTTACATCAGCCACATGCTTTTGTGTCATGTTTTAACGTGCACTTCATCACACCATCATATCACCCCTGTGCTCCAGCAACTCCATTGGCTACCAGTTCAATCAAATATTGATTTTAAAATTCTGATTTTAACTTACAAAGCAGTACACGGCTTGGCTCTTGCTTACATTTGTGTTTTGGTTATTCCATCTATTCCTTCTTGTTCCCTCCGCTCGCACTCGATTTGAAAATCCATTGCCGCTTGTATCATGTTTCTTTTCTTTTTCTTATTTGTACATATTTTCATTTCTTTTTCTTATTTGTTCATATGTTCTTTTCCTTTTCTTATTTGAATGATTTGATTTGAGTAATTTATAATCAAGTTAGGAATTTTTATTAAAGGCTTTATTTGCTTTTCTGTATTTTTCCATAGAGTAAGGATGAGTATTGTCTAAACTTCTAACGAGATAGAACATGTTATTAGAATGTTTTGAGAAGTCATGTTGATAGTTGGAGCCTGAGCAGAGGAAAAGCTGTGTATCTCTGTGTGCGTTAATATGGTCTGTATTGGTGAGGGGATTAACTGGCACTGTAAGAAAACGGAATGACTTCTTGTTCTCAACAAGCCACATGGAAGGTCATTAACCCGTCACCCATGTGATATGCTTCTGACTGTCTGCTCTTGTGTGGAAAATTACTAGTTTTGTTTATCTTTCTTTCTTTCATTCTTTTCCCTCTTTCTTTCTTTCTTTCTTTCTTAGCCAATAAGAATCATTTAACCTTCAGCAGTGACATAGTTAGTACCCTCTGTTAGAGTATAACTGCTGTAACAATGTTATTGTATGTGGGGCGGCCTACAAACACCTTGTGAGACTTAAAGCTGGCTTCTGGTGATGAAACTGCAAACTAAACTTCACTAAAATGTATTCTATTGACTGCACTTCTGACTCTGGCCTTCATTCATCATATCTAGTTCTTAACTGTAATTCCCCTACACTTTGTATCAGCCATGCATTTGGCTGACACTTTTATCCAAAGCGACTTACATTGCATTCAAGGAACTGTTATGATTATGAGCTCTGCGCTCCCCTCCATGGCCACCAGATGGAGCTCACTCACTTATACTGACACTTCACTACACACTACATTTCCCAGCAACCATCACACTGGACTGATTACACACACACACCTGGACTTCATCATATTGTTTGCCACACCATCAGTTAGTAATCACCTGGACTATAAAGGACTGCCTCACCCTTCAGTCACGGTGAAGTCTTGAGTAAACCCCGGTTGTCATTTCTGAGCGTTCATATTCTGTTTTGTATCCTGTTACCGATCCTGCCTGCTTACCCGTTTCTGAACCTGTCTGCCTGCCTTTTGACCTCTGCCTGGATTCTCTACCTGTGACCGTTATCTGCCTGTCCTGACCTGTTTGCCTGTGACACCGTCTCTGATTCTGCCTGCCCTTCTGTTCCTGTTTGCCCCTGTTTAACCCTGCCTGTACGACCACCTCTGTTATCTTCATTAAAAGACATTGCGATTGGATCCCTGCCTGTGAGTCCCTTCGGTTGCAGGAACACACTGACATTCTGATCAGTTCTTGCTTTCCCTGGGAATCAAACCCATGACTTTTGCTCTACTGGTTGAGCTACAGGAAAGCTATTACGCTCCCTATTTATTCTCCTTGTGTTTGCTGTGCCAGATAAGTCAAGGCTCTGTGTCGGAGTGAAGCTGTTTGATCTGTGTGTGTGAAACAAATAAGTATATGACTTTTATGATCCTGATTATGATTTATTTTATCCCTTTTAAGATTCATGGTCCATGATGTTATCAACCCGAGACAATCATTGACACAATCGTTCAATCGATTTCACGGTGCTTCACGATACTACATGCCAAGGTATTCCCCATGCGTTTCGACGCAGCATCTCGTTCCCTCTTCAGGGACGTCTCGTTCCCTCTTCTAGACATTTTCCCCGTTGAGGTAGTTTTGTTTTGTTTTATTTTATTATAAATAAAAGCCCATTACTCTCTGCATCTTTGCATCCTTGAGTGCTCACCACATCCTTTCACCCGCAAAATATATATATATTAATGCTGTCAAATCAATTAATTGCAATTAACCGCATCTAATATAAACAATGTGTATGTGTGTGTGTGTTATTACAGTGTGGGGTGTGCGATGCGGAGAGAACGAGGAAACACTGAAGACAACCGAAAAACTTTATATACAAAAACCAAAACCAAAACACTATAGAAAACAAAAGCAGCACTCATGTGCAAAACGGGAAAACTTGGGAAAGGAACAGCCACACACAGGGAACATACAAACTTACATCAAACTGTATCAACAAGGACATGGTAATAAGAGAGGGCTTTCATAACAAACACGGGATGGGAAACAGCTGACGAGACTTAGGTAAGCGATTAAACACAGACAGGTGAGTGAAGGACATGGAAGATACATAGAAGGGACCCGGATGTGAACAACGAGACAAGACTGTGACAGTGTGTGTCTCTGTGTGTGTCTCTGTGTGTAATAAACTTTTTTGTCAATCGCGATTATTCGATTTGACAAAACTAATATATATATATATTTTGCATCCCTAGAAATGACTTTCGATATTTTATATTTCAAGCACAGAATTACATTTTCAGCATGAGTAAAATAAAAAAGTTTACATACTGCACACCAGAGCCATTGCCATGCGAAAGAGCTTGAACTGACACTTCATCCCTGACCAGTTCTGTAAAGCGAGGGAGAAAAACATCAAATTAGGAGATATGAGTAGGAAATTGGTAGGTGAGAGAGAAAGCACATCAGTATTCTTTCTTAGAAAATTCTGGTGTTATTACAGGGAATTGGTTTTTATCAAGGTTGCTTCAGACTGCCATTTTCAGTGTTGATGTGGAGAACAGAGGCGGTATAGAGAGCAGCATTACCACCTGTGACTCATCAGCTAATTCAAGGTCAGTCTGGCTGTTTTGCATGTCATATTCTACAGTCAGTTTTGATTTAGCCTGAAGAGAGGTCAGTTTTAATGTGCATAGACTATGTGTAATCTGAGTCCTGACCATGTAACAGTGCTGACACAAAAAGTTCTGAAATGCTGAGCAAGTTCAAGAGGGTTCATGATCTGACAAGGGAGAACTGTGTACAACCCCATTATTAATTTGTATAATAAATGATTTATTTAAATGATAAATTATTTAAATTATTATAATAAATTATTTAATGACTGTGGTCATTATGTGGTAGAAAATACTTCAATTTTGTAAGAGATAAGGTAAAATTTTTGGGGAGTAGCACACAAGTGTTTGATTGGTCAGAGACAGAGAGAGAAAGGAGCAACAAAACAGACTTGCATTTATTATATACCATATGAATGGTTAAAACTCTTGTAACAAGAGTCTAACAATTTTTCAGCTATTTGACAACCAATTGAGAGTATTAATTGAAACAGCTGTGTCTGAAATAAAGGCAGAAAAAAGAGACTATGAATCACACACGTTCACATCAGTTAGGCTTGATAGCTTGAGTTATTGTGTAATTTTTGTGACATGAGAAATTAGGCTGAACTTCACACTCATTATTTACTCTGACACAATTCTGAGTCATGGGCATCCGGGTATTTTTAAGGCAAATTTAAACAGGATCAGAATGAAGTTTAAAGCCTATATTCCTATACCACTATATGGTACCATTGTGATAAATTGATTATTTTCCATTTCTAAGCGTTATCACAAATTGATGTCAATCACAATTCCTGATCACAATTCCTCAAGACAACCAAAAGGGGAAAAAACACAATTTCTGAATTACCATGACAACATTGGCAAGGTGGGCAGAGACCAGAGCGTAGACTCCACCTGATGATCCGACCACAGGTGCTGTCATGTCCGTCACTGACACTGCCAATGATCCTGCAGGAAGACAGTGCAGATAAAACCATTGAAATTAAACCATTGTTAACAATTAACAATTTAAGTTAATGGAAAGGAAATGGGAAATGGCCAGATGGAAAGTTATGGGTTAAAGTGAAAGGGAAGGGTCAGCAGTGTACTGTAAATATAAATGCAATTACAGAAATTAATTACAGCTGTAATTACATGCAAGTATATTTTAAAATAAAACACAGTAAGTGCTTTGTATCAAATTATTTATTTAAATGTAAGTACATGGTAGTACACTTAATATAAAAGGGACTGCATTTTTAAACTATTCCTTTAATGTGGGTGTTTTAAATTAAACTTAATTTGCTGGATCACTGTGGAAATTTTACACAAGCCTTTTGACTTGAGACCTTCAGAAACCAAGTTCTGCAGAGTCTCATAACATATGAGACTCTGTATATCAACACACTGTATATCAAAATCAAGGTAAAGGATTTCTTATTTACCAAATTTATTTCATGTTGAAAATGCACACTTGAGACGGTGAGCTGGTGCAGTGTAGGTGTTTATAGTATCAGTGATATATCTGTTTATAGCAATATGTGTGGGAATATGCTACATATGATGCTGTTATAACCTATGACCTATAACCCCTGTTACGATGACGAGCTCCGTGCTTCCCCCCCTCTGGCCACCGGAGGGAGCTATCACACTTATACTGACACACACACTACATTTCCCAGAAGCCCATACATTGAACTGATTACCATACCAGCTGTTTATCATTACACAGACTATAAAATACTCTGTCACACACATCCTGATGGTGAAGTCTTGTTTTTGCTGTAGCTAACAATTCCGAGCATTTATTATACCTGTGTCTGATCTTGCCTGTTACCGACACTGTTTGTTTCCCGTTTGCTGATCCTGTCTGCCTGTCCTGATCTCTGCCTGGTATTTCACTCGTTATTGTTCTCCGCCTGCTCTGACTTCCCCGCCTGTACGACCATTATTATCAAAGACACGCTATTTGATCCCTGCCTGAGAGTCCTTCCGTTACAGAATTCTTCGCCACAACAGATCCAGTCTTCCTACCCGTGAACACCGACCTGGGCTGGTCACCCAAGAAACTCAATCAGCGCCAGAGCCCGCAACGCAGCCGGAACCTGATGTACCGTTTACTACCCTATCCCACCCTTTATCATCTATATTCCTGTCTCCTTCTGCCAGCCCTCCAGCCCTGTTTCCACTGGAGATCGTCAGTCCTGCACTGCCGCTGCATTTACCGCCGCAGCTCCTACCGCCTCCAGCCTCGTCGGCAGACGGGGAACCCTTGGGCTTCGCCTCCAGCCTTGGATCCCTTCTCTCCACCTTGGCCCATCAACCTGTCGGCTCCACCCTGGCTCCTCCCATCCTTGGCTTCACCCATGACCCTCAGCCTGGTTGCTCCACCGGGTTCCCTCGTCCCAACGGCTCCTCCTCGGTCAATCGTCACTTCACCTTCACCACGGACTTACGGCACTTCCGCTACACTCAGTATCTCCACCTCTTCAGCTGCAGTGGGCTCCTCCTTCCCTGCGTCATCACCTCGGTCCTCAGTCACACCGGCTCCGCCCCAGTCCACGGGTACACTGGCTCATCCTCAGGAGGTCATCGCCATGCCTACGCCTCAGTCTCCTGAGCCAGCGGTTTCGATCGGGTCCATCGGCTTTCCGGCTACACCCTGGGATCTTCCAGACACGTCAGACCCACCGGTCCTGCCAGACCTCCCAGACCCACTGTTCTCTGCCTGCCCTGACTTCCCTGCCTGTACTACGATTCTGATTCTGTCTGCCTGCCTCAACCTTTGCCTGGATTATCGTTTATCTATGTTCTCTGCCTGTCCTGACTATCTGCCTGTACGACCAACACAGAATTAAGATAAATAAAGAATTAACTTCAAAACAATAAAGAAACGCTATTGGATCCCTGCATGAGAGTCCTTCTGTTACAAGGACAGAGCAATAAGTGAATGAGTGTAAAAATGTAATGACTGTATGCAGAGATGAAAGCATATTTATAGTACATTTATATTTGTCCTTATAATTATCATTCTTGGTGTGAACAGGCCATTGATCTGAATTTTCATGAAATATTCCCCTGTAATATGGTGTAGTAATAATATGGTGGTTACATATACATTAGACTTATTTTTTACATAATTAAAGCACTTCTGTTGTGGAATCACATTTTATTGTGGGTTTCAATGTTGTGTATGTTTTGTATTAAAATGTTATCTGTTTCTAGACAGAAAGCTACCCTTTCATTTAGCCTTTTCTCACTAATGTCTCATAGTTTAAGGTATATAATCAGAACAGTTAAGTCATATGGTTTTATAATTCACAGGTAGTTCACTATTTACCAACTTCACATAACCAAACTTGATAATATACCCTGCAAATGTCAGGTTTCTGCCACATTCGGTCTAGTCATTTCTTGGTTTTGTGGCAGAGCTCTGATACTACTGTAATGTCTCGTGTTTGGTGTGTGTGTCGCTCGCTCTTGTCTGTGTTGCATCTTGGGTGCGGGTTATGATGTCCGGTCGCCAGACTGGTCTTGTTCAGTTTCGGTTTTGTGTCAGAGTTCGGACATTCATGAACCGTGTATTCATCCCTATTGTGAGCGCACGAGTACAGGTGTTTGCTTGTTCTCGCGCACTCTACGTCTTATGAGTGGGCGTGGTTTCAAGCTCTGCTTAAACCGTGAGCTCTCGGGTCTTTGTGCAGTGTTGTAAGTACGCAGTTCGTGTTTTCATCGGCTGCATGCTTTCATGTTGTGTTTTCGTATCACGCACAGTTTGGTTTTCACCAGCTGCACTCTGTTTTTGTGAACATGCAGCGATGCGTGTCCGGCTGCGTGTTCGTGTCTTATCACTGTTGTCTACTGTCACTTTTCAGATTAAATTTAGTTTATTTATTAATTTAATTACAAGTAAACTGAGAGCGGTTGGATTAAATGCAATTAAATCAATCAAGTTAGTTTTAAGGCCATTTATACACCAGGGTAATTTTAAAAGATGACTGTGGCAAGCGGAGCGTGGTCTAGAGGCTGCTGCAGACGGAGGAGGAGTCTTGGGCGGGCTAATGGTAAAGGGACACGCCTCCGTTAACAAGAACTAACAGGTGTGATCATTTTGCAGTGACACGAGAGACGAGATAAAAAGCCTCGCCCAGAGAGAGAAGGAGAGTGCGGTGGCAGCATCAGCAGGAGCCTGTTGCAAGCTTTATTTTGAGTTTGATGCTACATTTGAGTTGTGCAGTTTTTCGCAAATAAAACGCCTAAATGCACTGCCGTCTCTGAATTCCTGTTTAGACGACTGAAAAGCCGTCACACTGGTGCCGAAACCCGGGACGACAATCAGAGAGCTAATAGGAGAAAGAATGGAGCCGCTGCCGCTCGAGGAAATGGTGAGGTCACTCGCTAACCTGCACCACGCGCAACATCAGGCCCTCATGGAGATCAGGGAGGAACATCAGCAAAAGTTCCAGGCCCTGATAGAGCTCCAGCAGGAGGATCGTCGGTTGCTGCGCGACGTACTGAGCACCGGCGCTGCAACCCCCTCATCCGCCCGGAGTCACTCGCCGCCCTGATAGAGCTCCAGCAGGAGGATCGTTGGTTGCTGTGCGACGTACTGAGTACTAACCCTCCTCTCTCGTCTCACCTGCAGGAGGCGGTTCCTGCCGTCACCAGTGCGGAGGGGAGGCCTGGGTCGCTTTGCTGGCGTTGTGGGGAACCAGGGCATTTCCGGGATTAGTGCGTCGCGATGGAGGTGGGCACCGTGATCCGGGTCCCCGAGATGACACCCAGCTCCCCCGGACGAGCCGGGCAGTATTATGTACCAGTAAGTGTCGGGGGAAATACCTATCAGGCTTTGGTGGATAACGGGTGTAACCAAACCTCTATCCACCAACGACTGATGCAAGCCCGGGCATGATCATACGATCATACAAGCCGTATGGTCAAGGTGAGGTGTGTGCACGGGGAGGTGCTGGAATACCCACTTGCTTCGGTCACAGTTCAATTGGGGAACCAAAAGCATAGAGTGGAGGCAGCGGTTAACTCCCACCTCAGCCACCCTGTAATTTTGGGAAATTACCTCGCTGCCCCCACGCGGGACCTCTCCTACCCTTATTTTGCAATAATCCGAGACCGGTTATATCGCGTGTCGCAGGATACGCAGACAAAGGACGATATAACCCAGCTGTTAGTTCCGAAGGGCCGTCGAGGAAATGCTATTCCAGGCGGCTCACCATAATCCGATGGCTGGGCATTTAGGGCAGGATAAGACACTCAACCGGACCATGGCTCGATTTTATTGGCCGGGCATTCGCGGGTATGTCCGCAGGTGGTGTGTGGCCTGCCGTGAATGTCAGCTCGTTAATCCGCCGGCCACCCCAAAAGCGCCATTGCGCCCATTACCGCTTATGGAGGTCCCCTTCAAAAGAATTGGAACGGACCTCATCGGCCATTAGAACGGTCAGCACGAGGGCATCGCTTTGCATTAGTTCTGGTGGACTATGCAACCCGATACCTGGAGGCAGTGGCGCTGCGCAACATCTCGGCGAAGAGTGTTGCGGACGCCCTCTTCCGCGTTAACTCCTGGGTGGGGATCCCGAAAGAGATCCTCACCAATCAAGGCACCACGTTTATGTCCTGCACACTACGCAAACTCTACAAGTTGTTGGAGATTAAATCTGTTCGCACGAGCGTCTACCATCCTCAAACCGATGGGCTTGTGGAAAGATTCAATCGCACCTTAAAAATATGATTCGTAAGTTTGTACACAAGGATGCAAAAAATTGGGATCGCTGGTTGGAACCTCTGTTGTTTGCAGTACGCGAGGTCCCCCAAGCCTCCACGGGGTTTTCCCGAGGGGTACTTGACGTCCTTAGGGAAGCTTGGGAGGATGGACCTACAAACGCGAAAAACGAAATTCAGTACGTACTGGACCTGCGAGCAAAGCTCCACACCCTGGGGCGGCTCAAACTGGAGAATTTGCTCAAGGCCCAGGAACGACAAAGCCAACTCTACAACAGAGGTACCCGATTGCGTGAGTTCACTCCGGGAGAGAAAGTGCTTCTGTTACTACCCTCGTCTAGCTCAAAATTGCTCGCCAAGTGGCAAGGGCCCTTCGTGGTGACACGACGGGTGGGGGAAGTTGACTATGAGGTCGTGCGGCCGGATAGGGCGGGGACACGTCAAATTTATCACCTCAACCTCCTAAAACCTTGGAGGGAGGTGGGGTCGGTGCAGTTGGCCTCGACAGTGAGAGAGAGGGACGAGCTGGGGCTGGAATCAACCGTAACACCCAAATCTGTTGTTCTGGTCCGTTGTGGGCCGCACCTCTAGTCTGACCAACTGGCCGACGTGGAACAGTTACAGCAGGACTTTGCTGACGTGTTCTCCCCTTTACCCGGTCGCATAAATCTCATAGAGCACCATATAGAGACAACCACCGGTACGGTCACAACCCTACCGGTTACCGGAACACAAGAAAAAAGTAGTTTGGGATGAATTAGAGGCCATGCTAGACATGGGGGTAGTGGAGGAGTCCCACAGTGACTGGTCCAGCCCGATAGTGTTGGTTCCGAAGGCCGATGGCTTGACTAGATTCTGTGTGGATTACCGTAAGGTGAATGCGGTGTCAAAGTTTGATGCGTATCCCATGCCGCGGGTTGACGAGCTGCTCGACCGGTTAGGCACTGCTCGATTTTACTCGACATTGGATCTAACGAAAGGGTATTGGCAAATCCCCCTGACACCAATGTCCCGGGAAAAGACGCCATTTTCCACTCAGTTTGGTTTACACCAATTTGTCACGCTTCCATTCGGGTTATTCGGGGCCCCCGCTACGTTTCATCGTCTCATGGACCGCGTCCTACGTCCCCATCAGGCGTATGCTGCGGCGTACTTGGATGACATTATCATCTACAGTCATGATTGGCCGCAGCATCTGAAGGCGGTCCTGAGGTCGTTGCGCGAGGGGAGCTCACGGCCAAACCGAACAATTGTGCGATTGGGCAGGTGGAAGTACGGTATCTGGGGTTCCACTTGGGACATGGGCGGGTGCAGCCCCAAATTGAGAAAACCGCAGCCGTTGCGGCCTGCCCGCATCCCAAGACCAAAATGGAGGAGAGACAGTTCTTGGGGCTGGCTGGCTATTATAGGCGGTTCATACCCAGGTTTTCGGATGCCACCAGCTCCTTGACTGATCTCACTAAAAAGGGAGCCCCTGATCCGGTCCAATGGTCCAATCCGGTCCTTCACCTGTATAAAGGCAGCATTGTGTGGCGGGCCATTGTTACACTCTCCTGACTTTTCTCTCCCTTTTGTCTTGCAGACAGACGCATCGGACAGGGGGCTGGGAGCAACTCCAGGTGGTGGAGGGGGAGGAGCGCCCCGTGCTGTACATTAGTCGGAAGCTCTCAATGAGGGAGACGAAGTACAGCACGGTTGAGAGGGAGTGCCTGGCCATCAAGTGGGCGGTTCTCACCCTCCGATACTATCTGTTAGGACGGGCTTTCACCCTCTGTTCGGACCACGCTCCGCTCCAGTGGCTTCACCGCATGAAAGATACCAACGCGAGGATCACCCGGTGGTATTTGGCATTACAACCATTTAAGTTTCAGGTGATCCACAGGCCGGGGGCGCAGATGGCTGTGGCCGATTTCCTCTCCAGAAATGGTCCAGAAACGGGCCTGAGTCGGGCGGTGGAGGTATGTGGCAAGCGGGGCGTGGTCTAGAGGCTGCTGCAGATGGAGGAGGAGTCTTGGGCGGGCTAATGGTAAAGGGACACGCCTCCGTTTACGAGAACTAACAGGTGTGATCATTTTGCAGTGACACGAGAGACGGGATAAAAAGCCTCGCCCAGAGAGAGAAGGAGAGTGCGATGGCAGCATCAGCGGGAGCCTATTGCAAGCTTTATTTTGAGTTTGATGCTACATTTGAGTTGTGCTATTTTTCGCAAATAAAACGCCTAAATGCACTACCGTCTCTGAATTCCTGTTTGGACGACTGAAAAGCCGTCACAATGACATTTAGCATATTATACAATTAAAATCGGCTTTCAGTTGAATGAAAATAATAAGAATATGAAAATAAACATTGATGACTCATGATGCACTATAGAGAGTTTTGACAGTTTCATATTCTCTAGAATGAGAAGGTCTTCTCTATATGCATTTAGTAAATAAGAAGGCTCTAACTGAAGCAATAAAATATGACTGGCCACATGGTTATAATAGCTGCTGCAGGCCACCTTGAGTTATCAGCATGCATTGCATGCATGCAACTTGTGTATCACTGTGTTATCATAGAACACGTAACACAGACGTAAGTGCAAGGCAAGGGGTTTTATTAGACAGGGCAGGAAGACAGTGGACAGGTGAATGAGAAGTGCAGGAACAAGGAACTGAGACAGGCTTATCTGGGTGAAACAGAGTCAGCAGTGGAGGACATGGATATCTCAGAGGGAGGTAGCAAACGTAGAGTCTTTCTTGGAAAGAATCCTTGGAAGCAGGAATGTCTTTGACACGATGAGTATCTTGGACTAGTATCGCGAGTCTAGGTAGCATTGAAGAGACCAGACACTGATTGAGGGGTGAGTGCTGGTTAAATAGTGCGAGGGTGATTGACTGCAGGTGTTCAGTATTCAGGTGACATGGAACGAGTGGGCGGAGTGTGCGAGTCTGGTGCGCAGGGGGTGGCAGGGTCCGTTACATTACCACCTTCCCCAGAGCCAGTATGACCTGAGACCTGAGAAACTCCCAATTTCCTGAATCTTCCACTTAGTCTGGCCAGTACTGTGCAGGTGATACCCAGAGGTTGGGCTGATGGAGATGCCGAGTAGGTCGAAGAAGGCCTTCCAGACATGGGAGATTAACTGGGGCCTATGGTCTGACACAATATCCTCGGGAAGGCCGAAATGTCTGAAGACATGTTGGAACATCTCTAGAATGCAGATGTGTTTTTCCTTAGCTCTGCTCTGACTCTGCTCTGCTTTTTTTCTCTGACCCACTGCTTGCTGGACTCCTAAAAATATTGAAATGTAATTGATTAACTGGATTGGATTACTGATAGCGGGGTTCCTATTCTTTGGCTTTGGGATTATCCTGATTTATTGAAAGATTGGTAAGACAGCTGCTAGTAAATTCACCGAGCCGCTGTCTGTAGAAATGAAGAAATGCCTCGAGGCCGTGTCTGACCGTCTGAAGGAATTAGATCAGCGAGTGATACAGATTGAGGAACTGAATCGTAATCTATGCGAACTGAACCGTAACAACGCAGTCCGGACAGTGAGTCAGATCGGTGAACTTTCACGGATAGTATCTGGTCTGGCCATGAGGCTGGACACGGTGCTGAGGACCAGAACTGAACTTGATTGAACTTACTGATTATGATCCGGTCAAATTACCGTAGATCACCAAATGGATTATTATTTCTGCCCCTATTTCTCGGCTGGGAAGCCAGCATGATGACAGCCTGGTCTTTCCTTATCTTCCTTCAGGGACAAAGCCACAGAACTGAGCTCAAAATCTAATGTTGTGACTATACTCTCCCTCTCATCCGTCTGCCTGTCCTGCCCTATCTGTTCTTATCTATCTCCCCCCCAAACTCCACTGAAAAAAATCCCTACATGTGACCTCGTGACCTGTGTATTTTAAACTGCATTATGTTTGTATATTATGTTTGTTTTGTTGTGCTGCTATGTATGCTTGCTAAACTGCACTCATTTCTTGGCGCCGCAAATGGCTGCCTCGGTGTTTGAGCTCTTCAGTGATTGTTTTTGTTTGTTTGTTCATGTTGTGTTGTAAATGTGCACTGGAAGCTTTAGCACTAAGACAAATTCCTTGTGTGTGACAAGCACACTTGGCGATAAAGCTCTTTCTGATTCTGATTCTGGAACAGGGCCTCCGCCATTTCCAAAAGCTGTGGGCAGCCGCTTCAAAGGAATGAGCTTACAGGCCTTGGAGAACCGATCCACCACAACAAGGATGCAAGTGTTTCCCTACGAGGGTGGCAGATCGGTCATGAAGTCAATACCTAGATGGGACCAGGCACGATGAGGAATAGGCAAGGGCATGAGCTTCCCCTCAGACAAGTGTGGGTCTCTTGATTGTGGCACAGACTGAGCATCCTTCCACATAACTTGAGATAGCCAGAGCCATACAGGGCCATCAGTAATGATCTTGGATGCGTGAGAGGGTTCACTGGCTGTCCAGAGCCCAGAGAGGTGTGAGCTTGGTCCATGAGGGTCAGCTGGAGACTTGTTGGAACAAAGATCCGACTCTTAGGACCTGGTTCCTCATGAGTTGCCTCTGTGATGAGCTGACCAATGGACCACTGGATGGGACTCACCACGATGGCTGGAGGGAGGATGGTTTCAGGATCTTGGGTGTTGCTTTTGGGAATGAACTGGCAAGACAGAGCATCTGCATTGAGATTCTTCCAAAGCCAACTTGATGGCGATGGTTCATGATGTTTTAATTTCGGTCCGCCGGGGTCAGAGGCTCACCCTGCCGCTGCGAGAGTACGGCTCCTACCCTTGTACACGAGGCGTCGACTTCAACCACAAAGGGGAGTTCCGGATCCGGATGAGCCAGAGTAGGAGCCATACAGAAAGCTGTCTTGAGGGTTTCAAAGACTGTAGGTGCTTCTGGAGTCCAGGACAGAGACTTGGGCCCTTTCCCGAAGCAGTGCAGACAAGAGAGTTATTTACATTTAGTTATTTACGAATAAACCTTCTATAAAAGTTGACGAAGCCCAGAAATCGTCCTTGATGGTTTTGTGTGTGGGCCAGGTCTGCACTGCTCTCAACTGCCCCTGGTCCATCTGGACTCCACTCTGGTCTATGATGTACCCCAGAAATTGTGTGTGGCTGCGGTGAAGCAGAGTCCATTACACCATTACATACTGTTATTTGGTACTTCTACTGTACTTTGCTGTTATTTGTTGTGCTTGTTGTCACTCTTAGTTTCGTGGCTGTGCTAGTAGATTAAAAGTGTAGTTTATTTTGTTACATTTCAGGACATATGGATCTAAAATTTATATTTTTTTTATCAAAGACAATGTATAAAAATCAATATAACCGATGCCACTTGAATATATATTTTGCAAGGATATATAATGGTAAATAAGTAGAAATGCCTATTTTTGTATGGAAAAAGTTTATTCCTAGACAAATTTATCACTAAATCTGATGCATAAAATAAGAAACAGGTGTAACAATCATGTTTCTAGAGAAAATTAAAAGAATATTAAACAGGAAGGTGACACCTTATGTAAACTTGGATAAACTTTTCGTCTAAAAACCCCGTAAAATGTATTTTCATGTCATGATCAAAAGCGATACCTGATCTCCTGAACAACAGTTGTTGAACCTTAGGTGAATGGCAAAGGAATCAAAGACATTTCTAACTTTTCTAAATCTCTATTTCACTGTATCTAAAATAATGTCCAATGGAGAAGGTTTCAGACCACTGGTGTCTGTCAAGACACCAAACTCATCCCAAGAGCAGAGCACAAGATGCTTCAAGGAGTCTCATAGAGACCCTAGGAAGTCATAAGGGCTCTACAGTCAGCGTTTTACAAAGTGAATGTTGCCAGAGCTGCCAACCATTGGAAAAAGATTGCAAAAATCTGGTCTGCATGTTAGGTCAGCAAAGGAAAAGCTGCTGCCCTCAAAAAAGATAGTTCAAGGAAAGATGTATGTTTCTCATCCAACATATTGAGAACAGTACTTCTGGAATATGTGCTCCAGATAGACAAGTCAGAGGTAAAGTTGTTTGGCCACAGTTTCAAACGTCTTGTTACTGCTGTAATCTTTGTTTCAAGTGGGCAGGGTCAGGAGGGCAGTTGTCAAAGAGAGGGCAATCAACTCAACTCAAAAGGAGCTCTCTGTAGGCCCAGCAAGACTACAGAGAGGTCCCAAGAGGGAATAATGTGCAGCCTAGGAGGATTTAACTCCCTGACGCCTCCACTGCATTGTGATTTGCCGCACTTGTGACCACATTCACTTTTAAGGTGGAGGAAGACAGCCGCACCGCCAACCTCTCCTGTAGGAAGTAAAGTACCGACCCAACTGATCACCTCAGTAAGAACCCCAGTTTGCGAACAGAAACCACTGCAAGACATATGGCCACCTCATAAAGGGAGCTCTGGTGTTAGTTATAGTATCTACCAACATCGGTGGAAGTCCACTCAGGCCTTCTGTGTCTCGTTCAGGGGCCAGACGTGGAGATTCCAGAGACTTTGGACAACATCTGTGCAATTAGGCTCACTGGGGGAAATGCATATACTGTATTTGCATAGGCCCTGTGGTCAGCTGTGTGTCAGTATATCTGTGCAAAGATGAGCTTTTGTCAGGGAATAAAACAGTGGGAGGATTTCTGAGAAGTAAACAGGTCAACGTGTGCTTCACCGAATTGACTCCAGGTCAGCTTGACCACCTGGGGAGCACATCCCCGGAGCGATTGATTAAATCTGAGATGTGAGTTGCCTACAGTGAATTTAGTCAAAGATGGCAGACAAGTTGATTCATGAGACTTGAGTGTAAACTGTCTTGGTGGTTTATATATGCCACACTCATGTGATCAATTATCAATGTACTTCAGGACAGAAATTCCTTGAAGATATGCATTTGTTGATAGACATAACGGAAGGATCTGATATTGGTACAACTTCCAAACATGTTGGTGAAGGATGCATGTGGAAGTATGCGTCCTGTGAAGATAGATAGCTCGCTAGTGCCTCCTCAACTCTAGACATCGTCCCATAAATGTTCTCTTTAAGACAAATTCACCACTTCACATGGTTATCTCATGACTAATGATCGTACCTAGTTCACTGCGCATGCGCTGAGTTTGCGTTGCATGTGGATCGCGGTCCATATGGTCGCTCTGTCAGTGACGCTTCACTCACAGCACCGCACAGCCGCAGAAGAACTCGCGGACAGTGTTGCCATCTTAGTGCCTTTGTTACTATATTTAGCGAGTATTCAGACCAAATTTTCAAAAAAAGCGACTAGCGACAAATCTAACGATTTTATCTGGAGACTTATTAATATAGTAATCAAACTATCAATCAATCAAATCAATCAATAATCAAAACTTAGCACTTAATATTCATCAATTGTATTAATTCGCCTGCTCTTTTAAGGCTGCCGTTCAGCCAAACAAACTTTGTTTATAACGTTTTCCTGTGACCACTGTAAAGCTGCTTTGAAACAATCTGTTTTGTAAAAAGCGCCATATAAGTAAAGGTGACTTGACTAGACTTGACTTTTGGTTTTCTCAAATATTTTGACATTGATGAGCCGTTACCGACCAATGAGTATGAGGCTTGGATGAACACACACAAACAAACACGCCCCTGCCTCTGTTCTGATGTGCTCTGCTCAGCGCCACTGCGGATTGAAGAACACGGTTATTAAAAGACGGGCAAATTTGTTGAGACAGCACATTAGGCAGGCAAAACGCAAGAAAGCATGCAATCTAGTACAGTGTGATGACCTCACGAATATGTTATGAGCGAATGTGTTTACACGTGTGTTGTAACTGTTTACGCTGTGAGCGATCATTGTGTTTGTAATGTTGGAGAATATAATTAAAGGTTTGTATTGAGAATCGAAGGTGTTTTTTATTGTATACTGGTAAATCTCTGCTGTTAGTTGGTTCATATGCCTTTTGTAGTTAGCAAAAATATACAGTGTATATACATTTTAATAGCATGCCGATTGCTTCATCAAATAAATCGCCATATTGGCTGTTGGTTATCTCAACGCTTTTTTGCAACCACCGAGGCTGTCTACATAACTGTATTCCACTGTATTTTTATCATCACAAACTACCACCTTGTAACCAATCACATAAACGTGCAGGTGGGCTTTAGCATGTCATTAACTATGCTGTGAAGCAGGGGAGTCTCAAGAGATGCCAGGCTATCCCAATATATTTTTGTTGATTTTTGTTGATTTGAAAAGTTAGGTACATTTGGCAATACAACAGGTGAATTATGATTATGATGTTTGTTACAATGTTAAGATGAAAAATATGCCTTACTCCAAATATTAGCAACAACAAAAAAGGCTAACCATATTAATTACTATTATATGTCTGACAATGCAAAAAAGTGATACCATTATGCAGAGATTACTACAGTAACTTGAGTAAAGTTGACCAAGTAGATCTCTGAGCTGGTCTCTGGAGTGAATGGAGGTGGTGCTAATTTGCATATTCAGAATATATTCAGAATGCATTTGAAATATTTCAGTTCTATGTTAAAACAGCAAAAAACAGTCCTCACATTTTTGACCTACGAATTTCCAATACATTACCATGTAGTCATGGTTATATATTAGTTATGATACCATGTAATCATGGTTATATATTACATTAGTCATTTGACTTTAGGTAATTAAAGACATAGTTTATTGAATTTTAAAAATGTTTTGTGTAAAAAAACAAAACAAAAACAAATATCTTATTACAAAGAGTACCAAAAAGCCCTGAAATCTATACTGAGTATGACTCACCTGCAAGTACGCCACATGCATACACAAGGCCAATTCTCAAAGCTCCATGGACCATCTCTAACGGCACACCAACCAGAAGCTGCATGGCCATGTTAAGGCCCAGGTGTTCTATTCTGAAACATAAATCAGTGAATAAATTAGTAGGAATGAAGGCAGTATTTTTACCAATTGGTACATTTGGATTTAGTACATGAAACATAAACAGGTGTGGTTATGTAAAGTTGGTAAATCTCATATTGTACTTGTAAACTATCTATAAATTATAAAACCAGAGAACTGGTCTGATCACAAACCATAAATTTAGTGACATTTGACAGAAAAAAAATGAATAATTGAAATGACAAAAATCAGCAATGCCATTCATAAGCGTCAAGACGTTTGAGATTCCGTTTACCATATTTGTACACCATGCGTACTGATGTTTATATGTATATCATGTAAAATATTCATCATATAAAGTGGTTGTCTTATTTAATTGGATTAAATTCGTTTGGATAACTATAATGATGTCTTTATGTATGTCACAGTCATGTGGTGTGCCTTTTTTATCCTGTTGTAATTTCTTTCATCTGTCACGTCAGCCAATCCTCTTGCTAGTCTCATCAGCTGTTCCCCGTTATCTTGTGTATAAAAGCACTCATGTGTTTGTCTTTGTCAGTTGTTAATTATGTTAAATGTGTGAGTGTGCTCTGTGTTCTCCGTGTTGCCAAGTTCTCCTAGTTATCTTCTGTTTTGCACAAGTGTGCCCTTTTTGTTTATATTTACAGTGTTTTCATTTTTGTTTAGCAAAGAGAGTTTTCAGTTTAACCCTGCTCTCCTCTTTTTCATCATCCCGCACCAGCATCTGCTACAGAACAACTGACATGGTTTGTCGCCACAAAAAGACTTCACCATAGATTTCCCCGCCATTGCCCTGCTGCTATTGGAGCAGAGAGACTGCTTGCTCGAAGAGCACACCTGGAACTTATTGGACCTTGCATGCCAGACGGACTACCTGGACAACGCGCTCAGTGGTTTTTACCATGCCGGGCTGAGCGCTTGGTTCAAGGCACGCCTTCCAGTGGGCGGTCCGGAGGAAAACTTCACTACCTATGTGGAGTGGGTAGTTATGTGTAATGACCAGGCGGGATTAATGAGAGGACATCACTTGAGCCCACCGCAGACCGTGGGGACCACGCCGTCGCGAGAGATGAGCCAGAACCGAGACAGATGTCGGAAGGAGTCATTCCCCTGGAACCCGTCCCTCAGAGGAGGTCTGACCAGGTGCGCGAACCGGCAACGTCATCTGTCGGCAAGGGAGATTTAGTGGAGCTTGAGGCCCGGGAGGAAAGCCCTGCCCATGACATCTACACCTGAGAGCCACTGTGTGTCGCCATATCCACCAGCATCGCCAGGCACAGAGGTCCCCTGGATTCCACCACCTGCCATACGTCTCCACCGGTCTCCATCGTCTTCTTTTACCTGTCACATCAGCCACCTGTTCCCACCTGTCACTTTTGTCATCCCACACCAATATCCGTTACAATGTAATTTTTGAAGATTAATTTTGGTTGCATGAAATTTATGTAAACTATTCTTTTATAGTGCTTTATTTAATTGTAGACCATAAATGTAAAAAAAGAGATTATATTTTACCACCCACCTGGCCTTATCAACCAATCCATCTGTTATCTAAAGTCAATGAGTGACTTCAAATTAAGCTATTATCAGATTAGCAGAAGATAGATTTTGTAATACATTTAAAGTAATGTTTCTTTACAAACTTTTTTTTATCAGCCAATAAACCTTAATTTATGTAAGAATTGAAAATGTTGTTGCTGTGATCTCAAGTAAAAGTTTAAAATACTTGTCAGAATTAATTAATGTGTCAGAGATAAGTTCTAGTGGGTAGTGCATGTACTCTGATCCGCAAATGACCTGATACTGGCATGAGTCATTTTCCAATCCGACTCTTGCTCCTATGTTGTTTAGTCATTTCATTCTGAAGCCCTGACCATTTCTCCAACTCTTCTATTTCTCTGATTTTCAGTAGTGCACATGCAGACACACCCACAGCAGTAGATGCGATCTTGGTCCTTAATAATGACATATCTGGGTGACAAAGAAACACTTGGCCAAATAGATCCTAGAAGCCCTGTGGGGCAATATCTGGATCTAAAATAAGAAGAAGCAGGACAAGGTCAGAATAATTATTCTCATGGAACAAGGACCTGAAAATCACCATGCTTCAGATAATTGGGCCAAGTAACTTATCTGGTGCTGGATGATCACGCAGATCTAAAAGAAAGAATAAGTGACAAACAACTTATTGAGTATGGTGAGAAAGACATCAGCCTGACAGACAAAAGCAACAAAGAAATTGAACTATCTTTAATGTGTAAACTGGAAGTAAACATCTCTGAATATTGGTCAGGGGTGCCCAATATATCGATCACAATCTACTGGTCGATCGCAAAGGTAGTGTGGGTAGATTGTATGGAACTGACAAAGCAGACGTCAGCCCATCATCCATCTTCATGGCAGCCAGTCTAACATTTCGCACGTGTCACAGTGCATGCCGACAATGGTGCCAAGTGCTGGTAAGCTATAAGAAGCTAGCGAGATAGCCTCCAATTTATTTATTTTAAAATTAAG